>BLBF01000056.1:2865691-2878459 GCA_015471245.1 Laticauda colubrina | reverse complement strand
CCTTCCTTCCTTCCTTCCTTCCTTCCTTCCTTCCTTCCTTCCTTCCTTCCTTCTCTGTCTCTTTCTTTCTCTTTCTGTTTTCCTTCCTTCTTTCCTTTGTCTCTCTTTGTTTTCCTTCCTTCCTTCCTTCCTTCCTTCCTTCCTTCCTTCCTTCCTTCCTTCCTTCCTTCCTCCCTCCTTCCCTCCCTCCCTCTCATCTCTCTCTCTCCCTCCCTCCCTCCATCTCTCTCTCTCTCTTTCTCTCCTCTCTTTCTCTTTCTGTCTTCCTCTTTCTCTAATTTACTGCCCATGCATGGGAAAGTAACCAGTTCAGATCCAGCTTGAAAGAAGCCTGGTTCAATTCATGGAGAGCCTGACCAGGGTTATCTGTGGCTCCTGGTAACAGTGGTTGTCCACCATGGCTTGAATTGTAGAAGCATCTCTTAAATTCCGGGTTTGGGGAATGAACAGTTGGAAACCATAGTTGCCCAGTTAATAAGATTGGTGACCTCCTCTGTATCTCAAATTGCAAAGCGGAAGACGAAATGGGCCTCTTTATGTCCTGGAGTAAAATCACATGCATGGCCTTTTCCTCCTAAGGATGTTTATCTGGGACCCCAAGACTCACTCGAGATTCTCCACACTCAGATTCCTGGTTTGTTAAAGGCCAGATCTGCTATCGAGCTGCAGTCACGAATATCCTCTTAGAGCATTCCTAGCCTCATTTTAAAAGCTGGGAATTAATTAGAGGCCTTAATTAAAGCTCCATACTCCCCTCTCAGGCCTCATGACGCTGCCCCAGCAATTTCAGGTTGGTGTTTGAAAATTTGGGCTTTTGGTTTGCTCCCGGCACAGAAACCCCAATGAAGTAAAACCCCGGATTATATATTTGATTTTGCTTGTCTTGCAAAAGTATGATCTGCTTCCTTTCGGTGAGCGGCTTAGGAAGGCTTAAACAACCTTGTGCTGAGCAGGTTATATCAGGCTTTGCAACAATCAAAACAACGACTACTATTTGTGTAGGGAGAGTGCGTCAAGGCTGCATGGACAGGTAGTGTTAAGGTATTGCAATTTAAGAGCTGACCAGATGTGGCTGATGCAAGATGAGGCTGATGCAACTGAGGATGAATCGGCATAGCGTTGGTACTGCTCCTTTAAGATTGGGGATGGGTTCTTCCCTTTAAGAGGTGTTTATATAAGAGGCAGCCATTAGAGGACATGCTCTCTCTCTCCTTGTGTCTGGTATTCATTGCAGACTTCTCTGTGTAGAGTTAAGAAGAAGAAAGATTGCTCGTAAGGTATTTTGCTTACCACATGTATGTCTGTATATAACTGTTGTAAATTAACCACTAAGACTCTATGTGCTGTGTGTTTGCTCCTGGGTTGTCTCATAATGGCAGTCAGGCTGCAGATGCTCCGACAGGTAGTCTTCAATTTACAACAGTTTGTTTAGTGACCATTCAACGTTTCAGCGACACTGAGAACAGCAGCTTAGGGCCATTTTGCACACAACCTGTCACAGCCTCCCCATGGTCAGTCATGTGATCCAACTTAGCAAATGTAAAGTCCTACACTTAGGCAAGAAAAACCAAAAAGACACATATAGACTGGGTGAAACTAGGCTCAATAATGGGAACTGGGAGAGGATCTCAGAGTCTCAGTGGACAACCAGATAAATAGGAGCCAGCTGTGTGCAGCAGCAGCAGCCAAAAAAGCCACTGCAATCCTAAGTTGCATTAACAGAGGGATACAATCCAGATCAAGGGAGGTACTAATACCACTCTATGAAGCCTTAGCAAGACCACACTTAGAGTACTGCATCCAGTTTTGGTCACCACATTATAAAAAAGAGTTTGAGACTCTAGAAAAAGTGCAGAGAAGAGCAACCAGGGTGATGAGGGGACTGGAGGCTAAAACATACGAATAACGGTTGTAGGAAATAGGCCTGGCTAGTCTCGTGAAGAGAAGGACCAGGGGAGGCAGGAGAGCAGGATTTAAAGATGTGAGGGGCTGCCAAAGAGAGGAGGGGGTCAGATTATTTTCTAAAGCACCCAAAGTCCAGACAAGGAACAATGGATGGAAACTGATCAAGGAGAGGTTCAATCTGGAAATAAGGAGGAATTTTCTGACAGTGAGAACAATCAACCCATGGAACAGAAGTTGCCTTCAGATGTTGTGGGAGCTTCATCTCTAGAAGCTTTCAAAATGAGATTGACTGCCATTTGTCAGAAAAATGGTGTGAGGTCTCCTGCTTGGGCAGGGGGTTGGACTAAATGACCTACAAGGTCCCTTCCAACTGTGATTATCTGTTATCTATTATCTGTTAAAATCGACAGGGAAAGCATAGCTGGCTGGAGAATTCTGGGAATTGAAGTCCACAAGTCTTAAAGCGGCCAAGTTTGGGGACCCCTGCCTCAGTGTCTTGGGTTATGGAGTCTTCGTTTTATGCACTTCCTCTCTGTCTGGAAACAGGTCTATAACCTGACTCAGGAGTTCTTCCAGAATGGTAAACCAGTCAATGCCGACAGCAAGAATAGCGTGGGGATCTTCACGCGAGATGTCGTGCGTAAACGCATCAAGGCCGATCAAGACGACTCGGAGACGATCAAGAAGCTGAAGCTCGCCATGATCCAGCAATACCTGAAAGTAAGGAGGGGATGGGAGCCGATTGAGTGCTGGGCCTTAAAGCACCAGGTGTCAACTCATAAAATATTTCTATGGTCTTTTTAGAGTTGCCAGGAGAAAGGGAGGGGGGACCAGTGGGGCAGTTTGGAAATGGAAACTGCATTCCATAAAAATTTCAAAGATAGTAACTAGCTGACTGAAGTTTCTGCCCCTCAAAATTCTAACTGAAGACCATGATTAATGACTCTGGGCTATGGATGTGTCCCATTGGAGAATATGAATTAAGATACTCCCAGGGGGTGCAGGGGGGAAAACCAGGGTCAAAGGTGACAATGAATGATGTGTCTCAGAGTCGGCTACACCCAGGCAATGTTGACATGTTTACTCCCAATAAATCCTTTTGAAGTTTTGGAAGTTTGGCTCGAGACTCATGATTTAATTGGGGTAACTGCCTGGAATCCTAACACCAGGCTTCAAGAATTCCCCCATATTTTATGATTGACAGCAGTTGTGCTGTAGAGGTCTACAGCTTGTGGTCCAAACTTAAGTTCTCACTTCGGTGAGAGCTGCCATACATCAAGTTTTGAGCTACACATCATATAGTGTAGGTCAAAACTTGATGGCGCCCAAGAACAAGCTGTTTGGTGGCCCACCAGATATTCCTCATACTTCCAGGTTAGAAATCTGGGCCATAACATCTCATGGAGACATTGTGTCTTATAACAATCCCTTGGCAGATGGTCAACCGTATCAGGTTGGTAAGATGTAATCTGGAATCGTGAATAAAGGCATGGGATCAGAAGTTGGGAGAAGGTGAGGCCTGGTCTTTTTTCAGCCACGAAGCCAGCTGGTTGATCTTGGACCAGTTCCTCTATCTCAGCCCTAGAAGAAGAAGACCAGTTCAAAGCGTTTCCATCTTTGCTTCCAAGAAAACCCAAGGACTTGTCCAGGCAAGAGTCAAAACTGACTTGAAGCCATCACCACCAATAACATGATTATGGTGTGTTGGTGTTGATGGAGAAGGAGGAATATGATTGGCTTGGGAAGACAAAACTTTGGTCTTTACTCTGCTTCCTTGACAGAGTTCAAAGACCAGTCATTTTGCAGGGTGCCAAGATGTCTGACTGCCCGCGCAGCGTTTATTGCTTTTTATACAGTTTTTACAAGCAAGAAAAGGTAATAAAGAAACAGCATTTGGATTGGTGAATCCCCCCCCCCCAATCCTTAAGAATATACAAGTGAGGAAGTGGTGATGTTAGCAGGTGAGATCATGTACCAGCCAGGGACAGGGAGTGGGATCCTGTAGGTATTGGAGGCCCATGTAGGTATTGAGGTACAGCAGTGTGCTGCTTGCACCCCCTACAGGATCTCCATCTCTACAACACTTCCTACATCTCTTGACTTGAAAACCAGCTGGAAACTCAAGAGAGTAGACTAAGGAAGTCTATAATCAGGATAAAATACTAAATACACTAATAGGACATATTGTATGTGAAAAATGAGAATGTTCTATAACATTCTCTAACTTGTGTGTTGAATTATTTTCTTTATGTTTACCAACAAAGAAATAAAGGGAGACTAGCATAATCTATTCCAAGCTATTTAGCTCTCATCAGCTAGCCGTACCCTTCTGGGATTCGAACCCGGGCTACTTGCATATTAGGTAGATATAGTAACTCCTAAGCCACAGGCTCTCCTCGCTTTGTTGGCTATACCAAGGGAGAGATTAAGGTTTTTTTTTCCAGTGCGACCAATCTATGAGGGCAACCTGGTTATCCAATGATGGGATGGAGCATACTTGCTTCCGCTTTCGCCTTTCAGCCCCAATCCAGGAGTCTTTGCAGGCAGTTGCTTTTGCGACAAATTATTTTTGTGTTGAATTTTTTTTATGTTTACCAACAAAGTGACTGCCTGCGAAGGATCCTGGATTGGGACTGAAAAGTGAAAGCAAGTCTGCTCCATCCCATAATTGGGTAGACCAGGTTGCCCTCATAGATTGGTCCCACTGGAAAAAACACTTAATGTTCTCTAGCTTTCACTGCTTCCAGAAAGGTGGACTTCAACTCCCAGAATTCCCCAGCCAGCAGAGCCGTAGCTGAGAATTCTGGGAATTGGCCCTCATGTTTGGAAGTGGGCGCTATAGAGCAACATTGATCTAATGTCCCTGAAGGTTGTCAGCTTGGGAATGTTATGTCCTGTTGGCTGACGGCCCTTCCAGCAACCGAATCAGAGGAGGCTGAGGAGGAGGAGGAGGTGTGAGAGTCAGGTCAGCATCAGGGCAACCTGGGAGTTCTGAGGGGGAAGAGGGAATGGAGCAGGCAGAGACAGAGAGACAGACAGAAGCAGAGCCTGGGCTGTCCATCAGCCATCAGGTCTGGAGATGGCTGATGAGGAAGAGGAGGAACAGCTGGGTCCAGTGCCTGACGCACAGATTCACAGGAGGCAGAGGAGAGGAGGGCAGTGGAAATCTATGAAAATGCAAATTAGACAGGATCAGTAGAAAGTAGGACTCAACAACCTGACTTAGTGTAAACTATGATTCTGTTGTGGCCTGTCAGCTGCCAGCCCGTCCAGCAGCCAAATCAGAAGAGGAGGAGGAGGAGGCGTGGGAGTCAAGATCAGCATCAGGGCAACCTGGAAGCTCCAGGCAGAGGAGAGGAGAGCAGTGGAAATCTATGGGCTGGTCCTCAGGACGGAAGAGCCACTGCTGCTAGTGAGGTCCCAACCGGGCTCTGGGGATAAAAGGCAGTGGGTGGAGATGGATGGGTGTGGCAGATAACTCTTCATCTTCCGGACAGACAGACAGACTTGTTAGCCTGAGAGAGACACTTTTTGCCAGGGATGCCGGTGCTAATAATAAAGGAATCTTTTGAGTTCACTTCAGAGGGTTTGTTGTGTTTGGGGAGCCGGGTCCAAACAGGGAAGGAATGACTTCCTCCCATGTTCTCTAATCCAGAGAAGAATGTCCTAATGGAAAATATCCTCTTCTGTTTCTTCTGGAGCAGGTGGAAAGTTGTGAGAGCAGCTCTCACAGCATGGATGAGGTCTCTCTCAGCGAATTTGGGGAGTGGACCGAGATCCCCGGAGCCCACCACATCATCCCGTGTGGCTTCATGAAAATTGTGGAGATCCTCTCCCGTTCCATCCCAGAGTCTGTCGTCCACCTGAACAAGCCAGTCAAATGTATCCACTGGAACCAGTCCATCAGCAAGGAGATCGAGCAGGTGGCTGATCACAACGAAGAGCACCTGGAAGACAACGCAGGGTACAGCGTCCTGGTGGAGTGCGACGACTGCGAGTTCATCTTGGCTGACCACGTCATCGTGACGGTCTCCTTGGGGGTCCTGAAAAAGCGTCACGAGGAGATGTTCTACCCACCTTTGCCCGAAGAGAAGGTGCTGGCCATCCAGAAGCTGGGCATTAGCACCACTGATAAGATCTTCCTGGAATTTGAGGCGCCCTTCTGGAGCCCCGAATGCAACAGCATTCAGTTCGTTTGGGAAGATGAGGCGGAGGCTGAGAGCCTCACCTATCCAGAAGAGCTGTGGTACAAGAAGATCTGCAGCTTTGACGTCCTCTACCCGCCGGAGCGTTACGGCCACGTCTTGAGTGGCTGGATCTGCGGCGAGGAGGCCCTCATCATGGAGAAGTATGACGATGAAACAGTCGCAGAGATCTGCACGGAGATGCTTCGCAAATTTACAGGTCGGTGGTCCTTCTCTTTGGGATCTTAGAAGGTGGATCTAGAACAGTGATGGTGATCCCTGTTGGTGATTTCCCATCTGATTTTTGATGTTTGAGGCTGTTTTTGGCCTGTTTTCAGCCTCCCAGAGGCTCTAGGGAAGCCTCTGGAGCCTTAGGAGGCTGAAAATGGGCCCGTTTCGGTTCTTCTGGTATTTCTGGAAGGCCTGTTTTTCGGCCTCCCGAGGCTGCAGAGGTTTCCCTCGAGCCTCTGGGAGGCCGAAAACAGCCTCAAACAGGCAGAAAATCAGCTGGGAGATGCGCGCATGCACAATGCAGGTAAGTTTGGCTGGGGCTTGCATGCCATAGGTTTGCCATCACGGATCTAGAAGGTGGGGTGGAGAACGATGCAATGATGGGTAGTGCAGATCCCCATTGTGGCTCTCCCTGAACTTCAACACGGTACTGAGCCATGATCAGTCATAGAGCCAAGGCTTAGGTAGGTGCTTCCATACAGATGTTCATCATTATGGGAGGAGCCACATCTGCTTATGGTGGGGCCAAGATAAAGGTAGGTGCTTCCAAGGAGTCCCAGGCAGTACCTACCCATTAATCATTATCACCCCATTTATGGCGGGAGCAAGGCAGATGTAGGTGCTTCCAAGGAGTTCTATGCAGAACTTCATCATTGTTGAAAGAGTGGTTTCCCATTTATGATGGGACCTTGGTCATTAATAACATCCCATTTATGGTGCTACCTGTTCTGATCAAGGCTTATTGAGACACTAACAAACACGTGTTAGTCCCAAAACCCTTTTTTCTTTATTTCAACTGCGAAATGAGTCTCTAATAGTTTGTAAATAGTCCCACAGAAATCTGCCAATGTCCTTTGGGATAAGGCTGATAAGCACCCACCTTTATCTCCCTTGAAATGCTGCCAACAGCTAAATTCCCAATTAGCTGTTCAAGGCCAAATGGAGCACAAATTCAACACGGAGCTTCAGGTTTCAAACTAACCGGTAGGAACAAAGTTGCTTCCTGCAAAGGCTCCTGTCCCTTTGCTCCTCCTTTATGTCTTATGGGAGGGGCCAATCATCTCCCAGCCTTACGCCTGAGTAGCCCTTTTTGTCTCAGCTGTTCTTACCTTCTGGCAGCTCTGTGCAAGCGCGCACTGGGAACAGGCTCCCCTTGTTCCTCTGCCTCACTGATGTCAGATTCTGGAAGCTCTGGAGTCAACACATAACTCTCAGGTGCCCCTGGTCTCATCTCTGTGTCGGACGCAGATCCCTCGTCCGAGCCCTCCCCAAACTCCCGGATTGGCCCATGGTCCAACTCTGCTCCCAGCTCCGTAGGTTGCCGGCAGACCACAACACTCCCAAGGTACATGTAGGTGCTTCTAAGGAGTCTCATGAAGAACTTAATCATTGTGGGAGGAGTCACGCCTCATTTATGGTGGGACCAAGGTTTAGGTAGGTGCTTCCAAGGAGTTCTGTGCAGGACTTTTTTCAAAGAAGAAGGAATTAAGGGGATATTTCCTTCAAATTAAACCTGAATCCTGCTGGGATAGATCACAATTCTTTTCTTGGAATTCGCCTGGAAGGCATTAATGGTCGTTGCCGTCTTCTGTTATGTTGCTTGAGACTTTGTGGTCTCGTCAACAACTAGATTTTTGATGAAAGTATAAGTCTACGTTCTTCAAACCAAATTCCACAAATATACTGCTTGACCTTGTGTCCCACCTTTATCTCCTCCCCCAGTAATTTCTTTACCTGGTTTGGGGATGTCAGCTAGCTTTCAAATTATTGACCAACTTTACATTCAACAGCAATAGCAATAGCACTTAGACTTATATACCTCTTCATAGTGCTTTCCAGCCCTCTCTAAGCAGTTTACAGAGTTAGCCTCTTGCCCCCCCCCCCCCCCCCCCCCCCGGTCCTCATTTTACTCACCTCGGAAGGAGGGAAGGCTGAGTCCACCTTGAGTCTGGTGAGATTCGAACTGCCAAAGTGCAGGCAGCTGGCAGTCAGCAGAAGGAGCCTGCAGTGTTGCACTTTCACCACTGCGCCACCAATGCTTGTCTTTGCTGAATAGAAATATGAGTAAATTTGTTCTGACCCAGCTCCTCAAACACGTCAAACTGTCTGTATTTAAATCAATGATTCCTTTCTTAGAAGCGCCGGCACCCCGGCAAAAAGTTTCTCTCTCACCACAGAGAGAAACTTTTCTGGCCTGTAGGGGAGATGAATAGTTGTCTGCCACCCCTATTCATCTCCGCCCCCTGCCTTTGATCCCCAGAGATCGGGTGGGGCTTTGCCAGCAGCGGTGGCTCTTCCGTCCCAAGGACTGGCCCATAGATTTCCACTGCTCTCCTCTCCTCTGCCTTCTGTGCATCTGCGCGTCAGGCATGGACCCAGTTGTTCCTCCTCTTCCTCATCAGCCACCTCCAGACCTGGGTGCTGTTGACTCTCTACCTGAGGGCTCTCTCTCCCTCTCCCTGCCTCTTTCTCTCTCTCTCTCTCTTTCTCTCTCTCTCTCTGCCAGTTCCATTCCCTCTTCCCCCTCAGAACTCCTATGTTGCCTTATGCTGATCCTGACTCCCATGCCGTCTCCTCCTCCTCCTCCTCCTCCCCCTCCTCCTCCTCTCCGGCTGCTGGAAGGGCCAGTGGCCAACAGGCCAGAAAAGAATCATACTTTATGCCTAAGTCAGGTTGTTGAATCCTACTTTCCGCTGATCCTGTCCAATTTGGGTTTTCATTTGAAGGCGCTGGCAGAAACTTTCCGCCAAGCAGAAAAACCGGTTGTACCAGAATCATTTGGGCTTGTTACCCCGCAGGTTTTTTTTTCTTTGACCTGGGCATGGCTGTAAATACATGGTCAGGTATTTCTGCCGCCGTCATCAGAAAGCATGTGATGCTTTTTAATAATATTTATTTAACTGTTTGGCACCAGATTCCTCTTGATTTTTCAGTTTAAGTATTATTAATTTTCTACTATTACATTTAATTAGTGCTGAATAAACTTCATATTGTCTGGGTTATTTTATTTGCTGAACAAATACAAATTATATTCCTATTTTTTTTCCATCCATTTGTAAAATAAATTCCATGTTTGGTAGTATTCGGTATCTTCTTTCTGTTTAATCTTCAGTGTGAGTCTGTCCATTTCTGCACAGTCCAATATCTTCTTCATTATCTCTTCATCTGGTGGCACTTCTTCATTTTTCCAATGCTGAGCAAATATATTCCTTGCTGCAGTTAATACATGCAATATTAAATATACTCTTTGTTTATCAAATTTTTCTGGTACTATATCGTATTTTAAAAGTTCGGGTTTAAGATCTACATGTTTTCCAAGATTCCTCTTGATTTTTAAGTACTGTACATTAACAAAGCTGTCTACAACAAAAATTTCAGAGGTGCTAGAATAATCTCAAATCTAGAATAAAAAGAGATTATTCTCACAAATCTGACATTTTTGTTAAATGCAGGTAGTCCTTTGACTTACGACCACATTTCTGTTGTTAAGTGAGACATTCATTAAGTTTGAGTCCAACCCACCCCCCATTTTACGACCTTTCTGGCCACAGCTGTTAAGTGAATCAATGCAGTTGTTAAATTAGTAACCTGGTTGTTAAGTGAAACTTGTTTCCCCTGTAGATTTTGCTGGTCTGGAGGTAGCAAAAGGGAATCCCGTGACCCTTGGGACAATGAAACTGTCATATCTATGAGACAGTGGCCAAGGGTCTGAATTTTGCTCACATGACCCTTGGGGTGCTGCATTAGTTATAAGTGTGTAAAAACAATCATTCTTCTTTTCTTTTCTGGATAAATTTTATTAAACATTTTCCAACAATTTAAAAACATATTGTTCTGACCCAAACCTTGTTCCAAGGAAACAAACATGAAACGGAGGTAACAGCAAAACCTTTTAAGGATTCTTTATGAATTCCGTTCCTTCCTGGTGAAAAGGCGGTTTCAAACTAATCGTCTCTGATAAGAATGAGCCTTGCCAAGGTGGTGCAAGGCTGCCAAGAACACCAGATAAAGTTGCCAAGAAATAGTTCAAACCCAAAGAGTCTCCAAATATCAACCAAGATATTCCAAATGTCCACCAGGCTTGAGTGCAAAAACTTCTTTGCTTCTTGCAAAGAACTAACCCTAACCCTATTATTTTGATTTCTATGGTTCTGGGTCTTCCTTCTAGCTGCATTACTTGGCTAATATTGGATTCAGAACTACCTTTATTTCCCAGAAAATAAAGGGTCCTTCTTATGTTAATTTTTTGCTCCAAAAGAGGCAGTAGGCCTTATTTTCCAGGTAGGTCTTATTTTCGGTAACAGTAGATACTAAGGTGCATCTCCCTAGGATCGATATCTTCCTGCTGGAAAATCAAGGCCAAGAGATATCTTAAATTTGGAGTTTCAAATTTGAGGTTTCATATTTTTTCAACTGCTCTCACAATCCTCTTTTTCGCTTTAGGGAATCCAGACATTCCGAAACCTCGGCGGATCCTCCGATCCTCTTGGGGTAGCAACCCTTATTTCCATGGTTCTTACTCCTACACGCAAGTTGGGTCGAGCGGAGCAGACGTGGAGAAACTTGCGAAACCCTTGCCTTACACAGAGAGTTCCAAAACTGTGGTAGGTATTAGCACTGCCAGCAGTGATGATGTTATCTAGTTGGGTAATTAAATGTCTGCAAGAAAACTTTCAATCTCAGAGAGCACCAATCCCACAATCTCCCTGCCATCTTCCTCCTTCTCCTCTTCCCCTCCTCCTCCTCCCCCTTTTCCTCCTTCTCCTCAACCCTGTGAGGTAGGTTGGGCTGAGAGAAAGTGAGTAGCCCGAAAGTCACCCAGTCAAGTTCTATGCCTAAGACAGGACAAGAACTCCCAATCTCCTGGTGATTAGCCCAAAATCACTCAGATGGCTTTCATGCTTAAGGCAGGACTAGAACTCGCCGTCTCCTGGTGATTGGCCCAGAGTCACCCAGCCACCTTTCATCCCTAAAGCGGGACTAGAACTCGCCGTCTTCTGATGGTTGGCCCAAAGTCACCCAGTTGGCTTTCATGCCTAAGGCAGGGCTAGAACTCCCAGGCTCCTGGTGTCCATTCTGATTTCTTCACCTCTAAACCAGACTGGATTTTCTGGCATATCTTCTCACTGTGGAGGAATCTAGAACAACTGAATATTTTCTGAACTTGTTTCCCGCGTCTTCTTGGTCCCTGGAAAGTTGACGCGATAGAATTTGTTTTGCAACATGACGTCATGGGATAGAATGCAGGTAGTCCTTGGCTTAACGACCACCACGGAGCCCCAAAATATCTGTTACTAAGCGAGATGTTGGTTAAATGAGTTCGGCCCCCATTTTATGTCCTTTCTTTGGAACCAGTTGTTAAGCGAGCCACATGGTAGTTATTAAGTGAACCTGGCTTCTCCATAGCTGGGCACCGCCACCGTCATAAATACGAGTTGCCAAGACTCTGAATTTTGATCCCTGTGACTGCAGAGATGCAACGGTCGTCAGTGCGAAAAACGGTCCCAAGTCACCTTTTTTTCGGTGCTGTTATAACTTCAGTCGCTAAACCAACTGTTGTACTTTGAGGACCACCAACAGGGTTATCGTATTACAAAATGTTGCTTAAGATCCTTTTTCTCTCTTTTTTTTCCTCTTTCTTGGCTCTCTCTCTTTCTCTCTCTCTCCCACCTGGATCTCCAGCCTAAGCAGGTGATGTTTTCGGGCGAGGCAACGCACAGGAAGTACTACTCCACCACCCATGGTGCTTTGCTGTCTGGCCAGAGAGAGGCAGCTCATCTGACCGAAATGTACCAAGATCTTCTGTCCTGCAAGAATTGAGAGAAACAGGACCTGCGGAAGACATTTTAACTTTTAATTCCTTTTACTGTTGTGCATTTAAACCGGGAATCCCCAAACATGGCTGCTTTAAGATTTGTGGACTTCAACTCCCAGAATTCCTCTGGATGAATTCCTCTGGCTGAGGAATTCTGGGAGCTGAAGTCCACAAGTCTTAAAGGGGCCAAGTTTGGAGACCTCTGGATTCTAAACCAAATTTTCCTTTTCCTCTCGTTTTTTTTTTAAAAAAAAAAACAGCCGATCCTAGGAACATTTTTATCTTTTGATATGACCAAAACTAGTTTTCACTCTTTTAACCCCCTAGTTGGTAGAACATCGTTTTGTTTTCCCCGTTAGTGTATTGTTAACAGGAAAGGCTGCTCCTTTCGCCTGGGCGGAAGTGGATGTCTCGTGTCCAGCCTTTTCTCACTTCTGGGAAAGATTTCTCTCCGTCTTCTCTTTCTTTCTCTCTTTCTTTCTCTCTCTCTCTCTCTCTCTTTCTTTCTTTCTTTCTTTCTTTCTTTCTTTCTTTCTTTCTTTCTCTTTCTTTCTTTCTTTCTTTCTTTCTTTCCTTCCTTCCTTCCTTCCTTCCTTCCTTCCTTCCTTCCTTCCTTCCTTCCTTCCTTCCTTC
>BLBF01000056.1:2849093-2864216 GCA_015471245.1 Laticauda colubrina | reverse complement strand
TCCTGGTCATTGGTCCAAAGTCACTCAGCTGGCTTTTGTGCCTAAGGTAGTACTAGAACTCCCAGTCTCCTGGTGTTTGGCCCAAAATCACCCAACCAGCTTTTCATGCCTAGGGTGGAACTAGAATGCCCAAATCACCCAACCAACTTTTGTGCCTTAAAGAGGGATTAAAATGTCTTTTATGCCTTAGGCAGGACTAGAACTCATCAACTCCTAGTGATTGGCCCAAAGTCATCTAGTTGGCATTCTTGCCTAAGGACGGACTAGCATTCACTGCCTCCTAGCGATTGGCCCAAAATCACCCAACCCGCTTTCGTGCCTGAGCAGGACTTGAGCTCACCATCTCCTGGTGATTGGCCCAAAGCCATTTAGCCGGCTTTCTTGCCAAAGGCAGAACTGGAACTCACTGTCTCTAGCTTGGTGCTTTCAGCACTAAACCAAACTGGTCATCATGAAACTTGGCCATGACACATTATTGTGCCTGTTATGTCTCTTTCTAGGTCAGGATATCTTGCTGATTTTAGTTATTGCACTGAGTTTAATTAAATGCTGCCCAAAGTCCATGCTGAGTGGGACGAGCTTTCTAAATCTGAATTATAAACTTTGTTTTTTTAAAATAGCTGAGACCCCTCATGGGGGGGGGAGGGGCTTCATTCTCTTGGGTTACTTTTTTCATCTCTGCAAGGGCTGCGTGTAGCTTTATGACCAACACTTGATGGTCTGCCTGGGAATTTCATGGCCATTTTGGCAGTGATTTTGGGGCCCACCTTCTGCCATTCTGCGGTAGATATCCTTGCAGCTAGATCCCCCGTGGTTGGGAATGATGGGAGTTGTGATCTGAGGCACCTGGAGGATATCCAGTTGTGCCATTGCTTCCAGGACAAACTTTCGCAGTATTTTGCAGAAATATTCAGGAAGATTCAATTTTGCATTTTATATTTTAAAATGGTTTTAATTCTCTGCTTTGAAGTCTCCCTTTCCAAACAGAAATATTTTATTCAAAAATGGTTAACTCCTGCCCTCTGGTGTTCACATATGTAAGAGAAAAATCAGAATATGCTCATTTCTGGATGATTAAAAAAAATACCACACATTCTAGGGTTATTCAATCTGAGCTGCAAATACAGCAGTCCTCTATTTATGACTACAATTGAGCCAGTGGTGGGATTCAAATAATTTAACAACTGTTTCTTTGCCCCAATGATTTCTTCCAACAACCAGTTGACCAAACTGCTCAGAAAGTTAACAACCGGTTCTGGTGAAGCGGTGCAAACTGGCTGAATCCCACCACTGAATTGAGCCCAACATTTATGTTGTTAAGTGAGATGGTTGTGGAGTTTCTTTTGCCCCATTCTATGACCATTTTTGCCATAATTGTTAAGTGAATCACTGCAGCTGTTAACATTAGTAACATGGTTCTTAAGTGAATCTGGCTTCCCACATAGACTCTGCTTGTCCGAAGGTTGCAAAAGGGGATCAACACCTGGGCCACTGCCACCATCGTAAGTATGAGTCAGCAGTCAAAGCGGCTGAATTCTGATCCCGTGACCGTGCGGGATGCTGCAACGGTCATTGAGTGTGGAAAAAACAGTCGTAAGCCACTTTTCCCAGTGCTGTTGTGAATTTGGTCACTAAATGAGGACTGCTTGGATTCAGAGGGCAATAAAGAGAAATGGAAAACTTTAAACCGTTAACCTTGCGCCCTCTAGTGGCCCCGTGGATGTTTGCTGCTGGATCTGGTGGCTGCATCATTTTCATGCCATGCTTATCTTTGATTGATTATTTAATGTTACATTGGTGTCCGAATTTAATGACCGTCTGGAGAGATTTTCTCCAGAAAGGATTACAAAAATTATGTTCAAAAGACTCTGGACGTGAAAATTGGCTGTGATCTTATCCTTGCAGGACCTGTGATGCGAAAATAAATTTAATCTCCTTTAAGTCCCAATTAGTGGCAGAGCAAATGATATAGAATAGAATAGGAATATAGAGTTGGGAGGGACCTTGGAGGTCTTCTAGTCCAACCCCCTGCCTAGGCAGGAAGCCCTACAACAGTTCAGACAAGTGGTTATCCAGTATCTTTTTAAAAGCTTCCAGTGTTTGGAGCATATGATGTCCAAACTTGTCAGCTAGGGGTAATAATCAAAGGAAGTCTGTTCAAATAAATGATAATAAATAAAATCTTATTTGGTTGATTTTTATTTATTGCATAACATCTAAAACGAGATGTAAAATGGCCATCAAGCTGGGCTCACACCATACCCTAGACTGGACCAGAAGGGAGTTGAGTTTGGTGTATTATGGAAAGCACAATTAGCATCCCAGGTTGTTCACGTGATGATGAAGGCCGCAGGATAGAAGTCACAGGTCGTTTTAGTTCCACCTTAGTCATAAATGCTGCTGCGTGACTTTGAGCCAATCACCAGGAGATGGTGAATTCGAGTTCCCCCTTAGCCATGAAAGTTATCTGGGTGGTTTTGAGCCAGTCTGTTCTGACCCAGCTTCCCAAACACCGCAACCCTCTTGTGTGAACTCAAAAGATTCCTTTATTAGGAATGCTGGCAGCCCTGGCAAAAAGTTTCTCTCTTACTGCAGGATAACGTGTGTCTGTCCATCCGGAAGATGAATAGTCTGTCACATCTATTCAGCTTCACCCCCTGCCTTTGATCCCCAGAGCTCGGGTGGGGCTTCACCAGCAGCAGTGGCTCTTCTGTCCCGAGGACCGGCTCGTAGATTTCCACTGCTCTCCTTTCCTCTGCCTTCTGTGCTTCCACGTGTCAGGCACTGGGTCCGGCTGCTCCTCCTCTTCCTCATCAGCCACCTCCAGACCTGGGGGCTGTTGACTCTCCACCTGAAGGCTGATGGATGGGCCAGGCTCCACATCTCTCTCTCCTCCCTCTCTCTCTCTCCCTCCCTCTCTCTCCTCTCCCTCCCTCTCAGACAGCTCCATTCACTCTTCCCCCTTAGAGCTCCCAGGTTGCCCTCATGCTGATCCTGACTCCCACACCTCCTCCTCCTCCTCCTCCTGATTTGGTTGCTGGAGGGGCCGGCAGCCAGCAGGCCAGACCAGTCACTCTCAGCCCAACCCTCTTCGCAGGGCTGTCATTGAGAAAGATTATTAGATATGTTCGCTGCCGTGAGTTATCTGTTGCTTTGGTCATAGTTCTTCTCCATTTAATATAATTTCCTAAGCCCTCTGCACCAACACAGCTTTGTGTCACGTGCTGTGGCCTTTTGTACATGCGTGCAACATCACAATATGTGCAGAAAACTTGGTCCTCAACACCAGTAAGACCAAGGAGCTGATAGTGGACTATGCAGGAGGAAGAGATCAGACTTCCAGCCCTTGCTTATTGAGACCAACTGGCAATTGGCCAGTTTTAAGTTTCTGGGTGTTGCCCTAAAATAGGAACTGACCTGGGGGGCTCACATTGCAACCCTGGTCAAAAGGGCCCTGCAGAGATTATAATACCTGAGGCTTCTCAGGAAACAACAACCAGATGGAAAACTGCTGGTGACCTTCTACCGCTGCACCACGGAGAGTATCTTAATTTACTGCGCCTTTGTGTGGTTTGCCAATTGCACAGGGGCAGATAGGACAGCACTCCAGAGGGTTCAGGTCATTGCCCAGAGGATCAATTGGTTGCTCTCTCTCCCCTCTTTGGAAGAGCTTTATCGCTCCCGCTGCCTGAAGAAAGTTCAAAGCATCCTCCAAGATCCATCTCATCCTGGGAACCCTTTTTTGGGGGGGAACTATGACCATCTGGCAGACAGAACAGGATAATAATAAAAACAAAGAGAAATAGGCTGAAAAACAGCTTCTGTCCCAGGGCCGTAACTCTATTGAATTCTACTGTATAGGAATATTAATGCAATATCAGGAACTTTCAATTCAATATATATAGAATGTGAAGGATGTGTGTTTGTGTTCATTTTCATAGTCATAATGTATACTGAAGATGGTATTTAATTTTGTCGTACGAGGTGCAGTGATAAGAAAGTAAACTAAACTGAACTGAACTAAAAACTAAACTGAACTGAACTATAAATTGAAAACTAAACTAATCTGAACTGAACTAACTGAACTAAATTAAATTAAACTGAACTAAACTAAAAACTAAACTGAACTGAACTAAATTAAAAACTAAACAAAACTGAATTGAACTGAACTGAATTGAATTAAACTAAACACAACACTGAACTGAACTGAACTAAACTAAAAGTGGTGGAACCAGTGGCACAATGGTGGCCAACTGGACAGATCCAATGCAAATTTTGCTGGTATTGTTAATGCTGGTTTTCCCTGATATTTTACCCTGAAAGAAAAATTACAGATCGGCTTCGACTTACAACAGTTCACTTAGTGACAGTTCAAAGTTACAAAAGGGGCTTACGACCATTTCCCACACTAGCAGCATCCCTGCGGTCATGTGATCAGAATTTGGATGGTGGGCAACTGGATTGTTTTTATACGGTTGCTGTGTCTTGGGGTCGCGTCATCCAAGTTTAGTGACCTTCTGACAAACAAACTCAACGGGGAAAGCCAGATTCGATTAACAACCTTGTTACCAACTTAACTGCAGTGATTCACTGAACAAGTGGCAAGAAAGTTGACAAAATGAGGCAAAATTCACTTAGCAACTAGAAATTTTGGGCTTAGTCGTGGCTGTTAGGGGTTTTCATGAGCTGTAAGCCATAATCATCTCAATTATGACAAATCACAGCTTGAATTATCTTGCTTTGCATGTAATGAGTCTATCTCATACAGTAGTTTCGCCTTTTCAGTTGCATTACTGAAATAAATGAACTTTTGCACAATATTCTAATTTTTTGAGTTTCACCTCTATTGTATGCTGATTTTCCTTGATATTGTCCCAATGATGCTTTTTCAGGAGGCAACTGGACTTTCCGGTTTTTTTCTTTGAAGAGGTTTCTCTTCTCATCCTAGAAGCTTCTTCAGATCTGACTGGATGGTGGCAAAGGGAAGGATTTGTATTCCTTGCAGACAGCTGGTCATTTGCATCCTTTTAAGAGAGTCACTGAGGCCACTTGGAGGCTTATCTGAATCCTCAAGGTAACCGGAGCGGTGCAAATAGTTCCTGTAGTCTGCAATGTTTTCTCTGGAAATCCATTCTTTACTCCCACATCATTCGAAGGGGGTTCATCCCAAATTGTGTAGCTAAAAGTCTAGAGATTCTCAAGTCATCCAGAGATTCACAGATAAACCTCCAAGTGGCCTCAATGACCCTCTAAAAGGATGCAAATGACCAGCTATCTGCAAGGAATATGAATCCTTCCCTTCCCCACTTATCCAGTCAGAGCTGAAGAAGCTTCTGGGATGAGAAGCGAAACCTCTTCAAAGGAAAAAAACAAGAAAGTCCAATTGCCTTCTGAAGAAAGCACCTTTGGTGGGCAACCATCACCTGGATGATTTGAGATTCTCTACAGACTTTTCTTTGATTCCCCAAAAAGAAACAACACATTTTTTTTAAAAAAAAAAAACATCTGCGGTGGTTCTTAACTGGGTGAACCAACAAAGGAAGAAGCCACACCGTGTGAGAAACAGTGCCCCGAAGGAAAAATTGTGCATGTATTTGGTACAAAGAAACAGAACAATATAATGTACACTCTGTTTGGAAAAGTCGAGAGGGTGGATCCACCGTTTTTCCTCTGCGAATAAATACACAGGTAGATTTTTAAGGAGGAAGGGAGCCAAAGAACCAGGGTGTAGAATAGCCAAAATTCAACGAAACGCACATCTATGTACACAGTTTCTGTAAACAATAAAATAGAAAGGTTAGAAAACATCAGTCTGACACCAAAGCAGAGGAAGTTTTCGTTCTTCCATTGGGTCAATGATGGAGAATTTCAGCCTGATGTACAAAGTTCAGACAAGCCCACATTTTAGAATGACATATTCTGAACATCAAGCATCCATTTTCTCGACTACAATGTCTCTTGTCTCCATCGCCTCAACTTCTGACTTCTTGTCCTTGGAAAATGAACCTCTATGGATAGTCCCCGACTTACAACAGATTATTTAGTGATCATTCAAAGTTACAACTGTGGTTTTTTTTCAGTCTTGGCAACTTCTAAGATGGCTGTGTCAACTAAAACATACTCCTTTGGTCTTTTTAGCTCCTTTTCAGCAGAAAGGGAGTGGGAGAAAGCAGTGCATTCCTTAAATGCTTCAGATAATTGCTAGGCAGCTGAAGCTGTTGGCCCACAAGATTATTACCGGAGAGCATGATTGATAACTCCAGGCTATGGATGTATCCTATTGACAAATATACATTCAGGGGATGGGGGGAAGACCAGGGTCAAGCGTGAAATGAATGATGTGTCTTAGAGTCGGTTGCACCCAGAAAACACCGACATGTCAACTCCTAATAAATCTTTGTGTTTTTTTTTTTCTCTGAGAGATGCGGCTAGAGACTTGTGATTTGAAAGGTGGTACATGTTGGAGCCTTGACAGATAAAGTTTTAAAGTTACCAAAATTGAAAACAAAAACTGATTTAGAAGATTGCAGGAGGGGATTTTCTGAAAGCGCCATGTAAAATTTGACAAAGTTGCAAATAATTCTTTGGGACATTTAGTGATTGTTTAAAGATACAACGGCACTGGGAAAAAAAGGGAACTTTTTATCCTTTCAGACATGACCTTGTAGCCTCCCCACGGTCCTGCGAGCAAAATTCAGATGCTTGGCAACCCTATTTATGACAGTTGCAATGTCCTGGCATCACATATGACCTTCGGACAAGCAAAGTTAATTGTTGTGGTTAGCCGGCAGCAGGTGCGGACGGCTGAGGAGAGCAAGGACTCAGATGAGGGGCCAGGACCATCAGGGAGTGGATGCTGCCTTCGGAGTTTGTGGGGGCTGGCAGCAGCGATGAGGAGGTTCCCGAGGAGCCTGGGCCAAGTGCGCGTGCGTGCAGGGCTGCTCGTAGGAAAGAGCAGCTGCAACAGCACGGGCGACTTGGGAGTAAGGCTGCAAGGTGATGGCCCCTCCTTCAAGAAGATAAAAGCCAGCTGTGAAACTGATCTTCTTTGCAGAAGGCAAAGACATTTTGAAACTCCAGCCTCTGGACATTCCAGTATCTTAAGTTGGTATCTGAAGACTCGTCTTGTAAAATATTTCTAGGTAACCTTATCTGTGATTCTTGGCAGCCTTGCACAGTTTTGGCAAAGTTTGTGCTTATCAAAGTTAATTTGCAGAAGCCTTTTAACTGGGGATTCGTAAGAATCATTAAAAGGTTTCTGTTCCCTTTGGTTCATGTTTGTTTTCTTGGAAAAGGGTTTGGGTCAGAACATTAATGGGGGAAACCAGATTCACTTCACAACCATGTCATTCACTTAACAACTGCAGGGATTCACTTAATTGTGATCAGAATGGTCATGAAATGAATTAAAATTCACTTTAAAAATGTTTCACTCAGCAACAGATATTTTGGGCTCAATTATGATTGTAAATTGAGGACTACCTGTCTTATTGTCCCTTTTTTCAAGGCTGGCCTTCCTGTTAGGCAGTGGAGGTAGCCAAGTTGGGCCTCTGATTTTGCCTCACATGCCAGGCCTGAAAGTTATACAATATATTATGAGTTGTTGAATTCTGACTCATGCATTTTGTCCGGAATGGTACAATGCTTGAGCAAAGGGTTGGACTAGAAGACCTCCAAGGTCCCTTCTAATTCTGTTATTCTGTATTTATTTTTATTCTGTGGGACAGTTAGGAATCCTTGTGCCAAATCACTTGGCAAAATACAATGTCCACGGACTTGGGTGAGTTCCTGTTCGACTGCAAGTGGAATATTTTGGGGACAATTATTTTGGGCTAACTCGGAGCTGACAGTCCAGGACTGTAGTACTCTAAATAAAGTAGAAATAACTACTTCAGTAAGTTATTTAACTTGCCTTCCTCCATCCATGATTCTGCTGCAGATTCTGGCTTACTTTTTGGTCTTTTTTTTCCAATTAATGCATCGGATGAAGTCAGTTGTGACCTATGAAGTCACAATAAAGAAGAACTATTTTGTGGTTGATTTTCCTTTCCTTTATGCTGTGATTTTTCAACCTTGAAGATGGGTGGATTTCAACTCCCTGAATTCTCCAGTCAGAACGCTGACTGTGAAATTCTGGGACTTTTAAGTCCAGACATCTTAGCATGACCAAACATTGTTCTAATGGGAAGAAACGATGTGTGAGGACTTCAGCTCCCAGAATTCCCCAGCCAGCATTTTGACTGGGGAATTCTGGGAGCTGAAGTCCAGACATCAACATCAGGAGCAGAAGCACTTGACTGATTGGGTGTATGGATCACTTCAAACCCTTTAACCAACTTGTCAGTTCTGCTTCCATGGTTAGCCCTTCCCCCACGCCCATGACCACCTCTACCACCATGCTCAGGATGACCAAGATCCCCCAAATTCATCTTAAGCCATGCCAAATAGTGTTCTAATGGGAAGGTCATAAGTATCTTCTTCTCAAGAGACATCCAAGTCGCTTTGCAAGTAGAGAAATCTTGGAATAATTCGATCATTTGTTAAATTTTCTTTCGTCCAAGGCGATGTATGGACTATTCTCTCTCCTTACAATATCCTCTAGTTGACAACATGAGATGGTTTTGATTCAACAAATTCCTCCTATTGCACTTGGACACATTTTCAGAACCAAAACTATCTTTTCCATCGAAAGAAAGTAAAAACACGGAGGGCAAATGAAAATTTTTTTGCAAAGAATCAAAATGTTTGGCATAGTATAACGCTGATTACACAACTAAAAACCTGCACAACGTTTTCGAAGAAATATTCTGAGAACAAGACAACTCAAACCTAGAGTACGGTATTGGAGGCTCACTTACAACTGCTTGCAACTGTCCTCGACTCATAAGCATCCATTTAGTGACTGTTCGAAGTTACGACAGCCCTGGAAAAATGACTTATGGCCATTTTTCAAACTTACGACCATCACAGTATCCCCGTGGTCACCTGATCAAGATTCGGATGCTTGGTAACTGTTCAGGGAGTCATGCCAGGTTTTACAACCTTAACTTAAATTGCAATGATTCACTTCGTAATAGTGGCAAGAAAAATGGGGCAGGATTCATTTAATAGTGGTCTCATTTAGCAACCGAAATCTGGGGCTCAATTGTGATCGTATGTTGAGGACTAGCTGTACGTATCTTTCTCAACATCATGGCCACCTGACCTTCTTTAGCTAACTGCAACTCCGTTTCCCACCAGGGTTGTGATATAACTGTACTTACTCATCGGAGACCCGGGAATGTATACGAATAAGTGAGAATATTTATAGTTGAGGGTTGAATTAGGAGGGTTTTTGGTGCTCTCCGAGCTTCGTGCTTTTCTCGAAGATGTTTCATGACCCAACTAGGTGACACCATCAGTGCGAGAAAAAAGTGGGGTTGCATGTATAAAAATAGACAGAAAACCCAACCCCCCTTCTAGCACTGATGATGTTACCTCAGGGGTGGGATTCAGCTGGTTCGCACTGGTTTGGGCGAACCGGTTGTTAAATTTGCATCTGGTTCACTGAACTGGTAGTTGAACTGACCGGCTGGCCCCGCCCCTCTTGCCCCTCCCCTCCACGTGGCCCGTTTTGAATGCAGGTAAGTGCACGGTCTGCGCGAAGGCTCTGGGAGGGGGAAAACGGGCCTTCTGGAATGGGCCTGTTTCCGGTGTCAACTCATAAAATATTTCTCTGGTCTTTTAGAGTTGCCAGCAGAAAGGGAGGGGAACCAGTGTGGCAGCTTGCAAAACTGAAACTGCATTCCATAAATGTTTTCATAGTTTCTAGGTGACCAAAGTTTCTGCCGCGCAAATATCTAACTACTGAAGAGTCTGATTGATGACTTTTGGCTATGGATGTGTCCCATTGGAGAATATGAATAATAATACACACAGGGGGTGAGGAAAAATCAGGGTCAAGGGTGACAATGAATCATGTGGTCTCAGAGTTGGCTACGCCCAGGTAGCACTGGGATGTTTTCTCCGAATAAACTTTCTTTAAGCTTTGAATATCTAGCTAGAGACTCATGATTTAAATGGGGGTAGCTACTGGAGCACTGACATCCGGCTTCCGGAGGGCCTCTAGAGCCCAGGGTAGGCTGTTTCGCCCTCCCAGAAGCCTGAGGGAAGCCTCCGGACTCTGGGGAAGGTGAAAAATGGTCCTCCCGGAAGGTCCAGTAGGCCATGTCCACCCATAAACCAGGCAGCAAACTGGTTGCTGGGATTTTTGATTCCCACCCCTATGTTACGAGTAGGGTCATGAAACATCTGCAAAGAAACCACCCAGCTTGGAGAGTTCTAAGCACCCGACAAAGGCGCGCATTGTGGGTCAAATGGAAAAATGATGCCTTCTTCTGTATGCAAAGCATGGATTTCTACCAACGGGCTGTGACTCCCTTGGTTAGTCTACCTGTCTCACTCACGGAGTGCACCCGCCTTTGTCCACTTATAAGATGGAGACAAACCCAATGGGATCCAGAAAAAAAACCCCATTAAGTGTCAAATATCCGTTTCTTTAAGCCCACACGATTCGGAGTCCGTCAGATCGTCGTACATTTGATAGTCGATGCATTCCAAGAAGTCATTGGGGATGCCAATGGAAACCGACTCCACCTCGGTTTTGAAGGAAGCCGCCATGCCGCCCCGAAGGGAGCTCCCACGCATCTTGTGGGAGAGGCTGTTCATCTTCTCCTTCAGCTGGATGGTGGGTTTGTGGAAAGGAGAAAATATCCTCCACCTCCTGCAATTCAGAGTCCTCCTCTTGCTCGACCGTTCCAAGCTGCGGGAGTTCAATATGAAGGAGCCGTTGAGGGTGGAGATCCGGGAGTGGCTGGAGCCATTGATGGAGGCCCCTCGCCAAGGGTTGTCATAAACCCTCCAGATGGGCCTCCTCCGCCGACACTGGCACTTGAGCAGACGGGTGAAAGCTCGCTTGAACTCTTTGCTGGAGCAGGGGTAGATGATGGGGTTCACACAGCTGTTGAAGTAGCCCAGCCAGAAGATAATCTTGAAGGCTATTCCTGAGGGCTTCAGGGAAGGGAAGAAAGAACCTGAAAAAACAAGATGGAAGAAGGCTTGAGATGGTGAAAGGGTCTTGCTAGAATAAAGCAAGAGCTCCATCCCTTTCATGAAGAGGGGCTGGGATTGGGTGCCCACCCTTCTGTGGGAAGTTTTGTATCAAAATACATTTTATCCCTTATGCTCTCCCCATCTCCCCTCAAACATGAACAGAACCCACCCTGGACTGAGAATGGGCATCTCTGCTAGATAATTGACAGCCAATCTGAAACTAAATCAAGCGAAAACAGCAAATGGGAGAAATGTTTTACTTAAACAACGTTAAACCCCCAAATAAGTTACCCAGATGCAATCCACATATCAAAGGAGCAGGTCTCTAAACACAAATTAGAGGCTTGTGAAAGCAGGTTCCCAGTGGAACGACATCACAAGAATAAGCAATGGATACAGCAAACGAGATAATTATGCTGGGTTTCGTATCACAAATCACTAGTTGGACACTTCCCAAGCATTTAGGATGCTTGTTGTTATTATTATTATTATTGATCTAGTCAATACACTGTTTATTAAGCACTTATGTATGCCAAAGAAAAATGTATATATGTATATATTTTTTAAAGAAGAGACTGGGCTCCCATCTGTCAGAAATGGCTTAGGGTTTCTTGCTTTCGCACGGGGTTGGACTAGATGACCTACAAGATCCCTTCCAACTCTGATTTATCTGTTACTTATGTTATTCCAAATTTCTGTCCAAAATGTCATCTCTTCCAGCAGGAGGCTCCATTGCCCTCTTCCAAACCGACTATTGCCCCGAGGAGTTCTAAAAATAAGTTTCTGACTCAGTCCAAATGCTTTTTCGTCTTCAATGAATCACGATTCTGCGTGACTCTATTGTTAAGTCATATTATGAGTTACAAAGCCGGCACTAGAAAGGAATCGAGGCTAAATTTGAGTATCAAAGAGGCTCAAAAGGGATCAGTTGCACATTTAGAGGCTGTAAAAAAAGCTTCAAAAATCTCCAAAGTGAGAAGGGGGGAAAAACACACAGGCTCCTCCACATAATAATTTTATTTTTCATTATTTCATATCAAGTTCCTAGAATGCAGCACAGGAAGTTGAAATCTACCATCTTAAAAGACGCCAAGAAGGAGAAACCTTGATTTAGGGAAGAAACTTGCTTTTGTAGGGCATCATCAATAGGTAGTCCTCGATGTACAATGTTCGTTTAGTGGCCTTTTGAAATTACAATGGCACTAAAAAAAAGCAACTTACGGCCGTTTCTCTCACTTATGACTGTTTTAGCATCCTCACAGTCATGTGGTCCAAGTGCAAACAATTGGCAATGGACCCGTTTTTATGACAGTCAAAGTGTTGTGGGGTTAGGAGAGGTGCTCACGCCTCGCAATCAGGAGGCTGTGAGTTCGATCTTAGGTAGAGGCAGGTATTTCTTTGGCTGGGCACACTCTGAGAATCTATCCACCAAACAAAACTCTGCCCTCGTGACAGGAAGGGCATCCGGCCATTAAAACACTCTGCTTGCTCCATTCAGTTGCCCAGAATCCACCCCGCAAGGAATTATGGGGTCATTAAAAGGAGATGATGAAAGGATTGTAGGGTCACGTGATCCCCTTTTACGACCTATTGGCAAACAAAGTCAATGGGGAAGCCAGATTCACTTAACGACCATGTTATGGACTTATCAATGACAGCGATTCGCTTCACCCCAGTGGCAAGAAAGGCCATAAAATGGGGCAAAACTCGCTTAACAAACGTCCCATTCAGCAACGGGTGTTTGTTATCATTCACTTAAATTTGGGGCTACAATTCCCTGAAAACATTTTTGTTGCTCAGAGGGATTCGAATGTGACTGCGGGAACTTCGAATCTGGAACGTTAAGTCCCATGTTTTTGGCCATTTGGAACTTTGAATGGTTGCTAAGAGACTGGTCATAAGTCAAGTCAAGTGGTCACAGCTGAAAAACTGGTCGTGTAAAGATAACTCAGCCCTTACCTATGGAGAATTTAGCTTGTTGAGTCTCTCTCCAAAGAGAGAGAGGGAGAAAGTGCTCTTGTGATCCAACACAAATTAACAAACCAGATCAACCTACTTGCTGCCCTGAAAAACAGATGAGATTACAGAATATAGAATAGCAGAGTTGGAGGGACCTTGGAGGCCTTCTAGTCTGACCTCCTGCTCAAGCAGGAGACCCTCTACCGTTTCAGACAAACGGCTGTCATCTCTTCTTAAAAAGAGATGGCTGTCCACTGTTGGAGCACACACAACTTCTGGTGACAAGTCGTTGCACTGGTGAATTGTTTTAATGACTCAGGAACTTTCTCCTCAGTCGTTAAGTTGCTTCTCTCCTTGATGAGTTTCCATCCGTTGCTTCTTGTCCTGCCTTCAGGTGCTCTGGCGCTTCCCTCTTCTTTGGGGTAGCCCCTCAAACATCAGAAGAGTGCTATCATGCCACCCCTAGTTCTTCTCCTCTGAACTTTTACAGAATAACAGAGTTGGAAGGGACCTTGGAGGTCTTCTAGTCCAACCCCCTGCTGAAGCAAGAAACCCTCAACCATTTCAGACAAAAGGTTGTCCAGTTTCTTCTAAAAAATCTTCCGTTGTTGGAGCAAGCACAGTTTCTGGAGGGAAGCCATTCCGCTGATTATTTGTTCTCACTGAGAGGAAATTTCTCCTTAATTCTATTAATTTTTAATTCTTAAGCTCAACCCTTCACGTTGGTGGCCCACAATGGGAACTCTTAACGCAACCTCATCTCTTCTGAGAAAAAAAAATAATATTTTCTCCCATTCTGACTCAGGCACCACAAGGGCCAAAAATCCAGGTGGATTTTTTGAAAAAATATCTCCTCAGCTGCCTGTCTCTCTTGTAGCTTGCAAGGATTATTTTTTATTTCTCTAATAACATTTATTTCTCCGATTCTCCAACGTAAACTGTGATGGTGTACCCCACATTTCAAACATAATTGTTTTAAAAAACCCAAATCATGCAAAAGCAGGAACTACAATTTGTCCATTTGTGTAATGAGGGTCAGTACTACAAGGGCACTAAACAAAGTGATTTTTTCAGTCCTCACATTTATGACTGAAGTTCTCACACTTACGTCCATTTCCTCATTTTTTCCGTCCTCGCTTTTTCAGTCCACATACCTATGACCAAAGTCCTCACACGTATGTCCATTTCCTCATCATTTTTTTCAGTTCTCACACTTATGACTGAAGTCCTCACACTTATGTCTATTTCCTTATCCCCATTTCTGACCTTCCCAGACGGCTTCCAAAAAGCAAAGTCAATGGGGGAGAAAAGCCAGATTCACTTAGTGGCTCCGAGATTCCCCTCACAACTGTGGTGCAAGGCTTAATGACCGTGGCAAAATAAGGTCATAAAAATAGATGTGTGATTCACTTAACACAAACTAAGTACAGATAGTCCTTGACTTAATAGCAGTTCGCTTAGTGATCGAAGTTACAACGGCACTGAAAAAAAATGACTTATGATCATGTTTCACACTTATGACCATTGCAGCATCCTCTGTGGTCATGTGATTTACATTTGGAGGCTTGACTGCCTATTCACATTTACGATGGTCTGTTTCACATTTGCTGCTTAAAAGTGGTTTAAAAACCACTGCCCAATAAGAGTTGACATTTTAAAAAGATGAAGAGATGACAGATAGAGAAAGAACACTTCTTAATATGATGTATATTTTACTAAGAGTTAGGAAAAAATGGGGTAGAAAATAAAAATTGGGAAAATAAGATTATGTGTACTGATATATAATGGAATATTTTATAATTACAATGTACATGCAAATGTTAGAAGTGGAAGATTATGATTATGTTTATTTAAATATTATCATTATTATTAGTATTGTGTATAAAGTATGTCGCCCCAGACAACATGCTGTTCACTCAGGACTTATGGATGTCAAAAAAATAAACCATAAATAAAATCTATATGTGTGTATATGTATATGTATATGTATATGTATATGTATATGTATATGTATATGTATATGTATATGTATATGTATATGTATATGTATGTGTATATATATATATATATATA
>BLBF01000056.1:2832236-2847621 GCA_015471245.1 Laticauda colubrina | reverse complement strand
TATATATATATATATATATATATATATATATATATATATATATATTTGTTTTTTTATGTTATCGCGGGTACTTACATGTGTGCTGTTCAGCTTCCTTCGGGTATTATCCCACGTCATTGTAGTTCTGTTAAAGTTGTAGCAATGTTTCAGCAGAATCTCATCTGCCATCTTCAGGCTTCTGTATAGAGTTAGTTCCTGGTTTCAAATTTGAGGCTGGTCCATTCTGATTGGCTGGGAGCCTGGATCTGTGTTCATTGGACTTGGAGTTTGATTGATTGGTGTTTCTGGTTTCTTCTGTCTGTTTTGTGGCTTTGATTGGCTGGCAACACTCTGTTCTTGTGTTGGAGGCTTTCAGTGCAGCTTGGCTCCGTGTGAAGGGACGGCTGCTCTTTATTAGCAAGCTGGGTTTCACCTGGGTGCATGGTGGGGGGGTGTTTGGGTTGGAGCTATCAAAGGGAGTCTGTTTTTGCCCAGGTGTTTGCCTGGCTTGTGGCATGGAGATCTTTCTATTTGAGAGTGCAGGCTTCCAAATGATTGACAGTCTGGTGGAATCATCTCTTCTATTCATGCTGTCAGGTCTTTTTTCAATCTCTATGGCTTCTCTGATGATTCTGTGGCTGGGGTTTTCTATAGTGGCCAGGGTTTTAGTGCCATTGAAGTTGATGTTGTGACCTGTGGTTTTCATGTGTTGGACTAGTGAGGAGGTGTGTTCCAGCTTTTTTACTGCATTTTTGTGTTCCTCTAGGCGGGTACTTATTCTTCTATTGGTCTGTCCAATGTATGTGGCCGGGCATGATGTACAGGGAATTTCATATATGCCTTGGTTTTCCAGGTCAATTTTGTCTTTGGGGTTCCTCAGGATGGCTGCTATTTTTTTTTTGTCTGTTTTGAAGGCAGTCTTGATGTGATGCCTGTGTAGTATCTTACTGATTTTATCTGTGGTACCTCTTATGTAGGGCAGGACAGCTGTTCCATGGATCTGTTGATCTTCTAGGTCTCTGTTATGTCTTGGTGTGTTTTTGTGGATCAAGTTGGTGATTTTGTTTTTGTGGAAGCCATTGGCTGTCAATACTTCAGTCAGGGTGCATAGTTCAGTCTTTATATGTGTCTTATCTGCCAGGCGTTTGGTTCTGATAATTAGTGTTTTCGCTACGGAATTTATCTGTGCTGGGTGGTGGTGGGATTGGGCGTTGAGGTAGCGGTTGGTGTGTGTTTTCTTTTGGTATATGGTGTGTCCCAGTGTGCCATCTGTTCTTTTGTAGATTAGTACATCTAGGAATGGTAGTTGTTTGTTTATTTCCGTTTCCATGGTGAACTTGATTTTGGGGTGTGTGTTGTTTAGGTGTGTTAGGAAATTGTTTAGGTTTTCTTTTCCATGGGGCCAAATCACAAATGTGTCATCGATGTATCTTAGCCATAGTTTGGGTTTGTGGGGGGCATTAGCCAGGGCTCTGGATTCGAATTCTTCCATGAACAGGTTTGCAATGACGGGTGACAGTGGTGATCCCATAGGGGCTCCTTCAATTTGCTTGTATCTTTGTCCTTTGTATATGAAATATGTGTTGGTTAGGCAGTGTTCTGTTAGTTCCATGAGGTCTTTGGCTGGTTGGTATTTATGTTTGATGATTTCAAGAGTTTCTTTTATTGGGACTTGAGTGAATAGTGAAACCACGTCGAAACTTACAAGCAGATCTTCTTGTTCCACGTGTAGATCTTTGATCATTTCTAAGAAGTGGTATGAGTTTTTTACATATGAAGCTGCGGTTTCAGCATGGGGCTGTAGTTGTTTTGCTAAGTGTTTAGCTAGGTTTTGTAATGGTGCTCCTATGGAGCTGACTATGAGTCTGAGAGGTATGCCTTCTTTGTGTATTTTTGGGAGGCCGTATAATTTGGGGCATCTAGAAGATTTTTCTCTTGGGATGATCGTCTGTTGGACTAAAACACTAATTACCAGAACCAAACGCCTGGCAGACAAGACACATATAAAGACTGAACTATGCACCCTGACTGAAGTATTGACAGCCAATGGCTTCCAAAAAAACAAAATCACCAACCTGATCCACAAAAACACACCAAGACATAACAGAGACCTAGAAGACCAACAGACCTATGGAACAGCTGTCTTGCCCTACATAAGAGGTACTACAGATAAAATCAGTAAGATACTACACAGGCATCACATCAAGACTGCCTTCAAAACAGACAAAAAAATAGCAGCCATCCTTAAAAACCCCAAAGATAAAATTGACCTGGAAAACCAAGGCATATACGAAGTTCCCTGCGCATCATGCCCGGCCACATACATTGGACAGACCAATAGAAGAATAAGTACCCGCCTGGATGAACACAAAAATGCAGTAAAAAAGCACACACCTCCTCACTAGTCCAACACATGAAAGCCACAGGTCACAACATCAACTTCAATGGCACTAAAACCCTGGCCACTATAGAAAACCCCAGCCACAGAATCATCAGAGAAGCCATAGAGATTGAAAAAAGACCTGACAGCATGAATAGAAGAGATGATTCCACCAGACTGTCAATCATTTGGAAGCCTGCACTCTCAAATAGAAAGATCTCCATGCCACAAGCCAGGCAAACACCTGGGCAAAAACAGACTCCCTCTGATAGCTCCAACCCAAACACCCCCCCACCAGGCACCCAGGTGAAACCCAGCTTGCTAATGAAGAGCAGCCGTCCTTTCACACAAAGCCAAGCTGCACTGAAAGCCTCCAACACAGGAACAGAGTGTTGCCAGCCAATCAAAGCCACAAAACAGGCAGAAGAAACCAGAAACACCAATCAAACAAACTCCAAGTCCAATGAACACAGACTCAGGCTCCTAGCCAATCAGAATGGACCAGCCTCAAATTTGAAACCAGGAGTTGTGAGACCCATATCCATACAGAAGCCTGATGATGGCAGATAAGAGTCTGCTGAAACGTTGCTACAACTTTAACAGCACTACAATGACGTGGGATAATACCCGAAGGAAGCTAAACAGCACATATGTTCCTCTTGGCTTCTAGGGGCTCACTAAGAAAGGATTTTTTGAAACAACCATCAGAGTATTTAGAGTATTTCCTATATTCTTATTCTTATTCTTGTTCTTGTTCTTGTTATCACGCTCTGATGCTCAGGAGTTCTACTCCCCCTTCCCACCGAAAAGAAATTTCTTCCAAATGCAAAACACAAGCAGAGGAGTTTCAGTCTCAGTTTCACAGCAGCACCAAGCAGCCTGAGTACAGAACAGTTGAGCTAAGCCACGCCCAGGCTCCTTGCGGTCTCCTTGCTCACACAGCAAATACTGTTTCAGTTTCCAAACAACCCTCAACTCTGTCAGTGCCTGTAGGCCAGACAAGGAATAATGGATGAAAAGTGAAAATGAACAAGGAGAGATTCAACCTGGAAATAAGGAGAAACTTTCTGACAGGGAGAACAATCAACCCATGGAAGAGAAGTTGCCCTCAGGAAGTTGTGGGAGCTTCATCCCTGGAGGCTTCCAAGAAGAGATTAGACTGCCAAAATGGTGTAGGCTCTCCTGCTTGGGCAGGGGGTTGGACTAGATGACCTACAATATCCCTCCTAACTCTGGTAATCTGAATCTGCCTAAGGTGAAAAAAGGCCTGGAGGCTAAACCATACGATGAACGGTTGCAGGAACTGGGCCTGGCTAGTCTAGGGAAGAGAAGGACCAGGGGAGACAGGAGAGCATCTTCCAATATTTGAGGGGCTGCCCCATAGAGGAGAAAGGGGGGTCCAGCTATTTTCCAAAGCACCCGAAGGCCAGACAAGGAAGAATGGATGCAAACTGAACCAGGAGAGATTCAACCTGGAAATAAACTTTCTGACAGTGAGAACAATCAACCCCTGGAAGAGAAGTTGCCCTCGGAAGTTGTGGGAGCTTCATCACTTGAGACTTTCAAGAAGAGATTGAACTGCCCTCTGTCAGGAATAGTGTAGGGTCTCCCGCTTGGGTGGAGGGTTGGACTAGATGACCTACAAGGTCCCTTCCAACTCTGATTATCTGTTAAATCTGTTAAATCTGTCACACACAGACAGGATGCTAGCCAGATGAATACTGATGGAGGCTGGTAGGCAGAGGCAGAATTTCTTCCCTTTATTTTCCCCTCCAAAAACTAAGCCCCACCACATAGTTTCGTAGCAAAGCATGAGTATCCAGCTAGTTTTATATATATAAAAGTGATTTAAGGAAAAAGAAATGAAGTCCACCAGAAACAAGGGAAGAAAATAAAAATAAATCAAAGCTTCTCTTGTGGCCGTACTCCCTCCCTGACCCCCTTTTCTCCCCCACAGGGGAAAAAAAACACAACACCACCAGATCAGGTCCAGCCAAATTATCCTTCTGCTCCACCGCTTCACAATGCTTCTGTTGTGTGTCCTGCTAAGTGATCTGTTACACAACAAAATGAAGATTTATTCCTTCTGCAACTCCCGGTTTGGCCCAAGCAAGGATTCCTCTGTGTGTGAGGTGAAAAAAGAAAATAATGGAATGTGCAGAAATGAGTAGCTTAACCTGCTGGCAATTAGAGAGCAAGAAGAAAAAGAATAGTTTAAAATATGGGATTTACTTTATGAATGGCTAGATAGAAAAATGAAATATATTATCATATAAGTGTAATATAATAGCAAAGCGAATACAATAGTATAACTGATTGTTATGATATTATTTAGAATTGGTAAAAATTGAGATTTCTCAAAAAGGATAATGTGAAGTTGCAATTAAAATTTAATGATGATGTAATAATAACATATTATGATGTAAAAGTTGATCAATATAATTTGAATATAAATTATAAGGAGACTAAGGAGAGAGAGCGAGGACTCAGATGGAATGGTTACAGATATTGTGCACAAGAAATATATACCAGCCGACATGCTGTATAAATTGAAAGAAGGTTTTATGTATTGTTTTATGTTTATGTTTGTTGTTAAAAAATAAAAAAAAATATTAAAAAAGGATTCCTCTGTGTGTGTGTGTGTGTGTGTTCAAGTGGGTGTGTCTGTTGCACAAAAGACTGCACAATGAGGAATTACTTCCACCCTGCAAAAGGCAAGCGCTGAATTTTGCTGCCCTTATGCACAACTCCACAACTTGGGTGGGAGAGTTTTGGCTTCCTCTTCCTTGTCTTTCTCGGAAGTTGTTCTGACCCAAACCCTTTTCCAATAAAACAAACATGAACCAAAGGGAACAGAAACCTTTTAATGATTCTTACGAATCCCCGGTTAAAAGGCTGCAGCAAACTAATTAATTTTGATAAGCACGAACCTTGCCGAACTGTGCGAGGCTGCCAAGAATAACAGATAAGGTTACCTAGAAATATTTTACAACACAAGAGTCTTCAAATACTAACTAAAGGCTAGGTCCCACTGGCCGACGGATGCAAAACGTATGCATAAAGGACACAGCGGATGAGCAAAAGTTCGGTGGTGGCTCCATTCGTTGTCATCTGCTCCAAAAAGTGGCGAAAATTTGCATAAACAGAACGGAAAAGAACGGACGTGGGTAGGATGTAGCGGGGATGTTAAAGGGATGTTCATAGGAAGCCTAGCGGATGGAAGCGGATGACACCTCCAAAGGGATTACGGGGGAGAATTTCGAAGCGGACGCATAGCGGAAGGGCCGGATGCATCACAGACGCCTAGAGGAAGCAAAGCGGATGACGAGCGGATGTATATCGGATGCAAAGCATTTACTGCGCATGCGGGGAGTATGAATTGCGTCAGCTCCATGGATATAAAAGGATGCAGCACGCACGCAGTCAGCATTCAGGGGAAAGTCGTGCTGCCACATGCATCTAGCAGGAACACCATGGTTCGTCAGTCGGGCAAGAAGAGGAAGACGGTGGCTACTCATTCCAGCCCTGGCAAGGTGAAGAAGGCCAGAACCAGCATCCCACCCCCTGGCACTGACTCTGAAGCTGTTGCGGCTGCTGCTGCTGTGGTGGACCAGCCCCAAGGCCCTCAAAGCTCTGCTGCTGAAGGCCCTGCTGCTCAAGCCCCTGAAGGCCCTGATGCTGAAGGCCCTGCCAGAGGGAGGAAGAGGCAAGGGAAGGAGAAGGGAGAGAGGAAACAGGACACCATTTCTGAGGAGCATGAGGATGAGGTGCTGGAATGGCTGAGGGAGAACGAGTACCTGTGGAGAAAGGGCCACAGACTGTATCGGGACACCAAGAAGAAGCAGGCAGATTGGAGAGAAAAGGCAGAGAGCCTGGGCTACACTGCAGAAGTACTCCTAGGATGGTGGAAGCACATGTACACCTGGTATGGTAAGCTACACCTCAAGAAATCCGGGCAGGCTGCTGTCAAGCTCACTGACTGGAAGATGTACGTCATGGCCAAGTACAGCTTCCTGGAGGGTGAGATCCGCCACCGAGGAGCAGCCCCTCTGACACCCCTCTCCCTCAGACAGCCCACAGACAGCCAGTCCTCTTCCAGCGAAGAGCCAGCTACCCTGTCTTCAGAGGACCCCATGGCAGAGACCCACCCAACAGCTGCACTCCCCATGCCAGCAGACTTGGAGGATCCCGTGGAGGATGACGACCTGCTGTCACAAATGGAGGAAGAAGCAGCAGCCACCAGAGGCCAACCCATCCCCACCCCCACCCCCACCTCCAGAGGATGCAGGCAGAGAGGCAGACTGGAGGGCCAGGATCACAGTTGTGCTGTTGGAGATCAGGGACACAATGAAGACCAGCACAGAACTTCTCTCTCAGCTGGTCCACAGCGACATACCATCCTCAGGCTGGAAGCCCTTCATCACCTACGTGAGCCAGACCCTGAGGGACCTGCCCGAGGCCCAGTACCAGGTGATGAAGCAGAAGATCACAGCACTTCTGCACAACCCTCAAGGCCCAGCTGAAGCTGCTCCTACCCAGTCCAGGTCTGCTCCTCCACCCCAGGTGATGTCACAGCCCTTCCACGGCTTTCAACCTACCAAGGCTACGACTACCAGGACTTCCCACAGCAGAAACAGCCCTTCCCAGTCCAGGCCCAGGTTCATCGCACGCCACAGATGCCACTCCTCACCCAGCTGCAGACCAGACATCCCCACTACACTCCTCCTTCCTCCACCCCACAGCCAAGCCTGTCAACGGACAATCTGTCATCAGTATTGGGCCTGACATCTCAAGTCCTTGATGAAGGGCCTCTCAACCTCACGGGACTGAGTCAGCTCTCGGATAGCTTCCTGAACACACCACCACCTGTTGCACCCTCGGGGCCAAGCACCCCAATGGTGCCTCAGGCCAGCACTCAAGCCACAGCCACCTCCACAGTCCCTGCCCACTTAACAGCTGAGACCATGGACATGACTCAGAGTGACTGAAAATAGTGTCAGAGACTGAGTTGTTTACTTGTTAAGTTTATCTTTGCTTAAGATACTTTATTTGGTTCATTTTGCTTATTTAATACAGTCATAAAGTTTACCTAAGAAAGTTAATAAAGGTTATCTTTGCTTAAGACACTTAGTTTCCTTGGTTCATTTTGTTTACTTAATAAAGTATTGGTGAAAACTTTAAAAAAATGGTTAAGCCTTTGCATGCTTGTGGGATAGATAAGGATAGTTGTGGGATAGATAAACCTCCAGTGCAACCATAGTGGGACTGTATGGTCCACCATCCCAGCGATCCAGATGATTTCCCCCCCCCCTTTTTGTAGAAAATATCGGTTGTCCGCTAGGTGTCCTTCTACATACACTAGACATACTGCAGACACCCTACATATACGAGATACATCCCAGATACAAACGTTTTGTCCATCTATTTCCGTGCTACTAACGCTGTGTAGACGTTCCGTATCCCTTTTGTTTCCTCCCTCTTTCCGTTTTCAGCTGCAGCGGATGTGAGTTGAGGGGATGGCCAGAGGATGCAGAGAGGATACAGCGGATGTTTAACGGATGATAATGGACATAGAACGATTGCTGCCCGTATATATCATGGATGTACACTGTACGCGGCGGAAAGTTCATCCGTTCACAAAGTTTTGTGCAGCTCAAAACTTCTTGTGCGGATGAAATCGCAGTGGATGGATGCTCGATGGATAGAGCGTATGAAACACGTATGCAGTGAGTACACAACGGATGCATACTGTTTTCCAATGGATGGCAAGCTTTTTTTAAATGTTTTACATCCTCTTTGCATCTGTAAGTGCAGTGGGACCGGGCCTTAAAAAGATACTGCAATGTCCATGAGGCTGGAGTTCCAAAACATCTTTGCTTCCTGCAAAGAACGTCTGATTCATGGCTGGCTTTTATCTTCTTGAAGGAGGGGCCATTACCTTGCAGCCTTACTCCCGAGTTGCCCATGCTGCTATAGCTGCTCTTTCCTGCGAGCAACCCTGCACGCACGTGCACTTGGCCCAGGCTCCTTGGGAATCTCCTCTTCGCTGCTGCCAGCCCCCATAATCTCTGAAGGCAGCAGTCCACTCCCTGATGGTCCTGGCCCCTCATCTGAGTCCTCGCTCTCCTCAGCTGTCTGCACCTGCTTTCGGCTAACCACAGCAGAAGTACAGGTAGTCCTTGAATTACAACAGTTCAACCGTTTGACCATTACAACGGCCCTGACCAAAGTGATTCGTATTGTTTTACACAACTTACGACCATGGCACCATCCTCCTGGTGACGTGACCCAAAATAGAGAGACACTTGGTGACTGACTTCTATTTATGATGGTCACCATGTCCCCGGGGGGGTGGTGGTCACGTGATCCCCTTTTGCGACCTTCTGAGCCGAGTCCACGGGGAAGACAGATTCACATAATCACGGTGTCACTCATTTCAACCACGGCGGTGATTCCCCTAGCAAATGCAGCGAGGAAAGTCGCAAAACGTTCGCATTTCCCCTGTATTAAATCGATGACTACCTTTATCAAGTGAGTTTTGTAGGTCAAGGTGAACCACAAGTTGAACCACAAGTTGCTGCCTCTCTAGGGTTTCTCAAAACATATCATTGTGTGAACCGTGTGGTACCAGAGTGTCTTACTGTGATGACCTAAAGGGCGTGGCACAAAGGCAACACAGTCAGACAATCAGTAGGAGTCCCTTTATTCGCTTCAACTTTGCCCACAATGTCCTGGTTTCCTTCTGGGCTGGAGAAAAACTCTTGATTCTCCGGCTGCAGAGATTCAAGTCCAAAATGTGGTCAACAGAAACTGTAACTATAAGTCCAATTAAGGCAAAATGAGGTCATTAGTCTGGCAGGGCAGGAGAAGGAATTTCAGATGTGAAGGAACGGCAGGCCAGGAACACAGATAAGCAAAGTCAACACAAGATAAACTCACTGTTTGCTCCCAGCAGCCGCTGCACTCAGCTTGCATCTCTTTTAAACTCTCATTCCCAGGTGTAGCTAATGAAGGGAATCAGGACCCTTTCCTACCCCGTAAGCCATGCAACCCCCGTTGCTCCTTTCTCCGTTCCTCCCTGTGTGCCCTAGGATGAAGAGGGGGTGGGCCTGTTTCTTCCTCTGAACTCCCTCTCCCTTGTTCTACCTCTCCCCTGCTCTGCCCAGTCAGACTTTGCCCTTCCCAGTTTTCTCCACAGCCAATGGAGCCACACTCCCACTTCCTGCCAGCTGTACGTCTTCCTCCTCGGATTCAGACTCTGACAGGGGCATGATACTTACATTTTAAAAGAAATATATTCTTCATATTCAATACAGTTGACAAACTTCATATTAATACACATATTTTCTTGATTATCCACCATTTCAATATTTTACTTTTGCGTCAATCCCATATTCTCAATATCCCTCTTTTTTTTAGTATGAATAAAATATTATTAATCGTATTTGTAGTGTTGAACAAACTTATGTGATCCTAATAATAACTCACCAATTTACATTGATACGGAAACATGTCGACATAAATTCTATTGTAGAAACTTCCCTAACTCTTTTTAACATTTTGCTTTTTGTAAACTTTTTAATATCTTGAATTTTAACAATCTTATAATATTTATACCCTTTCTGATTTTTAATGAGGCCACTATTATATTTTTTAAAAAATATCCCCATCTAGTCACATTTTTCAATTTATTAAATACAAATAAGATAATATTAATCCTACTTACGTTTGACAAGTTATAGAATTCCAATAAGGATACCCTTGTTTTTAATCAAATTATATTCTTTCATTTTTTTTCTCTTATTCAATATCTCGACTGTAGTTGTAAGTGGAGGACTACCTGTATTAAGTAAGTTCGGTAGGTCGGCCTGACACTGTGAACCACAAATTGCTGGGATTTCTCCTCGGGGCCTCAAATTTGGCCCTCTTGCAAGAATTTCAGCTGCTTTTTCCAAGACAAGCAATGCCACTAAAAACCTCATTCTCTCCACCGTGAATTCGGATGCAAATCAAGCCACCAGCTCTGGTTAGGTTTTCTTAAAAACCAGGAACAAAACAAAAAGTGAGAGTTTTTTTTTTCTCCCGCTCCCCTGATTACTGCAAACTTTCCCCTTTCCTCCTGGCTTTTTGGAAGACAAGACTCGCTTGCACAGGGTTTGAAAGCAGGCAAGCAAATGCAGACTCTCTCCATCTTCAAAAGGCTACGACTCTTTGGTGGAGCGGATGTCATGGCGCAACTTCCACGTCCCCCTTTTCAGGGTATCGTCCAACATTTGTTCCTCCCACCGGGTGTCCAGGAGCTATTTCCTCGCTGTAGCAACCATTTCTTCAATGGTGGGACAGATTCAAGAGGGTGGCAATTGTGGTTTGGCCCCATTCTGGACCAATTGGTAACCACAGCCAGTTTGTTCTGGTGGCCAAGCTTAAGGGACCCAGGTAGAAAGCAGGAGGTGGTGAATTCAAGTCCTGCTTTAGCTGTAAAAGCCAGCTGGTGTGACTTTGGCCCAATCATCAGGAGACAGTGGGAGAAAGAGGGAGGGAGGGAGAGGGTAAAGAATGGGGGAGAGAGAGGAGGAGAGAGAGAGAGGGGGGAGGAAGAGAGAGAAGGGGAGAGGAAAAGTGAGAGAGAGAGGGAGAGAGGAGGAGAGAAGGAGAGAGAGGGAGGGAGATGGCAAAGAATGGTGGAGAGAGAGGGAGAGAGGAGAGGAGGAATGGGAGGAGGGAGAGGGAGAGAGAGGGAGAGGGGTAAAGGGAAAGAGATATATAGAAAGAGGGAGAGGGAGAAAGGAGAGAGGGAGAGAGAAAGAAGGAGAGAGAGGGAGACGGAGAGAGGAGGAGAGAGGGGCAGAGGGAGGGGGAGAAGGAGAGAGAGAGGAAGGGAAGGAGGGGGAGGGGTAAAGGGAGAGGGAGGGAGAGATAGAGGAAGAGGGAGAGAGGAGAGAAGAGGGGGAGAGGGAGGGAGGAAAGAGAGGGAGAGGAGAGGGAGACAGGGGTGAAAGAGAAAAAGTGGGAGAGGGGAGGGGGAAAGGGAAGGAGAGGGGGGGGCTTTATGTGGAAACTGAAGCTGCAGAGCCAAACCTTTGCCAAATGTGCTTTTCTCTCTCCCCCCCCCCCCCCCCCCCCCCCCCCCCGGCCCCCCTCCCCCCAAAACCACGCAAGAGATTTCCCAAGTCCCGGCTTTTGGCTGCCTGGATTCCGTGTGAAAAAATGTGCATCTTTCCCCATCGTCCTTGACCGCTCGGGAGGGGGGGGGCTGTCCTGGCTTGCCCCTCCTCCCACCTAGAGGGACCAGACGCCCAGGAAACCTGCAGGTCAGGCGCAGGAGGGACGGAGCAGAGCCGGCCGGGCGCCTGGGCCAAAGGGAACACGGGGTCAAGTTTGCTTTGAAACTCCTTCCGCCTCTTGCACAATACAGTCACCACTTTGGGGCTTGGTCAGTTTCAGATTTTCTCGCTTTTCCTTGACTGCCAGTGCCCTGTGGCTTAGGGGCAGGTATTCCTTCCCTTCCCTTTCTTTTCTCCATTCCTCTTTCCTTTTTCCCTTCTCTTCCTTTCCTTATTTTCTTTTCCTTTCTTTTCTCCTTCCCTTCCCTTTTTTCCTTTCCCCTTTCCTTTCTTCTTCCCTTCCCTTCCTTTCCTTTTCTCTTTTCTTTTCCTTTCCTCTTTCCTTTTTCCCTTCCCTTCCTTTCTCTTCCCTTCCTTTCCTTATTTTTCTTTCCTTTCTCCTTCCCTTCCCTTCCTTTTCTCCTTTCTTTTCCCCTCCTCTTTTCCTTCCCTTCTCTGCCTTTCCTTTCCATATTTTCCTTTCTTTTCTTCTCTTTCCCTTCCTTCCCTTTCCTCCTCTTTCTTCTGTCCATTCCATTCCATTTTCTTTTATTTGTAATCAACCTTTCTTATTTTTACAAATTTCTCAAGACAGCAAACGTATCCAACATGCCTTCCTCTTCTTCTTCTGTATAACAACAAATCTATGAGGTGAGTTGGGCCGAGACAGAAGAATTGGCTCAAAGTCCACTCAGCTGGCTCTCTAGCCAAATAATTCATGTATACTGAAAGCAAACGAAGAGATCAGCTCCCATGTAAAGATCCCACTAGGCTGGTGGTAATGGTATAAATGTCATTAAAAAATTTTTTTAAAGATAGAAATTAATCCAAAGTGAAGAAAGAAAAAAGAGATCAAAACACAGAAGGAAAAAGTACAAAAATCATGTCCACAAAACATCCCCCCCCCACACCCCCAAAGTTTCCAGATTTCCTTTTCAGCAAATACAAGTGTGATTACACATTATCTCTTATTCTATGGTTACCCAAAACTATCTCTCTTTTTCCATTATCAAATATTTTCTTATCATCTAAACAACAAATCAAAAGTTCTTCTCTTTGTTTTTTTGCCTTTCATGTAAAAAGTCTATAGCAGGTTTCTAGTAGAAGCTGATTTTTCTCTAATCAAAGAAGTCAGTTTAACTATCTCTGCAAGTTCCATCATCTATTTATGTTATTTACTTATTCATTCAGTTTCTATAGTCACCCAAGTAAAACCAAGTTACTCTGGATGGCTTACAATTCTAAAATTATACAATTATCATCTTTGCTAACCATTCTTCTGCTGTGGGCAGCACTGAATCTTTCCACTTAGGAACATATAATAGTCTCATTGCAGTTATCATGCAGAGAAACTATGACACTTTTTTTCCAGCTGTTCATCCATCAGGCCTAGAAGAAAAGACTCTGAGTTCAATTGTGGATAAGTTTTTAAACTGTGGGGTCCTTGGTGCTCTCTGAGTGAGAGAAAAAACCTTGGTGGGTTTTCTTGCAGACGTTTCATGACCCGACTAGGTAACATCATCTTTGCTAGAAGGGTGTGGGGTTTGTGGAGGGGAATGGGAGGAGAAGGAGAGAGGAGGAGGAGGAAGAAGACTGTGGGGTCCTTGGTGCTCTCTGAGCTGAGGTTGTTTTCTTGCAGACATTTCATGACCCAACTGAGTAATATCATCAGTGCTAGAAGGGAGTGATGATTGCTCCCATGTTATATACTAGTGGCTTGCTTATAGTATGTAACAACAACAACTATAACAGTAACAATATAAAATAGTACATTGTAAACTTGCTTGATTCCTTGATTAACCTGTTCTTCGTTTGTTGGCATAAACAACACCCCAATCGAGAAACTACCAATTCAGACAAAGAAAGCAACAGCAAAGATGAGTCTAATCAAGGAACCTCCAGGAAGACTGAGAGGGAAGGTCACAACTGTACAAAATGACAAGCCACTAGAATATGAACTGAGAGCAAATCCCATTCCCTTCTAGCATTGATGATATCACCTAGTTCGGTAATAAAATATCTGCAAGGAAACAACCAACCTCAGAGAGCATCAAGGACTCCACAGTCCTCCTCCTCCTCCTCCTCCTCTCCACAAACCCGACTCCCTTCTAGTACTGATGATGTTAGCTAGCTGGGCCTTGAAATGTCTGAAAGAAAGCAACCAGGCTCAGCAGGGGTGGAATTCAAATTTCTGAACAACCAGTTCTGTGGGTGTGGTCTAATTTGTGGGTGTGGTTTGGTAGTCATATGATTGGGCAGACGTGGCTTGTATGTAAATATTATAAATATTTATGTAAATATTGAATTTTTTTTATAATTTGCTAGCACACAAAATCACAAAATTAACTCACACCACACCATGTATGTCAATATTGAATTTTTTTATAAAAAAAGAGCAACCTTTCCCCAAAATCAGGCAAAGCAGGCAGGCAGATTGAGTTGGTTGCAGAATCACAGATTCACTCAGAGATCCACCTTTCTGCAATCTGCTACTTGAGTCTGCACTGAAAAATAGAAGCTTCAGTCCTAAGGAAGGTTCAGCTCTGCTTTTAGATTAGCTGGAAAGCAAGAAATTCAATAATTTCCTGCTTTCTAGCTAATCTAAATGTCCCTTCACAGCAGAACAGCTGATGGTTGGGGAAAAAAAAGGAACAATAGTAACTTACCAAATGCAGGCAAGTTGGATGGCATGCATGCCAGGTAAGAAGTGACTATAGAACCGGTCCAACCAGGTAGAATCCCACCCCTGAAGCTCAAAGAGCACCAGGGACGTCCCAATTGAACCCTGAGCTGCAAATGATCTCTTCCATTTGTCTTTAAAATAATCTGAATTAGTGCACGTATTTCTACACAAAATGTTCTGGCTTGTCACATGTCCTGCAAACATGATCAAATGTCTTTTCATGTTCTCCCCATGTTCAGCATGCATCCAAAGAGCCTTTACAGTACAATCTAGGCAATTAATTTCTCAGGGGCCGAAGACAAATGGCCCATCTTTTTATTAAAACATTCTGTTTAAGACAAGGACACAATGTACATTTCAAGCGTCTCCACACCACATATTTTCCCATGTGGATAAGCAAAACTGTTTCGCTCATTTTGTCGTATTTTTTTTTCTTCTCCACTTGTTCTTCTTGGATGAAGAACCAAGTTGAAAGTCTTATCAAGTTGAAAAATTGTCCATTTTTGAATGGGTCAAAAAAATGATCTCAAAACCAGAGAAAGTGTTTTTTCCCTTTAGGGTTAAAAAAATCAATATGGAGGATTTACTTCATATAAATTATGATGAAGGATTAATGAGTGAACAGAAAGCATGTATTGCCCCTCATAGCAAAGAGAACCAGAGATGGTCAAATTGATTTTTTTTTCCTCCAAAAAAGAGAATATATCTCAACTTATTTCTATTTTGAAATTGCTTCCAGATTTTTATGCTGGCAATGAAAAAAAGAAACGAAACTTTGATTTTGTTTTTGCTAACTAGATACGTCCATTGCTAGAGAAATGGCTCGTACCTACTGTTGTATAAAAGTAAAAAAGTTGCAGGTGTAATGTTGTTACTTTCCATTGTGCTAAAGAGAGTTGGAGAGTTTTTCTTGCCTTTCCACTCTTTACACAATATCATTTCTTTTTCTTCTTCCTCTCTCCTCTTATTTTTCTATTATTATTATTATTATTATTATTATTATTATTATTATTATTATTA
>BLBF01000056.1:2818346-2831737 GCA_015471245.1 Laticauda colubrina | reverse complement strand
TCTTTTCTTTTCTTTTCTTTTCTTTTCTTTTCTTTTCTTTTCTTTTCTTCTCTTCTCTTCCATATTCTCTTCTATTCTCTTCTATTCTATTCTATTCTATTCTGTATTTCTATTCTATTCTAATCTACTCTATTCTCTATTTCATTTCATTACATCTTCTTTTCTTTTCTTTTCTTTTCTTTTCTTTTCTTTTCTTTTCTTTTCTTTTCTTTTCTTTTCTTTTCTTTTCTTTTCTCTTCTCTTCTCTTCCATATTCGATTCTATTCTGCTCTGTTCTGTTCTATTCGGAGGTATCTATTCTAGGTATATAAGAAAGACAAAATTAAGTCTGAATAGTGGATGTGGCAGTGCCTGCAGATAGCAGAATAGAAGAGAAAGAACTGGAGAAGATAACAAGATACAAAGACCTGGATTACCACCTGAACACTATTCATCTTCTTTTAATCACCCCATAATCCCTTTCAGGGTAGAGTTTGGGCAACTGAAGGGAGCTGAGTGTTTTTCCCCACCCCGCACTGATATATTCTCACTGTGCCCAGAGAGAGAAATATCTGCCTCTACCTAGGATTGAACTCACAGCCTCCAGATTGTGAGGCGAGAACTCCACCTCTAGGCCACCACTGCACCACTCACCACTTGAACACCATTGGCGTTGACAAATTCACCATCAGTCAATTGCAAAAGGCGGCTTGTCTTGGTATATCTTCCATCCCGCGGCATATTTGCAATGCCATCAAACTTCCACAAACATCTGCCTATCTCAGGTTGCCTGGGAAGGGCTCCAGAGGTGGATAACGATGCCACATCCAGTCTAAACATCTGCCTAACACATTTCTCCTGGTGTAATTAATTGAGGGAAGACAAGACGCAGCGCTGCATTTTCGGTAATTCCTATACGTTCTGAGTTGCCCCACAGCGCATCGCTGTCAGGGTTGATGTCCAATAAAGGGCACAAACAAGACCTTGTCAAATGGCAAACCTAACGATTAGGCAATTAATCAAAGCAGCAATTAAAAAAAAGCAGGAAGGACGAAAAGCACAACTGGGGAAAATGGAGGGAGCACTCTGCCAAAAATGATCACACAGCATCAAGAGAAGAAAAGAGTCCGAGCAGAGATGAGCTTGTACTCCAACTCTAAAAAAAGATATCAGGGGCGAACACATCAGCACACTGCAGGATCCTTGCTGGGGTCAGAAAATAACAACAACAAAAACCTTGAACCCCAAAACTTTGCAACTGCAGAGGCTCTTGCCAATTCTGGGATAATAATGTTATTTATGGATGTATTTATTTATTTATCAAATTTCTAGACTCTGGTCAAGAGTTTACAAGCAAGATGATAAAAAAAATCCGCGATGATGCTATGATTCTAATCTTAATTGGTCAACAGAAGAGAGTATCGGTAGCTCAGGGATGAGCTGTGGGGTCCTTGGTGCTCTCTGAGCTTGGTGGTTTTCTTGCAGACGTTTCAGTACCAAACTAGATAATATGATCAGTGCTAGAAGGGAGTGGGGTTTGAGGAGGAGGAGGAGGAGGAGGAGGTGGAGGAGGAGGAGGAGGTGGAGGAGGAGGAGGAGGAGGAAGGAAAAAAATGTGGGGTCCTTGGTTCTCTCTGAGCTTGGTGGTTTTCTTGCAGACATTTCAGTACCAAACTAGATAACATCATCAGTGCTAGAAGGGAGTGGGGTTGGAGGAGGAGGAGGAGGAGGAGGAGGAGGAGGAGGAGGAGGAGGAGGAGGAGGAGGAGGAGGAGGAGGAAAAAAAATGTGGGGTCCTTGGTGCTCTCTGAGCTTGGTGGTTTTCTTGCAGACGTTTCATGACCGAACGAGGTAACAGCATCAGTGCCGGAGAAAATGGAGAACAGGTCGGTCCCCTTCTTCTTTGTGGAAGGAAGCCCTTCAAATATTGGAGCACTGCTATTGTGTCACCCCCTGGTCCTTCTTTTCACTAGTTTTTCAATATTTGAGGGGCTGCTCCAAAGAAGAGAGAGTCAACCTATTCTCCAAAGCCTGAAGGCAAGACAGTAAACAAAGGATGGAAACGAATCAAAGAGAGTCCCAAAGGTGCTTTTTTTCAGGAGGCAATTGGACTTTCTTATTTTTTTTCTTTTGAAGATGTTTCGCTTCTCACCCAAGAAGCTTCTTCAGTTCTGACTGGGTGGTGGGGAATGGAAGGATTTACACTCCTTGCAGACAGCTGGGTCATTTGCATCCTTTTAGAGGGTCGCTGAGGCCACTTGGAGGTTTATCTGTGTCCTCAGTTGTCCCAAAGGTGCTTTTTCAGGAGGCAACTGAACTTTCTTATTTTTCTTTGAAGACATTTCCCTTCTCATCCAAGAAGCTACTTCAGTTCCTATAGTCTACAATTTTCCCTCTGGGAATCCCTTCCTACTCCCACACCATTCAACAGGTGTTCATCCCAATTTGTATAGCTAAAAGTCTGTAGAGTGAACGAACTGTCTGCAAGGAATACAAATCCTTCCATTCCCCATTACTTTATCAGAACTGAAGAAGCTTCTTGGATGGGAAGTGAAATGTCTTCAGCAAAAAAAAAAAAAATCAGAAAGTCAGAAAGTGCCTCAAGAAAAAAACACCTTTGGGACAACCAGGACCTGGGGAACTGAAATTCTCTTTTGACATTTAGCTAATCAAAGAGGGAAGCAACCTAGAACCAGGGAGAAATTTCCTGACAGTTAGAGCAATTAACCAGTGGAACAGCCTGCCACCAGAAGTTGTGGATTCTCCAGCACTGGAGGTTTTCAAGAAGAGATTGGATGACCATTTGTCTGAAATGCTATAGGGTTTCCTGCCTGAACAGGGGTTGGATTAGAACAGGGGTGGCCAACCTTTTGGACCTCAGGGACCACCAAACTCATCATTTTAAATCCTGAGGACCAGAGACCCTAGGAAACCCCCCAAAAAAGTCTGCAGGAAAATTCCCCACCCATTTTTCCTGCTGACCAATCGTTCTTTCTTTGGGATTGCAGGATACCATCTCCAGCTCTGTTCTCAGCAGGAGAGAGAGGGGGGTGGAGAGACTTTTGGCTTCTTGAAAGGAAAGCAGCAGAAGCAGCCAAAGTCTTTCTTTCTCTCCCCCAAACTCCACCAGAAAGGAGTCTTTGCCGGCACAGCCTCTTGGAGCAGGAGGCCTTGCCAGGGTCCCAAAGACTCATTTCTGGTGGAGTTTGGGGGAGAGAAAGAAAGACTTCGGCTGCTTTCCTTGTGTGCAGCCAAAAGCAGAAGAAGAAAGAAGCGGAAAGGAGCAGCCCGGTGGCCAGACCAGGCATGTGGGGCGAGTGGGGTAAGTTCCCCCCTCTGCCTTTCCCCCCCTCTCCTCCCTACCTCGTGTTGTTCGCAATGCAAGCGACGCAAGCCTTGTGTTCCCGCGGGCCATGTGGGCGGCGCAGCCTTGTGTTCCTGCACAGCCTGGATTAATTGCTTTGGGGGGGACATTTCTCTGCAGACCACCAAAATTTTCTCACAGCCCACCAGTGGTCCCCGGCCCACTGGTTGAATGGAAACCTGAATGGAAACCCCTTGCTCAAGCCCCTTGGAGATTGTTGTGTTCAGTTTTTTTCTTTGTGTTGTGTGAACAAAGCAGATGGCACCTTGGGTGCCAAAGGAAGGAATTTGCTTCCATTCTTAGAAATCTTTTTCTGACAGAAATTCTCCTGCAGAAAACCATAGTGTGTGTTGGGGGGGGGGCATCGTGTTCCCACCATTTTGTGTGTGTGTGTGGAGTGGGGCATCGTGTTCCCGCTGCTTCTGGCAGATATGTATTCATTATTAGTCTATATTTGTGTTTATTAGGCTCTCTACATTGACTGCCAAGATCAATTGCAATCCAAATGCAAGTTAAACAAAAAACAAAAAACCCCACAAACCTATTTAAACTATGAAAGTCGATGTTAAATTATCAGCTGTGGAGAAGACTCCAATTATAGGGGTTTTAATGGCAACACGACAGCATTTTAAAAAGCCAGCAGGGAGATGCATTCTTTTCATCCAACAAAAAGGGCATGAGAAGGTCGTGGAATGGCTTCGAAGATGCCCCGATTCCCCAATCATCATTGAGTGAGCTGATGACAAATGTAGGCGAATCTTTGCAGACAACTCACAGTGAAGGGAGGGATAGAAAAAGAGATCAAAGGAAGAAGAAGGAGTCAAGCTATTCTCCAGTGTCCCTGAAGGCAAAGACAAGAAGCAACGGATGGAAACTCAACAAGGAGAGAAGCAACCTGGAATTAAGGAGAAACTTCCTGATAGTTAGAACAATTAACCCGAGGAACTGCTTGCCACGAGAAGTTGTAGGTGCTTCATCACTGGGGGGGAGGGGGGTTAAGAAGAGACTGGACCGCCATTTGTCTGAAAAGGTAGAGAATCTCCTGCTTAAGCAGAGTGCTGGATCAAACTCAAGAACCCAACAATTTTCTATTCTATTCCACTAACACTGATGATGTTACCTACTTGAGCAATGAAATGTCTGCAAGAAAACCATCAAGCTCAGAGATCAACCGGGACCCCACATCCCCTCTCTTCTTTCTTCTCCCTGCAAACCCTGTCTCCCTTCTAGCACTGATGATGTTCCCTAGTTGGGTCCTGAAAAGTGCATTAAAAACCACCAAATTCAAAGAGGACCAAGGACCCCACAGTTCCCCCATCATCATCATCTCCTCCTCCTCCTCCTCTCCACAATCCCCACTTCCTTCCAGCACTGATGATGTGACCTAGTTGGGTCATGAAACGTCTGCAAGATGCAAAAAAACCTCCAAACTCAGAGAGCAACCTTGAGCTACAAATAGTCTCCTTTATGGGAACTATGGACTTCCAGTTGACAGAGACAAGGATAGGAGTGTGTGTGTGTGTGTGTGTGTGTGTGTTTGTGAGGCATCTCCAACACAACTGCTGGAGCTTACATACTGCAGAGATGATGGATCACAGTAGGACAAAGAGACATTTAGTTTGAAATTACAACAGCACTGAAAAAAGGGACCAAGTTCAGACTGTCAATCATGTCTCCAAAGTTGGCAACTCGGAGACTTGTGGACTTCAACTCCCAGGATTCTTCAGGCAGCCATGCTCCAACTGTCAAGCATTTAGGGCAAGGGTCTCCAAAGGTGGCAACTTTGGGACTTGTGAACTTCAACTCCCAGGATTCCTCAGGCAGCCATGATTTTAAACTGCCCGGTTGCGTAGACGAGCTTGTTTGTGTCACCAGCTTCTGTCCTTTGCCCAAGTTGACCCTCTTCGACAAGACAGCCTTGTCCTTTGATAATTCCGGCACTTTAACCGCTGGTGACCCTTTTACAGGGCTAAAAAAAGGGAACACCGATAACACTTTCCAAAAGGTTGAGTCCAGCCCGGCCAACAAAACAAGGGAGACAGGAGAGACCAGTCACACACACTGAAATAATATTCCTAGGGGGTGGAAATGCAGGGAAAAAAAAGAAACAACAACACTGGGAGAAAAGGTAAGGCCTGTAATCTATCCGCAAAATTTTTGTTTTCAGGGAGCAATTACAGCTTTGATTTTTGCAAGAGAGGGCTCTTCAGCCCTGGGGAGTGGGGGAAAAAAACCCAGTTGGGAATTCTAGGAGGGCACAAGCCAGCCCCTGGGTCCATAAATAGAGCCTCTGGGTGGAGGGTTTGCCCCACTTGAGAGACAAGGAAATGCAGCTCTGATCAAGTGGCCACACAAACTGCTTTCTCTCTGAGTGCAAAGAAAGGAAAAGCAAACCCTGCGTTTTCTGCATGCAGAATTTTGAAAAAGGCAGGAACAAATTTCCTTCCTTCCTTCCTTCCTTCCTTCCTTCCTTCCTTCCTTCCTTCCTTCCTTCCTTCCTTCCTTCTCATCTTTATCTCCCATCCTCCTTCTCCTCCCTCCCTCCCTCCCTTCTCTCTCTCCTTTCCTTCTTTCCTTCTCATCCCTCTCCCTTCTTCCTTCTCTTTCCTTCCTCCCTTCTCATCTTTATCTCCCTTCTTCTCTCTCCTCCAGTTCTCCCTCCCTCCCTCCCATCCTCAACTTCATCTCCCTCTCTCCAAGCCCAACCAATCTCTCAGAGTTTTTGTTGTGGGGAAAATAGGAGGAAGAAGGAATGTTATATATGTTCAATGCCTTAAGTTATCTATAAGTGAATCATTGGCAGGACAAAAATCAGATAGATAGATCAACCGATAGAGATAGGTAAATAGATAATAAATAGGTAGATATAGATAAATGGATACGGTTAAATAGATTAGATAAATAATAAATAGGTAGATAGAGATAGACAATGTTAAATATAGATTAGATAGATAATAAACAGGTAGATAGAGATAGATAAGGTTAAATATAGATAGATTAGATAGATAATAAACAGGTAGATAGAGATAGATAAGGTTAAATAGATTAGATAGATAGACAGATAGATTGATAGATGCTAGATAGATATAGAGGTAGGATAGATGATAGATAAATAGATTAGATAGAGATAGATAAAATTAAATGGATAGATAGATTAGATAGATAAGATAGATAATAGTTAGGTAGATAAAGATAAGATAGTTGAATAGATAAGATTAGACAGACATACAGGCAGGCAGACAGGCAACTAAATACACGCATTCTATAACCAACCCATCCCTCCTTGGGAATTTTTTTTATAAGGCCACGATGATATTAGCTTAATGAACCAGTTTGCTCTAATTACTGATGCAAGTGATGAAGGGTAAAAAAAAGTACTTAGAAAAAGAAGAATGTATGAACAGGTGGTTCTTTTATATGTGCAAACAAGGCAGAAAAGCTGCTTTCCGGCCCATATTTGTATATTTCAGGCTCGCGGGGATGTAATGAGGGATGAATATGCTGTGTGATGTTCCCCAAATTTAATTTAATTACTCCCTGCCAGAGTGGGAGGCTCAGCATTAGAGTGTTTTAAAGAGGACATTCTGTTTCCAGAAAATAAATGCCTTTTGATGATAAGCAATATTTTCTTGGGCACAGTACCTATATGAAATAATGGGAGTCCTTATTTAGCTGGCAGGTCGTAAATTTCAGGTTTTTTTTAGCTTATTTAGTTACCCTGCTGCATTTAATTTGGGAGTCAGGGGAAGCACAGGAGACTCCCGTTGCAAACAGCTCTTGAAACAAAATGCCAGGTGGAGCTTTACTGCAGCCACAAAGATGATATTTCTGGATAAAGTAGGGAAAAATGAAAGGTAATTTGTGTCCCCTGTGCCAAAGCAGATAAACCAAATTAAGGCCAGACAGAATCTGAACCTGGAACGCCAGATGTTGCTGATGGCTTCAGGCATCTGGAGCCTTGAGAGCAGTGCTGGTATTCGTTCGGTTCGCAACGGTTTATAAGAACCGGTTGTTAACTTTCTGATCAATTCGGTGAACTGGTTGTTGGAAGAAATTGTGAGGGCAGAGAAGTGAAAGTATTGAATCCCACCACTGCTTGAGGGGCTGCCCCAAAGAAGAGGAGCCCCTGAAGGCAGGACAAGCAGCAACGGATGGAAACTAATCAAGGAGAGAAGAAACCTGGAACAAAGGAGGAATTTTCTAACGGTGAGAACAATTAATCAGTGGAACTCCTTGCCACCAGAAGTTGTGGGTGCTCCGTCACTGGAGATTTTCAAGACAAGATTGGACAGCCATTTGTCTGAAATGGGACAGGGCTTCCGGCCTGAGCAGGGGGTTGGACTAGAAGACCTCCAAGACCTCTTCCAACTCAGTTATTCTGTTTTTCTTGGTTGAATTTTATTTACTCACTAGTTAGATCCCCATGCTTCACTATGAAACTGTGTGGTCGGGCTTAGATTTTGAGGAGGAAAATAAGGTGTGGGGGGGGGGATTCTGCTTCTGCCTACCAGCATCCATCAGTATTCATCTGGCTAGCGTCCTGTCAGTGTGTATGAGGCAGTTGAGGGCTGTTTGGAAACTGAAACAGCATTTGCTGTGCCAGCAAGAAGGAGACAGCAAGGAGCCTGAGCGTGGCTTAGCTCAACTGTTCTGTACTGAAGCTGCTTGGTGCTCTGAAACTAAAACTAAACTCCTCTCCCCTGCTTGTGTTTTGCCTTTGGAAGAGATTTCTCTTCAGGTGGGGAGGGGGAGTAGAACTCCTTAGCATCAGAGCGTGTTAATCAGGAGTGGGTTTCTACTGGTTCACACCAGTTCTATAGAACCGGTTGTTAATGTCACTGGTAAAACTGACCCCTGCTTGGCCTTGCCCCCTCTGCCGCTCTTACAGGCCCAAACCCAATTTTTTATTACTGCGCATGCGCGAATATCCCTTCCTCATTCTCCCTCCTCCTTCCCCTCCCTTCACTGCCCCTGCCTGTACCCCTATCCGCTGCTCCAAAAAACCCGTTTTTTTTAAAAAAAACCCATTTTTTTAAAAAAAGGGTTGTTGTTTTTTTACTGCGCATGCGTGAAAATTCCTTCCTCATTCTCCCCCCACACACCTCGCCCCATGCCTACTTATAGCACATGTGCGCAAACTTACAAAAATTATCCCGTTCGGCACCATCGCTCAGCTTCAACAGCAGCAGCCGCCGCCGCCAAGCCAGTCAGTTGCTGAGCCAGCCAGCCATTGCTGCCTGCCTACTGCCGTCCTGCTGAGCGAGTGAGGGCAAGCTGCAGCCCCAGTCGCCACTGCTGCTAACTGTCCTTGCCCAGCCGGCCTGCCTCCTAGGCCCGCCATGCCCGGCCTGCTTCCCGAGTCCGACCTGCCTGCCTAACCTTAAAGAAGATGCAAGCCTCGCCCGCCGCCGCTAGCCGTCCTCGCCCGCCCTGACTGCCTATCCCACCAGCCTCCAAAGACGTGGATCGGTAAGTACCGACCTCCAACCCGGTCGCCTACCTACCGCCACCAGTCCTGGTTTATTGCTGACTCCCAGGATGCCCACCGCCCTTGCTGACACTCCCTGCCTTGCCCGCCCCCATCTTTCCTCGCCCGCGGCCCTCCATTGTTGCTGCCTTCCCTTCCCACCATCAATTGGTTGTGAGGAGGCAAAGCAGAAAGTCCTGCTGGCTGGTCCCCTACCTCCTGCCACCACCACTGCCGCCACCCTGGCCGAGAGCTGACTCCTGTGCCGGCCATCCTCGCCGCAGCAAGGTAGAAGACTGAGGGGAATTCCGGCATAGTTAGCTAGCCAACTTGCCTGTCTCCTTTTTGGGAAGTTGCTTTTTTATATTTATGTATTTTTTTTTACTATCTGTTTTTGTTTTTATTAATCATAAAAACAAAACAGATACTAAAGAAATAAATAAACACATAAATAAAAATTATTTTACTGTTCATCTTGAAGTTTCTTCTTTGCTTAAAGAAACATCAAGATGAATAGTAAGTGAAATATTAATTTGACTTCATGCGTACAAAAAACATGCTGGGACTTCCTATTGGGGGAGGGTGTATTGTTGGAGAAACAGGGTAGCAACATCAGTGTAACAAGAAGTTCGTGCATACATAAATGGAATTTTTTTTAAATAAAAGTGTTTTATTTTTTTGTAAACATAAGCAAAACAAACATAAACATAAACCATCTTCAGTTACATAGTGTGTTGGTTGGTACAAATCACTTGTGCACAATCTCTGCAGTCTTTCTCTTTCAATTTGCATTAATCCTTATATCATAAATCCACTATATATATTTATGTTATTACTATTATTAATTACTTACTAGACTACTAATATTACATCATTTGATATGAGCAAATCACCATTTTTACTTAATCTACTTTATAATGTTCATTTCATCATCACTAATCTATTCTACAACAATATATCCTTATTTTACCTTACCTCTGTAATTCTATTATACTTATAAAGTATTATAAAATATTTCATAAATGAAAAAGCAAACAAAAACAATATCAATTAGTACAGCATTGTAACAGAAAAATTATTTAAATTTCTTTGTATTGACTTATTTCTAATTTTGTTAATTATATCAACATGTTTATAATTATCAACCTTCTGTATTTAATTCATACACATAGCAATGATCATTCTCCACCTAATTTCTACCTCTTATCTCTACCCATTTCTGCACATTGTAATTTTTTAATTCCATTTCATCTATGGGGATCTCTTCGTTTTTCCACTATTGTGCAAACAATTCTAGCCGCTGTTAAGACGCATAACATTAAATATGTATGGTTCTCCCTTTATGTGAATACACATAAAGTCTTGGCTAGGAAAGATTTTTGTGCCACTATTGGCACAAAATAACAAACTCCCTTGGTTTGTTAATAGTATTTCCTTTTCAAGTGTTTCTTTTTCAATTAATCAATTGTAATTATGAAAATATCAGCCATTCTTTTATATACACAGTGCAACATCTTTTTTATAGACTGTCATTTTCAAATCCACTTTCAGTTCCGTCTCATTCTTGTCTGGTGAAACTTGTTCCTCTTCCATAACATCTTTTAAACAACCCTAGCTATAGTGTCAGGGACTTTTAAAAGTAACTGAATATTACTGATCTCCGTTCCTCGCCTGCTTTCTTTGCTTGCAACAACAATCCAGTCCAAACCACTGTTGATTTTTTTTTTTTGCAGCATATTGGCAAGAGAACAAAAGGAGATCCAAAAGAGTCACAACCACAACCATTGGAGTCTGAGGAAAGCAGAGCCAGCACATCATCCATCAAAGAAAGCGGAGCCAGAACATCATCCACACTACGACTAGAGGAAGGAGCCAGCACAACATCAGGTACTGGAAGAGCTGAATCAGACATTGAAGGGAACCTTCCTGACTGCTGGACACTGCAGCAATACAATAATTTTAGGGGAAAATATGATTGACTGGACGTTTCCCAGAAAAAATTAGGTTGCAAGTATTGCAGAAAATTTAAAATTTCGACCAAAGAAAAAAGTGTCCACAGAGCTAAGGAATGGAAGAATTCCCAAACTGAACCATCAGGAAGGAGTAAAGAAATCCAACAAGCTTCCCTCAGAAAGAAATTGAAGGAACATTTCTCATCTAAGGCTCACAACATCTGTACATAGAAATTGAAGCAATGTGAGCAGGATGCCATAAGCAAAGGATTGGAGAAGATGAGAAATATCTGGGTAGTACATGTAGAGTATTTATTACAGTTTATAGTCTGGCACAAACGTGCAGACCATTTTCATATACAGAAGATCATTGCAAAAGATATCAGGAAACATTTATTTACCAAAATTATTGAGAAAACTCATAAAATTTGTTTGATAATTGACGAAGCCTCAACAATATCTTCCAAACCTGTTCTTATTTGCTGTACTTAAAAGCTGAGAGTCTAGCTTTCTTTCCAACAATTTTCCTTGAACTAGTAGAATTAGATTAACAAGATGCAGAGATGATATATTGTTCGGTTATAGAAAGTCTGAATAAAGTTGGGTTTAATAGAAACTGTCTGGAGAAACATTTAATTGGATTTTGCTCTGATGGAGCCAGTGTTATGCTTGGGAGAAAATCTGGGGTAAGCACTAGGACAGCCAAAGAGTTTCCAAATATTATAATATGGCACTGTTGAAACCATCGTCTGCAACTTGTTTTAGATAATTCTATTAGGGAAATAAAGTAAATCAATCATTTTCAAATTTTTATTGATAAAATATAGTCTATTTTCCATCAATCGAATAAGAACCTAATTGAACTTAACAAAATTCCCGAACAACTTGAGATTGAAATTATAAAAATTTCAGTTTTTGAACCAAGATGGGTTGCAACCTGTAGTTTAAGATCAACCCTAGCTGTGTCACAGGCTTATCCAGTGCTACATCAGTTCTTCTGTTCAAATAAAAAATACTCTGGTATGGACAACCGTCTTGAAAACTCATATTTTCTCACTGATTTGGCCTTGATGATTGATATGCTAACTGAAATATCTCTCCTTTCTTATGCAATGCAAGCAAGAAACATAGACATTACAAAGGCTGAAAAACTTGTGCTAAGATCAATTAAATCATTTGAAATGCTTATAGAGGAAAAGGGTTCATATGAAATTAAAGTTGATGAATTAATTACTTCAGAAACCTTTAAAATATAAATTTTATACAAAATCATCGATTTGTGGGACTTCCCCATGAAAAACTTATACAAAGCGTTGTAACTAATTTGAAGAAAAGATTGATAGATTGTGAACATTTAAAGACAGGCTGCCAATTTAAAGACACTGATCAATTAAAATTTCTAAATTATTTGGAGCCAGATTATTGGAACATTGAAGAAGTGGTGGCTCCATGGAGAGCAGCTGAAGGACAATTGGTTGCCTTTGGTCAAATTTTCAATTATGAAACCAATATTAATGATAATCGTGATTTCATAAAAAATGTACTAAAAGATTCTAAAAATTATACAATTCCTTGCAGCATTAAAAAGGCTAGAGATATTATTAAAATTATTGCAGTCAGCTCAACAGAGGTGGAAAGGGGCTTCTCGTAGATGAACATAATATGTCCAGAGGGCAGAAAAGTCGCCTTACAGTTTCCAATATTACAAACCTCCTGACCATCAGTCTAATTGGCTTCCCTGTGCAAGAATGGGACCCTGTTCCTATAGTAAAGACGTGGTTACAGGCACATCATCACACAGCTGAAGATGCTCATGTTAAACACAAGAAAAGTGTAACTCAGGACGATAATAGAAAAGCAATTTGGGAGTACTTTCAATAAGTTTTTTTTTGTAAAGTTTTGTTTTTTGTAAAGTTTTGTTGTGTAATATTTTTTGATTAATATTTTAAAATGTTATAACAATATAGTTTTGTGTACCTTTTTATTATTTAAGCACTAAAGACATGACATAATAAACTACCTTTTGTTTTGGTATATCTTTTTTAATACTTAGTCATTAGGGCAAAGACATGGTGGAGTTGGCCTCGCCCAGCCCTCTGCAGACTTCCCCGTAGCTGCCTGCGTCTCGCCTTGCCCTCTCCAGGGTTCCCCAGGCCTTGGAAACTGGCAAAAAGCACTTGCTAAGCAATTGGCCACTAAGCGGGCACCTGGTCATTAAGTGAGGACCACTTAAATTTGGCTTGCCAGTCACAGGGCCACACCCACCCATCACATGACCACGTAGCCATGCCCAATCAGCAATCCACTCCTACCCCAGTCACATGACCACCAAGCCACAGCCACAAATTAGGCTATGCCCACAGAACCAGTTGTAGAGAAATTTGAATCCCACCCCCAGTGTTAATAATAAGAATAATATAGGAAATGCTCTAAATGCTCTGAGGGTCATTTTGAAGAATCCTTTCTTAGAGAGCCCCGAGAAGCCAAGAGGAACATAAGTGCCAAATTTCAAGTTTGTAGGCTTTACGGTTCTGGAGATTTTGTGATGATGTGTGAAGGGCCTTTCGCTTTTATATATATATATGTATGGTATTCAGCTTTGTTCAGGTATTTTCCCTCGTCACTATAG
>BLBF01000056.1:2806013-2817946 GCA_015471245.1 Laticauda colubrina | reverse complement strand
TATCTATCTATCTATCTATCTATCTATCTATCTATCTATCTATCTATTTATCTTCTATCTATCTAGACATAGATAAAAGATAGATATAGAGATCTAGAAAAGGTAGATAGATATAGAGATAGATAGATATAGATGGAGATAGAGATAGATAGACAGACAGATGGATAGATAGATATAGAGATAGAGATATAAGATGGCATCAACAAACTAGCACAGGGCCAGATTATTAAGCCCACCTTTTCCTGAGGGCATTAACCCATCCTAGTGGTCATGGCCCCAGCTCCTTCCCCTAAATATTGCCATCTGACGGGCGCTAGGGAACATGTCTTTTCCCGTGGCAGATCCTGTCCCATCAGTGTTTGTTGCCAGCTCTGAAGACGAGCCAACTGCCCATCCAGGAGAAACAATTGTCCAACCTTTTCTTGGAAACCTCCAGTGACGGAACACCCACGACTCTGGCAAGGAAGCTGTTCCATTGATCGTTCTCCCTGTCAGGAAATTCCTCTTCATTTCCAAGTTGGATCATGGCGGCTCAGCGATTAAGAAGCTTCTTCAGCTCGACGAGCTTCTAAAAAGGATGCAAATGACCAGCTGTCTGCCAGGAATATCAACCCCTCCATTCCCCACCATCCAGTCAGAGCTGAAGCAGCTTCTTGGAGGAGAAGCAAAACATCTTCAAAGAAAAATGAAAAAGTCCAAGTGCCTTTGGGACAACCAAGACCTGAATGACTGAGAATCTCCATAGATTCTTCTGCACTTTTTCAAGGGCTTCAGATTTCAGTTTAATCCACCTGATGTTTGATGTCTCCAAAAAAAAAAAAATCCTCTAATTCTCCTTTTTTTTCTTTAGTGTGGGAAAGACAAGCTAGGCTGAATCTCACCCTCTTAGCTGCAAACGGATTGTTTGACTTTCGGCTCAAGAGCTGTTATCTGTATTTTGGTCACGTCCTAAAACCTAGATACACCATATTTCAGGATCCAAATTTAACTGACCAAATAAATAAATAAATTAAAAGGATGTTTTTGGCCTTTTCAAATGTTGTTTTTGAGAGCCAACTTCCTTGAGGTGCCTTTAAAAAAAACACCGATGGCTAAAACTTGAGCCTCCTTGGTGAAATGTTAAGGCCACAGTCTTCAGCCCCCACGTTCAAAATTCCTAGCATAATTTGGTTTCTGTCCCAAGAACCCTCAATCTCAGAGTTGAGAAAACAAACAAGAGATCAGGAGAACTGGAGTTCAAAACTGGAAACTGAAGCCGTCCTCAGCTTCAAATGAACAATATTTGATTTTAAGAAATCCCTGGTTCCATTCCTTCTACCATCAAAGATGCTGAGCGGTCAACTTCTCTGCATAAAGTAGCCAGAAATCACCTCCATGGTTTATCAAGGAAAGTTCTCAATAACAGAATAAAATAACAGAATAATGGAATTGGAAGGGACCTTAAAGGTCTTCTAGTCCAGGGGTCTCCAACCTTTTGGATCTCAGGGACCATCAAACTCATCATTTTAAATCCTGTGGACCAGAGGCCCTGGGAAAATCCCCAAAAAAGTCTACAGGAAAATTCCCCACCTCATTTTCCTACCGATCTATCGTTCTTTATCGCAGGAGACGTCTCCAGCTCCATTCTTAGGAGGAAAGAGAGAGAGGAGAGACTTTTGGCTTCATACAAGGAAAATAGCAGAAGCAGCAGAAGTCTTTCTTTCTCTCCCCCAAATTCCAGCAGAAATGAGTCTTTGTCGGTGTAGCCTCTTGGAAAAGGAGGCCTTGCAGGGTTGCAAAGACTCATTTCTGGCAGAGTTTGGGGGAGGGAAAGAAAGACTTTGGCTACTTTCCTTGCATGAAACCAAAAGCAGAAGAAGAAAGAAGCGGAAAGAAGCAGACTGGCGGCCAGACCAGGCAAGTGGGGCACATGGGGCAAGTTCCCCCCCTCTGCCCTTTCCCCCCTCCCTTCACTACCTCGTGTTGTTCACAATGCAAGCGATGCTGTATTTCCACGGGCCATGTGGGCGGCACAGCCTTGTGTTCCTGCGCAGCCTGGATTAATTGCTTTTGGGGGGGAACATTTCTCTGCAGACCACCAAAATTGTGTCTGGATCTTTTAAAAAAAACAGAACAACACATAACCAAATCCACGGTCAAAATAGTAAATTTCGCTCACCCATCGAAAAGTTCATACTATTATCACACTGTTCCATCAACAGTGGCCCTTGATAGATATCAGTCTATGCATTGCACTAAACCACAATCTGCTAAAACATTGGCTTGTTCAGCAAACCTGACATTGTATCTCTGGGGTTTGTTCTCAAGGCAACTCAACACAAATTGCCATCTTGGCCAAACTGCTCCTGAGAGCTGGGATAATATAGAACACATAATAAGACATTTGAAAGAGACTTCGGAGGTCTTCTAGTCCAACCCCCTGCTCAACAAATGGCTGTCCAGCCCCTTCTCGAAAGCCTCCAATGATGGGGCACACTATGTTTTAGTGGACAATCAGTTAAATATGAGCCAGCAGTGTGCAGCAGAAGCCAAAAAAGCCAATGCAATCCTAAGTTGTTTTAACAGAGGGATACAGTCAAGATCAAGGGAGGTACTAATACCACTTGATAAAGTCTTAGTAAGACCACACCTAGAGTACTGCATCCAGTTTTGTTCACCACACTATAAAAAAGATGTTGAGACTCTAGAAAAAGTGCAGAGAAGAGCAACCAAGCTTCATTAAAGATACATCGTTCCTGACGAAGATGGAAAAAGCGGCGAAGGAAAGTAAAATGGGAAACTTTGTTTTTTCTCACTCTCCTTCCTTATGATAGCAAATGAATGGAGAAATTGGAAAAACCCATTTTGGCATCAGCAGGTGATCTTGAAAACTAAAGCCAAGGGGACAATAAAGATTTCTGAGCATTGGGGGTGGGGGTGGGGGGTGGGGAGAGAACTCTTTTTTGCTATAATTGGGAAAGGAGAGGAAAAGAATAAATATTAAGATTTTGTTGGAGGAGGCTGCTTGGAATTTATAAGAACAGAGCTAAACTGTAACAAGACTTCAAAAAGATATATTTTAATTGGAGCTTTGTAACTGAACTATAACCCCAGGAAGAGAAAGTATAAAAAGAAGAAAGTGCTAAATGAAACAGTCTGTGTATATTTGAATTGCTTGGTGACTTTGGGACTTTTGAAAATCATTATTTGAAAGACTAAAAACATTTGTGTTCTATAAAAAAACTTTTTACAATGACACTACTTGTTGATGAACTGAAAATTGAATTTAAAAAGCTAAAAGAAGAGGAACAAGAAGGGAAGGGCTCTTCTGGATCTGTTTTCCATTTTTTAGAAATGGCGATTTCTACATACCAGAAATTACAAGAACAAGAAGACTGGGCTGAAGAAGAAGCCATTTTTAATGAACAAACAATTTTAGCTGGAGAAGAAAAGGGAAAGAGGGGAAAGAGAATGGAGAATTTCAGACTTAAAAAAAACAACCCAAAAAGGGGAAAATAAGGTGAAAAATCGATACAATGTCAGAAAACAACAGAAAAGAGGAATACAGAAGAAGGTGGAGATTAAGAGACAAGGGGGTAAAAAGGCAGGTTTGGAGAAGAAAGGAAAGGAAAAAGGGAAGAGAAGTTACAAAGTTTAAAACAAGATGTAAAGAAACAAGATTTATTTAGAGATAGTGGGTAAAAATATGATTAAAAAAGAGATTCTGCAAAAGTACATAAGATTGTATTTTTGCATCTATATTTGAAGTAATGTTAGAAAACTGGATTTAATAATAGAGCTTAATTTGCTGTAGATTATTGTTTTAATTATATCATAAACTTATTATTCTTTCTTATTTTATAATATAGTATGTAGTTTCAGAATGTACTAAGCAGAATCAGAATGGAAAGTATATATTATTTTAAGTGTTAAATTTAGGGGAAAGATTTAAAGGCGTCATACTTCAATCAGTGATTACAGGAGAAATTTTGTGTTAATGAGAAAAGTTAATAGAAAATTGAAATAGAACAGACAAAAGATATATGCATAATTATTTAAATTGAGATGAAATAAATAAAATAGAATTAAGAGAGTGAAAAGAGGGGAGAAGCTATATAGAAAATGTTGAAAGGTAAATAAGATATGAAATGGGATAAAAAGTGAGCATGAATTCAAATTTATGTCTGTACAAAAAGATGTAACCCAGGAAGCCGCTTTCCAAAAAGAAGTTTTATGTTTTTATGTTTTGTGTTTTGTTTGTGTATGTTTGTTTATTGAAAATCAATAAAAAAATTTCAAAAAAAAAAAAAGAAAGTGTAGGGTCTCCTGCTTGGGTGGGGGGTTTGGACTAGATGACCCACAAGGTCCCTTCCAACTCTGATTATCTGTATCTGTTATGTTGAACAAACAATTGACTCAACAGACAGAGTATGTAAAACAAGTGATGCCCACTAACAATCCGGAAAACTGAGATTATACAACTACCTAAGGGCAGCATGCAGTCTTTAGATTTACAACCAAGTGGGTGAATCATGTATTGTGAACATAGGCACTATACAGTGTAATGTGTGAACTGTCAGGATTCCGGAGATCGCCCTAATTAAATTGTGATCCTCAAGCCTAACTCCAAAAAAAACTCCAAAGGATTTATTAGGAGTGACATCCTGACATGACCTATAGGAAGCCGACTCTGAGATACGAATTTACAATCACCAATGACCCTGTTTCACCCCCACCCCTCTGGGTGCATCATGTTCTGATCAAGGCTTTCTAAGACCATAATTAAGCCTATGCTTAGTCCAAACAACCCTCTTTTTATTTCAATGGCTGGGAATTATGTGCATTCCCAGCCCATAATGAGTACCAAACGGTCCCTCGAGAGAAGCACTCAACTTTCTCTCCTTTGACTTGCTGCCAACAACTAAAGTGCCAAATGAATTATAAAAAAACCAACCGAAGTGCAAAGTCCACACAGAGCTTCAAGGTTTAAGCCGAACAGAGAGAACAAAGTTGCTTCCTGCAAAGGCTCCTGTCCCTTTGCTCCTCCTTTATGTCTTATGGGCAGGGCCAATCACCTCCAAGCCTTACTCCCGAGTCGCCCCTTTTGTCTTAACGGTTCTTGCCTTCTGGCAGGTCTGTGCAAGTGTGCATTGGGAACAGGCTCCTGCTGTTTCTCTGCCTCACTGCAGTCAGATTCTGGGGGCTCCGGAGTCAACAGATAACTCCCAGATGGCCCTGGCCCCATCTCTATGTTGGATGCAGGTCCCTCATCCGAGTCCTCCCCAGACTCCTGGACTGGCTCATGTTTCTTCCCGCTGTCCAACTCTGCTGCCATCCCCATAGGCTGCCGGTGGACCACAACGTATCATAATTCAGATTGTCCAATGGACCACGTTCATGGGCTGGGGGTCATCAATCAATGTGCTTCTGAGTTCATTTGCCCTATGTTCCCCTCCACCCCTCTTTCTTATGGCAACTTGGAAACTGGCATAGGAATGTTTTACAAGTTGACATGAATCTGGATAGAAACACATGTTCTTCCCAGGAGGCATCTCTGCATCTCTACGGTATAGCATTGATAACTTACTGGGAATAAATCCTGATGTCCACAGGTGTGTAGTTTTTAGCATTATGGATAATCCTTGACTTACGACTGCAATGGAGACCAGAATTTTTCTTGCTAAGCAAGGCATAAAATTGGGTGTGGATATGTAATGAACCGCTTAACAATTGGCTGGGTGACTTTGGGCCAATCACTGGGTGACGGTGAGTTCTAGTCTTGTCTTAGCCATGAAAGTTGGCTGGGAAACTTTGGAACAAACTCTAGGAGATGGTGAGTTCTAGTCCCACCTTAAACATGAAAGACAGTTGGGTGACCCTGGGCCCATCACAAGGTGTCTGTGAGTTCTAGTCTTGTCTTAGCCATGAAAGCTGGCTGGGAAACTTTGGAACAATTGGTAGGAGGCTGTGAGTTCTAGTTCTGCCTTGGGCATGAAAGTCAGCTGGGCGACTTTGGGCCAATCGCCAGGAGACGGTGAATTCTCATCCCACTTTAGGCAGGAAATCCAGCTGGGTGACTTTGCCTAGTCCCCCCCTCAGTCCAACCCATCTTGTTGTTGTGGGGAAAACGGGAGAAGGAAGGAGCGTTAGGTTATTTCTTCATTAATTATAAAGTAATAAAGGTGGGATTAAAAAAACCAGATCACTCAATCAATAAGCAAGTAAGCAAGCAAGCTTCTCTCCAGCCCTTCTCAAGTGGCCCTCGCGAGGTTGCAACCACATTTCCCGCCAATCCCACCTATAGGGATGTTGGCACCGGGCAATATAAACCCTGCCTCAATGACAAAGTCCTTCGCTCAGTGTAGCCCATGCCTTGAACCCGCTCTTCAGTTGGAAGCCCTGGAGATGCAGTGCAGGGGGGGGAAGGGCCCGGATGCATGGCCTCAAACCTTCCTATTTACTCTCTTTCTCTCTCTCCCTCTCTTACTTTCTCCCTCCCTCCCTTTATCTCCCTCTTTCTTTCTTCTTGTTTGTATCTATCCCTCTCCCTCTCTCCGTCCCTTTCTTTCCTTCTCTCTCCCCCTCTCTCCCTCCCTTTTTCTTCCCTCCCTCTTTCTTTCTCCCTCTCTCTCTTTCTCTCCTTCTCTCTCTCTCCTTTTCTCTTCCTCCCTCCATCTCTCTCTCCCTCTCTCTTTCTGTTTCTATTCCTCCCTCCCTTTCTCTCCTTCTCTCTCTTTTGGCTTTGGAGCAGCCACTACAACTCCTCTCTCCAGCCCAGAACTGCCAATCTGCATTCAGGAGAGGTGAGGGCTGACTCATGTCTGTAGTGCTGGACTGAGTAAAAATAGCTCAGTCTTTTACATCTTTTCAATCGGAGAGGAGACGTATGTTAAATATATCTCACTGGGAACGCTCAATGCAGCTCTAAAATTCTGGGTTTTAGCAGCTCGCGGGCCGGGTTGTTTGACCGAGAAGGAACCTTACTCAACTGGCATTGGCAGGGTTTTTCTGCTTCCTTTGCTTAGATAATAGCTAGACTCTGTTTTCAGAAAGGAGTAAAAAGGCAGTGGTGGTTACACCGATGCATACAGGATAACAGAGTTGGAAAGGACCTTGGAGGTCTTCTAGTCCAACCCCCTGCTTAAGGACATCCTGTGCTAGACCGGACAAATGGCTGCCCAATCTCTTCTTAAAATCTCTACTGATGGAGCACCCACAATTTCTGGAGACAAACTTTTTCCACGGACTGAATTGTTCTGTCAGGAACAATTAGAATAGAATGGAATAGAACCATGACGGCGAACCTATGGCACGTTTGCCACAGGTGGCACACAGAGTCATATGTGCCAGCATGCGAGCTGCGGGCAAACTTACCTCACTGTGCATGCATGTGCCTCCCAGCTGATTTTCGGCTGGTTTGAGGCCTTTTTTGGCCTCCCAGAGGCTTGAGGAAGGCTTCTGCAGCCTTTTCAGGCCTAAAACTAGGCCCGCTTCATCACTTCCTGTTTTTCTGGAAATACCAGAAGTGACAAAACGGGCCTTCTTTTTGGCCTGAAAAGCCTGCAGAAGCCTTCCTCAAAACTCTGGGAGGCCGAAAAAGGCCTCAAACCTGCCGAAAATCCTCTGGGAAGTACAGTGCAGGTAAGAGGGTGGTGGGGGTGGGTGGTGGGTGGGGATTGCACGTGCATGCAGGGGGGGGGGAGTGCACATTGCCTTCTGAGTGCTGGCACACGAGCACAAGCATGCAAGCGCGTGCACAATTTTTGGCACGGGAGCCCAAAAAGGTGAGCCACCACTGGAATAAAGACTAGACTAGACTAGAATAAAGAATAATGACTAGAATAGAATAGAATAAAGATTAGAATAGAATAAAGAATAGGATGGAATAAACAGTGTTGGGAGGGACCTGGGAGAGGTTCAAAATAACTCTAGGTAGCACTTTTTCCAAGCACAACTGTGCTGCTGGCTGATATTTAAATGGGGGTCCACCAGGACATTTTTGATATCTCCCAAAGTTACAGTTTTCAACCAGATATGATTTTTTTCTACAGCTGTGTGTTTGTTTGTTTGTTTTCTTATTCTTCTCACCACTGAACTGCATTTTGTGAAGATAGATATTCCAAAGAAGAGAGGCTGCAACAGAGAAAGCTCAAATCCTTCTCTCTTAGAACATAGACTATGGAATAATTGAGTTGGATAAGGTTCAAAGGGTCATGTAGTCCAACCCCTTCCTCAAGGAGGAGACCCTAGAGCATTTCAGACAAATAGTCATCCACTCTCTTCTTAAAAACTTCCAGTGTCGGAGCATTTACAACTTCTGGAGGCAATTTGTTCCACTGATTCATTGTTCTGACTCTCAGGAAATGTCTCTTTATTTCTAAGTTGCTTCTCTCCTTGATTCGTTTCCATCCGTTGCTTCTTGTCCTGCCCTCAGGGGCTTTGGAGAACAGCTTGACTCCCTCTTGTTTTGGGGCAGCCCCTGAGATATTGGAAGACTGCTATCATGTCTCCCCGGTCCTTCTTTTCATCAAACTAGACATACTCAGCTCCTGCAACTGTTCTTTCTATGTTTTATCCTCCAGTCCCCAAATCCTCTTCGTCGCTCTTCTCTGCACTCTTTCCAGAGTCTCCACATCTTTTTTATATCTTGGCGACGGAAACAGGATACAATATTCCAAGGGTGGTCTCAACCAAGGCATTATAAAGAGGTATTTCACATGCCCCCATCTGTAAGGAGCCAGTGAACAGCATACTGTCTTCTGATAACAGATAGCAGATAATCAGAGTTGGAAGGGACCTTGTAGGTCATCTAGTCCAACCCCCCGCCCAAGCAGGAGACCCTACACCACTTCTGACAAATGGCAGTCCAGTCTCTTCCCGAAAGCCTCCAGGGATGAAGCTCCCACAAAAGTATAGTTTGATTAGATTAACAGAGTTGGAAGGGACCTTGTAGGTCATCTAGTCCAACCCCCCTTGCCTGGCCACTGGGCTGCTCCTTTCTGTTTCTTCCTTCTGCTTTTGGCTGCACGCAAGGAAAGCAGCCAAAGTCTTTCTTTCTCTCCCCCAAAACTCCGCCAGAAATGAGTCTTTGGGACCCTGCAAGGCCTCCTGCTCCAAGAGGCTGTGCTGCAAAGACTCATTTCTGGCAGAGTTTTGGGGAGAGAAAGGAAGACTTCTGCTACTTCTGCTGCTTTCCTTGCATGAAACCTAAAGTCTCTCTCTCTCTCTCTCCCTCTGAGAATAGAGCTGGAGACGGTATCCTGCGATCCCAAATAAAGAATGATCGATCAGTAGGAAAACGGGGTGGGGGATTTTCCTGCAGTCTTTTTTTTGCATTTTTCCAGGGTCTCTGGTCCCTGGGATTTAAAATGATGAGTTTGGGGGTCCCTGAGGTTCAAAAGGTTGGCGACCCCTGGTCTAGTCTGACCTCCCCCCCAGCCCAAGGCAGGAGACTTCAAGATCATCTGCATAAATAGCTCCTTTGCATTAAAAAACAAAGCTAGCAGCTTGGGGAAATGCCAACGTTTTGTCCCTCCACAATGTTGTTGTTATTCATAGATCGTCACCGCCATTGCCAGCCTGCAGAGGTTTGCCAAGTGGCAAATCTATCGTACCTTGTTTGTGAGAAAGAGTTATACAGCTAATCACTAGAGCGAACAACAAGTTGTCTTTGACTTGCAACAATTCATTTAGTGATCATTTGAAGTTAGGACAGCACTGAAAAAAAGTGACCTGGGACCGTGTTTCTCACTTATGACTGTTGCAGCATTTCCCTATGGTCACGTGATCCAAAATTCAGACGCTTGGCTACCTAACTCATACTTACGACGGTTGCAGCCATCCTGGGGTTACAGGGTCCCCTTTTGCAACCTTCAGACCGAGCAAAGTCCGCGGGGAAGCTGGGTTCACTTAACAACCGGTTTCCTCACTTAACAGCTGCAGGGATTCGCTTAACGAGGTTGCAAAATGGGAGCAAAATTTCACTTAACACCTATCTCACCTGGTGACAGAAATTTTGGCCTCAATTCTCATTGTAAGTAGAAGGCTGCCTGTATTTTTATTTGGAGTACTTTACTGCTGAAGCACTGGCTAAGAGTGGCAAACAACCAGAGGCATTTTTTCCCCCTGTCAGCGTCTCTAAATCACCCAGCCCCTACATGCAAGTGTTATTAAAAAAAAAAAAAAGCTGAGAAATATCCTAACAAGTCCAAAATGTTGGCAATGTGGAGAAAAGTATGGTACCTTCTATCACATGTGGTGGTTATGCCCCAAGACCAGGTAATATTGGGTCAAAATAAAAAAAAAAACTGGCTGCAAGAGATTACTAAGCACCAAACTGAACTCAAACCGGAATTCTTTCTACTAGGAATAATTACAGGTCAATATAGTAAAAAGATTATATTATATTACATATTTTGACACCAGCCAGAATAGTTTTTGCACAATTATGGAAAGAAGCTAATACCCTTTCAGAAATTTTAGTCATGCAAAAAGTACTGGAATGCGCTGAAATGGTTAAGCTCACATTGGAAATGAAAAACAAGGAGGATTCTGAATATTATGTAATATGGGATAAATGGTATGAGTGGTGAAAAAACAGATATAAAGACTAGGATGAAGGATTGTGGTATATAAAACAAAAGACCTTAACAGATGATCAATATATGTATGTATATAATAATGTATATAGGATATATGAATTTGTCGATTGCAAAACATTGTTACGAATGTGAGATTTGTATTTTTGAAAATCATAATAAAAACAATTAAAATACCCCCCCCCCCCCAAAAAAAAAAATCTATTTATTTGTGCTCTGAAAGACACACGTTGCAAAATTCCAATTATCCAGTCCCTCGGTTACACATGAATAACAAAAATTATATTTTATTTTTTCTAGCTGACCTCCGTTATAAATTACATTTCAGCTGCTCATGTGCTATATCACCCAAATGGAAGGTTAGAATTTTGTTTAGAAGACAGAAAGAAACTCTGGGCTAAATTAATTGTTGGGCAACTTGCTTCTATCGCTATCTATTCCTGACTAAGGGTTTTCAACCCATTAGGAGATACATTTCCACATTCCCTTTTTATTTTTTAGAAATAACATTTCCAATCCCCAGGAATGCAGAATGTAGGCATGTAAGACTGGCCCTATCTCAAGGAAAAACAGGGAAAGTTTCCAAACACAGGGTCCTTGTCGAAAAGCATCACAATTTTTGGTAAGCTGAGAGTCATACATCTTGCAGGACTCTGTTTTACAAACAAACAAACTTAGGCAAATAATTGTTGTGGTGTCTATCAAGGTAATTTAGAAAGGCAGAGTAGAAAGAATGGAAAAATATTTTGCAAGTTGCAAACCCTGTTATAGACCAAAAAAAAAAAAAAAATGAGATTATTAATTTAGAATAGAATAGAATAATAATTTTATTCTCATTCAAAGTGACAATAAAGTTATTATTTTATTCTATTCTATTCTAGAACAGGGTTTCAAGATATGTGGGCTTCAACTCCCAGAATTCCCTGGCTGGCTGGGGAATTCTGGGAGTTGGAGTCCACGTCTTAAAAGTTGCCGTGGTTGGGAAACCCTGCTTTAGTAACTTAAGTTGCCTCAGTTTTAAATTTCTTTGTCAAACTCTTATCAACCACCTTAAGATGGAGGTGGTGAGAATATGCAAATATGTGTGAGTGTGTGTGTATGAGTGACTTTTGACAGATGGATGGGAAGAAATTGGATTCACTAACCACTATACCACACAGCCACATAAGAGGGCCATAGGTAAGGTGAAAACAAGCTCTGTTGCCAAAAATAATCTAGCAGTTGTCTTCAAAATTCAAATTCAGGAGCTGTCTCATTTATTCTGTTGTATTTTATGCTCCCAAATGCATTTGGCCCTTTAAACTAGGAATTCCTTCCTTCCTTCCTTCCTTCCTTCCTTCCTTCCTTCCTTCCTTC
>BLBF01000056.1:2777435-2787477 GCA_015471245.1 Laticauda colubrina | reverse complement strand
TATTCTATTCTATTCTATTCTATTCTAATTCCATTCCATATTCTATTCTATTCTATTCTATTCTATTCTATTCTATTCTAATTCCATTCCATTCCATTTTCTATTCTATTCTATTTTATTCTATTCTGTTCTATTCTATTCTATTCTATTCTATTCTATTCTATTCTAATCTATTTGTATTCTCTTCTCTATTTTGTTCTCTATTCTCTTTTCTAAGTCTTTTTTTCTCTCCCCCAAACTCCAGCAGACATCAGTCTTTGTGAGAAGTGAGAATTTTGACTGATGGTGGCTTGCTGACATTGAGAGGAGAGAGAGACTTTTGGCTTAATGCAAGGAAAGCAGCAGAAGCAGCAGAAGTCTTTCTTTCTCTCCCCCAAACTCCGCCAGAAATGAGTCTTTGCTGGCTCAGCCTCTTGGAGCAGGAGGCTTTGCAGGGTCCCCAAGACTCATTTCTGGCAGAGTTTGGGGGAGAGAAAGAAAGACTTTGGCTGCTTTCCTTGTGTGCAGCCAAAAGCAGAAGAAGAGAGAAGCGGAAAGAAGCAGCCCGGTGGCCAGGCCAGGCATGTGGGGCAAGTGGGGCTGCTTCCCCCGTCCTTCCCCCCCATCACTACCTCGTGTTGTTTACAATGCAAGCGACGCAAGCCTTGTGTTCCCGCGGGCCATGTGGGTGGCGCAGCCTTGTGTTTCCACACAGCCTGGATTAATTGCTTTGGGGGGGAGGTCATTTCTGTGCAGACCACCAAAACTTTCTCACAGACCACCAGTGGCCCCCAGCCCACCGGTTGGTGACCACTGGACTAGATGACCACCATGGCCCCTTCCAGCTCTATTCTGATTCTGGCGTGTGCCTCAAGCTGTATTGCAGAGAGGTCAATCATTGGGAAAATCTCGGGATGTCCGTAAGAAAAATCAGAACAATCACTTCCTTCCTGGAAGCTTTCAAGAAGAGACTGGACTGCCGTCTGTCAGAAATGGTGTAGGGTCTCCTGCTTGGGTGGGTGGGGACTAGATGACCTTCAAGGTCCTTCCAAGATCTGTTAATCTGTTAATCACTTGGCAGCTGCAACTTGGGGATTGAATCCTTGACTATTTTTTTTTTCGTTTTCTTCACTTGCATCCTTGATTTGTCTGTTTAATTCTATTTATACCTTGCCCTTTAGCAAACTCTCCAGGATGGCAGCGTCGGTGAAAGTAGAAGTGACAATAACATCCCACAATGCACCATCCTGAAGCCCATAAGGGCTCCCTGGAGAGCATGAACCATCAACCAAAGAGCCAGCCATCTCAGTTTTTTATTTTTTTTATTTGGTTTGTCAATTGCTTACAAGATAACAGGTATAAGTAAAAACATAGTTATGAATACATGGATATATATAAGAAAAATAAAAGAAACAGCAGGACAGGGACGGTAGGCACATTGGTGCACTTATGCATGCCCCCTACAGATCTCTTAGGAAAGGGGTGAGGTCAGTAGGAGAAAGTCTAAGGTTAAAGCTTTTGGGAGTCGGGGAAGAAACCACAGAGTCGGGTGGAGGATTCCAGACATTGACCCTTCTGTGGCTGAAGTCGTATTTCCTGCAATCGAGTTTGGTGCGATTAACCTTGAGTTTGTATCTATTGTTTTCTCTTATGTTGTTATGGTTGAAGCTGAAGTATTGGTCTAGCAAATGTTTTGTATGCTCCAGTTAGTAGTGTAATATTACCAGAGAAAAAGCTACGTAGGATTAGATTAACAACTCTTAACACCTTTTTGGCTATGTAGTTACAGTGGGCTCTAGCACTTAGGTCATTAGAGATGAGTACTCCAAGGTCCTTGACAGAGTTTGGATCATCAACAAGGTCTTGACTATTCAGCCTGTATTTTATTTTCTGTTTTTTCTTTTTTTGGCAATATGTAAGACAGAGCATTTATTTATTGAGATTTGAAATTGCCATTTGTTTGATTATTTTGATACATAGTCAAGGTCTATTTGAAGGGTAGCAGTATTGTCTGTGGTGTTGAATAGCTTTACATCATCAGCAAAAAGAATGCAGTTGCTCTTATTGTGATCACAGAGGTCATTTATGAAGAGTATGAAAAGAGTTGGTCCACTGCCTTGGGGGACATCACTGTTGACAGGTACAGAATTTGATAGGACGCTCCCAATTTTGACCATTTGTTGTCTGTTTGACAGGAATGTTTCTATCCAGTTATGCAGGTGTCCAGACATACCGTAAGATTTTAGTTTTAGGAGTAGATTGTCATGTACCATTGAATCAAAGACTTTGCAGAAGTCTATGTAGATTGCGTCTATTGCTTTGCCCTGATCGAGTTGTGTAGTCCAAGTGTTTTTGCAGGGTAAGAGTTGCAGATTACAGGATAGTTTTTTTCTGAAACCAAATTGTTTATTAGAGAAAGTAGGTTGTTTGTCTCTAAGTGGAGGATAATGGATTGGTTAATGATTGATTCCATAACTTTACAGGTGATGCAGCATAAAGAGATTGGTCTGTAATTTTCAACTAGGCTGGGGTCTCCCTTTTTGAAGATGGGGGTGACTGTGGCTTGTGACCATAGTTTTGGCAAGGAGCTGGTCCTGAAGGATTTTTCAAAGATTATGTTTAGAGGTTCGGCTATGGCAGTGGGTAGCTTTTTTAAGAAGTAGGCATATATTCCGTCCGGTCCAATAGCTAGAGATGGTTTTAGATTGCATCGTACTTTTTCAACATTGTGTTGTGTACAATCAATATATTTTAGATCACTGTAGTTGTCTGTGGTTCGACTGGGAAATCCTGGTCTTGATCCATTGCTGTTTACAAATACTGAGCCAAAGAATGTGTTAAAGAGGTTGGCTTTGATGGTGTCGTCGTTGCAGTCTTTACCGTTAGGTCCTTTCAGGGGTGGGATGGACCTGGAGTCTTTTAGTTTGTGGTTTACAAACTGTAAAAAGCGCGGGTGGAATTGGTGCCTAAAAGATTTTCCTCTTGTTTAATGTGATAATTGGTGCATTCAATTACAGCGATTGCTGCCAGCAAGTTCCACAAATGTTCCCCAGCTTCAGACTCTCAATGAAAGGATGATCAGAAAGCCAAAGGGGACCTGGAGAGTCCAAGGTGGAGATGGAAAACTCCTACAGGAACTTACCACAGGATGGAATTGACAAAGTAGGAGGCGAAAAGAGAAGGTTGATTGATTCTTCGAAGCACCAAGAAGTCATGAATGGAAGCGGTGGTGGGATTCAAATAATTTAACAACTGGTTCTCTGCCCAATGATTTCTTCCAACAACCAGTTCACCAAACTGCTCAGAAAGTTAACAACCGGTTCGCCTGAACTGGTCCAAATCAGTAGAATCCCACTTCTGGTTAGGAGTAAGGTGAAAATCACCTGGGTCATCTCGTGAATTTGTGGCCAACATTAGCATCCAAGACAACTCCGCTCTCCCGGGGAAGCCATGTTTGAAAACTGTGTCCTGATCAAGCCTTCATGCCTTTTAATCTCTTCCAGGTGTCGGGGATCAAATCCAAGTCAATATTTTCTTGCTACGATCTGTGGCTTTGCACATTCTCGCCTTGTTTGGATACCAAGGCAATCACTTCTGTTTTTGCTGGCATCACCCAAATTAAATACACAGGGGAACCAATCTGCCGTGTGCCAAGAGTGTCTAGACAGCACCACGAAGGATTAAAACGAACTGTGTCAGAAGCCAATGGGTCGGATCCAGCCAACGCTGGGTGCCCTTTATGAAGCTTGATAATAAACATGAGGCTGAACAAGACAAGCTGGCAGTCCCCAAGGCTGGTGAGAGTGAATTGAGCTGGCAGTATGGAATAAGGGTTAGTCAGTATAGAACAGAGTAGATTAACAGAGTTGGAACGGACCTTGGAGGTGTTCTAGTCCAACCCTCCCTTCAACCAACCATAACCCTAACTCTAACCGCAAAGGCTAGCTAGAATGAATTGAGCTGGCAATATGGAGCAATGGGTTAGTCAACATAGAACATAGAATAATGGAAGGGACCTTGGAGGTCTTCTAGTCCAACCCCCTGCTTAGGCAGGAAACCCTACACCACTTCAGACAAATGGTTGTGCAATCTCTTCTTGAAAACTTCCAGTATTGGAGCATTCAGAGCTTCTGGAGGCAAGCTGGTTAATTGTTCTGACTGTCAGGAAGTTTCTCCTTAGTTCTAAGTTGCTTCTTGATCAGTTTCCATCCATTGTTCCTCATCTGGCCTTCAGGTCCCAAATTCATTTAACAACGGTGTTACTAACTGAACACTTGCAAAGGTTCACTTTATAAGCGCGGCAAGAAAAGTCATAAAACGGGGCAAATCTCCCTGAACAAACATCTTACATCCCCAACGTACATTTGGGGCTCCATTGTGGTCGTAACTGGAGGACTCTCTGTACGTGTCCAGAGCCATTTTGGGGTCTGAGGGATGAGGTTGAGCAGGTGGTGAGAAGAGGGCCAGGGTTGTGGGTCTCTGATTGTCACTCGAGCTTGCCGGCTGGGGAATTCTGGGAGCTGAAGTCCACACATCTGAATGCCATCAGGGGCTGAGAAACATTACCCTAATTTACACAGATCTTTGGGAACATGACTAACAGTGTGAGTCACTCCATGGGGGAAAAGGAGAAAAACAACAATCTCAGACTGTTTATCAGCCCCAACTTTCGTGCTTCAGCTATGCAACATTTTGGAATATAATTGTGCAAGTGCATTTCCTTTCTTAAAATTATTATTATTACATTTTTTTTTATTTTATATTTGCAACAAATCCATCTTTCATTTAAACTGTGTGTTGACTGGGTATGTATATGTTTTGCCAACAATATAATTAATAATTATATTTTATAATTATATTTTATATAATAATTATAATTAATATACTTTCCACGACAAAATATAGTAACCACACTTTTTTTATATGCCATTGTCTCTTACATATTTTATCTTTGTAACAATATTAACTTGTTTCTCTATAGTTTACTTTACTTTATTGTCATTGCACCTCGTACAATGAAATCAAACACCATCTTCAGTGCACATCATGACAATGAAAATAAATACAAACACACATCCTTCACTCTCACACACTGAACCGAAAAACCTCAATACCGTACCAAAGCTGCACTATACAGTAGAATTCAAAAGAGCTATTGCCATCGGGTAGAAGCTGTTTTTTAGCCTATTTCTCCTTGTTTTTATTATTATCCTGTACTGTCTGCCAGATGGTAACAGTTTTATTTTCCAAACATTGATAAAATAGATCCCATATATAATGTTCTGTGTTTTTCTTTTTCTTTAATTGCCCATGTTAATCTATTCATCTCTGCATATTCAAATATTTTCTCAGTCACTTTTCCCTCTCCTGGAATTTTTCCGCTTTTCCAATTCTGAGCAAATACAATTCAATGTAGTTAATTAATAATAATAATTAACAATAATTAGTTAATAATTAAATATGCCTTTTCTTTGCTATAGTTTTCAGGTTTGCATTTCTTCAAACCTAATTTCAGGTTTGCATTTCTTTTCTGGATATTATCCGAGCCACTTTTGACATGGTCTTTGATTTCTGGATAGTGCATCTGCCCCTTCCCCCCCCCTCCTCTTTGGTATCAGAGATCTGGAAAAAATATCTTGATGGAGAGGGTATTAAAGTGCAAGGGTTGATCCCTTTCATTTTGTCACCAGAAAAATTGCAGAGGGCATCTAACATCCAGAGAGATTTAATAATAATAATAATAATAATAATAATAATAATAATAATAATAATAATAATAATAAGCCGTTAAGCTGTTATTAAGTGAGTCGCAGCCTGATTTTTTTTGCCATGGCAGTTGTTAAGTCAGAGGTCTACAAACTTGGCAACTTTAAGACTGGTGGACTTTAACTCCCAGAATTCTCCAGCCAGCTATGCTGGAGTTTGGGGACCCCTGTGTTAAATAAATCATGCAGTCATAAAGCAGATATGGCTTGTCAGAAGCCAGCTGGGAAGGTTGCAATTAAAGCCCCTATCACACAGCACCAACGGATGGAAAGAGGATGTAAAACGGAGAGAAACACTTGCCATCCGTTGGTTAACGTGATGCTTCCGTTCTGTACTCACTGCCTCCATTTTGCTTCCTCTCTATCCGTCCAGCATCTGTCGACTGACATTTCATCCGCTCAGAAAGTTTTGAGCTGCACAAAACTTTCTGAGTGGAAAATGTATCCAACGCGTCCGTTCTGCATCTGCAAGGCATACGGGAAACATCCGTTCTACGTCCGTCGTCATCCGTTACGCATCCGCTATATCTGCTAGGCATCCGCTGTGCATCCGCGCAACTCAAATTCGCTCCAGCGGAAAGCAGACACAGGGAGGAAGCGGAACGGACGCGGAACGGACGCGCAGTGTTAGTAGCATGGACGGAGAAAGGATGAAAGTGGATGCAGCTCTCAAAGAAAGCATTTAAAACGGAAAAAACGTTCGCAGAGAGGACCTATCTTGGATATTAAGGATGTCTGCAGGATGCCTAGAGGATGCAAAAGGACACCTAGCGGAAAACCTATATTTCCTATAAAAAGGGGGAAGAACTCACCTGGATCTCACTTTCAGTCCAGCAGCCCTGCGGTGCAGACCTCTGCAGCCTTCATCTTGCTCTTCCTCTTCCACAGCATCCAGTCATCTCCACCATGGATCGTCACACACTCCTTTTGGTAGCCACCATCGTTCTACAACAGTGCGAAGCCCTCTACAGGCTCTTTCACCTGTTCTACACGAAGAAAAGGAGGCAGCCAAGAAGCATCTGGGTCCGAAGATGGATCGCCAGAAGAGCCGAGTATGGACTGTACAACAAGCTGATGGTGGAGCTGAGGAACGAAGACCCTCGTGCATTCCAGAACATCATGAGGATGCCTCCAGCCATGTTTGATGAAGTTGTGGAGCAGCTGAGACCCAGGTTGACCAAGCAGAGCACCAACTTCTGGCCCAGCCTGGACCCTGGGCTCAAGGTGGCACTGACTCTGCGCCACCTGGCCTCAGAGACCACGTACAGGAGCATGCAGTATGGCTGGAGGGTGCCACACAACACCATCAGCATTGTGGTCAGAGAAGTGGTGCAGGCCATCATCGAAGAATACAAGGAGAAGCTCCTCCAGTGCCCCTCCACTGAAGAAGGATGGAAGAAAGTTGCAGAGCAGTGGTATCAGAAGTGGAACTTCCCCCACACCGTTGGAGCCATAGATGGGAAGCACGTGGCCTGCAAAGCTCCAGCCAAGTCGGGGTCCACTTATTTCAACTACAAGGGCTTCTTCAGCATCATCCTCTTCGCCATGGTCGATGCTGACTACAAGTTCATGTACATCGATGCTTCAGGCAACGGCTCATCTTCAGATGCCCAGGTATACAATGCCAGTGTCCTCAAGGAGGGGCTGGAACGCAAGCTCATCGTGGGCTTCCCAGATCCAGACCCCCTGCCCAGCGACATGCAAGATGTGCCCTACTTCATCATGGGGGATGACGCCTTCTCCCTCAGAACCTACCTCATGAAGCCCTACAGTTCCAGATGCCTCACCCATGAAGAGAAGATCTGCAACTACAGACTGTCCAGGGCAAGGCGGGTGGTGGAGAACGCCTTTGGCATCCTGGCCAACAGATTCCCGGTACTTCTCACCACCATGCAGCATCGCCCAGAGACCGTGAGGAGGATCGTGGAAGCTTGCTGCATCCTGCACAATCTCATGCGCACCCGCTACCCAGTCTTGCAGAACAGGATCGTGGACCTCCAACAAGGCAATGGGGACATGGAGCCTGGGAAATGGAGGCAAGGGCGAAACCTGATCGACACTCAGGATGTGCAAGGCCCCAACAGAGCTTCACGTGAAGGGAAGAAGCAGCGCAACCTCCTGAAACACTGGTGCAACTCCCCAGCTGGAGCTGTGGAGTGGCAAGACAGGATGATAGATGATTAATGGATGCTTCCTTGAGACTGTCTCATCACACGGATGAGATTGGGCCATGTATGTTGGGTGGGCCTACAATGAACAGGGCGTTTGATAAAGAGTTTTGTTTGTGTTGACATGTGTGGATGATTGATTACATTGTTATTGATAAAAAAGGGCCATAGGTGTGGCAGCTGGGGGGGGAGGTGGACCATACAGTCCCACTATGCTTGCACTGGAGGTTTATCTATCCCACAGCTATTAGCCATCCCAAAGGTATCCCTGCCCATCCCATAGCTATTAGCCATCCCAAAGGTATCCCTGCCCATCTCACAGCTATTACCCATACCAAAGGTATCCCTGCCCATCCCACTGCTATCTTAACCCATCCCACAAGCATGCAAAGGCTTAAACCATTTCTAAAAGTTTCCACCAAGACTTTATTTACTAAAATAAATGAAGCAAGTGTGTGAAGCAAAGATAATCTTTATTAATAACAAGCTGTAAAAGCAAAATGACCCAAGTGTCCCAAGCAAAGATAAAGTTAACAGGTAGCCACCCAGTCTCTGGCACTCTTCTTAGTCACTCTGAGGCGTGCCCATAGTCTCAGGGGTGAAGGGTCCAGGTGCTTTGGAGGTGCTGGTCTGAGGCATCATTGGGGTGCCTGGGACGGTGTGTGGAGGAAGCTCTCAGAGAGCTGGCTCAGTCCTGTGATGTTGAGAGCCCCTTCCTCCAGACATGGGGTGTCAGTCCCAATACCGATGACAGATGTTCTGAGGCCGGGCTTGGCTGTGGGGTGGAGGAAGGAGCAGTGTAGTGGGGATGTCTGGTCTGCAGCTGAGCGAGGTGAGGCGTGGGTGGCATCTGTGGCATGGGTGGCATCTGTGGCATGGCTGGCATCTGGGGCATGGGTGGCATCTGTGGCATGGGTGGCATGGGTGGCATCAGTGGCATCAGTGGCACCGGTGGCGTCCGATGTACCTGTGCCTAGACTGGGAAGGGCTGCCTGTGCTGCTGGAGCTCCTGGTAGCCATAGCCTTGGTAGGTGAGGGCCTATGGAAAGCCTTGGAAGGGCAGTGACATCACCTGGGATGGAGAAGCAGGCCTGGACTGGGTGGGAGCAGGTTCCTCTGGATCTGGAGGGTTGTGAAGAAGACCGGTGATCCTGTCCTTTATCACCTGGTACTGTGATTCTGACATGTTCATAAGGGTCTGGTTGATGTAGGTGAGGAAGGGCTTGCAGTTGGAGGATGGTATGTTGAAGTGGACCAGCTGGGAGAGGAGATCTATGCTGCTTCTGATGGTGTCCCTGATCTCCAGCAGGACAGTGTGGCTCTGCCCCTCTGGTCTGCCTCTGTGCCTTTCTGTGGAGGTGGAGCTGGGGGTGGATGCGGGTTGGGTTGTGGTGGAAGTGCCCTCTCCTTGCTCCCACTGTGTCAGGGGGTCCTCCATGCGCTCCACCACGGGTAGTGCAGCTGTCGGGGGGTTCTCCGTCGTGGGACGCTCCACAGATACCTGCCTGGACGCAGGAGCTGACTCTTTGCCAGAAGAGGACTGGGTCTCAGTGGGCTGCCTGAGAGAGAGGGTTGTGAAAGGGGCTGCTCCTCGGTGGTGGATCTCACCCTCCAAGGAGCTGCACTTGGCCATCATGTAGGTCTCTCGGTCCGTCAGCTTGACAGTGGCCTGGCCAGATTTCTTGAGGTGCAGCTTCCCGTACCAGGTGTGCATGTGCTTCCACCAGCCGAGGAGCACCTCCGAAGTGTAGCCCAGGCTCTCCGCCTTCTCTCTCCAAGCAGCCTGCTTCCTTTTGGTGTCTCAGTAGAGCCTGTGTCCCTTCTGCCAAAGATATTCATTCTCCCTCAGCTATTCCAGCACCTCATCCTCATGTTCCTCTTCGATGGAGTACTGCCTCCTCTCCCATTCTCGTTCTCTTGTATACCTCTTCCTCCCTCTGGCAGGGCCATCTGGGCCCTCATCAGAGGGGCTTCGAGGTTGTAGGGGCTGCTCCTCCACACCACCACCACCACCAGCAGCAACAACAACAGTAGCAGCAAATGCAGGACCAGCAGAACCAGCAGCAGCAGCAGCACCACCAGGAGCACCAGCAGCACCAGCAGCACCAGCAGCACCAGCAGCACCAGCAG
>BLBF01000056.1:2724135-2744830 GCA_015471245.1 Laticauda colubrina | reverse complement strand
AAGTTGATGCTGTGACCTGTGGTTTTCATGTGTTGGACTAGTGAGGAAGTGTATTCAGAGTTTATCTGTGCTGGGTGGTTTCCATGGTCTAGAATAGAATAAAATAGAATAGAATAGAATTAAAGAACAGAATAGAACAGAATGCAGAATGGAATAGAATGGAATGGAATAGATTAAAATGCAGAATAGAATAGAATTAAAGAATAGATTAGAATGCAGAATAGAATAGAATAGAATGGATATAGAATAGAATAGATATAGAATAGATTAATAGAATAGATTAGAATGCAGAATAGAATAGAATTAATGAATAGAATAGAATAGAATTAATGAATGGAATAGAATTAATGAATATATTAGAATAAATTAATGTTAGGAATATGAATCTCCTAACAGGTATTTGGGTTAGAAATATATAAACCAGGATAACCATTTTAGTACTATGACTTTAAGAGATTGCAAAAACTGCAATTGGGTGTGGTTTTTCAAACGGCCATAAGATGGAGCCAGAAACCTGGTTTGTCTTAGTCTTAGTCTCAGAAGAGATTGTGCCTCAGTGTATCTTTGTTTCCTTCTGTTGGAAAGTATTGCCGTTGTTCCATTTCTTCTAATTGACTGATATTACTGGATTTAATATAAGTCTGATACTGAACTGTTTTTGACACTGGACTTTGATATTTGGATTATCCCTGGATTGAAAACTGACTGATTTACTTGTGAATGACTTTAGACTGTGATTGGACTTTGCTTAAACTTTATGGAAGTAAAAACCTACATTTACTGTACAATGTATCTGTGTGCTCTGTGTGTATTATTCCAACACTACTCTCAAAATATGTCTCCCTGTATGCGCTCATTCTCCTAACAGGGAATTACCTCAACAATTAGAATGAAGAATAGGATAATAGAATAAGATTAGGATAGGATAGGATAGGATAGGATAGGATAGGATAGGATAGGATTGGATAGGATAGCATACCATAGAATGGAATCGAATGGAATCGAATGGAACGGAATGGAACAGAACAGAACAGAATAGAAGTTGCTTCTCTCCTGGATTAGTTTCCATCCATTGTTTCTTATGCTGCCTTCTGGGGCTTTGTAAATAGCTTGATCTCCTCTTCTTTGGGGCAGCCCCTCAAAGATTGGAAGACTGCTATCCTGTCACTCCGAGCTCTGTTCTTCTCTGTCTATGGAGATTCTGGTACACAACCAGGTCAAATGAAGAACACATAGGTTAATTTCTTGTGTTCTCCACGTGTTCCACAAAGCTCCTTCCTCTGTACAATTTACACTTGAGTGTCTATGGCAGTGGTGGGATTCAAATTCTTTTACTACTGGTTCTGTGGGTGAGGCTTGGAGGGCGTGACATAGTGGGTGTGGCAGGGGAAGGTATCTCCATTCCCTCCCCACCCCACTAACCTGCTTTCCAGCTCCGTTCTCCTGTGCAGGGCAACCAAAGGAGACCCAGCCGATCAGCTGGGACTCAACGGGAGGCAGAGAAGAGATGGGGTTGGCGGGGCCAGTCAGAGGTGAGATTCTCAACATTTCTGCTACTGGTTCTCCAGAACTGGTCCTAACTGGCTGAATCCCGCCTCTGGTCTACGGAGATTCTGAATCATCCAGTTCATGGTTATCCCAAAAGTACTTTTTCCAAAAGGCAACTGTACTTTTTCCGGTTTTTTTCCCCCCTTGAAAACATTTTGCTTCTCATCCAAGAAGCTTCTTCAGATGGATGAGGAAGTCCAGCTGCCTTTTGGAAAAAGCACCTTTGGGAAAAAGCCTTTGAAAGATTCACTTGGCGTTGATTGGAAGTCGCAAAACCTGGCTGAAGAGCTGCTCCATTTTCCCAAAAGCAACGGAGAGGGAGATCCTTTCCCAGTCCTGATGGATGTTTCAGTCCAGAACTGGACAGTGAGAGGAGAGAGAGGAGGGCAGCTCCCGTTAGAACCTGTGTTGACATTAACTTTGATGGATGAAACCCCCTTGGCCTCATCCTAGAAGCCAATGTTTCTGCTGCAGAGAGTCATCCGTCTCCAGCCTCCTGGCTCCTTTGAAATGATTTCAAGTCGGTGAATGAATGAAAGCTGTCAAAAATTACCAAATCTCTTTGTAATGGTGGCATTCTCACATTCATATATACACATATATGTTTTTTTAAGCTTTTGCGGGTACTTACATGTGTGCTGTTTAGCTTCCTTCGGATATTATCCCACGTCATTGTAGTTCTGTTAAAGTTGTAGCAACGTTTCAGCAGAATCTCATCTGCCATCATCAGATGCTTCTGTATGGATATGGGTCTTACAGCTCCTGGTTTTAAATTTGAGGCTGGTCCATTCTGATTGGTTGGGAGCCTGGACCTGTGTTCATTGGACTTGGAGTTTGATTGATTGGTGTTCCTGGTTTCTTCTGTCTGTTTTGTGGCTTTGATTGGCTGGCAACACTCTGTTCCTGTGTTGGAGGCTTTCAGTGCAGCTTGGCTCCGTGTGAAGGGACGGCTGCTATTCATTGGCAAGCTGGGTTTCACCTGGGTGTCTGGTGGGGGGGTTAGGTTGGAGCTATCAGAGGGAGTCTGTTTTTGCCCAGGTGTTTGCCTGGCTTGTGGCATGGAGATCTTTCTATTTGAGAGTGCAGGCTTCCAAATGATTGACAGTCTGGTGGAATCATCTCTTCTATTCATGCTGTCAGGTCTTTTTTCAATCTCTATGGCTTCTCTGATGATTCTGTGGTTGGGGTTTTCTATAGTGGCCAGGGTTTTAGTGCCACTGAAGTTGATGTTGTGACCTGTGGTTTTCATGTGTTGGACCATGATTCCACCAGACTGTCAATCATTTGGAAGCCTGCACTCTCAAATAGAAAGATCTCCATGCCACAAGCCAGGCAAACACCTGGGCAAAAACAGACTCCCTCTGATAGCTCCAACCCAAACACCCCCCCACCAGGCACCCAGGTGAAACCCAGCTTGCTAATGAAGAGCAGCCGTCCCTTCACACGGAGCCAAGCTGCACTGAAAGCCTCCAACAGAAGAACAGACTGTTGCCAGCCAATCAAAGCCACAAAACAGACAGAAGAAACCAGGAACACCAGTCAATCAAACTCCAAGTCCAATGAACACAGGTCCAGGCTCCCACCCAATCAGAATGGACCAGCCTCAAATTTAAAACCAGGAGCTGTAAGACCCACATCCATACAGAAGCCTGATGATGGCAGATGAGATTCTGCTGAAACGTTGCTACAACTTTAACAGAACTACAATGATGTGGGATAATACCCGAAGGAAGCTAAACAGCACACATGTAAGTACCCGCGAAAGCCTAAGAAAACAAATATATACATGTTTCAAATATATATATATATTTCCAGATTTTGTTCTATTGTACTTTATTTATTTATTTGATTCTTTTTGTTAGCTTTTATTGTTTTTTTTATTCTTATTTTTGTTTTAAATATGGTTTTTATATTGTGTAAGCTGCCTCGAGTCACCATGGGCGAATAGGCGGCAATATAAATTAATTAATTCGAGGACCTACAAGGTCCCTTCCAAGTCTGTTCATATTCTGTCTCTAAATAAGATATTAATCCCCCTACAATTTTAACATAATGCAGAATTTCTCCTGAAGGACCCTTGAAGCTTTGGCATTATTTTGGAGGCTAACCTCTTTTTTTTTTTTTTTAAATCTCGCTTCTGCACATGCCTCTTCCTGTTTGGTGTTGTGTTTGTGTGTGTGTTTACAGAATCGTTGCCCATTTTGGGCATTTTACAAAGTACCATCAGAGCAGAACTGTGAAATGTCCACAATACCCTTGGAGCAAAAATCCGGAGCAGAGAAAGGAATGGTTTGTGCACCTGCCACCTGGGTAAACAAATTTAACAAGCCAATAACCTGACTTCAAACCAAAGCCTCTTTGAGATCATGTTTTGTTTCTGAAAACAGAAACCCGAGAATGGAAGTTGGAGGGGCGACCCACTGAGTTCTTAGTGGGCCATTTCATAATACAGGTGCACTGACAGGAAACCAGATTAATAGAGATTAAAATCCAGGAAAAGCTCCCTTAGATCAATCAGAATAGAGCTGGAAGGGACATTGGAGGTCTTCTAGTCCAGCCCCCTATACCATTTGAGACAAGTGGCTGTCCAGTCTTTTCTTAAAAGCCTCCAGTGATGGAGCAGCCATGATTTCTGGTGGCAGGCAGTTCCACTGGTTAATTGTCCTCACTGTTTGGAAGTTTCTGCTTAATTCTAGGTTGCTTCTTCCCTTGATTAGTTTCCATCTGTTGCTCTTGTCCTGCCTTCAGGTGCTCTGGAGAATAGGTTGACCCCCTCTTCTTCATGGCAGCCCCTCAAATGCTGGAAGACTGATATCATGTCCCCCCTCGTCCTTCTCTTCTCTAGACTGGCCAAGCCCAGTTCCTGCAGCTGTTCTTTATATGCTTTTTTTCCAAGAGGCAACTGGACTTTCTGGTTTTTCTTTGAAGACTTTTCTCTTCTCATCCAAGAAGATTCTTCAGCTTCATGAGCTGAATGAATGAATTCTTTATTGGCCAAGTGTGATTGGACACACAAGGAATTTGTCTTGGTGCACGTGCTCTCAATGTACATGAAAAGAAAAGAGACATTCATCAAGATATAACACCTAATATCGTCATAGCATACAAATAAGCAATCAAATCATACTAGGAAACATCAACATAGTTGAATAGTTTGTAAGGATACAAGCATCAAAATTAGAATCATATAGTCATAAGTGGAAGGGGATGGGTGATAAGGAGCAATGAGAAGATTAATATTAATAGTAGTGCAGAATTTCCTGACAGTGAGACCAATCCACCAATGGAAGAGAAGTTGCCCTTGGAAGTTGTGGGAGCTTCATCCCTGGAGGCTTTCAAGAAGAAACTGCCATCTGTCAGAAATGGTGTAGGGTCTCCTGCTTGGGCAGAGGGTTGGACTAGATGACCTACAAGTCCCCTTCAAACTCTGTTATTCTGTTATTATCCTGGTGCTTCGTCCCTAGAGGCTTTCAAGAAGAGACTGGACTGCCATTGGTCAGAAATGGTGTAGGGTCTCCCGCTTGGGTGGGGGGTTGGACCAAATGACCTACAAGGCCCCTTCCAACTCTGTTAAACTATAACCTGTAATGGTTGTCCCAAAGGTGCTTTTTTCAAGGGGCAACTGGACTTTCTGGTTTTTCTTTGAAGACTTTTTGCTTCTCATCCCAGAAGCTTCTTCAGCTCTGACCAGATGGAATGGAAGGATTTATATTCCTTGTGTCCTTTTAGAGGGTCTTGGAGGTTTATCTGTGTCTTCAAGGTCATCTGAGTGGTGCAAATGGGTGGGAAGCCTTCTGTGGGAAGTTCTTTCACTGTTAGAAACAGGCGCAGGCTGCTGGGGATGAGTTGAAAAAGTTTAAAAAAAGCAGAAAGTCCAGTTGCCTCTTGGGTCATTAAGGTAGCTAGTTTTCTGGGCCAGATCTGTTTAACTCGCATGTACTTTAATCTTGTATTTTCTGTTTTAAATTTTATGTCATGTAGCATGCCTTATTTCGTGATGCCAATGGGGAAGCCAGATTCACTTAAGAACCCTGTTGCTAACTGAAAAACTGTTGCAAGGAAGGTCGTAAAATAGGGCAAAACTTACTTAACAAATGACTTGCTTAGGAACTGGAAAGTTGGGCTCAGTTGTGGTTGTAAGTCAAGGATGACCTGTAGTAAAAAGGAGGAAATTTTCTTAATGAGGAAGGATCTTCTATTTTTTTTTTTAATAATAAATTTAAAAATACTTTATTAAACAAATTTGTACAAATACAGTAAAATCAAACTTTCTGCTTATCGCAACTTAAGCAAACAATGGTCACTCAATCTGACATTTTTCATACCATGTAAAATACTCTTTCACAGGTATTACTTTAAACATATAATACAAAGTTTAATCTAATTATATATTACAAATCTAATTACATGTAATGTTGCTAGTTTCCATCATACATTTTTTGGACTTTGTTTTATTGATTCCATGCCTGTCTTCTAGCCAACTGTACCAACAATTCCAAATTTCATAATATTCTGATTTCCTTATTTTTAAGTTCCAATGATAGCCTGTCCATTTCTGCACGTTCCAAAACTGTTTTTATGATTATGAAGTTGGGTGGAGTATTTCCACATTTCCAATATTGGGCGAAGACGAGCCTTGCCGCTGTTAAAATCTTCTGTTCTTGAAGAGGATGTAGCTCCTCAGAGTCCGCAGGAGTTAAACAGCCAATATGAATGGATAACTGAATGAATGAATGAATGAATGCAACAATGTATAAATCAATGAATAAATGCATCAATGCATGATTGAAGATATCAATAAATGAATGGATGGATGGATGAATGAATGCATCAATGTATGAATCAGTGAATAAAAGCATCAATGCATGAATGAATAAATGAAGACATTAGTGAATGAATGAATGAATGAATTCTTATTCCTTGGATAGTTATCATAGGTTCATCTGAGGAAGGAAGGAAGGAAGGAAGGAAGGAAGGAAGGAAGGAAGGAAGGAAGGAAGGAAGGAAGGAAGGAAGGAAGGAAGGAAGTAAGTCTCAGTTCAGCAAAATCTTCAAACCATGACAGCTTGAAAGCAGAGCAGGGCTTGGGACCGGAGTGTTTCTATTATTTGGAAAGAAATGCATGTGATCTCGCCTCAGCTGCTTAAGTAACCTAAATTGTCTAATGAATGCTATTGGATCATTGCCACGTGCAGGAATACACTCCGGATACCTCAGTTTCGGATGTAATGAGAGCATGGAGAGGCGGGGTGGTGGTGGTGCAGAGCCTTGGGGAGAGGGGGGAAACAAGGTTCAGTGGTAGTCAGCTGGAGAGATGGGAAGACAGGAAGGGAAGGGGGGAGGATGGATGGAAGGAGGGAAGGAAGAGAGGGAACAAGGAGGGAAGAAGAGAGAGAGGAAGGAAGGAAGGAAGGAAGGAAGGAAGGGAGAGAGGGAAGGGAGGGAGGGAGGGAGGGAGGGAGAGAGTGGAAAGGAAGGAAGGAGGGAGGAAGAAGTAAGGAAGAGAGGAAAGAAGGAAAGGAAGAGAGAGAGGGAGGGAGGAAAGGAAGGGAGAGAGAAAAGGAAGGAAGGAAGGAAGGAAGAAGATGAAGAAGGAAGGAAGAGAGGAAGGAAAGGGAGAGAGGGAAGGAAGGGAGGGAGGGAGGGAGGGAGGGAGGGAAGGAGGCTAAAGAGCTCTGGGAAGAGGGAAGTTGGGGGAACTGGAGACTTTGGAAAAATGAACATCTGGAGAGGCTGCAGGCTCCTGGGGAGAACGGAGAGCCAGAGGTGGGAAGCTGGGGGTGAGCTCCAGAATATGGGAAAGAAGGGAAGCCAGATCACCAGACAGCTGGCAAATTGGGTGGCTAAAGACCTCTGGAGGGACCAGAACTCAGAGAAAAATATTTGCCACCGAAAGAGAGAACAATCACCCAGAAACTTTTGGGTCCCTTTTGACAGATGACCAAATTGGGGAATCCAGGAGGGGCTCTTGGTGAATCTGCTCAAAATGTTCTTTCTGGCAGAAAGAATGGAGAAGTCCAGAGCCATTTCTTCTCTGTGAAACTGGCATTTGTGTGTTTGCTTGTGTGTGTGTGTGTGTGTGTGTGTGTGTATGTGTGTGTGTGTGTGTGTGTGTATGTTCCCGTGCTCCCCTCACCTGCCACTGTCCCCTTGGAGCAAAACCTTCCCCATTTTTTCTTGGACAGCACCAAAAACATCTCATCAAGAAATCCAACTTCATTGGTTTGAGCATTTTCCCCCAAGTTGCCGGAAAGAGCGTGAACAACAATCACTTTTTAAATGGACATTGTTGTGTTTTATTGCACAATGGTCTCTTTTGGCAGCTGCACTTCAAGTTATGGCTTTTGGAGGAGCGGTGGATCGGTCTGTCCAGAATTTTTGCAGCGTTAATTCAGCGCCAGAAAATAAACACAGAGGGTTGATGCTTCATTTAACATCTTTATAAACATAAGAAGTAGTTTTTACAAACCAGTTGTAGATTTCTCCAACATGGAGCAAACTCAAACAGAAACATGTTGCAAGTTCAGAGCAGAGTTCCAGTCTTCAGCAAGCAAGTTAGTTTCTTTTTTACTTTGGTTCAGCAGGCAAGCAGGAGGAGAGAAGCAGTTTCATTTTCGACAGACTCAGAGCTCCACATAGCTTCAGAGCTGCAGAGCTTAATATAGAGCCATTCAGAGGCTACCTCTAGCTTCAGTTTCCAGCTTAGGCTACTTCTATTTCGGTTTCCAGCTTAGGTTACTTCTAGTTTCGGTTTCCAGCTTAGGCTACTTCTAGTTTCGGTTTCCAGCTTAGGCTACTTTTAGTTTCGGTTTCCACCTTAGGCTACTTCTAGTTTCGGTTTCCAGCTTAGGCTACTTCTAGTTTCGGTTTCCACCTTAGGCTACTTCTAGTTTTGGTTTCCAGCTTAGGCTACTTTTAGTTTCAGTTTCCAGCTTAGGATACTTCTAGTTTCAGTTTCCAAACAGTCCTTATTGGCTGATTTAGTTGCTATGCCTATTCATTGGCTGACCTTGTTACCAAGCTCTATTCCAGTTCATGAATATACTCTGACATGGTCCCCTGCTTGCCAGAAGGACCAGGGAGAAGCAGGCATCCCTTTAAAGACCAGCAAATGTACTGGCAGTCCCCCACTTACAACAGTGTGTTAAGCAACCTTCCGAAGTTACAGCAGCACTGAAAAAAATGGGTCCATCTGTACTCCAAACTCAATTCTCCATGATTTTTCATTTTCTGAGAAAGACACGGGTAGTAAGGTAGTCCCAGACTTACCACAGTGACCGTTCCCAAGATTCAATGGCCCTGAAAAAAAGGGACTTGCTATGACCGTTTTTCACTCTTATGACTGTCAGAGCTTTCCCACGATCACATGATCAGAATTTGGATGCTTGGCAACTGACTCGTATTTGTGACAGTTGCAGTGTCCCTGGGGGAGGGTCACATGATCCCCTTTTGCGACCTTTTGACTGGCAAAGTCAATGGGGAAGCCAGATTCCCTTTAACTCACTTAATAAGTCCTCTGATTCACTTAAGAACTCTTCCGAGAAAGGTTTTAAAAATGGGGCAAAACTCACTTAATCGATGTTAGAATAGAATAACAGAATTGGAAGGGACCTTGGACGTCATCTAGTCCAGGGGTCGCCAACCTTTTGGACCTCAGAGACCACCAAACTCATAATTTTAAATCCCGGGGACCACTAATATGAATTTGGATTGATGGTGGCTTGCTGATGTTGGTGGGAAAGTCGATGTTCTGACCCAAACCTGGTTCCAAGGAAACAAACATGAAATGGAGGTAACAGCAAAACCTTTTAAGGATTCTTTACGAATTCTGGTCCTTCCTGTTTAAAAGGCTGTTTCAAACTAATTGTCCCAGATAAAAACAAGCCTTGCCAAGGTGGTGCATGGCTGCCAAGAACACTAGATAAAGTTGCCAAGAAATAGTTCAAACACAAAGAGTCTCCAAACACCAACCAAGAGAGACCGAACGTCCACCAGGCTTGAGTGCAAAAACTTCTTTGCTTCCTGCAAAGAGCTCTGGTTTCTCAGCTGGCTTTTATCTCTTGAGGGAGAGGCCATCACTTTGCAGCCTTACTCCCGAGTCGCCTGTGCTGCTGCAGCTGCTCTTTCCTTTGAGCAGCCCTGCGCGCATGTGCACTGGGCACAGGCTCCTCAGGAACCTCTTCCTCACTGCTGCCAGCCTCCACAATCTCCGAAGGCAGCACTCCACTCCCTGATGGTCCTGGCCCCATCCCTGCCTCACACGCAGGTTCCTCATCCGAGTCCTCGCTCTCCGAGAACCACAACAGTTGGTCCCATATTTCAGAGCTGAAGGAGTCACAGGGCTCCCGAAGCAGTTGCTCCTCCACCCGGGTGCACCAGCCTGCCATGGATTGGAGCAGCTGCTCTGGGATGACCAAAGGGCAGTCCTGTGACTACTGAAGCTCTGGAATAGGGGACCAACCTTCCCACCAATGTCAGCAAGCCACCCTGGGGTGGATTCGCCCCCCCGTTGGTCTCACCTTCCAGTTCCAGCTCATGTGGCTCTACTCCAGGTAAGGTTTGCGCTTGGCCAAAGGGTGGGGGCCAGCAGGTGGGTGGGCTATGTGGGCGGCACAGCCTTTTGTTTCCACGCAGCCTGGATTAATTGCTTTGGGGGGGACATTTCTCTGTGGACCACCACAATTTTCTCACGGACAACCAGTGGTCCCCGGCCCACTGTTTGGCGACCGCTGTTTTAGTCCAACCCCCTGCCTCGGCAGGAAGCCTGACGCCACTTCAGACAAATGGTTATCTTAGCTGGCTGGGGAATTGTGAGAGATGAAGTCCACATCTTTTTAAAACCTCCAGTGTTGGAGCATTCACAGCTTCTGGTGGCAAGTTGTTCCACTGATTAATTGTTCTCAATGTCAGGAAATTTCTCCTTAGTTCTAAGTTGCTTCTCTCCTTGATTCGTTTCCATCTGTTTCTTCTTGTCCTGCCTTCAGGGGCTTTGGAGAATAACTTGACCCCCACTCTTCTTTGTGGAAGCCCCTGAGATATTGGAACAGTGCTATCATCTCCCCTAATCTTTCTTTTCATGAAATTAGACATACCCAATTCCAGCAATCGTTCTTCATATGTTTTAGTCTCCAGCCTCCTCATCCTCTTGGTGGCTTGTTTCCAGAGTCTCCACATCTTTTTTTCCATTGTGGTGACCAAACCTGGATGCAGGATTCCAAGTGTGGCCTTATCAAGGCATCATAAAGTAGTGTTAACACTCCACATGATCTTGATTCTATCCCTCAACAACAGACTTTTGGGGGTCAATGTTGGGCATAAGCCGAGGACTACTCAGATATGGTAGGTTTCTGTGAGAACCAAAAGGCACAAAGAGAAATAACCTTCCTTTTCAAATCCACTTCCAGACTAGAAATAACTGATAATGCCTTTTGAAAGTCTGCCTTCTAGGCTACAGAACGATTTCAGTTGAGTTCGAATGAGCCAAGATATTAATATGTTGCTCTCTGTCAGAAGAGATGATTTTCCTGAGCAGAAATTGTTGACGAGCACGCCTTGTTCACCCTCCTCCCCTCCCTCCCTCCCTCCCTCGCACACGTAAGCTCTTGCACGCCGAGATACGTTTGAGCGAGCACTTCATTAACATGCTGGGTTGGCCAATATCGGCGTCCGAGAAGCATCTTAGATTTGTCAGCAAGTTTCACCACATGTTGTGCGTTATGGAAACAGGAGTCAATGCGCTGAATTTTATTTATTTTATTTTTTTGTGTGATGGAGTATTTAGAGACGTGGATCCATTTTATGGGCAGCCTAAGGGATTAATCGGTGGGGATGAGAGAACTGGAGGCAAACTAAGAACTTGATTGCCATGATAGACTATTGTGACTTGTGGGCAAACCTGCCTCCTCCTGTTTTTGCCACAGCAACAACCCTGTGAGGTGGGTAGGGCTGAGTGAGAATGACTAGGCCAAGGTCACCTAACCATCTTTCATGCCTAAGATGGGACTAACAGATAACAGATAATCAGAGTTGGAAGGGACCTTGTAGGTCATCTATTCCAACCCCCACCCAAGTGGGAGACCCTACACCATTTCTGACAAATGGCAGTCCAGTCTCTTCTTGAAAGCCTCTAGGGACGAAGCACCAGGATAATAACAGAATAACAGAGTTTGAAGGGGACTTGTAGGTCATCTAGTCCAACCCTCTGCCCAAGCAGGAGACCCTACACCATTTCTGACAGATGGCAGTCCAATCTCTTCTTGAAAGTCTCAAGTGATGAAGCTTCCACAACTTTTGTTACACTGGCTGATTGTTCTCACTGTCAGAAAGTTCCTCCTCATTTCCAGGTTGAGTCTCTCCTTGTTCAACTTCCATCCATTAATCCTTGTCTGGCCTTTGGGTGCTTTGGAAAACAGCTTGACTCCCTTCTTCCTCCTCTCTGGGGCAGCCCCTCAAATATCTCCTGTCTCCCCTGGTCCTTCCCTTCCCTAGACTAGCCCGGCCCAGTTCCTGCAACCGTTCGTTGTATGTTTTAGTCTCCAATCATCCCCTAATCATCCTGGTTGCTCTTCTCTGTACTTTTTCTAGAGCATCAACATCTTTTTTATAGTGTGGTGACCAAAACTGGATGCAGTGCTCTAGGTGTGGTCTTACTAAGGCTTTATAGAGTGGTATTAGTACTTCCCTTGACCTTGATTGGACTAGAACTCACCATCTCCTGGTGATTGGCCCAGAGTCAGAACCAGTGGTGGTATGCTACCGGTTCAGATTGGTTCGGCCAAACTGGTCGTAAAAAAAGTCTTCAAACAGCTCAGAGGATAAAAGAAGAAAAAAGTGCATGGGTGGATTTCTCGTTTCTTCATCCTCTCAGATGGTTGGTGCATTAGGGGTGTGTGTACATGCGAGTGTTACGGGCATGCATGTACACAATCGATCACCCACCGAAACAGGTAGGATTCCAACTACAGGTCAGAACCATGTCTTCAGATCCTTTCGAAAGTGTGGGGCCAATCCTATCTCTGCAAGGATGATGTCCAGGAGTGAGATTCTACCAGTTTGCACCTATTCGCTAGAACCGATTGTTAACATCCTAAGCAGTTCACAGAACTGGTTGTTAGCAGAAATTACTGGGCTAATCCTGTAAGGAAGGCAGGAAGGAAACATTCTGGTGTTGCTTATAGAAACTGCCTCTCTGTTAACCCTTTTTATATTCTTGGCAGGACTGGACTTCCTGTCTCTGGAACTTCTCTGGAGGTTTTTTTTCCTCCTTTGCTGGTACTTTGCTTGTGTGGAGGGACCATTCAAAGTTACAATGGCACTGAAAAAAGTGACTTATGACCATTTTTCACACTTACGACTGTTGCAGCATCCCCACAGTCATGAGAGGCCAGGCAAGGAGATGCATGCCTTGATGTGGGTGATATTGAGTTGGCCAAACCCAGCTAATAACATGACCACCAAGCCACGTCCACCCAGTCACATGACCACCTAAGCCATGCCTACAGAACCGGTCGTTAACATTTTTGAATCCCACCCCTGGTGATGTCCCAAAGGGAGGGAGCCACCACAGAGAAGGCCCTTCTTTTGGGTCCTGCCAGATGGATCTCCTTAAGGAAGGGACCTACCCCTCTGTCTTCCTGCTCTGGTGTATTGGGTATAAGAGAATAACAGAGTTGGAAGGGATCTTAGAGGTCTTCTAGTCCAACCCCCTGTCCCCAACCCCTTATAGAAAACCCTACACCACTTCAGACAAATGGTCATCCAGTCTCTTCTTAAAAACTTCCAGTGTTGGAGCATTTACAACTTCTGGAGGCAAGCAGTTCCACTGGTTAATTGTTCTAACTGTCAGGTAATTTCTCCTTAGTTGCTTCTCTGCTTGGTGAGTTTCCATCCTTATTGCTTCTTGTCCTGCCTTCTGGGGCTTTGGAGAACAGCTTGACTCCCTCTTCTTTGGGGCAGCCCCTGAGAGATTGGAAGGCTGCTCTCCTGTCTCCCCTGGTCCTTCTCTTCATCAAACTAGACATGCCCAGTTCCAGCAACCGTTCATCGTTCATCATAAGTTTTAGCCTCCAGCCTCCTAATCCTCTTTGTGGCTCTTCTCTGCCCTCTTTCTAGAGTCTCCACATCTTCTTGGCATTGTGGTGACCAAAACTGGATGCAGGATTCCAAGTGTTTATGGAGATTCTCAATCATCCAGGTCATTGTTGAAGAGCTGAAGAAGCTTCCTGGATGAGAAGGAAAACCTCTTCAAAGAAAAACCAGAAAGTCCAGTTGCCTCTTGAAAAAGCTCCTTTGGGACAATATTCCAAGTATGGTCTTACCAAGGACTTATAAAGCGGTATTAACTCAATAATAGTTGAGATAATTCCATTAACATTGTCCAGCTATTTACAAAGTCTGCACTACTATTACCATTCTCCTCATCACTCCTTATCACCCCTCCCCTCCCACTTGTGACTGTATGGCTGTAACTTTGTCACTTGTATCCTTACTATTTATATGGACTGTTTCCTAGTATGATTTGATTGCTTAGTGTACCCTACGACTATTATTAAGTGTTGCACCTGATGATTCTTGACTCATGACAAATGTAATCTTTTCTTCTATGGACACTGAGAGCATTTGCACCAAAGACAAATTCTTTGTGTGTCCAATCACACTTGGACACCAATAAAGAATTCTATTCTATTCTATTCTATTCTGTTCTGTTCTGTTCTGTTCTGTTCTGTTCTGTTCTGTTCTATTCATACTTCACGTGGTATTGATTCTATCCCACTCTTAATGCAGCCTAGGACTTCATTAGATACATAAGTATAACTGAGAAAAGATGGTCTTTCAAAGAATCTGGTTTTAAGACATGTAGGGCTTTCAAGATGACAACCAGGACCTCGAATTGGATCTAGATGCAAATCCGCAGCCAGTGTAGCTCCCGGATTAAACAGCATTTAAAAAAAGAAAGAGAAATGGAGAAATCAGGGTATCCATGGCAATGATGGAATCAAAATGGTGGAAGAAGCATTACCATGGAGTGCCTCACCCTTTGGAACATGTATGTGACCACAGTGCACGTTAAAAAAGGAGCAAGGTTTGCATCCAAGATCTTTTCAATCTTCTCAAATATCAAATTATCTAAGACCCAGAGCTCACTGTAACAGCATTGCGAAGAGTTGTTAACCTTATTTTGCGAAGCTTCTTCTCCCGCAACACTGAATTATTAACTCGGGCATACAAAACCTTTGCCTGACCAATTCTTGAATACAGCTCATCCGCCTGGAACTTGCACTGTATATCGGACATTAACACGGCTGAGTGGGTTCAGAGGTATTTCTCGAGAAAAGTACTCCACTCCTCCACTCACAGTAGAATTTCCTATGCCCCTAGGCTCGAAATTTTGGCCCAGGACAATCTGGAACTGCGCCGCCTGCAGTCCGATCTAAGCATAGTTCACAAAATTATCTGCTTTAACATCTTGCCTGTCAATGACTTCTTCAGATTCAACCACAACAATACATGGGCAAACTGTTGTGGTTCGTTGGCAGCTGGTTCAGACAGCAGCAGAATCAGACAGTGGGGAAGAAAGGGGACCAGCCAGGGAATCTGGAGACAACTCGGCTGAGGGCTCTGCGTCCAATGCAGGGATGGGGCCAGGACCATCTGGGAGTGGGATGCTGCCTCCAGAGCCTTTGGAGTCAGGCAGCAGCGAGGCAGAGGAACAAGGGGAGCCTGTTCCCAGTGTGTGTGTGTGCAGAGCTGCCAGAAGGCAAGAGCAGCTGAGACAAAAGAGGTGACTCGGGAGTAAGGCTGGGAGGTGATTGCCCCTATCATAAAGGATAAAAGTCAGGCCAAGATGCTGAAATCTTTGCAGAAAGCAAAGTAGTTTGATAGTTTCCGAGTCTTCCTTGAAGCTCTGTGTACTTTGGTTGGTTTTTTCTGGTACTTCGGTTGGTTTCTGTTATCATTAATTGGATACTTCTGTTTTTGGCTGCATTCCCCAGCACTGAAAGGTGTGTGCTTATCTTGGGGAACTGTCTAAGATTAGTTCTGGCTGGGAATGAAAGCAATTCCCAGTGTTGCAATAAAATAGGTTTTGCTTGTTTTGCTTTTAAAACAAGTTTGATATTAATTACGTTTGAAGAAGCCTGGGTCAGAACACAAACAACTGATACAAATTCAAAGTAAACTACTCCGCACTCAATGGCAGAAAATATGATTTAAGCCACAGAGTGGTCAATGCCTGGAACGCCCTACCTGACTCCATCGTTACAGCTTCAACCCATCGCAGCTTCTACCTCAAGCTGTCTACTATTGACCTCACCCCTTTCCTAAGAGGTCCTTAAAGGGGGCGTGCATAAGCGCACCAGTGTGCCTACCGTCCCTGTCTTACCATCCCCAATTATCCATTTATTCCTACTCATTTATTATGGACTGTATATACTTATACCTGTTTATACTTGTATATTTATATGTTATGTTCATACTTAAACTTGCTTTCTCATACATGCTTGACAAACTAAATGAAATCAATAAAAAGAAATGTAATCAAAATGGCCAGGGGTGGGATTCAAATTTTTTAACAATCGGTTCTGTGGATATGGCTTGGTGGCCATGTGACTGGGTGGGTGTGGCCAACTCAACATCACCCACATTGAGGCACGCATCTCCTCGCCTGGCCTCTCGTGACTGTGGGGATGCTGCAACAGTCATAAGTGTGAAAAATGGTCATGAGTCACTTTTTTCAGTGCCACTGTAACTTTGAATGGTCCCTTCACACAAGCAAAGTACCAGCAAAGGAAAAAAATTCCAGAGACGTTCCTGAGACAGGAAGTCCAGTCCTGCCAAAAATGTAATAAGGGTTAACGGACAGGCAGTTTCTGTAAGCAACACCAGAATGTTTCCTTCCTGCCTTCCTTACAGGATTAGGCCAGTAATTTCTTCTAACAACCGGTTCTCCGAACTGCTTAGAATGTTAACAACCAGTTCTAGCGAATAGGTGCAAACCGGTAGAATCCCACCCCTGAAAATGGCAGAAGGAGCATTACCATGAAATGCCTCACCCCTTTGGAACATGTATGTGACCTGTCAGAACAATCAGCAAATAGAACAGAAGTTGCCCTTGGAAGTTGTGGGAGCTCCATCACTTGAGACTTTCAAGAAGAGACTGGACTGCCATTGGCCAGAAATGGTGTAGGGTCTCCCACTTGGGTGGGGGATTGGACTAGATGACCTACAAGGTCCCTTCCAACTCTGATTATCTGTTATCTGTTACCTTAATACATGCTGAAAAATGAGCAAGGTTTGCATCCCCATTCTCCATCCCAGATCTTCCCAATTTTGAATGTCCTGGTGAGAAAAAGCCAGTCCTATGGGTTGTCTTTCTCCAAAGCGAGGTGAAGATAGCAGCTTTTGCCTTGAGGTGAGTTGAACCAGAATCATGGAGTGAAGCCTCACTTTTTAGACTTCCTGTGATGTTCTCTTCACCTTGCATGCCATTAACACCTCAAAGAGAATTTCAGAAATGGCAGAGAAGAGAGGGAGGTTGTTGTCTACTGATGGCCTTTCAGATGAAAAAGAATGAAAGGTGTTCTTTCTGAGGTATGAATAGGAGATGTCAAAAGATCTTGGTCAATTTCCTCCCTGACAGAATAAAAATAATTTACTCCCCCAGTCAAAAAGCCGGTGTGTTCCTGTGGGGATGAGATAGAAAGAAGGGGGAAAAAAAGAGAGTTTTTCCCCCCACTATGGTTGTAACAAATGAACATTGTTCCTGGCTAAAATATATGAGGAATGGTTGCAGGAATTGGGGATGTCTAGTTTAACAGATAACAGATAATCAGAGTTGGAAGGGACCTTGTAGGTCATCTAGTCCAATACCCATTCAAGCAGGAGACCTGACACCATTTCTGACAGATGGCAGTCCAATCTCTTCTTAAAAAGCTTCCAATGATGAAGCTCCCACAACTTCTGAAGGCAACTTCTGTTCCACTGGTTGATTGTCCTCCCTGTCAGAAAATTTCTCCCTATTTTTCCAGATTGAGTCTCTCCTTGATTAGCTCGAATCCATTATTCCTTGTCTGGCCTTCAGGTGCCTTGGAGAATAGCTTGACCCCCTCCTCCTCCTCTCTGCGGCAACCCCTCAAATATTGGAAGATGCTCTCCTGCCTCCCCTGGTCCTTCTCTTCCCTCGACTAGCCAGGCCCAGTTCCTATAATCATTCATTGTATGTTTTAGTCTCCAGTCCCCTCATCATCCTGGTTGCTCTTCTCTGTATTTTTTTTAGAGTCTCAACATCTTTTTAATTGTGTGGTGAACAAAACTAGATGCAGGACTCTTAGTGTGGTCTTACTCAGGCTTTATAGAGCAGTATTAGTACCTCCCTTGATCTTGATTGTCTCCCTCTGTTAATGTAATTGAGGATTGCATTGGCTTTTTTGGCTGCTGCTGCACATGGCCGGCTCCTATTTAGCTGGTTGTCCACTGAGACTCCGAGATCCTCTCCCAGTTCCTGCTATTGAGCCTGGTTTCACCCAGTCTATATGGGTCCTTTGGGTTTTTCTTGCCTAGGTGGAAGACTTGACTTTTCTCTACATTGAATTTCATTTTGTTAGATACAGCCCAGTGTTCGGGTCTGTCAAGATCCATCTGGATCTTCAGCCTATCTTCTTGAGTTTGATGAAAAAAAGGACTAGGAGAGAGCTTTTCTTGGGAGTCTTTTTGTTGCTGTTACATTTTTTGAATAATTGGGTAGAAAAAGGATATTATTAATAAACTTAAACCAGCCTTTTGTTAATTCAAAGCAGTTAATGCATTGCAATCTGCTGTACTTTGGTAGGGAGACATCCAGATAAAACATTTTTCAGGCGAAGGTTTCAAAAAGCCTGGAGGTTTTTAAGAAGAGATTGGACAACCATCTGTGGAGATTCATGGTTATCCCAAAGATGCTCTTTCAAAAGGCAACTGGACTTTGTTTTTCCTTGAAGAGGTTTTGCTTCTCACCTAAGAAGCTTTTTCAGTTCTGAAGAACTGAACTTCAGTAAGAAGCTTGTTAGATGAGAAATGAAGTCCATCTGACTTTTGAAAAAAGCTTCTTTGGGACAGATTGGACAACTATTTGTCTGAAATGGTATAGGATTTCCTGCTTGAGCAGGGAGTAGGATTGGAGGACCTCAAAGGCTCTCTTATTCTGTTAGTCTATTAAATGTTCAGGGTGGAATTCATATTTTAGCGCTTTCCGAAAACCTCAAACCGCTCATTTTATTAGCAAATGTTTTGGAAGGTTCTAATCCATAATTATAAACAGCTGCAAAATGTTACTAACACAGATATTGGCAACTTGCAGTGAACTTTGGAAGAAAGAGTAGGAATATCCAATATTAATAAATCTCTGGTCCTGTGTTAAATATATCTTCTGTGATCTTAGAATGAGAGGAATTCATCAAAAAGAGAGAGAATTTCCCATCTTTCTTAGACACTTTAGCAGTTATTTAAATAGAGCTGTTTGTCATCCGTTTAGTGAGGGAGATGAAGATATTTATGGGGATGAAAACTTCCTTTCTATAGTTGTCCACTAGGGGCAGAATTATAGAATTGCAGAGTAACAGAGTTGGAAGGGATCTTGGAGGTCTTCTAGTCCAACCCCCTGCCTAGGTAGAAAACCTTACACTACTTCAGACAAAATGGTTATCCAACATCTTCTTAAAAACTTCCAGTGTCGGAGTATTTACAACTTCTGGAGGCAATTTGTTCCACTGATTAATTGTTCTGACTCTCAGGAAATGTCTCTTTATTTCTAAGTTGCTTCTCTCCTTGATTCGTTTCCATCTGTTGCTTCTTGTCCTGCCCTCAGGGGCTTTGGAGAACAGCTTGACTCCCTCTTGTTTTGGGGCAGCCCCTCAAATACTGGCATACTGCTATGATGTCACTCCTAGTCCTTCTATTCAGACTATTGTATTTGCAAAGAGAAATAAAATTTAAAGATGTTTATGCAATGATGAATTGTATCTCCCCAAGGGTAGAATTTGTCAGTTCATGAAGAGCTTTGGATTTTATGTAGGTTGAAGCAGAGCCAAAAGTCTGGTTTTATTTTGTTGGAAAAAAAACTAACACTCAAGTCTTAACATCTTGGGTTGAAAATCATTTTCAGCCCTTGAATTAGGTCTTCACTGACTGACATGATCCTATATTGTGAAAATCTAATGTCTGGCATAAGTTTGAACCACTGTTATAGATTTGTGGCAGCATGTGAAGTTTTTTTTTTTTTAAAAATACATGTGTGTCTGCAGGATTTGTTTTTATAAACTTTCCTTCTTTCCTTTCCTCCTTTCTTCCTTTCCTTTCCTTTCCTTTCCTTTCCTTTCCTTTCCTTTCCTTTCCTTTCCTTTCCTTTCCTTTCCTTTCCTTTCCTTTCCTTTCCTTTCCTTTCCTTCCCTTTCCTTCCCTTCCCTTCCCTTCCCTTATTTGTATTTGATATTTTTTTCACTTTGTTCTGCTGGTTGTATATTAATATCATTTTTCTCATTGTCAGTGGGTTCTCTGGAGACATCTTAGCCACCGGGACAATTTTAGTGGCTATCATACCAATCTAGTTCCTTCTTCAGGCATGAGCCATGTCCTAAAATACAGTTTCTCTGCAGATCCCAGCTAAATTACAGGCAGAAGATAGTTATTGTACTATGCCAACCGATGGGAGAGTGTTTCTCTTGGCGGCTGTTTCCCAGAAGATCTTTTTACCCTCTTTCTGGAATGTGTCCTGAAGAAAGGATTCAGTGTTACTCCCAAGCAGGAAAAGGAGAGTGGAAAAGATTAGTGGTAACCGTGAAGTGGAAAAAAAAAGGAATAAATTCTCTAGGAAGAGGATAAGCAAGGAAATGTTGCATCCAAGCCAAAAGGAGGGATACCAAAGGGTTTGTTGTGACCACATTATGATCCCAGCTCACGGTGCTCATTATTTTCATGGTTAAAGAAATGGGGCCACCACAACAAGAAATGTAACAAGGCAAGACAAGAAGCAATGGATGAAAAAGTAATCAAGGAGAGAAGCAACCTGGAATTAAGGAGAAATTTCCTAACAGGGAGGACAATTAACCAGTGGAACTGCTTGCCACCAGTTCTATTCTATTCTATTCTATTCTATTCTATTCTATTCTATTCTATT
>BLBF01000056.1:2670727-2689054 GCA_015471245.1 Laticauda colubrina | reverse complement strand
TAATACTAATACTAATACTAATACTAATACTAATACTAATACTAATAATTTTACTCCTATCATACTCAGGACGTAGCAAGAAGGAGGAGAAGATATCTCACTACATTTTCATTTCCTGTGATGGATTTGTGCCATCGAGTCATTTTTGACAATTAGCAACTACACAAATTGTTGTGCATAATGATCTATCGCTAACCTGTCTTTCATGTCTCCGAGAGGTGCACTTAAGCATGCCTCGCTGTAACTTGGAAATGCTGAACACCTCACCTGTGGCTAAGCTGACCTTCACAATTTTTTGTTATCTTGTGATTTTTATTTTCTACAATTGGCTCATCCCCAGGTTTGCCATAGTACTTTGGTTTAAAAATGTGAAGGTCTGCTTATCCATGAATGGGCTGATATACCAGCCTATATAAGGATATAAGGCCACTTTGAAAAGAACTCTGGGAAAAACGTACCATATATATTTGCAGAGAAGCCCATCCACAGATAAAGTTGAATACATTTCGTGGAGTGAATTTTGATAGCTGAAATTCTTGGTGTAGCCATGTAGAAAATTAGCACCCACCCTTCTCCTAGAAGAATGAAATATTTTTGGAAAGATTAAAAAGGCAGAATATTATATTTTTCCTAAAGGAGAAACATGTTTCTGAAGTCAGAAACTCAGAGCCTCAACTCTCTGTCCCAAGTAGAAACTAAGGGGCCAACTTTTAGAAATGCAGGTTTGGTCATCCATTCAAGGTAGGATATTTTGATCCATTCAAGGTAGGATATTTTGAACAAAGGCAGAATTCAATAGAATTCTGATCAGCCCTCACTCAAGATCCAAACAGGAAAGCATCAAGACACAATAGGAATGACCCAACACCCTTTCAGGACACAAGCCTCCTCATTACATCATCTCAGAGAACCCAGGCTTCAATCAAACTTAATTCAGACAACCTAAAAAGTTAGCTATGACCCTTGTGTAGCCCCAGGGGAGTCTGACAGCAACAAATAGAATACATGTTCTTGTACAGGAACAGGAAGCTCAAGGGCAAGGCTCAAGAGAGGGTATAAATTCCAGGGATGGGATTCAGCCAGTCTGGACCGGTTCGGGTGAACTGGTAGTTCAGCTGATCAATTGGCCCTGCCTACTTGCCCTTGCACTAGTCTGTTTTGTATTTCCTCTGTTTGAAGCCCAGCTGATAGGTGCAGCAGTGTTGTGGTTTGCCAACAGCCAGTGAGGCCGGCAGCAGAATCAGACAGGTGGGGAGGAACATGGGCCAGTCTGGGAGTCTGGAGAGGACTCAGACGAGGGTCCTGCATCAGGACTTCTCCCAAAGAACTTTGGCCAATGTCCCTGGGACTAATTATAACCAGTTAAGATGCATTCTGGGCTGTGAATAATGATAATTCACAGCCATTGAACTAAAATAAAAAGGTTTTTGGATTTTATGTGTGTATGTTGGTATCTCAGGAAGCCTTGGTCAGAACAAACCATCCTTCCAAATAGCTTCCATGTTTCCAGTATCTTTTTCCCCACTTGGAACTGGAACCAGATGGATATTTCTTCTGACAGCCATGAGCAGATATGGTAAACTACAAAAGGTTATGTCAGGTTCTGCCAGCTGTGGGTTCGAACTCTATCAACATTACATGCATTGAAATTTTTGTATTGCTTTCATTGACAAGGAGTTTTGGGCTGTCCTCCTCTCTTCATGGTTTTTATCACTTGGAATGGGGAGAGGGGCAAATCTATTTTTGCTTGCTCCACTTGACCTCATGGCTGTGGTGGAGTTGCCTCAGTGTGCTGCCAGCCCCAAATCCAAAAAGAGGTCTTGGTGTCAACACAATATTTCTCTTGTAGCATTAGTCAAGGAGGGAGCTGACTTGTGATTGACAGCTTCTGCACCTTTCCTCTAAGGTTGTCATACTGTTTTGGGTGTGGGTTCAGCTCTCTTCTGAGAAAGCGCTAGAGTCAATGCCTGAAAGGCATTTAAGGTTTAAGGGTTTAGCCCCTTCCTTCCTTCCTTCCTTCCTTCCTTCCTTCCTTCCTTCCTTCCTCCCACCCTCCCTCCCTCCCTCCCTCCCTTCCTTTTTTACCTTCTCTATCCTCCCTTCCATTTCTACCATCTCTATCCTTCCTTCTCTCTCTCCCCCTTCCCTTCCCTGCCGTCTCCCTCCCTCCCTCTCTCCCTCCCTCCCTCCCTTCCTTCCTTCTTTCTTAAATATGAAACCTGGGGTAATGAAAAATCAATACATAAACAATACAAAAAAAATTACCAATTAAAATAATCAAATGGAAGGAAAAATTAAACCAAAAAACCTACTCCATAAAAAACAAATGTAACTATTACAGCAGCCAAGAAATAAGATCAGCCATTGAGAGGCTTTTGTGAAATGTTTTATCTGGATTGTCCTCAGTGACTACTGTAGGTTTTATAACCTTTTAATTGTCTTTATGTTTTGTTAGCTGCCCAGTGTTGCATTAGTGACATAAGACAGCCATGTCAAGTAAACAAGCCATACACTGCAATCCAATGTTTTTCCTTTTTTTTCCAGCAGTCTTTGTGTTTTCCAACCCTACAGTGGACTTAGCAATGTCTGTAATAAAAACGAATGTTTTTTTGTTCTTTCAGACAATATCTGTTTGACAGCTGATGTTTGTTTTGAGCAATGGCACAAAAATATATCTAAATTTCTACAGCAAGGGGGGGAAAAAATCCACAAGTTGTTCAAATGAAAATAAGATTCTGACTAAGATGGATTTGTGCAAAGCCTCTCTAAAACACACCTTCTTCTCTCTTCCACTTGAATTGAAGATGTGAGTCTAAGAAGACCCTCATAGATTACATATCAGTTCTGACCAGGGACTGTAGTCCCATTCCCAGTACGGGTGGGATTCAGCCGGTTTGGACCGGTTTGCACAAACCAGATGTTAAATTTACATCTGGTTCGGCAAACCAATAGTTTAACTGGCTGGCTGCCCCCGCCCACCCCACCCTGCCCCTCCCCTCTCAGAAGTCTTCACACAGCCCATTTTGGATCCTGGGTAAGTGCAGGGTCTGCGCAGAGGCTCGGGGGGGGGGGGGGTGAAAAACGAGTCTTCTGGAAGCCCAGAAATGGGCCTGTTTCCAGCTTCTGGAGGGCCTCCGGAGCCTGGGGGAGGCTGTTTTTGCCCTCCCAGAGGCCCGAGGGAAGCCTCCAGACCCTGGGAAAGGTGAAAAACAGCACTCCTGGAAGTTCTGGTAGGCCACGCCCACCATGGCCACGCCCACCCAGCAACTGGGCAGAGAACCAGTTGCTGGGATTTTTGAATTCCCACCCCTGCCCATTCAGAACTAAAAATGGAAAATGTCCAGGATTCAGAGATTCCCCTCCTCCACATTCTGACCCCCACATTATCCAAACACCAAGGACACAATTTTGATGACAACACTTGGGAGAATAACATAATAACAGAGTCAGAAGGGCTTTTGGAAGTCTTCTAGTCCAACTGGATAATTGTTCTCCCTGTCAGGAAATTTCTCCTTCGTTCTAGATTGGTTTCTCTCCTTGATTTTTTTTTTTTTTTCCACCCATTGATTCTTATCTAGTGTTCTCACCTATCGATGGAACATCTGCTGGGACCACTGGATGAGACAACATGAAAAATTAGGCCACAAATATTTAGATTTGTGTGGAGCATCGATCAGAAGAACATATGGATCCCTTGGTGAGTGATGGTTCAGAGGAGATTTCACTGATGTGCTGACAGTGTGAGCACACTCTGAGAGACACATCGAAGCAGCAGAGGGTAGAACAGGAAGCAATGGATGGAAGCTTGTTAAAGGAAAAAAACCAAGCTAGAACTAAGGAGAAATTTTCCGACATGAGAACAATTAACCAGTGGAACATCTTGCCACCAGGAATTGTGGTGGCTCCATCACTGGAGGCTTTAAAAAAAAAAAAGACTGGACAGTTATTTGTCTGGAATGGAATAGGGTCTTGTATCTGAGCATGGGGTTAGACTAGAAAACCTCCAAGGTCCCTCCCAACATGTTATTCCATTATTCTTCACCAAGCCCTAGTCTTCCCCTTTCTCCATCCATTGGTCCAGGTCTATGGAGATTCAGGTCATGGTTGCCCCAAAAGTGCTTTTTCCAAAAGGCAACTGGATATTTTTTTTCTGCTAAATTCTAACCAGTTAGAACTGAAGAAGCATCTTGGATGAGATGTGAAACATTTTCAAAGAAAAACAAGAAAGTCCAGTTGCTCTATGGGGAAAGAAAGTAGCTTTTAATGAAGCATCTGTAGATGCCATCCTTTGAACATCATCATCATTTCAACAATGATTGTGCATTTTAAAAGCTGCTTTTGCTTGGGTTTAAGAGAGTTTTCTCTTAAAAGAGAACATTCATAATATGCTACAGTTGCAGTTCCTCTGTGGAGATGCTGTTTCTTGAGGTGTGGAGATTGATAAATACATCCGATTTCTCTCCCATCTCAAATTATTTATGCCTAATAAATAAAAATGAAAAGCAAGAAAAGCGTATGCTGACTACATGAAAAATAATCAGCACTTACATCCATCAAATCTGTTTTATGGTCATAGAGCAGCATAGCAACAGTTCTTGTATTTTGCCAAGCTGGGAGTGGGGGACACCTTGGTTTCAGAGACTGCATCAGCCATCCAGTGAGGCTGAGAGGGCTAAATTTTTGATGGATCATTTCAATTTACAAGCACACTAAATGATGGAGGGTGAGATAATTTAACAGAAGTTTACTCCTGCTAAAAGAATGATGGCTTTTTCAGAGAGCCATGTCTTTTAAAACTCCTGGACGCTCTGATATTTTTGAGAGAATGTAGACACATAGGTAGAAATATGTGGCTTTTGTGACTATGTAGTGAAGTTAAGGTGCCACTGAGAAATCAGGAGACAGTGTAATGTTCCACCCAGTGCTGGAATTCAGCTGGTTTGCACCAGTTCTGACGAACTGGTTGTTAAATTACCCCTCCCCTACCAAAGTGGATCCTGTGTACTGCACTGCAATGGAGAAATGGAGCGGCCAGTGCGAAGAAAGGAGAAGGCTGCTTTCCCTCTTTCTTCTCCCTGCTCCTCCTCCTCCTTTTGTGCCAGTTGCTCCATTTCCTGTTTCCCCTTTGCAGTGCAGCACCCAGGATCCACATTGATCATGGGCGTGGCGGTGGTAATTTAACAAACAGTTTGCCCACAGTCAGGGTGGCCATTGTAAGAGGATCATCCCTCATGTGCAGTGGAGCTGGAGATGGACCACACCTCCCACAACAGCCAGCCTGACCCTGGGTGAACCGGTTGTTAAATTATTTGAATCCCACCGTTGGTTCCTCCTTAGGCATGAAAACCAGCTGGGTGACTTTGGGCCAATCACCAGGAGACTGTGAGTTCTAGTCCCACCTTAGACATGAAAACTGTCCAACCCAAAGTGATTAAATCACCACAAGAAGTTGTGGAATTATGGTGGTGTACAAAACGACAAACAAAACAAATGGCATGGACTGGTTGGCATTCCTTGTTATTTTATTATGTCTGTGGAGGGGGGAGGTCTGAGATGCAAGAGCATCAAGATGGGGCGAGCTCCCGTTCCTTGCCTCAGCCTAGCAGTTTGAAAGCATGCAAATGTAAACAGGTACTGACTTTGGCAGGAAGTTAACAATGTTCCATGCACTTTTGGCTTATATCTAGCCACATGATCATGGAAATTGTTTTTGGACAATGCTTAGCCAAGAAATGGTGGTAGCACTGTCCCCTAGACTTGGTCATGATTGGACAAGGTGTTGTGGCTCACCGGCAGTCTCTGCAGACAGCAGCAGCTGGACAGTGGGGAAGAACGGGGACCAGTCAGGGAGTCTGAAGAGGACTCGGATGAGGGTCCTGTATCTGATGCAGAGATGGAGCCAGGACCATCTGGGATTGGGGTATTGCCTCCAGAGCCTTTGGAGTCTGGCAGCAGCAAGGAAGAGGAACAAGGGGAGCCTGTTCCCAGTACGCATGTGCACAGAGCTGCTAGAAGGCAAGAGCAGCTGAGACAAAAGGAGTGATTCAGGAGTAAGGCTGGGAGGTGATTGCCCCTCCCATAAAGTATAAAGGACAAGCAAAGGTGAAAAAACCTTGGCAGGAAGTGAAGTTGCTCACTCTGTTCAGATTAATCCTTGAAGCTCTGTGTGGACTTTATACTTTGGTTGGTTTTTTATAATTCATTTGGCACTTTAGTTGTTGGCAGCAATTCAAAGGAGAGAAAGGTGGGTGCTTATCTCAAGGGACTGTTTGGGACTCATTACAGGCTGGGAATGAACATAATTCCCAGTGTTGAAATAAAACAAGAGTTATTTTAACTAAGCGTGTGCTTAATTATGGTCTCAGGAAGCCTGGGTCAGAACAGAAGGGAATGTTTTACTTTTTCCTTATTTTTATTATGTCCAACAGATTTCAAATGATCCAGCCATTCCAGCCCGCCTTAGACTTCTCTTTTGATGGTCAGCGATGGATGCGCCTGCCTAATCTATGACAATTAATAATGTAGAGAATGGAGCATTCAGATGATTAAAAGCTAGCTCCTGTCGCCACGGATGTTAACATCATAAAGTGAACACATGAGGTCCTTGGAAATGGCTCTAAAGGTTAAAATAAGCAGTGCCTCATTTTTGCACGGGGTTATTAAAATGGTGAAATTAAACAGGAAGATTGATCTCTCTCTCACCAGTGTGATGGCAAATGAAAGAGGGATACAAACACAAGAACACAGGCAGAACTCGCCTTACGAGCACAACTGAGCCCAACATTTAAGGTGCTAAGTGAGACAGTTCTTAAGTTAGGTTTGCCCCATTTCTCCACCTTTCTGGCCAGAGTTGTTAAGTGAATGACTCCAGCAGTTCAGTTAGGAACCCAGTTGTTAAGTGAATCTTCCTTCCCCATTGACTTTGCTCATCAGAAGGTTGCAAAAGGGGATCATGTGATCCCCAGGGATGCTGTGTTCTGACCCAAATCTCGTTCCAAGCAAACAAACACCAAACAGAGATAAAAGCAAAACCTTTTTAATGCTTCTCTGTGAATTCCATTTGTTCACAGTGAAATGCTATTAAAAACTAATTGTCCCAGCTAAAAATGAGCCTTGCCAAGGTGGTGCAAGGCTTCCAAGAACACTAGATAAAGCTGCCAAGTAATATTTTGAACAGAAAGAGTCTCCAAACACCAACCAAGATATCCCAAATGTCCACAAGACTTGAGTGCAAAAACGTCTTTGCTTCCTGCAAACTCTGGTTTCTCAGCTGGCTTTTATCCCTAAAGCTGCTCTTTTTTTCAAGCAGCCCTATGCGCACAAGCACTGGGCACAGGCTCCTCAGGGACCTCTTCCTCACTGCTGCCAGTCTCCACAATCTCAAAAGGCAGCACCCCAATCTCCGACAGTCCTGGCCCCATCCCTGCATCACACACAGACCCCTCATCCGAGCCCTTGCTCTCTGAGACCTCAGCCCTCCGCACTCGCTGCCGGTGAATCACAACATGCTGCAACTGTCATAAATATGAACTCATTGCCAGGCACCTGAATTTTGATCATGTGACCACGAGGATACTGCAATGGCCGTAAGGGTGAGAAATGGTCATAAATCCTTTTTTTCAGTGCCGTTGTAACTTCAACTGGTCACTAAATGAACTGTTGTAAGTCGAGGACTCCCTGTGTACCCAGGAGTGGGAGAGAGATAGACAGGGGAGAGGGTTAAATAAAAGTTGCCTTTGCAAGCATTAACCTTCGGAGTATATTAAACTTTCTTTTGCTAACATTTTTCCATCCTAAATTGCTCTCTCTCTCTCTCTCTCTCCTCCACCATTAAGTCCCCAGCCACAATCATAGCCTCTTGAGTAACATTAAGCTTTTAGATTGTACTTTAATATCACATTTTAGTGCTCAAGACTTTTCTTTTTATTCCCTTTGGTGTATGGCTGGTAGAGATCAGTAGCTCTTTACCCTCGTTTCATTACTGCCACTTCAGTTTTACTTTCATTACGCCACTTTCAGTTTTACTGCCACTTCAGTTTCCATATTAGCGGGCGGGCTAATTGGCCTTGGCAACTCAGTTTGGGCTTAACCATGCGAGGTTCATTGGCAGAGATTTCCCGGGGAGAAACTCCACTTGGATCTGCCAGGAGAGATCTGGAGAAGCTCATCTCTGCTGCAGTCATAACTGAGCATCTGTTTGCAAGGATGCGGTCAAAAATTTGCAGCACTCTGAAAGAAAGTTGGAGTTTTTGGAAGTCAGAACCCAGAATCAGAATAAACAGAGTTGGAAGGGACCTTGGAGGTCTTCTAGTCTAACCAACTGCTCAAGCAGGAAACCCTATACCATTTCAGACAAATGGTTATCCAATCTCTTCTTAAAAAACACACCACCGGGCTTGAAATTTTGAGCTTGGACAACCTTGAACTATGCCTCCTACGATTGGACTTAAGCGTCGTACATAAATTTATCTGCTACAATGTCCTACTGGTCAATGACTACTTCAGCTTCAACCACAGCAACACAAGAGCACACAACAGATACAAACTCAGTGTAAACCGCTCCAAATTCGATTGCAGGAAATACAACTTCAGCAACCGAGTGGTCAATGCCTGGAATGCACTACCTGACTCTGTTGTTACATCCTCTAACCCCCACTCCTTTAACCTCAAACTAACCACTATTGACCTCACCCCATTCCTAAGAGGTCTACCAGGGGCGTGCATAAGTGCACCATCGTGCCTCCCATCCCAGTCCTATTGTCCCCATTTATTCGCAACTATTTCCTGTTTTCTTACTCATGTTAAGTAGGTATACTTACTTATACCTACTATCTTGTAAGCAATTGACAAATAAAATAAATAAAATAAATAAAATAAATGAATAAAAACATCCAGTAGATGTTTGGAGCAGCCACAACTTCTGGAAACAAACAGTTCCACTGGTTGATTGTCATCACTGTTAGAAAGTTTCTCCTTAATTCCAGGTTGCTTCTTCCCTTCATTGTTTCCATTCATTGTTTCTTGTTCTGCCCTTCAGGTGCTTTGGAAAATAATTTGACCCCCTCTTCTGCACGGCAGCCCCTCAAATATTGGAAGACTGCTCTCCTGTCTCCCCATCTAGTCCTTCTTTTCTCAAGACTAGCCAAACCCAAATCCTGCAACCATTCTTCATATGTTTTAGTTTCCAGGGCTTGAATCATCTTATTTGCTTTTCTCTGCACTTTTTCCAAAGTCTCAACATCTTTTTTGTAACATGGTGACCAAAACTGGATGCTATACTCCATGTGTGGCCTTACTAAGATTTCATAAAGTGGTACTAATGCTTCACAAGATCTTGATTCTATGCCTTTGTTTATACAACCCCCAGGATTGTATTAGCTTTTTTGGCAGCTGCTGAACACAGCTGGATCATATTCAAATGATCATCTACTAGGACACCAAAGTCCCTCTCACAGTGGCTGCTTTTGAGCCAGGTCTCACCTAATCCATACTTATACCCAGGGGTGGGCTTCTGGATGCTCGCAGGGGCTCAGAGCGCCCCCAGTAACATCAGAAAGACAAGCAGCAAAGGAAAACTCTTAGTAGGCTTAATTGAACTTCTGGGCGTTCAGCCAAGAGCATTTCACACCTTGTAAAAGTGTGGCAAACTAGATAAACAATCTACTCAGTACTTGCAAGGGAAAGCCATGGAGAAAATCAGATAGCATAGCTACTAGCCTCCCAAGGGATTAATTCCCAAATAATAAGAATCCCGTAACTCACCAGAAACTCCACTAAGATGCCAAGATCCCTCTCAGAGTCACTGCTATTAAGCCTGGTTTCAACCAGTCTTTTATTTAAGTATTAAAATAAATGCACGAAATAATAAACAACTTTTTGGTATATTATCATTTTTTAGGCAATTAGGGCAAAGAAGCGATGTTGAGTGGGCACGCCCATCCAATCACATGGCCAGCCAGCCATGCCCACCCAGTCACATGACCACTTGGCCATGCCTACCCAGCCACATCCACCCAGCCAGTCATTAGGGCAGAGAGCCCTTTGTTGAAAAATTTGAAGCCCACCCCTGCTTCACCCTTTGATTTTTCCTGCCTAAATTTCTCCACGTTAAAATTCATTTTGTTGGCTAGAGGCCTCTGGTTCAAGTTTGTCAAGATCTTTATGGTTACACAATGCCAGGGCTTTGGAATATTTATGCGTCTAGTTGTGGTTGTTGTTGCTTTTTTGCTTGCTGCTGTCACCATTTCGATTTAATTCAATTTCACTGTTTCCGGACATTTCCCAATTTTTTTTTCCAGAAGAGGCTTGATTTTCCCAATGCGGTGTAAGCCTATATCTAAAATAGACCACATGTTGACATCACCAGAGTAAGCAAGGATGACAGGGAAAAAGGCTAAGTGAGGACAGGCAAAGAGCAAAACAAGAAAGCAATTTTTTCTCTCTTTTTCCTTTTTGCAAAGCAAAGTGAAATATCATCAGAAAGGAAGGGTGGGTTTTTGTTTTTTTTAGCTGTTCTGCAACTTTTTGTGGAAATCAGTGATGGATGGCTTTGGATCCATTCTAAAAGATAAACAGGGATGAAGAGAAAGGAAAAAATATATAGCACAATTAAATAACACCGTTGGCAGTGTAGAAGTGCTTTGCAAATTTGGGGGAACTGATAATTTGTATTTGTTGGATATATAGGGAGTCCTCAACTTACGACCACAATTGAGCCCAGCCTTTCTGTTGTTACATGAGACATCAGTTGAGGGAGTTTTGCCCCATATTATGACTTTTCTGCCACTGTTACTATGTGAGTCACTGCAGTTGCTAAATTGGTAATCTGGTTGTTAAGTGAACCTGGCTTCCCCATTGACTTAGCTTATCAGATGGTTGCAAAAGGGGGCACATGACCCCCAGGAACACTGCAACAATCATAAATATAAGTCAACAAGCTGGATACCCGTGCTTTGCTACAAAACTATATGGTCAGGCTTAGTTTTTGGGGAGGAAAATAAGGGGAAAAAATTGTGCCTCTGCCTCCCAGCATCCATCGGTATTCCTCTGGCTAGCGTCCTGTCAGTGTGTGAGAGAGTTGAGGGCTGTTTGGAAACTGAAGGAGTATTTGCTGTGTGAGCAAGGAGGAGACAGCAAGGATCCTGGGCATGGCTTAGCTCAACTGTTCTGTACTAAAGCTGCTTGGTGCTCTGAAACTGAAACTGAAATCCCTTTCCTCTGCTTGGGTTTTGCCTTTGGAAGAGATTTCTTTTCAGGTGGGGAAGGGGAGGAGAACTCCTTAGAATCAGAGTGTGTTGATGATGATGATGATGATGATGATGATGATGATGATGATTGTTCTGTATGGAGTGGTATACTCCAAATAATATAATCTGATTGGCCAGAAAGGCCAGTGTTGGATTGGTTTATTAAGAACCAATCCAAAAGAGCCGCTGAAAGGTGGAAAAGTCAAATAGCTGCCATTGGCTACAAGCCGGCAGGCAAGCCTGTATAAAAAGGCTGCCGCGGCTTCAGCCAGACCATTCCGTTACTGTTGCTTGCCTTAATACTTTGTTTGTTGGAACCCGGTCTACCTCGTGTTTTTCCGGACAGAACACTGGCGACAAAGGTCGAATTGTCCTAAATGCGAGACCGAGCACGTGGCAGAAAGAATTTCAAGCTAGAAGTGATGGCTGGAATAACACGCCGCCCGCACCCTTCAATCCCAACGAAGAGGATTGGGAATCATACGTAGACCGTTTCCTGATGTTCTTACAGAGCAATGAGATGGAGGAGATCTCAAACCAGCGGAAGAAGGCTGTCTTCCTAACACATTGTGGACCAACCATGTTCAAAATGGCCAAAGCATTGGCAAAGCCCAGAGACGTGAAACAAATGACCTGGTCTGAACTTCACCGAATGCTAAAGGCCCACTATGCACCGGTAGTGTCAAATCTCATCAAACGGCACAAATTCTACAAAAGGGATCAAAAGGAACGTGAGACTTTGTGGCAGCTCTCCGACAACTGGGGGGAGCTTGCGAATTCCTGAACTTAGATGAAGCCATGAGAGATCGAGTTGTCCTAGGTCTGAGAGACTCTAACTTACAAAGTAAACTACTAAATAAACCCAACATCACAGTGGCTGAAGCGATCGCAGAAGCCACAGCAGCAGAAGCCGCAAAAAAGTCAGCGGCCACTATGAAGCAAATGGACTCAAATAATGACACGATGACCCTATCCAGAGGAAAGAAGAAGGTTCCCACCACAACACATCATGAAGACTTCGACGATTCATCAGAAATGGAAGATGATGACGATGAGGTCCACTGCCTGTACGCCAACAAAAAAAGGCACGAAAAAAGAAATTGGCGGGAATGCGATGGCTGCGGGGGAAATCACCCTCGAGCTGATTGCAGATTCCTTGATGCTGTCTGCCGAGCTTGCAAGAAGAGGGGACACATTGAAAAGTCTGTAGGAATCAAAAAAATAACACTCCAAACAGATGCAGTAACTCCCCACTAAAAGCTGAATCGAAGCAAGCCGAGAAAAAATGGGAGTGCAACAAACGAACCGGCAACCGAGAAAAGACCCATCAAACTGTCACTATCGGAAGCGCTCAGATGGAAAGCGGGAGAAAGGTCAAAATCATTGTAAAAATTGAAGGAAGCCCCTGCGAGATGGAAGTCGACTCAGGATCCTTCCTGTCAATGGTGTCTTGGAACACAATCAGATGGCTGGTTCCAAACATCAAATTAAAAGAACTCCAGAAACAAAAATTAATTTTAAAAGACTACCAAGGAAACCGAATCCCTGTGGTAGGTCTAGGACATTTCCAAGTCATATACAAGCAGCACGCTGAAGTCCTGCCTCTAACAATAGTTGACCGGGACCGCCCCAGACTCCTGGACATCGAATGGTTCGCACCATTGGGCATCGGAATGACTGGGGTGAGCCGAGTAGCTGCAACTGACTGGGAAAGAGCCTGATACAAGAGTTCCAGGACGTCTTTGAGGGCACCTTAGGCAGGTACCGGGGGACCCCAATTTCCTTTAGTTTAGACCCTCAGGTAGCACCTAGAAGATTAAAAGCCAGATGAGTCCCCTTTGCTTTAAAGGCCAAAATAGATGAACAGTTAAATAAATTAATTGAGCAAGGGGTCATAGAACCGAATGACCACGCTAGGTGGGAAATACCAATAGTAACACCTGTTAAACCTGACGGGTCGGTACGCATCTGCGGAGACTACAAGGCTATCCTGAACCATGCATTGCAGCAAAGCGCATACCCGGTGCCAGTCGTGCAGCATTTGCTGCACTCGCTTGGGGGAGGAAATTTTTTTGCCAAACTCGATTTAGCCCAAGCATACCAACAGCTTCCAGTAGACCCATTAATGGCCAAGGCACAGACAATAGTAACTCACAGAGGGGCATTCAAATGTAACAGACTTCAATTTGGAGTGAGCGTTGCCCCAGGCGTTTTCCAAAGCCTCATGGAACGCCTATTAAATGGAATTAAAGGGGCCGTTCCATATTTTGATGACATCCTAATTTTGACTAAAAACACTACCCAATTAGAGACAAGACTGGGAGAGGTGCTAACAAAATACAGAATCCAGCCTGAAAGTCCAAAAAGAAAAATGCTGTTTAATGACTGATCGCGTCGAATTTCTGGGCTACTTAATTGACGGAGAGGGTATACACCCTACAGAAAAAAAAGTCAAGGCTATTAGAGACGCACCACAGCCAAAAAACAAAACGGAATTGCAAGCATCTTTGGGTCTAATAAACTTTTATAACGTATTCCTCCCTCACAAAGCAACGATAGCAGAACCGTTACATCATTTATTGGATAAGAAAACTAGTTGGACTTGGGGGCACAGAGAGCAAAAAGCATTCCAAGGCATAAAAAAATCTATTAACCTCAGACACTGTTCTTATTCAGTTTAGTAACACACTTCCATTGACGGTCACCTGTAATGCCTCACCATTTGGAGTCGGTGCCATTCTGAGCCACCAATTGCCTGACGGCCACCAATTGCCAGATGGGAGAGAGGCACCCATCGCCTTTTATTCGAAAACACTTTCTAAAGCAGAACGCAACTATAGTCAACTAGACAGAGAAGCCCTGGCAATCGTCGCTGGAGTGAAATGTTTTCACGAGTACCTCTATGGGAGAACATTTTCCATTGTGACTGACCATAAACTGCTACTAGGAATTTTGGCGGGAAACAAACCCACACTGAACATTTTATCTCCCTGAATGACCTGATGGTCAGAATTACTAGCTGTGTACTCCTACACTTTGATACATCGACCCGGGAAACAGATCTCCCATGCAGACGCATTAAGTCGAACACCGCTACCAATGACAGAGGAAGACCCGGCACCAACAATGACCACCCTGCAAATAGAAGCCTGCCCCGAACTGACAATATCTGCAAATGATGTCGCCAGAGCAACTGCTAAAGGCCCAGTGACTGCCCGCATCTTAAATTGGGTAGGTAAAGGCTGGCCGGAAAACCAAAAAACTGAAAACTTTAAACCTTTCCGGACCAGACAGACTGAACTGTCAATACAAAAGGGGTGTTTATTGTGGGGTGATCGGGTGGTAATTCCTTCCAGATTACAAACTAGAGTGTTGGCTATGCTTCATGAAGGCCACCCAGGCATCGTGAAAATGAATAGCCAGGGTAGGAGCTATGTATGGTGGCCTGGCTTAGACAGAGATATTGAACACTGGGTTGCTACATGCAATAAATGCCAGAAAACCAGGCCATCACAACCACAAGCACCTATAAGGGACTGGGAAACCCCACGAGGCCCCTGGTCTTGGATCCATATTGACTTTGTGGGTCCTACTAGGGGGCATATGTTTTTGATTGTTGTAGATGCATACTCAAATTGGTTGGAAGTTGCAGTAATGTAATCTACAACAACTGACACTGTTATCAAACAACTCAACAAACTATTCACAACCCATGGGTTGCCGGACGTCCTAGTGTCCGACAATGTGCCACAACTAACAGCTATACAATTTGAACAGTACCTAGCCTCTTTAGATATACACCATGCACTAACCGGGCCAGCCCACCCGGCGGCAAATGGTAGGGCCGAGAGAATGGTCAGATTTACCAAGGAGGGTTTGGAAAAAATGGACCCAGGGGATGTCCAGGATAAACTAAACCGTTTACTCACCCTCCAACATATCCCTCCCAGTACTGTAACTAACAAGAGCCCGGCAGAATTGTTAATGGGGAGGAAACTTAGATCACATTTGGATAGGTTACATCCAAACTACATCTTTGAGAAACCCCCCCACTCCTCCAGCCGTTTCCACACATTTGAAATCGGTGACCTAGTCTACGCCAAAAATTTTACTGGGGACCCTCTATGGCTTCCAGCCATAATCACACAAATAACAGATCCCCGGTCCTACCGTCTAACCGTGGACGATGGCAGGGAATGGAAGCGGCACATAGACCAGCTTTGTTCCCGAAATGTCGAGCGAAATACGACCGCGCAACCTTAAACAATAAAAATCGACGAAAACAAAACCAAAGGGGGGGGGGAAAATACAAGAAAATAATAATGAAGGAAAAAAAGAACTGTTAAAAATAAACCCAGAACATCTAACCAATCAAAAAGAGCAAGAAGAACAATTACGGTTAGATGAAACTGGCAGAAATAATCCACAGGAAGAGGAACCCGTCCTGGAAGGGGCCAGCAAAGTCAGCTTGACCTGCCTGGGAAAGCCAGGAGGGAGCGGCAAAACCACCGGCCTGAGCAACTCAAATGGTAGCAACCTTGCTGACTCACCCTACCAGACGGTTCCATGGAGAAGAGCCGGAGAGACAGCGATCCCGTCCGAACCGCTCGAAGTCTCCAGCAAAAATGAACCGCGCAAGTCAAGTAGAGTCAGATGAAGCCCCACCTACCTGCGTGACTACGTCACTCACATAGGACTAACCTAAAGGGGGAGGGGTATTCTGTATAGAGTGGTATACTCCAAATAACGTAATCTAATTGGCCAGAAAGGCCAATGTTGGATTGGTTCATTAAGAAAGAGCCGCTGAAAGGCGGCAAAGTCAAATAGCTGCCATTGGCTACAAGCCGGCAGGCAAGCCTGTATAAAAAGGCTGCCGCGGTTTCAGCCAGACCATTCCGTTACTGTTGCTTGCTTTAATAAAGACTTTGTTTGTTGGAACCCGGTCTACCTCGCATTTTTCCGGACCGAACAATGATAATAATAATAATGATAATGATGATGATGATGATGATGATGATGATGATGGAAGTACTTTAAATGCTCCAAGGTCCCTCCCAACTCTGTTATGTTACCTAATTTGATAACGCAATGTCTGCTAGAAAATAACCAAGGTCAGAGAGCAACAAGGGCTTCCCGCAGTTAGAAAAAGCCAAAGGTGGAAGGAAGAAAAGTCCTTTTTAGTGGACAATTATTGAACAGCTTGAAACATAGTGCTGTTGCACCAGACGGTCTGCTATTCAGGAGCCTATGAGCAATTTCCTAAAAATAAAAGTAACCACTATAAAAAGTTCACAGTTGGAGGTGAGAGATATTATTTGTTTCTTATTGGACAGCCTGGGGGGGGGGAAAGTCACCCTCCCCAAGAAATCCCCCCTCCATCTTGGCAGAGGGTTGGGCATCAGATTTGTTGAGAATAAATCCTGCAGGAGATGGAACACATTCTAGTTGGAAAATCCCTGCAGGATTCAGCTCTTGAACCCAGAACGGGGTGGGATTGAAAAATCCCAGCAACCGGTTCACTGCCCAGTTGCTGGGTGGGCGTGGCCATGGTGGGACTTCTGGGAGGCTCATTTTTTGCCCTCCCCAGACTCCAGAGGCTTCCCTCGGGCCTCTGGGAGGATGAAAACAGGCTCCCCCGGGCTCTGGAGGCCCTCCGGAAGCCAGGAACAGGCCCGTTTCTGGACTTCCCATTTCTGGAAGGCCCGTTTTCCCCCTCCCAGAACCTCTGCACAGACCCTGCACTTACCTGTAGAGACTCCTGGGAGGCGAGGGGAGGGGAGGGGTAGGAAGGGCCAATTGGTCAGTTCAAATAGTGGTTCGGTGAACCAGATGAAAACTTAACATGCATTTCGCCCAAACTGGTCTGAACCGGTAGAATCCCACCTCTGATTCAGAACCATCATCAGGGCTACAGTTGAGGGTAGATCTGGAATATATAGGTGATCCTCAACTTACGACCACAACAGAGTCCAAAAATTTTGTTGCTGAGTGAGGTGTTTGTGAAATGAGTTTTACTCCACTTGACGGCTTTCTTTGTCACGGTTGTTAAGTGATATTGCTGCAGGATGTTAAGTGAGTAGCTTGGCCGTTAAGTGAGTCTGGCTTCCCCATGGACTCTGCTTGTCAGAAGGTGGCAAAAGGGAATTGAGTGACTGGGGGGGGGGAATTCAAAAATCTATGGCATGGCCTTGGTGGGCATGGCCTACTGGAGCTTCCCTTGGGCCTCTGGGAGGGCAAAAAAAGCCTCCCCCCGGGCTCCGGTGGGCCTTCCTCTGGAGGCTGGAAACAGGTTCATTTCTGGACTTCCAGAACTTCTGGTTCGGCCCATTTTTCACTCTCCCAGAGCCTCCACGCGGAACCTGCACTTATCTGCATCCAAAACAGGCTGCATGGAGACTCCTGGGAAGAGCGGGGTGGGCAGGGCAGGGCCAGCCGGTCAGTTCAACTACCGGTTCAGCGAACAAGATGTAAATTTAACATCTGGTTCACCCAAACTGGTCCAAACTGGCTGAATTCCACCCCTGTGTGTGACTCTGGGACGCTTCAACCGGTCATAAATATGAGCCGGTTGCCAAGCGTCTGAATTTTGATTACATGTCCATGGGGGTGCAGCAAAATTCGATAAGTGTGAAAAACGGTCCCAAGTCCCTATTTTCAGTGCCATTGTAACTTTGAATGGTCACTAAATGAACTGTTTTAAGTCGAGGATTACCTGTATTAAAGTAGCAAGGAACTTAAGCACAACTATCCCCTTCAGAAGTCGTGAATGCTCCAACATTGGAGGTTTTTAAGAAGAGACTGGACAGCCACTGGTCTGAAATGGTAGAGGGTCTCCTGCTGGAGCAGGGGGTTGGACTAGAAGACCTCCAAGGTCCCTTCCAAGTCTGTAATTCAATTCAATTTAATTCAATTCTATTCTATTCTCTCCTCTTCTCTTTTTTCTCTTCTGTTCAGTTCTGTTCAAATTCTCTCCTCTCTTCTTTTATTCTATTCTATTTTATTCTATTCTCTCCTATTCTTTTCTCTTTTCTATATCTTCTCTTCTCTTCTCTTCTCTTCTCTTCTCTTCTCTTCTCTTCTC
>BLBF01000056.1:2651970-2663071 GCA_015471245.1 Laticauda colubrina | reverse complement strand
AAGCAGATGGAAGTGGATGGCACATCCTCAGGGCTTCTGGGGGAGCACAGAGAAGTGGACGCACAATGGAAGGAACGGATGCTGAGCGGATGCCGAGCAGATGAAGCGGATGCAGAGCGGAAGCCTAGCGGATGCCTAGAGGATGCAAAGCGTTCACTGTGCATGCGGGGAGGATGCATTGTGTCAGCCCCACAGATATAAAGGGAAGCAGCTCGCAAGCAGGTCACCATTCAGAGGAAAGACCTGCTGCCAGACACAGCTCCAGCCAACCAGCCAGCCAGCAACCCAACAACCATGGGGAAGAAATGGAAGCCTCTGCCATCTGCTGCCAGCCCTGGCAAAAGAGACAGGGCCACCCTCCCACCCCCTGCTGCCCGGGCTGACTCTTCTGGTGCTGGAGCTTCTGCTGGCGCTGTTCCTGGTGCTGGGGCTTCTGCTGGTGTTTACTCTGCTGGCGATGCTCCTGGTTCTGGTGGTCCTGCTGATCCTGCTGGTGCTCCTGGTGCTCCTGGTCCTGCTGTTGCTGCTGGTGCTCCTGGTCCTGCTGATCCTGCTGGTGCTGCTGGTGCTTACTCTGCTGCTGCTGATCCTGGTGCTGTTGGTGCTGCTGGTGCTGCTGGTGCTGCTGGTGCTGCTGGTGCTGCTGGTCCTGCTGGTCCTGCTGGTCCTGCTTTTGCTGCTACTGTTGTTGCTGCTGGTGGTGGTGGTGGTGTGGTGGAGCAGCTCCTACAACCTCGAAGCCCCTCTGATGAGGGCCCAGATGGCCCTGCCAGAGGGAGGAAGAGGCATACGCGTGAACGAGAATGGGAGAGGAGGCAATACTCCATCGAAGAGGAACATGAGGATGAGGTGCTGGAATGGCTGAGGGAGAACGAATATCTTTGGCAGAAGGGACAGAGGCTCTATCGAGACACCAAAAGGAAACAGGCTGCTTGGAGAGAGAAGGCGGAGAGTCTGGGCTACACTTCAGAGGTGCTCCTCAGCTGGTGGAAGCACATGCACACCTGGTACGGGAAGCTGCACCTCAAGAAATCTGGCCAGGCCGCGGTCAAGCTGATGGACTGAGAGACCTACATGATGGCCAAGTGCAGCTTCTTGGAGGGTGAGATCTGCCACCGAGGAGCAGCCCCTCTGACAACCCTCTCTCTCAGGCAGCCCGCAGAGAGCCAGTCCTCTTCTGGCCAAGAGTCAGCTCCTGTGTCCAGGCAGGTATCTGTGGAGCGTCCCACGAGGGAGACCCCCCCGACAACTGCACTCCCCTTGGTGGAGCACGTGGAGGACCCCCTGACGCAGTGGGAGCAAGGAGAGGGCACTTTCACCAGAGACCAACCCACATCCACCCCCAGCTCCACCTCCACAGAAAGCAGGCAGAGAGGCAGACCGGAGGGGCAGAGCCACACTGTCCTGCTGGAGATCAGGGACACCATCAGAAGCAGCATAAATCTCCTCTCTCAGCTGGTACACACCAACATACCATCCTCAAACCGCAAGCCCTTCCTCACCTACGTCAACAAGACCCTCCTGGACATGTCCGAATCACAGTATCAGGTGATCAAGGACAGGATCACCGGTCTTCTTCACAACCCTCCAGACCCAGCTGAACCTGCTCCCACCCAGTCCAGGACTGCTCCTCCACCCCAGGTGATGTCACTGCCCTTCCAAGGCTTTCCACAGGCCCTCACCTACCAAGGCTATGGCTACCAGGAGCTCCAGCAGCACAGGCAGCCCTTCCCAGTCCAGGCACAGGTACATCGTACGCCACCAGTGCCACCGATGCCACTGATGCCACCAATGCCACCAATGCCACCAATGCCAGCCATGTCACAGATGCCACCCATGCCTCACCTCGCTCAGCTGCAGACCAGACAGTCCCACTACACTCCTCCTTCCTCCACCCCACAGCCAAGCCCGGCCTCAGAACATCTGTCATCGGTATTGGGACTGACACCCCATGTCCTGGAGGAAGGGGCTCTCAACATCACTGGACTGAGCCAGCTCTCTGAGAGCTTCCTCCACACACCATCCCCTGTTGTCCTCTCGGGGCCAGGCACCCCAATGGCGCCTCAGACCAGCACTCCAGCAGCAGCCACCTCCACAGCACCTGGACCCTTCACCCCTGAGACTATGGGCACACCTCAGAGTGACTGAGAAGAGTGCCAGAGACTGGGTGGCTTCCTGTGGACTTTATCTTTGCTTGGGACACTTGGGTCATTTTGCCTTTACAGCTTTTTATTAATAAAGTATATCTTTGCTTCACACACTTGCTTCATTTATTTTTGTAAATAAAGTCTTGGTGGAAACTTTTAGAAATGGTTTAAGCCTTTGCAGGCTTGTGGGATGGGTTAAGATAGCAGTGGGATGGGCAGGGATACCTTTGGGGTGGGTAATAGCTGTGGGATGGGCAGGGATACCTTTGGGATGGGTAATAGCTGTGGGATAGATAAACCTCCAGTGCAAGCATAGTGGGACTCTATGGTCCACCCTCCCAGGTGCCACACCTATGGCCCTTTATTATCAATAACAATGTAATCATTGATCCAGACATTTCAACATAAACACAACTCTTTATTAAATGCCCTGTTCATTGTAGGCCCTCTCAACATACATGGCACAATCTCATCAGTGTGATGAGACAGACTGAAGGAAGCATCCATTAAGCATCTATCATCCTGTCTTGCCACTCCACTGCTCCAGCTGGGGAGTTGCACCAGTGTTTCAGGAGGTTGCGCTGCTTCTTCCCTTCACGTGAAGCTCTGTTGGGGCCTTGCACATCCTCAGTGTCTATCAGGTTTCGCCCTTGCCTCCATTGCCCAGGCTCCATGTCCCCATTGCCTTGTTGGAGGTCCACGATCCTGTTCTGCAAGACTGGGTAGCGGGTGCGCATGAGATTGTGCAGGATGCAGCAAGCTTCCACGATCCTCCTCACGGTCTGTGGGCGATGCTGCATGGTGGTGAGAAGTACCTGGAACCTGTTGGCCAGGATGCCAAAGGCGTTCTCCACCACCCGTCTTGCCCTGGACAGCTTGTAGTTGAAGATCCTCTCTTCACAGGTGAGGAGTCTGGAAGTGTAGGGCTTCATGAGGTAGGTTCTGAGGGAGAAGGCGTCATCCCCCATGATGAAGTAGGGCACATCTTGCGTGTCATTGGGCAGGGGGTCTGGATCTGGGAAGCCCATAATGAGGTTGCATTCCAGCCCCTTCTTGAGAAGACTGGCATTGTATACCTGGGCATCTGAAGATGAGCTGTTGCCTGAAGCATCGATGTACATGAACTTGTAGTCAGCATCGACCATGGCGAAGAGGATGATGCTGAAGAAGCTCTTGTAGTTGTGATAAACGGACCCTGAGTTGGCTGGAGCGTTGCAGGCCACGTGCTTCCCATCTATGGCTCCAATGGTGTGGGGGAAGTTCCACTTCTGATACCACTGCTCTGCAACTTTCTTCCATCCTTCTTCAGTGGAGGGGCACTGGAGGAGCTCCTCCAGGCATTCTTTGATGATGGCCTGCACCACTTTTCTGACCACAATGCTGATGGTGTTGTGTGGCACCCTCCAGCCGTACTGCATACTCCTGTAGGTGGTCCCTGAGGCCAGGTGGCGCAGAGTCAGTGCCACCTTGAGCCCAGGGTCCAGGCTGGGCCGGAAGTTGATGGTCTGCTTTTGTCAACCTGGGTCTCAGCCACTCTACAACTTCATCAAACATGGCTGGCGGCATCCTCATGAAGTTCTGGAATGCACGAGTGTCTTCGTTCCTCAGCTCCACCATTAGCTTGTTATACAGTCTGTACTCTGCTCTTCTCGCAATCTTTCTTTGGACCCAGATACTTCTTGGCCGCCTCCTTTTCTTTGCGTAGAACAGGTGAAAGAGCCTGTAGATGGCTTCGCACTGTTGTAGAATGATGGTGGCTACCAAAAGGAGTGTGTGACGATCCATGGTGGAGATGACTCATGGTGGAGATGACTGGATGCTGTGGAAGAGCAAGAGCCAGATGAAGGCTGAAGAGGTCTGCACAGCAGGGCTGCTGGACTGAAATTGAGATCCAGGTGAGTTCCTCCCCCTTTTTATTGGAAATATAGGTTTTCCGCTCGGTGTCCTTTTGCATCCTCTAGACATCTTGCAGACATCCTAAATATCCAAGATAGGTCCCCTCTGCGAACGTTTTTTCCGTTTTAATGCTTTGTATGTGAGCTGCATCTACTTTCATCCTTTCTCCGTCCATGCTAATCATGTTGCGTGTCCGTTCCGCGTCTGTTTCGCTTCCTCCCTGTGTCCGTTTTCCGCTGGAGTGGATGCGAGTTGCGCGGATGTGCAGCGGATGCTTAGCAGATATAGCGGATGCGTAACAGATGACAACGGATGTAGAACGGATGTTCCCCATATGCGTTGCGGAGGCAGAATGGATGCGTTGGATACATTTTCCGCTCAAAAAGTTTTATGCAGCTCAAAACTTTTTGAATGGATGAAATGTCAATAGACGGATGCTGGACGGATAGAGAGGATGAAAAACGGAGGCAGTGAGTCCAGAACGGATGAATCGCGTTAACCAATGGATGGCAAGTGTTTATCTCCATTTTACATCCTCTTTCCATCCGTTGGTGCTGTGTGACAGGGGCTTTAGCTTTGGAGGAGAATGGGGAGGAGCAGGCCCAGTCAGGCCAGGGCCTTTCAGGATTGGGGCAGCTTGTAGGCAGGGAAGAAGGGGCTTAAGGATGACCAAGAGAGGCTAAGCAGTGAACATGAAAGACAGAACTCAGGTGAGGAGCAAGGACTGCCCCCTCCTGATCCTCAATCATGGAGAGAAGGCAAGAACAGCACAGACTGACCTGACTACTCGGGAGGTGAGTGCCCTGCCCCTCTTCACAAGGTACCCCTGGGGACTGAGGCTGTTGTGGGGAGGGGCCTGTGTAGGGAACAAACACAGAATTCCTGGAGTGTTGAGTGCCGACATTTGAATTTTCCTGGATTCCTTGCATTCTTTCTGAATTTCTGGATTACTTACCTGGCTCCTTTGCTTCCTGAACTCCTCGACTTGCTCTGCTGGATTTCTTGCTTTGCAGCCATTGCGCTCACAGCATTGGGCTGGACTCCTTGCATCCAGAGGCTGCTGGAGGGGTGTGTATCTGGGTGTGTCATCACTTTGCTCTGGGACTGGCCACAAATGTGGGAGCATTTGGGCAAATTTGGTGCAATAAAGGGGCGGTTTGAACTGCCAGCTGCCTGTGTTACCCGTGATGACCTGAATGGGTGTGGCACAAAAGCAACAAAGTCACAAAAATAGGTAAAGTCCCTTTAATTCCTCCAACTTGGCCCCCAATGTCCAATTATCATTGGCTGGAAAAAACTCTCCCAAGAACAGTTTTTCAAGGGAAGAAATTCAATTTGAACCCAAAGTACATATAAATTATAAATAAAAACCAACAGAAACCATGCGGCAGCAATTAACAAGACAGGGCAGGATCAGGAATTGCAGGCTTCAGAGAAGAAGGTGGAACCTCCTCTCTGACGGACCGTAGATCGTGACTCTCTGCGGCTATGGTCCATGATTTTTCGTTGGAGAGCCCCGATCATTACAATTAGGGGCTGAAGCTGCCTTGGAGAGGCAGTGGAGTAAGGGGAAGCCGCAGTTGAGGGGAGCTGCATCCCCTCCCAGGCTTGGTCTTTGTCCTCCCGAGACGACTGCAATGGTGGTTCAAAATGGCCACCCCAAAGAGGAGGACTCAGCTGGATTAAGATTTGTGCAGGAGGGAAGAAAGAGGTGGATAACATCTGAACCAGGACAACTGGGCAATACAACTAAACAAAAGTACCCCGGGATTAGGGTAACATGGAATTTTTAAGGAAAGAAAAGTGAGCGGCGAAATTACAAAGGGACAGGGGAAAAAAAAGAAGAAAATATTTTTGACAGCTAAGCGGGGCTTCGAACTGGGAAAGGCAGAAACTGGAACTAAAGATTTAACTAAATTAGACTAAAATATTTTGGGAATCAACAGGCATAAAATAAAGCTGGACTTAAGATTGTCAAATAATAATAATAATAAAGTTTACAAATTGGAGAGTGGACTGTGCTGGAATATTGAGGTTCGAAAAACCTTAAATAAAAAAAATAGAGGGAAAAGGTGAAGACTTTGTATCATGGAGAGTGCCACCTCTTGACAAAACTTGAGCTCAAACAAAAGGGAAAGCATCCTGTTTCTGAATGAACTCGTGTGCATATAACATTAAAGAAATATTGAAACAAAGCAAGAATCTTAGAAAGTGAAAGCAGAACCAGACTAAAGAAAAAAAGCAAGGAAAGACTGACTGTGGGATTGATTGATGTTTTTGGTATAGACCCTTGGCTGGAATAATTGAGAACTTTAGAAAATTGGAAGAAGAAAGAAGGAAAGTAAAAATGTTTTTTTGTGGACTTTAACTATCATAAAATATAAGAGTGTGTAATGATGATATCTCTTCGGGAATTAAAAATGGAACTTAAAAATATGAGAGAATACAGGAAAGAGATGACTCACTTTGTTCTGTGTTAGAAAAAATGGAAATGGTGATTGAAGAACAAGAAGAAAGAGCTTCAGAGGAGGAGGAGTCGATTCAAGGAGAAGCCATTTTAAATAGATAATTTACACAAAGAAAACTACAAAGAAGTGGGGAAAGAAGGAAGGTTAAAAAGTTGAAATTTAGGAAGGCAATCAAAAGAGGGAATACCTGTGAAGTCAGGAAAGGCAGAAAGACCCAGCAGAAAAGGGGAAAGGAAGATATTAAGAAAGAGAGGGATATAAACTGGAATGAGAAAAGATATGTGGAAAAGAGGGGGAGGAGAAGCAGTAAGAAACAGGTGCATGAAATAAAGAAATACGGAAATAGTAAAATGTTGAAAAGAAATTGTTTTTTCAGAGATAATGGTTGATGAATTAGGAACTGCAGGTTTCAAAAGATAACAAAACACACATAGTTGGGAGGACTCCAGAACCCAGATAATATTTTATATTTGTTTGCCTCAACAAACAAATATAATTTAGGCTTTGCTTCCAGCAAGGTGCTGTGCGCAAATGCCCTTTTTAAACACTGTGTTCCCAGCTGCAGCTAATGAAGGGAATCAGGGCCCTTTCCTCCCCTGTAAGCCATGCAACTACATTGCTCCCTTCTCCATTCCTTCTTGTGTGCCCTAGGATGAAGAGGGGGTGGCCCTGGGTCTTCCTCTGAATGCCCAGCTGGACTGTGCCCTTCCCTAGTTTCTTCCACAGCCCAAGGAGCCACACTCCCACTCTCTGTCAGCTGCTCGGCCTCCCTCTCCGAATCAGATTCCAGCAGGGGCATGACATTATCTCTGTGCAAGGCCCCAGGTCATCACATCCAGGTAATACTTGACTTAACAGCCATTCATTTAGTGACCATTCAAAGTTATAAGGGCACTGAAAAAAATGACCGTTTCTCACCCTTATGACCATTGCTACATCCCTATGGTCATGTAATCAAAATTCAGACAACTTTGGTAACTGATTCATATTTATGATAGTCATGTGAACATCCTGTTTCTGACAAGTTGATATAGATGGTAGCAAAGATATGGACTTTGTTCATTTCTTCCTTCTGTCCTTCAGTCCTTCCTTTTATGATAGTTGCAGTGTCCCAGCAGGGGTCACGTGATCTCCTTTTGTGACCTTCTGATGAGCAAAGCCAATGGGGAAGCCAGATTCACTTAATGACTTGAAGAAAGGCTGTGATTCTCTGAACAAGTGTGGCCAGGAAGGCCATAAAAGGGAGCGAACCTCACTTAATCACTGTCTCACTTAGCAACATAAATTTTGTACTCAGTTGTGGTCCTAATTTGAGGACTACCTGTATGTGAGTTGCAAAAAATCCAGGCCATTAGATGGCAATGGAGAATGCACAAAACCTTTGCATTCTTTGATACCATCTATGCCAACTTGTTAGAACGTTGCAAAATGGGACCACATGACTCCGGGACCCTGTGGCCTTCAAATATGAGCCAGTTGCCAAGCCTCTGAATTTGGATCATGGGAACATGGGGATGCTGCAACAGTCACAAGTGTGAAAAATAGTTCAAAGTCACTTTTTTTTTTCAGTTGTTTGTTGTGGCCGGCCAACAGCTGACGGAGCTGGCAGCAGAGTCGGACAGTAGTGAGGAGTTGGGGAGGAACCTGGGCTGAGTCTGAAGGCTGAGGAAGATCCAGACAAGGACTCTGCATCAAAGGCAGAGATGGGGCCGGGACAGGCTGGCAGATATCAGCTGCCTTCGGGCTCAGACAGCAGTGAGGCAGGGGAGTTTCTGGAACCGGTTCCCAGCCTACGCACACGCAGGGCTACCAGAAGACAAGAACAACTGACAAAGCAGGGTCGACTCAGGAGTAAGGCCGCACCTCGGAGATGATTGACCCCTCCCATAGGACGTAAAAGAGGAGCAAACAGGATGTAAGCTTTTGCAGGAAGCAATTATTTCATCTGGTCAATTCAAGCTTTGAAAAGTCCTGTTTGACACTGTGTTGAGTTTGGCCTTGCCTTGCACTTGGCAATGAGTCCTCTGGCTGCATCCCAAGCACCATAAGGTGGGTATTTATTAACATTCCCCTGAAAGACTGTTTGCAAAGCCTTGAGGCTGGGAATGGACGTAATTCACAGCTGTTGAAATAAAAGAGGTTTTGCCGGGAGTTAAGATTGTGTTTTCTGCTATCTAAGGAAGCCTCGGTCAGAACAGTTGTAACTTTGAATGGCCACTAAATGAACTGTCGAGGATTGCCTGTACTTGGTTTATGACAACAAAGAATGCATCACACACACACACACACACACACACACACACACACACACACACACAGGGCAGGAGGTTCCAGGCTTCATTCGTAGGATCTGTGGAAAGTATTGTGGTAGCAGCAGCCATGCAAGAGTTGAAGAAAAAAACCCAGGAAAATGAAATTTTAGATCTACTCCACAGAAGTGGGATTTTTTTCAATCTTGGAAAGTAAACTTTCTCCTTGATTTTGATTTGGACATATTCCATGTGGAGGATGTACTGTATCTAATTCTGGACACAACGTTTCCAGAACAATTCAGAAATAAAAACGTGAAGAAGTTTAAAAAAAAAGGCAAGAAGGATAATTGGGAGATTCAACATCAAGTGTTATGGAGAGATATATTAGGAATTGGGGAAGCTTATCAACAAAAGGAAAAGGGAAGGAAAGAGAAAGGAAAGGAAGAGAAGAAAAGGAAAGGAAGGAAAGAAAAGAGAAAGGAAGGAAAGAAAAGGAAGGAAAGAGAAAAGGAGGAGAGGAGAGGAAGGAAAGAAAAGATAAAGGAAAGGAAGGAAAGAGAAAGGGAGGAAAGGAAAGGAAGGAAGGAAAAGAGAAAGGGTGGAAATGAAAGAAAGGAAGGAAAGAAAGGAGAAAGGAAGGAAAGGAAAGGATGAAAAGAGAAAAGGAGGAAAGAAGAGGAGAGGAAGGAAAGAAAAGAGAAAGGAAAGGAAGGAAAGAGAAAGGGAGGACAGGGAAGGAAGGAAAAGAGAAAGGGAGGAAATAAAAGAAAGAAAGGAAAGGAAAGAGAAAGGAAGGAAAGGAAAGGATGAAAAGAAAAAAGGAGAAGAGGAAGGAAAGAAAAGAGAAAGGAAGGTAAGAGACGAAAGAGAAAAGAAGGAAAGGAAAGGAAAGATAAAACAAGACTGGGTGAGGAATCTGATGGCATTTGTCAAATTCCTGGTGCACACGATGATTGAGACTAGCTCTGTCTCATTTCAGAGCACCAGATCCAGATAAATGCATGGACTACAGATCGTCCTTGACTTACAATGATTCATTTAATGACCAAGTTACAATAGCATTGAAAAAATGTGACTTAAGACCGTTTTTCACCCTTACGCCCATTGCAGCATCCCCGTAGTTAGGTAATTATAAACCAGATGCTTGGCCACTGGCTCACATTTATGATGTCCCTGGGGAATTCAGATTCACTTAACAACCATGTCACTGATTTAATGACTCCAGCGATTCACTTAATGACCGTGGTGAGAAAGCTCATAAACAGGGGCAAAACTCACTTCATAGACATTCCCCACTTAGCAATGGAAAATTTTTAGGCTCAATGGTGGCCATAAGTCGAGGACTCCTCATATGGAAGGGAATTTTTAGGTTATTTTATAAACCTGAGATGAATATAACCCAGGTTCAATGAAAGATGGGCCTCAAGTTGGCAGCGTGAATTGTGTTGTAAGCATCAACTGTCATGCCCCTGTTGGAATCTGATTCAGAGGGGCAGGCCAGGGAAGGGCAAAGTCCAGCCAGGCAGAGCAGGGGAGAGGTAGAGCAAGGGAGAGAGGAGGAAGATCCAGGCCCACCCCCTTTTCAGGAAAGAATGGAGAAGGGAGTAACATGGGTGGCATGGCTTATGGGGGAGGAAAGGGCCCTGTTTCCCTTCATTAGCTGCAGCTGGGAACACAGTGTTTAAAAAGGGAAGCTGCGCACAGCAAGTTGTTGGGAGCAAATCATGGCTTATCTGGTATCCTCGAGGCTTATCTGGGTTCCCGGCATCTTCCCAACTATTTGTGTTTTGCTGGTTTTTGAAGTCTGCAATTCCTTCTCCTGCCCTGTCATGTTAATTACAGCAACATGGTTTGTGTGGATTTTTAGATACAGTTTGTGTGTACTTTGTTTTCAGACTAAATTTCCTTCACTTAAAGGCCATTCCTGGGAGAGTTTTTTCTCCAGCCAAAGGTAACCTGGATATTGGGGGCAGAGTTGGAGGTATTAAAGGGATTCTTCTTGCTTATTTTACTGTGTTGCCTTTGTGCCATGCCGCTTTGGGTCATCACAACAACCCTCCTGGCTGAGATAGTTTTACACACAGTTTTTGGAGAGATAAGCCAAGATCCTTTCATTAAATGAAAAACCTTCTGGAAATGTAACTGTTCTCTGTCACAATATCTCCTGTCTTTCTCTCTTACCAGTTGCTGAGACACTCATTCCAAAGGGCTACTAAAACTCCCTTATTTTCCAACTCCATCCTGATATATCTATCTTGCCCACCAAAATACAAACATTTTTGGGTTCAGTTTCATCATCATCATCATCATCATCATCATCATCATCATCATCATCATC
>BLBF01000056.1:2636314-2651960 GCA_015471245.1 Laticauda colubrina | reverse complement strand
TCATCATCATCATCATCATCATCATCATCATCATCATCATCATCATCATCATATGACCCCATAATCTCTTGTGGAGTGGATCTGGACAACTGAATGCAGCAAGCAGAGTGTTTACTGGCCAGATGCCTTTCTTGTTGCCAGGGCAGAGTTTTATTCAGCAGAGATATTCTCAGTGTGCCAGAGAGAGAAATATCTGCCTCTATCTAGGACTGAACTCAATGCCTCCTGATTGTGAGGCGAGAGCTTCTATCTCTAGGCCACCACTGCACCACTCATAAACTTGAAGCATTATTATGTGATTTTTATAATTAACATTGTTAGTTCTATTTTATACGTGACCCAGGCAAGCCAAAAGGTTGGACTCTCTTGCTCTAGTGATTCAGGCAGCAGGTTAGAAACAGGTAGATGGGGAGTTCTAGTTCTGCCTTAGGCATGAAAGACAACTGGCTGACTTTGGCCCAATCACCAGGAGATGGTAAGTTCTAGTATCTTTCTGCAGTTACAAAACATATTCCAAATATTCCAGAAAAAGATGACTGGGAGATTTGGGGCCAATCACCAGGAGGCGGTTAGTCCTAGTCCCTTTCTGCTGTTCCAAAAAGTAAAGTATGGGACAGTCAGGAAAACAACAAATTGAGCTACCAGAAAGATTGATGGCAAAATGAAAATACAAAAAACAGAAAGATTAGATAATTATTCAGAGACATAGAATATCATCTTCTTACTGCTTTGCTAGTGGGGGATAGAGAAAAAAGTCTCATGGCCCTTCCTTGAGGAAGGGTTTATTCTTTTAATGCCAAGATTTAATAATAAAGCATATTATTTATGCTGGGAGATCATTGCGGTTCTAAGGCACACAGTGGAATACTTTAAAAAAAAAAAAATCAAATACTCCAAAATCCTTTGAGACACTGAGTTATCAAAGGCCACTTCACAATTTCACTCCTGGTGTGTTTTAAAGGTCAGAATATATATTTTTCCCCAGATTGGCTGGAGATATCTGCTGTTACCCAACCTGGTGTCATTTTGACAAGTCACAAAATGTGTGTCTTGCCTGGAATTGTTTAGCGAGAACAAAGGCAATCTGAAAATGGACCAAAGACAATCTGCCTGGAAATTTCTCCGTAAGCCATAGCAACAGGGAGTTCAGGGCAAAGTGTACAAAAACTTTGAAGGGTTTGTGTGGAGAGAAATCAGACAGTTTGATCTAGTGGTTAAGGCATCAAGTTAGAAATCAGAAGAGACTGAGTTCTAGTCCTGCCTTAGGCATAAAAGCCAGCTGGATGATTCTGAGCCAATCTCCAGGAGAGAGTGGGTTCTAGTCCCAGTGTAGACGTGAAAGCCAGCTGGGTGACTTTGGGCCAATCACCAGGTGATGGGGAGTTCTAGTCCTGCTGCAGTCATCAAAGAGTTGAGTGACTTTGGGCCAGTCACCCAGAGACTGTGAGTTCTAGCCCCATGTTAGGCATAAAAACCAACTGGGTGACTTTGAGCCAATCACCAGGAGACGGTGAGTTCTAGTCCTGCATGAAAAAGTGATTTTAGGCCACTGTGGACCTGACCCCATATTTAACCGGTTCCTAAGGGGGGGGCATGTGTAAGTCAAGTCACATGCCTATTATCCCTGTCATGTTTTAATTTTTTTTAATTGCTCATTCAAGTTTGTAAACTTCATTTGATGAAGAAACGTATGAAACATATACAAATTACAAATCTCTAACTGCATTTATGCCACGTGTTTGCCTGGAAATTGAGAGTGATGGCTTAGTGCACTGTGGTGAAGCCAACCATATTGGTTGTTTATGGTACACTGCAGTGGTAGGATTAATTTTTTTTTACTACTGGTTCTGTGGGCATGGCTTGGTGGGCGTGGCAGGGGAAGGATATATTGCAAAATCCCCCTTCCTTCCCCACCCCACTAACCTGCTTTCCAGCTCCGCTCTCCTGGGCAGGGCAACCAAAGGAGACCCAGCCGATCAGTTGGAGCTCAATGGGAGGCAGAGAAGAGATGGGATTGGAGGGGCCTGTCAGAGGTGGGATTTGTTGGTTCTCCGAACTACTCCAAATTTCCGCTACTGGTTCTCCAGAACTGGTCCGAACTGGCTGAATACCATCTCTGGTACACTGTATTGTACAAACTCAAAAATGGGTCCTTTCCATAACCATGTTTAAAATGTTTTTAAACATTTTGAACAAATGCAGTGGGAATCACTTATGTCTTCATACAAGCAAATTGTATGATAAAGTGTGCTTTGAACCTGGGTCCCTTGTTGCCAGTCTAAAACTTTAACTGCTACACTTCACAAACTTTATTTTTTTTTATAAATTATAGGTAATCCTTGACTTACAACAAGTTCATTTAGTGACCGTTCAAAGTTACAATGGCAGGCACTTAAAAAAAATGACCGTTTCTCACCCTTACCACTGTTGCAGCAACCCCATGGCCACGTCATCAAAATTCAGAGGTTTGGCAACTGGCTCATATTTATGATGGTTATGGTATTCTGGGGTCACATGATCTCCTTTTGTGACCTTCTGATGGGCAAAGTCAGCAGGGAAGCCAGATTCGCTTGATGACCAAGTTACTAATTTAACAATGGCAGGGATTCACTTCACAATTGTTGCCAGAAAGGTTGTAAAATGGGGCAAGATTCACTTAACAAACATCTCAGTCAGTGGTGGTATGCTACCGGTTTGGCCCGGTTCAGCCGAACTGATAGTGAAAAAAAAAAAAAAACCCTACCCGACAAAGCACACAGGCGGATGTTGGGTCACTCCTAGTTTTTGTTTCTTCCTCCTCTCAGCTGATTGGTACATTAGGGGCGCATACACACGCAATCACCCATGGAACCAGTAGTGAACAAGGTAGGAACTCTCTACTGATCTCATTTAACAACATAAATCTTGGGCTCCATTGTGGCTGTAAGCTGTAGTTATCCCAATGTACATTTGGCCCTGTCTCCTTAACTATTGTATTGCAAACAGACTGCAGCACTGAGTCCAAATTTGACAATTGTCCCCAGTTTAATGGATTGCAGTATTTAGATATGGCTAGATAGACAAGTCTGGGATTAAAATGACCACTTAAGAGGAAACAGAAGATTGGAGAGGTTAATCAGGATTCTCTTAGGTACAGACTGTGGAGCAGACCATGAATTATTGGCATCAATCATATGGTTAAAGTTATAAAATCGAAGAGGATGAATGTACCAGCATGATTAAACCTGAATGACATACTGTACAGTCAGAATATATGATCAGTGGAAAGGTTTAATGGGCATAATAAATGTGAAAGGGACTCCAGAGAAAAGATAAGAACTGTTATGAAAACAAAACAAACAAAAAACCCTCCATTTTTCCAAAAATAAAAGATCTAAATGGCTTTCCAAATTCAGTTTTCCTAATGGCCAGAAAAAAATAAAACAAATATCAAAGAGGAAAATTCCAGTTAACTAAAAGGGCAGACGGGAAATGAATGCAGACTGTCAAAACCAAGCAAGAAAGGACAAAGATATTTCAATCAATAATTTCAGCAAATGGAGAACAATAACAAGACAAGGAAAGTGGGGGGAGGGACCAAAAAAAGAAATAATGACATCAAACAGTTAAGGTAGAACTCTCCAAGAGCGAGTGAAGGATGATGTGATGAGTTTGTATCTCCATTTCAACCCTTTAATTGACTTTAGGCAGAAGATATTTAAGAGATGCAAATTTAATTAAGCAGCGATGTCAAATCTCTTCTGACACCCTTGATAAATTGGATTATAGAATCATGTGCCGAGTTCCAGAATGGAAGTAAGATATGAGAGGTGAGAAACAGGTGTCAAACAGGAAACCTTTATGTACGGTCGAAATATCCCCTGAACTATTGGCTACTACGAGTTAGAATAGAATTCTTTATTGGCCAAATGTGATTGGACACACAAGGAATTTGTCTTTGGTGCAAATGCTCTCAGTGTGCATAAAATAAAAGAAACATTCGTCAAGAGTCAAGAATCACAAGATGCAACACTTAATAATAGTCATAGGGTACAATAAGAATAGAATAGAATGGAATGGAATGGAATGGAATTAGTATAAAATAGAGAATAGAGAATGGAATGGAATAGAACAGAACAGAACAGAACAGAATAGAATAGAAATACAGAATAGAAAAGAAATACGGAATGGAATAGAATAGAATAGAATAGAATAGAATAGAATAGAAAATAGAATAGAATAGAAAATAGAAGGAATAGAATAGAATAGAATAGAATAGAATAGAATAGAATAGAATAGAATAGAATAGAATAGAATAGAATAAAATAAAATAGAATTCTTTATTGGCCAAGTGTGATTGGACACACAAGGAATTTGTCTTTGGTGCAAATGCACTCAGTATATATAAAGGAAAAATAAAATACATTCATCAAGATGCAACACTTAGTGATAGTCATAGATCACTAATAAGCAATCGAATAATACCAGGGAACAAATAAAACAATCTAAATTGTAAAGATACAAGCAACACGATTATAGTCATAAGTGGGAAGAGATAGGTAATAAGAAGAATGAGAAGAATAATAGTAATACAGTTTTCTTGTCATTGCATCTTATACAACGAAATTAAATACCATCTTCAGTGAACATTATGACGATGAAAATGAACACAAACACCCATCCTTAGTATTCTACACATTGAATTGAAAACCCTTGATATTGCATTGATATTGCACTATTATACAGTAGAATTCAGTAGAGTTACTGCCCTAGGATAGAAGCTGTTTTTCAGCCTATTTGTCCTGACTTGAAATTTTGGGCTTGGACAACCTAGAACTATGCCGCTTCCAGTTGGATTTAAGCGTAGTACACAAAATTATCTGCTCCAATGTCCTACCAGTCAATGACTACTTCAGCTTCAACCACAACAATACAAGAGCACACAACAGATACAAACTCAATGTAAATTGCTCCAAACTTGATTGCAGAAAGTACGACTTCAGAAACAAAGGGGTCAATGCCTGGAATGCATTACCTGACTCTGTTGTTACATCCTCTAACCCCAGCTACACCTTTAACCTCAAGCTATCCGCTATTGACCTCACCCCATTCCTAAGAGGTCTGTCTGTAAGGGGTGTGCATAAGTGCACCATCATGCCTACCGTCTCTGTCCTATTGTCCCCATTTATTTGTACCTATTTCCCGTATTCTTACTCATGATTATACTTATATCTATTATCTTGCAAGCAAACTGACAAATAAAATAAAATAAATAAATAAAATGGTAATAGTTCAAAAAAGGTGCCCAGGTTGAGATGGAAAGGCAGAAAGAAGACAAGAGATCAAATAAGTGGCAAAAAAGGAGAAAACAAGTGATCAAAAGGAGGAGGTGCATTATTGCTTTATTAACCAGAAGAAGGTTTTTGATCATGTAGAACATTCCAGAAGGTGGAATATATAAAGTCTAAGGGAAGTGCCAGAGAACCAGATTATTTTTCTTGACAATGAACACAAAGCTTCCTAAAAGATTATCTCGGGGGGGGGGGGGGGGAAACAAAGCTGTTTAGGATTGAAAAAGAAAGATGCATTCAACAAATCTACGTATTTGTTTAATTTAAGCAGCTAAGATAGCCACAAAATTGAGACCACAGCTGGAATGAGATTTCATTTTTGAAGTGACAGTTTGAAATATGGAAATAACATCACTGGTGGCTGAAAGTACTGAAGACTTGAAAGAACTGATTAGGAAAGTAAAAAAAAAAGTGTTTTTGAAAGATTAAGAAGACAAATATTAAAAAAACCCCACAGTTTTAAAGTGAATGCCTACATTAATTTGTAACTATTGGGGCATCCTTTTCTCAAAAATTTAAAGAGTGCTCAATCAGCCAAACCTTGCTTGAAATATGCCGAGCTGTGTCTTCCCATTCCTTGGTTCAAGGTACTACTGCAATTCCTAAGTTTTGAACAATAACTATATCAGCAAAATCCACTGCCAACTTAATCAGTGGCAAAAAAGGAGAAAAGAAGTGATCAAAAGGAGGAGGTGCATCATTGCTTTATTAACCAGAAAAAAGGTTCTTGATTATGTAGAACATTCCAGAAGGTGGGATATATAAAGTCTAAGAGAAGTGCCAGAGAAACAGATTAATTTTCTGATGACTCTTGACAGTGAGCACAAAGCTTTCTTAAAGATTATCTTGGGGGAAAAAACAATGTTGTTTAGGATTGAAAAAGAAAGATGCATTTGACAAATCTACTTATTTGTTTAATTTAAGCAGCTGAGATGGCCACAAAATTGAGACGACAGCTGGAATGAGATTTGGATGTCGAAATGACAGTTTGAAATATGGAAATAACATCGCTGGTGGCTGAAAGTATAGAAGACTTGAAAGAACTGATTAGGAAAGTAAAAAAAGAGGTGATTTTGAAAGATTAAGAAAACAAAGGTTAAAAAAAACCACAAGGTCTTAAAACAGCGTTTCAGGGTTCTGTTCCTTGTCTACAACACAATTTTATGTATTTTCATCTTAAATGTTGAGCTTAGAATTTCCATTTCTATAACCACTGGCATGTTCCAGACCGGGGGTCTCCAACCTTGGCAACTTTAATCCTGGAGGACTTCAACTCCCAGAATTCCCAGCCAGCTGGCTGGGGAATTCTGGGAGTTGAAGTCCTCCAGGCTTAAAGTTGCTAAGGTTGGAGACCCTGATAGGATGACCCCAGATACAGTTTAGTATCTAGCATGTTGGTTTAGTGCAGTGGTGGGATTAAAAATTTTTTTCTACCAGTTCTGTGGGCGTGGCTTGATGGGCGTAATGTGGCTTGATGGGCGTGGCAGGGGAAGATGACTGCAAAATCCCCCTTCCCTCCCCACCTCACTAGCCTGCTTTCCAGCTCCGTTCTCCTGTGCAAAGGGGACCCATCCAATCAGTTGGGACTTGATGGGAGGCAGAGAAGAGATGGGGTTGGCTGGTTCTCCCAACTACTCAACATTTCTACTACTGAACTGGCGGAACCTCTAGTTTAGTGTACACTTATATCTAAGGCAAGCCCAAGGCCTGTTTTTCTCCCCAACAGTAGCCTACTCTTTCAGCCTTACCAAAATAAAAATAAATAAGCTGGCATGAAAACTTTTATTTCATTTCCTCATCTATGCCCACAGACCAACTTTTTCTCTGAAACCACTAACAGAATCTTCGGGAATTGCATTTTTCCCCCCACCTCTGTGCGTGCCAGATGCAAGAATTCTTTATCTTATCTTCTTGGTTTCTTTTCTCCAAAAGTAGAAATGATAAAAAGAACTAAAGGGAAGATTGAATCACTCAACAGCTCTCAAACACAAGCAACTGGTACACCACATGAGGTGTCTCAAATCTTTTCCATTTGTCTGTCACAGTGGGGCTAGATTAAATCTAGCTTTTTACCATCTTGTGGTTCTTCAGTTTCTTTGCTGTTCCTTGGCTTACAGTTACAGAATAGAGTTGGGAAGGGACCTTGGAGGTCATCTCGTCCAACCCACCTGCCCAAGCAGGAGACCCTAAACTATTTTAGACAAGTGATTGTCCAGTTTCTTCTTGAAAGCCTCTAGTGATGGAGCAACCACAACTTCTGGAGGCAAGTTGTTCCACCAGTTAGTTCTCCTCAATATTAGGAAGTTTAAGGGATGGTCCACTAGGATTCTGAGATCCCTCATGGATCTGAAGCTTATGAAAACAAGATTGTCTTAGTCTGTTTTGTTTTTTTTTCATGTGGCCAGGCTCCCTGCAGTTTGATTTTCTGCCAGATGACATAGCCCAGAAAAGCAAATGGTTGACACTTTTATACTCACATTTCCTTGGGAATTCTGTACAGTTTCATAGAATCAAAATCAGAGAGAGCTTATGGTGAGAATTAAAAAATACCTTACAGTATCATTAGAATCTGCATAAACTGAAATATGCATAGCCTTTATATCCAGCACAAGAATATCAAGCCAAGAACACGCAAGGCCATATCAAAAATTTAGCAGCAAAGCAAAAACAATTTTTTAAAATAAAAAAAAGATGATCCAATTTCACTGCAGAAGTGAATTTTGCTTGGGAAGTTAATATGCACCCACTGCGATGCAAAATACTTTGTATACATACAGCTCCTGTATTTGACTTGTTCTTGGCAGTGTGAGTCATTAAAAAAAAAAAAACTTAGCAGGTAGCAATTGAGTTTTTATTCTTCAAAACATATTCAACTAAATCACAAGGGCTGAGTTATCTGCAGGACACTACTTGAAGACTGATTTGGTGTACATAACATACCTTTCTTCTTTGTGTTGACTTTTAAGGGTGTTAGGACCAGCATTCCTAAACATTCCTTACCTGTTATGTCTGGTCCAAGGATCTCTAGGGCAGGGGTCTCCAACCTTGGCCACTTTAAGCCTGGTGGACTTCAACTCCCAGAATTCCCTAGCCAACTGGCTGGAGAATTCTGGAGTTGAATTCTGCCAGCCTTTTTTTAAAAAAATAATATATTTATTTATTGACTTTGTGCATTGTTTCATTGCCACTAAAAGCAAGCCAGCTGAATCCACAAAATCCATTATGTTATACTGTGGAATGAGACTCAGGAAGCCAGCGTAGTAACCAGTCATCTTTATTTCTATCTAGGACTGCTCGCTGAAGAAACCACAGCAACTCTTTTACAGTCGGGCTGCTCGTGGCTATGACCAGTGACGGCTCGTCGAATTTCCCGCTGCCATGGACCAACCAATCATAGGTGAGTATGCTAATACATAACACCCCCCCCCCCACTGGTCCAGTCCAATCAATCCTGGCCTCGCCTACTGTATGTAATCACATAGGTAGGCAGGGCTTTTATGGTTGTGACTGGACTTGAGCAGCTCAGTCACGGGTTGGCCTCTGGACTGTTCGGACAGATCTGTTGCTCCTCCTGTCCTTCTTCTTGGAACCTCCTGGAAGGTTGAGGTGGCCATGACGCTCCCACCCAGGGCCGCTTTCACGCTATCATCCTGGATCTCCTCCTGTCTCCCTTTGCTGCCTTCTTCTCTGGTCTCAGGTATGTGTTTGCATTTTCTGACTGGGGCTATTGTTATTAGTGATTTTTGCGTAGTTATCAGTGTGTTTTTATTAGTCAGGGTTTGTTCTGTTCTTTTTCTTGTTGGTGGAGGATCTCTCCTCCCTCTTGTGTTTTGTCTGTTTGAGGGGTCTCCCCCCTTCCCTGGTTGTGTTATTTTTGTGTGAGGGTCTCCCCCTCCCCGATGATTATGTTTGAGCGGTCTCTTCCCTCTTCCCTGGTTTTGCTATGTTTGTGTGAGGGGTCTCCCCCCCTTTCCATGTGTCGGTCTGTGTCACCCCTCATAACTCTAGATCTGAGCTGGTCTATGTGTCTCTTCCAGCTCCTCCCATCCATGGTGTCTATCATGTAAGAACAGGGTCTGGTTTTTGAGTCACTTTCGCTGGTATCCACAATGGTTCCCCCATAAGGGTTTTTGTGTATACTGGGTCCCCTGTTTGAAATGTACGGCATTTTCTTGAGGAGTCTACTGGTTTTTCAGGGTTTTATGTGGGGTGTAGTCGGTCTAGGTGTGATCTCAATTTCCTCCCCATTAGTAATTCGGCTGGGTTTTCGTTCATTGTGGCACTGGGTGTTATGTGCTGTATGCTTAATAGTTTATCTAACTTTTATTGTGTGTCCCTGGGCCCTAGCTTTTGTCATGTTTCCTTAGTGTAGCGTACCATGCTTTTTGACCATCCATTCATTGATGGATGTCCAGGTGCTGTTAGTGCATGCCTTATCCCATGTTGTCCTAAAAATCCCTTGAATGGTACTGCCGTGAATTGTGGCCCATTGTCGGATACAATTAAATCTGGCAACCCATGTGTTGCAAAAAGTTTCCTGAGCTATCTAATGACTACTTCTGTCATGGTGGAGTGCAGGATACTTACTTCTAGCCATTTGGAGTAAGCGTCTATGACTATTAGAAATGTGTGTCCTTTGGTTGGCCCCGTGAAATCAATGTGTAATCTTGGTCCCCTTGGTGTTGCCCATTCTTGTTTTGGTGCTGTGCGGAATGTTAGCCTAGATTCCTGGCAGCGTTTACCCATTGCTATCCAGTCCCCTATCTCCTTGTCCATCCCTGGCCACCACACATAGCTCCTTGCCAGGGATTTCATTTTTACAATACCTGGGTGTCCTTCATGTAACATTTCTAGTATGCTTTCCCTTAAAACGGCTGGTATTACCACCTAATCCCCCCAGAGTATGCACCCCTTTAGTATTGAGAGTTCTGTCTGTCTGTTCCGGAACGGTTGGACATTCTCGTTGACCTCAGTCTTTTCCTACCCAATTTAAAATTTGCACCAGGGTTTTGTCTCTAATCATTTCCCTAGTGATGTCAGCTGCTGTTATGGGTAGGTTTTCCAATGTCTCTATTTGGAGGGTCAATGTGGTTGGAGCTGGGCCCTTTTCTATGTCAGGTAGGGGGCAACGACATGGGGCATGTCAGCATGATTTATGTCCTTTCTGGGCCAGTATGTTAATTTGTAGTTGTAGGCAGCCAAGAATTCCGACCACCTCATCATCTGAGGTGACAGTATGTTTGGTGTAGCTTTGTTTCCTGCAATGATGCCCAGGAGTGGTTTGTGATCTGTGACTAGGGTAAAGTTCCTCCCATAGATATATTCATGGAACTGCTTGATTCTGGTGACAGTGGCCAATGCCTCTTTGTCTAATTGGCTGTAGTTTGTCTCTGACTTTGACAGGGTTTTTGAATAGAATGCTATGGGTGCTTCTTTTCCATCTGGTAATACATGGCTGAGGATAGCGCCAATGCTGAAAGGTGATGCATCACAGGTTAGGGTTATTGGGAGTGTTTCGCTGTATTGTATTAGTATGCGGTCTGATGTGATCAAGTTTTTTATTTCCTGGAATGCCGTTTCTTTCCATTGACCCCAGGCCCAGATTGCTTTCTTGTCAAGCAACCTGTGTAGTTAGTGAGTCCTAAGAAGGCTTGAAGATCAGTTTTATTCATGGGTCTGGGTGCTTCTTTGATTGCTCTGACTTTTTTTTTGTGTGGGGTGAATCCCTTCACTGTCTATAAGGTATCCTAGGAATTCAACCTTGCTGGTGGCTAATTGGCACTTCTCCTTTTTCACTTTTAGTCCCACCTCCTTGAATTTCCCTAGGACTTACCTTAGGCAGTCTCGCAATTGTTCTTTGTCCTTGGCTCATAGTAGGATATCATCAAAATATGGCACTATCCCTTTTATCCCTTGCAATAGGTGTTCCATTAAACTCTGGAACACCCCTGGGGCAATGCTGACACCAAATTGTAATCTGTTGCATTTAAATGGCCTCCTGTGTGTTACGATCATCTGGGCTTCTGCTGTTTCACGGTCAACTGGTAATTGTTGGTAGGCCTGTGCGAGGTCTAGTTTCGTGAAGATTCCCCCCCCCCCAAGGGAATGTAATAGATGCTATACCACTGGGTCAGGGTATGGGCTTTGTTGGAGCGCGTGGTTAAGGATTGCTTTGAAATCTCTGCAGATGCACACAGACCCGTCTGTTTTAATTGGCATAACAATTGGGGTTTCCCACCTTGCATGGTAAACTGGTTCTATGATACTTTGTGCGATGAATTTATCCAATTGCTCATCAATCTTTGGCTTTAGCACAAAAGAGATCTGCCTCGTCTTTAACCTTATAGGGGTTATGCTTGGGTTTAGGTTAAAGGAAATTGGGGACCCCGGTACTTGCCCAGTTCTCTGTCGAACACATCTTGGAATTCTTCCATCAGGTTCTCTTCCCAATCTGTCTCGGTGATGCTATTTATCCCTGCAACAACCTAAGGTGAAAATCATTTGAGTCCCAATAGGCTGGGTCGATTTCGGTCAACTATGGTTAGTGGGAGGACTCTGGTATATTTTTTGAATGTTACCTTGAATTGCCCAGTGCCCACTACGGGTATTTTGTTTCCCTGGTAGTCTTTCAGTGTCAGTGTTTGTCTTTCAAGTCCTTCTTGGTTTATGTTTAGTATTAGTTTTTTTTATGGTGTCCCAGAATACCATTGATAAATATGAGCCTGAGTCCACTTCCATCCAGCAAGGCTGGCCTTCTATAGTGACCTGGACATGTACTTTCCTGGCATTTGTCATGTTTGAGTGACCAATGGTCACTGTCTGGTGTGTTTCATCTCTTCTGTTGTTTGCCTTTTCCCCTTGCCTGTTTCGGTTGTCTTGATTCCAGAGGCTCCTGTTTGCTTCTCCCTCTCTCGGGGGTGGGGGGGATGGGGGATGTTCCATCTTTGTCTAGGGCTGAAGTTCTTCCATGCTCAGCAGGCCCTAGAAATATGTCCTTGCCGTTCACAATGTTTGCATATTGCATCTAGGAAATGGCACTTGGAATGGGTGGGTGGATGGGTTCCCCTTGCAACTGGCACAACAAAATTCTTTCCTTTTTCCGTTTTGGTCCCTTCTTCTATGTTCCAAATGGAGTTGATTTACCCCTTCATCTTCCTCTTTGTCTTCTGATGTGGACTCTATGTCCTCACGTTGGTTGTGGTGGTGTTTTTTGGGGTTTCCGGTGGCACTTTATTCATTTTCTGTGTGGTGGCTGCTGATTTCTGTGTTGCTTCTGCTGCGGTGGCCCCTTCTATTGCTTCTTTGAGTGTTATTTTGGGTTTTGTTAATAATCAGCCTTGTAGTGTTAGATCTCTCAGTCCCAAGACCACTCGGTCTCAAATGTCTCATCCATGTTTAGGAATTCGCATGCTCCAGTGATGTCCCTCAGGGTTGCAACAAAATCACCGATGCTCTTTCCTTCTTTTTGGTCATGCTGATAAAATTCATGTCGTTTGATGAGGCAGGAGATGGTTGGTGTGTAGTGAGCCCTTAGTATTCTCTCCAGGTCCGGCCTTGCCATCGTTTTCACATTGGTGGGTGCCACTAATGCTTTGGCCATTTGGAATATGGCGGGACTGCAATGTGTGAGGAAGACGGCTTTCTTCCTGTGTTTGGAGATGTTATTGAGGTCACTCCCATTGAGGAACATGAGAAATCGGTCAATGTACAATTCCCAGTCTTCAGTTGCTGGATCGAATGGTGTGGGTGGCATGTTGTTTCCGGCCATCTCATCTCAATGAGTCGTTGGTGTTCTTCAGTCACCATGTGCTCACTGGTTCCCTTTGTTTCAAGATTTCACCTTCGTCGCCAATGTTATATTGCAGGAATGAGACTCAGGAAGCTAGCGTAGTAACCAGTCATCTTTATTTCTATCTAGGACTGCTCACTGAAGAAACCGCGGCAGCCCTTTTACAGTCGGGCTGCTCATGGCTGTGGCCAATGATGGCTCATCAAATTTCCCGCCACCATGGACCAACCAATCATAGGTGAGTATGCTAATACATAACACATTCAAATGGTAAAGGACATACATCAGGAATCTGCCCATTTCTTGGTCACATGAAGGTGTTTCAGATATTCTGAAGCATACCTGTGTTCAGGAAACTTGGCTCCCTCTTCAGCTATTCTTTACTGTCTTAATGGAAGTACATTTTTTTTCATCATGGCAGTACTCCTGCTCCTTTGTCATATATGGACAACTTAGCCAGTATTTCAGCTTCAGTTTCAAGATTCCTAATCGTATTTGCCTTTATTAAAGGAGTAATGAATCTTGGCTGTCTGTGTTTACCAATCCATTGTAATCCAACTCCCAGAATTCCCCAGCCAGCAAAATTGGGAGTTGAAGTCCACCAGGCTTAAAGTGGCCAAGGTTGGAGACCCCTGCTCTAGAAGGCACTATCTTTAGGAAGAAGATAGTGCCTACTTTTCTCCAGAGTGTCTCCAGAGAGCAAGACAAGAAGTAATAGTTGGAAGACCATTAAAGAGAGATCCAATCTAGAACCAAGGAGAAATTTCCTGACAGTGAGAACAATTTATCAGTGGAATGGCTTGACTCCAGAAGTTGTGGGTGTTCCATAACCAGAGGTCCTTCTCTTCCTCCTTCTCCTCCTTTAAAAGCCCTGCTTCCTACAAGCACTGATGATACGACCTAATTGGGTGATGACATGTTTGCAAGAATACCACCAAACTCAGAGAGCACCAAATATCTTATAGTCACCCTCCTCCTCCTCTTCTTTCTCCTCTTCCTCCCCTGCACGAACCCCACTCCTTTCTAAAACTTATGATGCTACCTAATGGATCATGAAATGTCTGGAAGAAAATAACCAAGCTCAGAGACCACCAAGGACCCAAAAGTTATCCTCCCCCTCCCCTTTTTCCTCCTCCTCCTCCTCTTCCTCCTCCCCCACATACCCTATTCCCTTCTTGGATTGATGATTACCTAGTTAGGTAATGAAACATCTGCAAGAAAACAACTAAGAGAACATCAAGGACTCCACAGATGTAAATCTGCCTATTTCATGGAGCTATAGAAACTCTGACACTGGAGATTATCCAGCAAATTTTTATGGGAAGGCTTGAGGATTCCTGCTGGACTAGATGGTCTCCAGTGTCAGTTCCAACTCCAGGATTCTCCAATTCTACCAAGATGGAAACTAAATCAAGGAGAGAACAAGCCTAGAAATAAGGAGAAATTTCTTGATGGTGAGAAGGACTTGTCTCCAGAAGTTGTGGCTGCTCCAACATGGTGAGATTTTAAAGAAGAGATTGGACAACCATTTGTCTGAAATGAAATCGAGTTTCCTGCCTGAGCAAGAAGTTGGACTAGAAGACCTCCAAGGTCCCTTCCAACTCTGTTATTTTGTTATTCTGTTATCTCAGCACCACCACTTCCCTATTGCTGGGTTGGTGTGTTTCCCCTGTGTATCTGTAGCTCATGGCCATCTACAAACTCAGCTCCACTAAACTGCACAATAGCCCACCAAAGAACTTCCTGTAATGACCTTTTGTTCTGTTGCTTCCAGCAAACTGCTCCATTCGTCCATCTTAAAAAAAGAATGGAAACAAAACAAATGCTTCCATTAAAGAGGAGAATTAAAGGATAATGGTGGAGGCTCTTTGTTTATGGACAATGGTCCTTTTGATGGTTATCAAGATTGTGGGATGCTTTCTTTCCACAGTGTGCTAAATAGCTCCTTGCATTACTGGAACACAGGCTGTTTATTTAACTTTGCCAAATGCTCAAAAGGTTAACGGTCTCTCTTTTGTTGGTAGCATCCTATCCTGGAGAAAGTCCAAAATTGGTCTGTGGATTACAAAGGGGAAAGCTGGTGTCCCATCTTTGGATATTTTGTGTGGAAAGCTGTGACTGTCTCAGAAAATGAGCATTTTCAGACTTTATATTCCATGTCTGAGAAACATACTATAAAGGCCATTTGTCTACAGGAAGTCCATATTTCCTTTCTGGCTTTCTAAAAAGGAAAGAAAATGAAAATGAATATATCTATCTGTTGACCTATTGTCTATAAGGACTCTTCCACACCATTTGACCATTATCATAGAAACATAGAGTTGAAAGAGACTAGAGAGGTCTTCTAGTTCAGGGGTCTCCAACCTTGGCAACTTTATGACTTGTGGACTTCAACTTCCAGAATTCCCCAACTGGCATTCCCTATAAAAGCCTTTGGTCCTATCACCAGGAGACAGTGAGTTCTAGTCCTGCCTTAGGCATGAAAGCCAGTTGGATGATTTTGGGCCTAGCACCAGGAGATGGTGAG
>BLBF01000056.1:2620404-2635693 GCA_015471245.1 Laticauda colubrina | reverse complement strand
GAAGGAAGGAAGGAAGGAAGGAAGGAAGGAAGGAAGGAAGGAAGGAAGGAAGGAAGGAAGGAAGGAAAGGCTGATCTAAAAAAGGAAGAAAAAACATACTCCCCAAAAGTAGCAGGACTTGACTAAATAATTGAATTCGATAATGACCAAGAAGAGATAATAAACTAAAGTGGAAAATCCAAACACTGTCTTAGAAGTCACTTTTCTTTTTTGTATTCTTGCCAAAGAAACCCTATGATTAATGTCCCTGCAGCCATCAAGTATTGATCAAAGATCTGGCTTCTTAGCACATGCTGATTGAGAAATCCAAGCTGATCAAATCTGCATAGCCCTTGCTTAGAAGATGATTGGATGGACATTGTGGAGTTGTAGCTAGACTGAATGGTTATAAAGAAGAAAAGGAGAAAAAAAAATCAAATCCCAGGAGGGGGGAAGGCCAAACCACTTCCTTATTGTTGCAAAGAAAACAACCAGAAAGATATTTCCATGAAGTCACTAGGATATCAAACAGGCAACAAGTAATCAAAATAAGGAGCGCCCTATCAAACCCTGCACCAGTTACCAGTGGTGTCCCCCAAGGCAGCATTCTAGGACCCACACTCTTTATACCAGTGGTGGTATTCAGCTGGATCACACTGATTCGGGGTGAACTGGTAGCAGGGATTTGGTGTGGGTCGCCGAACCGATAGTAACTTCTGGCTAGCCATGCCCCTGACTCGGTCGCCCAGTCGCCGCTCACTTGTCCTGCCCACCTGATGCTAGCCTGCCCAGTCATTCCTTAAGATATTTCTTTTTTTCCCCTCCTGACAATCAGCTGTTCCTACAATCAGCTGTGCTGGGATTCCCCTTATGTATTTACTGCTTTGCCCAGGTGGCTTCCCCAAGGCCCAGGAAGGCAAAAACAAAAAAACCCCTCTGCCTGCCCTCCATTTTTTGCCTTCCTGGGCCCCAGGGAGGCCCCAAAATGAAGCATGGGGGGGGGGGGAGCCTCCCCCAGGCTCAATTTTCTGCCTTCCTGAGCCATAGGGAAGCCTTCTGGAAGCAAAAACGCCCCTCCCAGGAGACTTGCCTGAGGCCCAGAAGGCCCCAAAATGGGGGTGGGTGGTGCTCCAAAAAAAGCCATGCCCACCTAGTCACATGGCCATGCCCCCTAGCCATACGTACAGAACCGGTAGTAAAATTTGTTTGAATCCCACCACCACTTTATATTCTACATAAGTGACCTTTGCAATCATCTTATAAGCAACTGCGTCCTCTTCGCTGATAGTGTAAAATTATTGAACACCACCAACAATGCTACTGTCCTTGATTATGTGTCTGAAGGGTTGAACAATTGGCAACTTCAAATCTCGACCAACAAATGTTCTGTCTTACACATTGGCAATAAAAATCAGAACACTAAATACAAACTGGGCGGATACAACCTCGTAGACAACCCTCACTCTGTCAAGGACCTAGCAGTACTCATATCAAACAACCTAAGTGTCCCATCCGGAAAAATGCGAGGTAGACCGGGTTCCAATAAACAAAGTCTTTATTGAAGCAAGTAACAGTAACGGAACAGTCTGGCTGAAGCCGCGGCAGCCTTTTTATACAGGCTTGCCTGCCGGCTTGTAGCCAGTGGCAGCTATTTGACTTTGCCTCCTTTCAGCGGCTCTTTTGGACTGGTTCCTCATGAACCAATTCAATACTTGTCTTTTTAGCCAATCAGATTGCATAGTTTGGAGTATACCATTCTATACAGAACACTAAGCACCAGAGCTCACTGTAACAGCATTATCAAAAAGGCTTTAAGAGTTGTTAATTTTATTTTGTGAAGCTTCTTCTCCAGGAACATTGAATTGTTAACTAGGCCATATAAAACCTTTGCCAGACCAATTCTCGAATACAGCTCATCAGTCTGGAATCCCCACTGTATATCAGACATTAATGCAATTGAGTGAGTCCAGGGGTATTTCACAAGAAGAGCCCTCCACTCTTCTGCTTGCAATAAAATACTTGATGCTACCAGGCTTGAAATTTTGGACACGGCCAACTTAGAACTATGCTGTCTACAGTCTGACCTAAGCTTAGTTCACAAAATTGTCTGCTACAATATCCTACCTGTCAACGGTTACTTCAGCTTCAACCGCAATAACATACGGGCAAACAACAGATACAAACTCAAAGTAAACTGCCCCAAACTTGATTGCAGAAAATAGGACTTCAGCCACAGAGTGATCAATGCCTGGAACTCACTCCTTGACTCTGTTGTTACCTCCTCAAACCCCCAAAACTTTAACCTCAAACTGTCTTTCGTGGATCTCACTCCATTGTTAAGAGATCTGTAAGGGGATTTGCATAAGTGCACCAGCATGCCTACCGTCCCTGTCCTATTGTCCCCATTTATTACGTATTTGAGCTCAATGTGAAGTGCCTTGTCTTTTCTCAGGTCAGACTGGACAAGTGACCAGAGATAAGATTTTAACCGGGTTCCCAGTTGTGATCTTGGTCCTTCTTGTTTATCCCTGCTCTTTGGTTTTGTTGATCAGGATTACCACAACCAAGACTCTTATACTGAAATGTCTTAAATTTAAAAGAATCAATCCAATTTAATAATAAAACACAGATCCCTAGTGTGGGGCTAACAATGATGAGGAAACCACAAAGGCTCTTACAATAAAGCTTGCTCAGAATTCCTATTGCCAAAGGATGTGGGCACAGATATTTTGGTAACGTCTCTGCTTCATCTACGGTCATTCACACAACTGTATTTTCTGCTTAGCAAAGCAAAAAGGTGTGCTGAAGAAATCACTGGGGTCTTTCCAGCTTTATTTTATTTATTTATTTAGTTTAGTTTGTCAAGCATGCATGCGAAAACCAATACAAATATGAAGATAACATATAAGCATATAGGTATAAACGGGTGTAAGTGTATACATAATAAACAAGTATGAATAAATGGGGACAATAGGACAGGGATGGTAGGCATGCTGGTGCGCTTATGCATGCCCCCTTACAGACCTCTTAGCAATGGAGTGAGGTCCATGATAGACAGTTTGAGGTTAAAGTTTTGGAGGTTTGAGGATGTAACAATGGAGTCAGGGAGTGAGTTCCAGGTGTTGACCACTCTGTGGCTGAAGTCGTATTTTCTGCAATTAAGTTTGAAGTGGTTTTCTTTGAGTTTGTATTAGTTGTTTGCCCATGTGTTATTGTATTATTATGGCTATTATTGTGTTATTATGGGAGGACCCAACTTTGGTCTAACAATAGAAACTATATTTGTTCTTTTCTAACCATGGTGTGAGTAGACTCCCTGGAAATTGGGGCTGGGAGAGACCCCTTGCAGTAATAATATTAATGTGTCATTCCAATTTTAGTATTTGCGCTGCCAAAACGAGGACAGTATTACTGTTCATGTGAATAAAAACTTTGGTGGGATCTTTTTTATTTTATTTCTTGATAATTTTTTAATTTTTTATTTATACAACATTTTATTTTATTTATTTATATAAGGGGTCTTGGAGTCTTAGTGGACAACCAGTTAAATAGGAACCAGCCATGTGCAGCAGCAGCCAAAAAAGCAAATGCAATCCTAAGTTGCATTAACAAAGGGATACAATTGAGATCAAGGGAGGTACTAATACCACTCTATAAAGCCTTAGTAAGGCCACACCTAGAGTACTGCATCCAGTTTGGGTCACCACACTATAAAAAAGAGGTTGAGACTCCAGAAAAAGTGCAGAGAAGAGCAACCAGGAGTTGAGGGGATGATTGGAGGCTAAAAAATAATGAAGAATGGTTGCAGGAACTGGGCCTGGCTTATCTAGAGAAGAGAAAGACCAGGGGAGACAGGAGAGCAGGGTTCAAATATCTGGGGCGTTACCATAGAGAGGAGGAGGGGATCAAGCTGTTCTCCAAGGTACCCAAAGGCCAGACAAGGAATAATGGATGGAAACTGAACAAAGAGAGATTTAACTTGGAAATAAGGAGGGATTTTCTGACAGTGAGAACAAGTTGCCATCAGAAGTTGTGGCAGCTTCATCACTTGAGACTTTCAAGAAGAGATTGGACTGCCATTTGGTGTAGGGTCTCCTGCTTGGGCAGGGTTGGAGTAGATGACTTTCAAGATCTGTTCTGTATGAAAATAGTAGACTCCTAATTCACTATTTTGATTGGCTAAGAAAGCCAGTATAGGGATTGGTTCACTAGGAACCAATCCAAGAAGCCGCTTAGAGGTGGCAAAATTAAACTGCTGTCATTGGCTACAAGCCGGCAGGCAAGCCGCTATAAAAGGGTTGCCACGGCTTGAGCCATTTTGTTTTTTACTTGTTGTTAACAAATAAAGACATTTGTTTGTTGGAACCCGGTCTACCTCGCGTTTTTCCGAACGGAACACTGGCGACAAAGGTGGGATCGTCCTAAAATGCGAGACTGTGCATGCGGCGAACTAAAACCAGGCTGAAGACGATGGCTGGAAATAACGCACCACCCGCACCCTTCAATCCCAATGAAGAGGATTGGAAATCCTACGTAGACCATTTCCAAATGTATTTGGAAAGTAACGAGATGAAAGAGATCTCAGACCATCGTAAGAGGGCTGTCTTCCTAACGCATTGTGGGCCAACGATTTTCAAAATGGCCAAGGCATTAGCGAAGCCCAGAGACGTGAAGCAAATGACTTGGCCCAAACTCCAACAAATACTGAAGGCTCATTACGCGCCAGTAGTGTCAAACCTTATCAAACGGCACGAATTTTACCTAAGAGACCAAAAAGAAGGCGAGACCATCGCTGATTTTGTGGCAGCCCTCCGACAACTGGGGGGAGCATGTGAGTTCCTGAACTTAGATGAAGCAATGTGAGATCGAATAATATTGGGTTTAAGAGACGCTAATTTACAAAGCAAGCTGCTAAATAAACCCAACATAACCGTAGCCGAAGCCATCGCTGAAGCCACAGCTGTTGAAGCCGCGAAAAAATCGGCGGTCAAAATGAAACAGATGAACGCAAACAATGACGAAGCGAGCCTAACTAGAGGGAAGAAACAATTTCCCACCACCACACACCACAAAGATTCTGACGAAATATCAGAATCCGGAGAGGAAGACGATGAGGTCCACCACCTATACGCCAACAAAAAAGGGCGCAAAAAAAGAAACTGGCGGGAATGCGTCGGCTGCGGAGGAAACCACCCTCGAGCCGATTGCAGATTCCTTGATGCCATCTGCAGAGCTTGTAAGAAAAGGGGACACATCGAGAAGGTCTGCAGAAATAAAAAAAATTACAGCCCAAACAGACGCAGCAACCCCCCCGCACAAGCTGAGCCAAAACAAACCGAGAGAAAATGGCAGCGAAACAAATAAGCCAGTAACCGAGAAAAAACCCATCAGACTTTCACTATAGGAAGCGCTCAGACGGAAAGCGGGAAAAAAGTCAAAATAATAATAAAAATCGAAGGCAGCCCCTGCGAAATGGAGGTAGACTCAGGGTCTTTCCTGTCAATGGTGTCATGGGACACAATCAATGGGTCCCTAATATCAGACTTAAAGAGCTCCAGAAGCAAAAATTAACCCTGAAGGACTACCAAGGAATCAAATCCCTGTGGTAGGTCTAGGACATTTCTGAGTCACCTACAAACAACATGTCGAAGTCCTGCCGTAGTCGAACGAGACCAACCAAGCCTCCTGGGCATCAAATGGTTCGCACCATTGGGCATCGGAATGACCGGAGTAGACCGGGTGGTCGCAACCGACTGGGAAGAAAACCTGATCCACGAGTTCCAGGACGTTTTTGACGGCTCCCTAGGCAGGTATCGGGGGACCCCAATTTCCTTTAGTTTAGACCCCCAGGTAACCCCTAGAAGACTAAAGGCCAGACGAGTTCCTTTTGCATTAAAAGCAAAAATAGAGGAACAACTAAACAAATTAATTGACCAAGGGGTTTGGAACTGGTTGACCATGCTAAATGGGAGACGCCCATTGTAACACCAGTTAAGCCTGACGGGTTGGTTCGCATCTGCGGAGACTACAAGGCTACCCTGAACCATGTGCTGCAACAAAGCGCATACCCGGTGCCAGTCGTACAACATTTGTTACACTCACTTGGGGGAGGAAAAGTTTTCGCTAAACTAGATTTAGCACAAGCTTACCAACAGCTTCCAGTAGACCCCTTAACGGCCGAGGCACAGACAATAGTGACTCACAAAGGGGCATTCAAGTGCAATAGACTCCAGTTTGGAGTGAGTGTGGCCCCAGGCGTGTTCCAAAGTCTCATGGAACACCTATACAAGGGGCCGTACCATATTTTGACGATGTCCTAATTTCGGCCAAAGATATGACCAAACTAGAAAAAAGACTAAGAAATGTACTAACAAAATTCAGAGAATCTGGACTGAAAATAAAAAAAGAAAAATGCTGCTTAATGACTGATCACGTCAAATTTTTGGGCTATTTAATAGACGGAGAGGGTATACACCCTCCTGAAAAAAAAAGTCAAAACCATTAAAGATGCACCACAGCCAAGAAACAAAACTGAATTGCAGGCATTTTGGGGACTAATAGATTTTTATAACGTATTCCTCCCCCACAAAGCAACAATAGCAGAACCATTACACCGTTTACTGGATAAAAAAACTAATTGGACTTGGGGTCATAGAGAGCAAAAAGTCTTCCAGAAAATAAAAAAATTATTAACATCAAACACCATTCTTATCCAGTTTAGTAACACACTTCCATTGACGGTGACCTGCGACGCCTCACCGTTCGGAGTCGATGCCATCCTGAGCCACAAATTGCCAGATGGGAGAGAGGCACCCGTCGCTTATTATTCAAAGACTCTGTCTAAAACCGAGCGTAATTATAGTCAATTGGACAGAGAAGCCCTGGCAATCGTCGCCAGAGTGAAATGCTTCCACGAATATCTCTATGGAAGAACATTTTTGATAGTAACAGACCATAAACCGTTACTAGGAATTTTGGCGGGAAACAAGCCTACACCGAACATTTTGTCCCTGCGAATGACTAGATGGTCAGAATTCCTAGCAGCCTACTCTTATACATTAACGCATCGACCCGGGAAGCAAATCTCCCATGCAGATGCATTAAGCAGAACGGCGTTACCGACAACGGAGGAAGACTTGGCACCGACGATGACCACCTTGCAGATAGAGACATGCCCCGAACTACCAATATCTGCAAATGATGTCACCAGAGCCACCGCAAAGGACCCAGTGACTGCCCGCATACTAAACTGGGTAGGTAAAGGCTGGCCGGAAAACCAAACAACTGAAAACATTAAACCTTTCCGGACCAGACAAACCGAACTGTCAATTCAAAAAGGTTGTTTATTGTGGGGTGATCGGGTAGTTATCCCTCCTAAATTACAAACCAGGGTACTGGGTATGCTTCACGAAGGCCACCCTGGTATTGTTTGTTAGGGATAACATTGTTCACCCTAACTGTTTTAGGTGAAATACTAACTATGAATCATAGTTAGTGTATGCAGCTTTAAATGTAAAATGGCAATTGTGGGTGTGGTTATGAAAACCATATAAAAGTAGCAAGGCTACAGCTTGCTCTCTCTCTCTCTGGCTTTGATGATCACTGATTACTGCTTGGAAGCAAGACTGCATTGCTCGAACGGGAGAGACAACAACGGACTGATTTATGTGAACTGACAATAGGATATTCTACATGGACTTTGCTAACTGAATATCCCTGAATGGACTGACTACATGGTAAATGAATATTGGACTGTTTTTGACTATGCTATAAACTTATACTGGAATAAAATATATTCTTGATTGCACAAGCGTATCTGTTATTTTTACTGTATGTTAATAAACATACAAGCTTAGCTCACTCATTTATCTGTGTGCCTATCTGACTAACGCTGCACATTCTGTTTAGCTTGTCTACCTAACCCTGGTTGGGGAACCCAGGCTTAACACTGTTAAAATGAAAAGCCTTGCTAGAAGCTATGACTGGTGGCTGGGTATAGATAGGGACATCGAATACTGGGTTGCAACAAATGTCAAAAAACCAGACCTTCTCCACCACAAGCACCCATAAGGGACTGGGAAACCCCACGAGGCCCCTGGTCTCGGATCCAAATTGACTTTGCGGGACCTACTAAGGGACATACATTCCTAATTGTCGTAGATGCATACTCGAATTGGCTGGAAGTTGTAGTTATGCCATCTACGACAACTGAAACAGTCATTAAACAACTTGACAAACTCTTCGCAACCCATGGACTGCCCGACGTTAGCTTCCCTAGGTATACGCCATGCTCTAACTGCGCCGGCCCACCCGGCTGCAAATGATAGAGTGGAGAGAATGGTCAGGTTTACCAAAGAGGTTTTAGAGAGAATGGACATTGGGGATGTCCAAGATAAAATTAACCGCCTACTCACCCTCCAACATATCATTCCCAGTACTATAACCAACAAAAGCCCGGCAGAACTATTAATGGGAAGGAAACTTAGGTCGCAATTAGACAGATTGCACCCAAATTATACACCAGAAATACACCCCGACTCCTCCACCCATTTCCGAACATTTGAAATCGGTGACCTAGTCTATGCAAAAAATTTCACCGGGGACCCCTTATGGCTTCCAGGCACAATCACACAAATTACAGGCCCCCAGTCCTACCGACTAACCGTAGACGATGGCAGGGAATGGAAGCGGCACATAGACCAGCTTCGTTCCCGAAACATTGAAAGAAATACAAACGCACAACCACAAATAATAAAGAACGATGAAAATCAAACCAAAGGGGGGGGGGAAATACAAGAAAATAATAAAGAACCGTTTAAAACAAACCCAGAATATTCTAACAAACAAAAAGAGCAAAAAAGAGACTTACAGTTAGAAGAAACTTGTGGGAAGAATCCAATCGAAGGGGCCAGCCAGGCCAGCTTGACCTGCCCGGAGAAACCAGGAGGGAGCGGCAAAACCACCGGCCTGAGAAACTCAAGCGGTAGCAAAATGGCTGACTCACCCTTCCAGGTGGTTCCATGGAGAAGAGCCGGAGAGACAGCAACCCCATCCGAACCGGTTGAAGTCTCCAGAGAAAATGAACTGCGCAAGTCCAGTAGAGTCAGAAGAAGCCCCACCTACCTGCGCGACTACGTCACAACGTAGGACTGAACCAAGAGGGGAGGGGTGTCGGGGTGTTCTGTATGAAAATAGTAGACTCCTAATTCGCTATTCTGATTGGCTAAGAAAGGCAGTATAGGGATTGGTTCACTAGGAACCAATCCAAGAAGCCACTTAAAGGTGGCAAGATTAAGCTACTGTCATTGGCTACAAGCCGGCAGGCAAGCCTCTATAAAAGGGCTGCCGCAGCTTGAGCCAATGTTCCGTTTTTTTACTTGTTGTTAACAAATAAAGACATTTGTTTGTTGGAATCCGGTCTACCTCGCGTTTTTCCGAACGGAACAAGATCCCTTCCAGCTCTGATGATCTGTGATATAGTTTATATAGTTTATTTATACATTTTTTGTGGGGAATCATGTCTTCCATTTTGAGCAATTCCTTATGTGAGTGGTTTGGCCTTTCCCCCTTCTAGGATTCTTTTTTTCTCCTTCTTTTCTTCTTTTTAACCATTCAGTCTAGCTACAATTTTGGAAAAGAAAACCGAAGGAGACAAGTACATGTCACTTCCCTTAGACTGCCAAAGAAACAGCTCGGATGCCGTCAGAAAGAGTCAAACGAAGCTCAAAGGTGTCTTTGGCCTTTTTACGCTTCCCAAACCAACAGAAGGTTGGAAAACCATTGTCTAAAGAGACTCAAGGCTTTGTCAGCAGGATAATTCTCTGAAAACTGAACAGACGGGGACTCAATCTGGTGTGGGAAGAGAAGCCAAGAAAAGGAAAGATTTTGCTCAAAAAGAGATCATACATGGTCATAAAGTAGTCATAGATGATTGTAAATTACGTATCTCAGAGTCGGCTTGCTTTCAGAATTCCAGCGATCACCCTAATTAAATCATGAGCCTCACACCAAACTTCAAAAAAACTTCAAAGGATTTATTGGGAGCGACTTCAGGGGTGGGATTCAAAAATTTTAACACCGGTTCTGTGGGTGTGGCTTAGGTGGTGGGCTAAGTGGCTTAGGTGGTGGTGGCTTGATGGTCATGTGACTGGGTGGATATGGCTTGGTGGTCATGTTATTGGCTGGGTGTGGTGAACTCAACTTCACTCACTTTGAGGCATGCATCTCCTAGCCTGGCCTCTCATGACTGTGGGGATGCTGCAACAGTCGTAAGTGTGAAAAATGGTCATAAGTCACTTTTTTCAGTGCCATTGTAACTTTGAATAGTCCCTCCACACAAGCAAAGTACCAGCAAAGGAAAAAAAACTCCAGAGAAGTTCCAGAGACAGGAAGTCTAGTCCTGCCAAGAATGTAATAAGGGTTAACAGAGAGGCAGTTTCTGTAAACAACACCAGAATGTTTCCTTCCTGCCTTCCTTACAGGATTAGGCCAGCAATTTCTTCTAACAACCAGTTAGAATGTTAACAACTGGTTAGAACTGCTTAGAATGTTAACAACCAGTTCTAGCAAATAGATGCGTACTAGTAGAATCCCACCCGTGAGCGACTTGCTGGCACAACCTGTATGAAGCCGACTCTGAAATATGAATTTACAATCACCAATGTTCCTCTTTCCCCCACCCCTCTGGGTGTATCATCATTCAGATTGTCCAACGAGACACGTTCATGGGCTGAGGGTCATCAATCATGCTGTCCAATGGAGGATTTTTCCACCAAGAACACCCGGTTGCCTCAGTTGCAATCTTTGTGAGATAAGCTTGGAATGTGCTTCTGAGCTCATTTGCCATATGCTCCTTCAGGGTTCCCCCCATCTTTCTTATGGCAACTTGGAAACCAGCATAGGAATGTTTTACAAGTTGACATCCAGATCCAATGGGAGGAGGCTGCAGAGAGAACGATTCTTGAAAGGTGTCTCCCAGTGGATCCCTGTGAGAAGAGATTCTGGGCTGTGATTGAAAATGTTGTCAACGTCTCTATTCTCAGCTTCCTTGCTGGTCTTCACCCAAAGTGGAATAACAGAATGGAAGGGACCTTGGAGGTCTTCTAATCCAGCCCACTGCTCAAGCAGGATACACTATTCCAGACAAATGATTGTCCAGTCTCTTCTTAACATCCTCCAGTGATGGAGCATCCACAACTTCTGGAGGGAAGTGGTTCCATTGATTAATTGTCCTCTCTTTCAGGAAATTTCTCCTTGGAAGATGCTATCAGGATTCCCCTCAGCCTTCTCTTCATTAGGCTAAACATATCTAGTTCCCTTCAGACATTAGTTGTGATTTTAGCTTCTAGATCAGGAATCTCCAAACTTGGCAACTTTAAGATTTATGGACTTCAACTCCCAGAATTCTGAGAGTTGAAGTCTACAAGTCTTAAAGTTGCCAAGTTTGAGGAGCTCTGTTCGAGATCAGGGGTCCCCACCCTTTTGGACCTCAGGGACCACCACACTCATAATTTTAAATCCCATGGACCACTAATATGGATTTTGACTGATGGGTAGCTTGCTGACGTTGGCGGGAAGGTCGATCCTATATTCTAGAGCTGCAGGAGTCATAGGACTGGCCCTTTGGTCATCCCGGAGTAGCTGCTCCTCCACCCGGGTGCACCAGCCTGCCATGGATTGGAGGAGCTGCTCTGGGGTGGGCAAAGGGCCAGTGCTGTGACTCCTGCAGCACTGGAATAGGGGACCAACTGTCCCACCAACATCAACAAGCCACCCCAGGGCAGATTTCCCTCCCCCGCCATTGGTCTTACCTTCCAGTTCCAGCTCGCGTGGCTCTACTCAAGGTAAGGTTTGCGCTTGGCCAAAGGTTGGGGGCCAGCAGGTGGGCGGGCCATGTGGGTGGTGCAGCCTTGTGTTTCCGCGCAGCCTGGATTAATTGCTTTGGGAAGACATTTCTCTGTGGACCTTCAAAATTTTCTTTTTTTAAAAAGAAAATCAAAGGTGAGGTTTTATTACTACTTTTTGGTGTTTGATAGACAACATTTGTTTTTTCAAAATTGCTGAAAGTGGGATCATAGCAATGACACATAAGGGTTGATAATGAGTCACTCTGGAATGTTGGTATGTTTTCTTTAAATAAAATTTTATTCAGTTTTCCACATATTAAAAACATCTTTTTTCCATGAACAGCACAGTTCCAGGTTATCACATTTCCATACAAACGTGACTTTAATTTCATACTCATCTTTCACATTTGAATTCAAATCTTCCCATTACTTTCCATATTTTCTATCATTTTTATTATATACTCTCCTCCAGCTTATTTTATATTTTTTTCAATTTATTACCTAATCTGTTCTGTTAAACTTTAAATAACTCTCATATTATCATATTCATCATACTTTATGGTTTTCTCTGTCAGGCTTGCACTTTCATCGCATATACTTAATTCATCATTTCAAAAGTTCAATCTTAATTCAAACATTTCTCTGCGGACCACCAAAATTTTCTTGGTGACCACTGCACTCGATCATCTTCATTGCTTTTCTTTGCACTCTTTCCAAGGCCTCAGTATCCTTTTGTATCATGGGGGACCAGAACTGAATGCAATATTTCAAATGTGACCTTATTAGTGCTGTGTAGAGCGGTAGTATCTCTTCTCGTGATCTTGATGCCCTCTGTTCATGCAACTTATGATTGTGTTGGCTTTTTTGGCAGCTGCAACACACTGCTGGCTCATATGTAAGCACCTCCCCTCATGAACAAATCTACAAATAGACACAATAGCCTACACAGAAGAACACAACCATATTCTTTGGTCATTTCTGGTAAAGAGGATGGAAAGGATTTTACAAAACCTGCTTTGAGTGTTTTCTTCTAACTTACCAAGTTTGGAGAAAGCCTGGAAGATATGGGGGACTTAGCCACATGTTGACTCAGTTTTGCTCTACCATCCTAAATTAGGAGCCTCCAAAGTTGGTGATATTAAAAACTTTTGAACTTCAACTCGGAGTTGAAGTCCACAAATCTTGAAGTCAACAAGTTTGGAGACCCTTGTCCTGAATGAATGAGCACCTTTTCCTTGCCTGATCATAAGAATCAGGTTTGGGATTGTCCTCTTAAAAAAAATCTCATCATTTCATAGGGAAAGTCCATCAAAACATCTAGAGATGTTCGACCATAGCACCATCCTGTGGTTTAGAGGCATGAAAAAATAAGTAATCTACCTGTTCCTGCTTCTGCTTGTCTTCTCTCTTTGCTAGTTAAATGACTTTCTTTTGCTCTTTGGATCTGAGAAATACCTTAAAAAAATGAAACAAGAATTGCCTCCTTATCATGCTTCTGTTGATTGTGCATTGAAAGTCAATGTGCCACTCGGGGAGAACATTGCTCTATGAGAATTTTAATGTCCTGTGGCACATCAGATTGCATTTATGCATCTCCGTGAATATATTAAATCTCTTGCCATTAGCAAACCAACAGGGTTGCGAAACTGTTTCTCAACCCCAGAAATGCTTAAAAATTAGGTGATGCATTTTTTATAAGCTGCCTGGCTGTTAGGTCTGACTGAATCCTCCAATTCAAATTCAATTTTCATTTCTTCAAGCTTACTTCCACTAAAGTTTTTGGTTAAGCCAGAGGTCTCCAAACTTGGCAAGACTTGTGGACTTCAATTCCGAGAATTCTCCAGCCAGCATAGCTTAAACTTTAGTCTTAAAGTTGCCAGGCTTGGAGAGTGCTGGATTAATCTTTTACCACAATTTCTTTGTGTCTTCCCATCACACTTCTCCATCATAGCTCTGTGTGAATAACTTTCTGTTCCACTGCTTTGCAGAAAGATAGTCATTCGAAAATGAAGTCAGGTCAGGATGATTAAACAGAGATTTGCATAGTGCCAGAAAGCTATTTCAGCCTAAAACAAGAATTTATGGGTCCTTCTTGGAAAGCATAAACTCATCTTCCAATTAAGTGTGAAATTTAGTGAGTGTTTCTGGGCAGATTCTGTAGGTATATAAAAATATCTTGCCATTGTTGTCTTCTGGAACATTTTAGTCCTTCTCAGTCTGGTTAAACAGCTGTAGGATTTCAGGGGGTGTGACATCAATTTTCTAGGTTCCATCATATCACAAGACCTAAAATGGACACCCAACCTCAAAAATATCATCAAAAAAGCACCACAAAAAATGTTCTTTCCGCGCCAACACAGAAAGCTCAAACTGCCTGAGGAGCTGCTGATCCAGTTCTTCAGAGGAATGATGGAGTCCGTCATCTGCACCTCTATAACTGTCTGGTTTGGTTCTGCAACCCAACAGGACAGGCACAGACTCCAGAGGGCAATTAGGACTGCAGAAAAAACAATTACCTGCCTTCCATGGAAGACCTGCATCCTGCACCATGAATTAAAAAGAGGGCTGGGAAAATATTTACAGACCCCTCACATCCTGAATATACTGTATAAAGGCCCTGTCACACTGGCCGACGGATGCAAAACGTTTGTAAAAAGGACACAGCGGATGAGAAAAATGTTCCATCCATTGTTATCCGCTCTCAAAAGTGCCCCGAATTTGCATAACTAGAGCAGACAACACGGAAAGGAACGGACGGGGGGAGGACATAGGGTGGATGGAAAGCGGATGCTCCATGGAAGCCTAACGGATGGAAGCGGATGGAAGCGGATGGCACATCCGCAAGGCTTCCAGGGGAGCACAGCAAAGTGGACGCGGAACAGAAAGAGCGGATGCAGAGCGGATGCAGAGTGGATGAAGCGGATGCACAGCGGATGCCGAGCGGATGAAGCGGATGCAGAGCGGAAGCCTAGCGGAAGCCTAGCGGATGCCTAGCGGATGCCTAGAGGATGCCTAGTATTCACTGCGCATGCGGGGAGGATGCATTGCATCAGCCCCGCGGATAGAAAGGGAAGCAGCTCCCAAGAAGGTCATCATTCAGAGGAAAGACCTGCTTCCAGAGACAGCCAGCCAGCCAGCCAGCCAGCAACACAACAACCATGGGGAAGAAACGGAAGCCTCTGCCATCTGCTGCCAGCCCTGGCAAGAGGGACAGGGCCACCCTCCCACCCCCTGGCCCTGACTCTGCTTCTGCTGGGGCTTCTGCTGCCCGGGCTCGATCTTCTGGTGCTGGGGCTTCTGCTGGTGCTTACTCTGCTGGTGGTGCTTCTGCTGATGCTGCTTCTGGAGGTGGTGCTTCTGCTGGTGTTTACTCTGCTGGCGCTGCTCCTGGTGCTGGTGCTTCTGCTGATGCTGCTTCTGGTGCTGGTGCTTCTGCTGGTGCTTACTCTGCTGGCACTGCTCCT
>BLBF01000056.1:2581870-2609666 GCA_015471245.1 Laticauda colubrina | reverse complement strand
CAAATCACAAATGTGTCATCGATGTATCTTAGCCATAGTTTGGGTTTATGGGTGGCATTAGCCAGGGCTCTGGATTCGAATTCTTCCATGAACAGGTTTGCAATGACGGGTGACAGTGGTGATCCCATAGGGGCTCCTTCAATTTGCTTGTATCTTTGTCCTTTGTATATGAAATATGTGTTGGTTAGGCAGTGTTCTGTTAGTTCCATGAGGTCTTTGGCTGGTTGGTATTTATTTTTGATGATTTCAAGAGTTTCTTTTATTGGGACTTGAGTGAATAGTGAAACCACGTCGAAACTTACAAGCAGATCTTCTTGTTCTACGTGTAGATCTTTGATCATTTCTAAGAAGTGGTATGAGTTTTTTACATATGAAGCTGCGGTTTCAGCATGGGGCTGTAGTTGTTTTGCTAAGTATTTAGCTAGGTTTTGTAATGGTGCTCCTATGGAGCTTACTATGGGTCTGAGAGGTATGCCTTCTTTGTGTATTTTTGGGAGGCCGTATAATTTGGGGCATCTAGAAGATTTTTCTTTTGGGATGATCGTCTGTTGGATTTCTTTGCTTATGTGGCTGGTTATAATTTTCTTCTTGGTTAATTTTTCCAGATATGTGGTTGGGTCTGTGTTTATAGCTTTGTATGTGGAGTCTTGGAGTAGGTCTGTCAATTTTGTTTCATAGTCTTTTCTGTCCATTACTACTGTGGCATTTCCTTTGTCTGCTGGGAGTATTATTATGCTGTTATCATTTTTCAGGGTTTGTAACGCTCTGAATTCATCTTTTTGCAAATTATTTTTTGGTGGTTTCGTTGTGCATAAGATGTGAGTAACCTGGTGTCTTATTCTGTCAGCTTCATCTGTATTTAATTTGGTTAGGCTGGATTCTACTGCACATATGATGGATTCTGTTGGGATTTTTTTGGGTGCTATGGCATAATTGAATCCTTTGGATAGGACATCTGTTTCTGTTTTGTTGAGTTCTCTGTTGGAAACGTTGTATACTAGTTGTTTCAGGTGTTGTTGTGGGTTATTGGGAATTTTCTTGTCATTTTCTAATTTTTTCAGTTTTTTTGAGAGTTTATCATTTTTATAAGTATTTTCAGTTTCAGCTCTCCAAGTTGTAAGTTGTTTGATCTTATCCCAAAGTAGAGGGTGGATTTTGCTGCTCAATTCCAGGTGTAGTGCTAGCAAATCTTTGTTTAACTGATCTAATTGGAATCTTTTACTGTGAACTTCATTTCTGAGTAGAGATATCTCTGTCCTTTTCAGGATACGTTTGGTAGCTGCTGTGTTTTTATGAAATGTTAATTTGAAGCAGGTTGGTGTTACATTGTTGTCTCTGCAGCTGCATAGGAATTTTAGGTCACATAGTATTCCTGCTCTTTTAACTTCCAGCTTCTCATAGCTTCTGATCTGGCTGTTTATTTCCTCCCCGTAGAGGTCAGATATTTGTTTTTTTAAGTTATCGCGGGTACTTACATGTGTGCTGTTCAGCTTACTTCGGGTATTATCCCACGTCATTGTAGTTCTGTTAAAGTTGTAGCAACGTTTCAGCAGAATCTCATCTGCCATCATCAGGCTTCTGTATGGATGTGGGTCTTACAGCTCCTGGTTTTTAAATTTGAGGCTGGTTCATTCTGATTGGCTGGGAGCCTGGACCTATTTCATTGGACTTGGAGTTTGATTGATTGGTGTTCCTGGTTTCTTCTGTCTGTTTTGTGGCTTTGATTGGCTGGCAACAGTCTGTTCTTGTGTTGGAGGCTTTCAGTGCAGCTTGGCTGCGTGTGAAGGGACGGCTGCTCTTTATTAGCAAGCTGGGTTTCACCTGGGTGCCTGGTGGGGGGGTTAGGTTGGAGCTTTCAGAGAGAGTCTGTTTTTGCCCAGGTGTTTGCCTGGCTTGTGGCATGGAGATCTTTCTATTTGAGAGTGCAGGCTTCCAAATGATTGACAGTCTGGTGGAATCATCTCTTCTATTCATGCTGTCAGGTCTTTTTTCAATCTCTATGGCTTCTCTGATGATTCTGTGGCTGGGGTTTTCTATAGTGGCCAGGGTTTTAGTGCCATTGAAGTTGATGCTGTGACCTGTGGTTTTCATGTGTTGGACTAGTGAGGAGGTGTGTTCCAGCTTTTTTACTGCATTTTTGTGTTCCTCTAGGCGGGTACTTATTCTTCTATTGGTCTGTCCAATGTATGTGGCCGGGCATGATGTACAGGGAATTTCGTATATGCCTTGGTTTTCCAGGTCAATTTTGTCTTTGGGGTTCCTCAGGATGGCTGCTATTTTTTTGTCTGTTTTGAAGGCAGTCTTGATGTGATGCCTGTGTAGTATCTTACTGATTTTATCTGTGGTACCTCTTATGTAGGGCAGGACAGCTGTTCCATGGATCTGTTGATCTTCTAGGTCTCTGTTATGTCTTGGTGTGTTTTTGTGGATCAAGTTGGTGATTTTGTTTTTGTGGAAGCCATTGGCTGTCAATACTTCAGTCAGGGTGCATGAGATTCTGCTGAAACGTTGCTACAACTTTAACAGAACTACAATGACGTGGGATAATACCCGAAGGAAGCTAAACAGCACATATATATATATATATATATCTCAAAGCCAGGTACCTACACAGTTGGTTTTTCCTTGCCTTAGTGTAAAATCTTACTTTTATCTCCATAAGCTTAATCATCCTCAGCTTTTAATCTTGGATTAAAAGATTTTCATCCCAGGCCATGGAGAAGTTCAAGAAGAACTTGGCTCTGTTCTCAGCTGTGCAGTGAAGCAGAAGCTGGTATTCTTAAATGCACAGCTGTCGTCTTTCTGCTGAAAGCCTATCCCTGCCAGCACCATCTGCACTCCAGGTTTTCTTCTACCATCCTGTTTTTCTTCTTCTTATTTTCCAGCTTTCTGAAGAAACAACCAGCCCATCAAACTTCGCTTAGCTCAATGTTTTTCATTTTTCCCCTGAGGGTTTGTCTCTCTCCCTAGCCGTAAATTCATCTTGCAGAGTCTTTTCCCCTGGGGATGCTATTTGGCAAGCCGAGAACAGGCCCGGTGGGTTCATTTTGTCCTTGTATATGGGAATTGCCTACAAACACCCTTGTGGTTTTCTTTCTCCCTGAGAGTCTTTTTTTTCAAGTTGGACATTTAGGATGGGTACAAAAGCAGAAAGAAAGATGTGCAGTTTTTGCTCCAAACTAATCTGTGCTGTGCAGCAGAAGAGCAAATCTTTCTTGGAACCCAGTTGGGATTATATATTATATTTATATATATTATATATAAAATATATTTAAAAAGTAGCATTAGGAATTTTAGAGTAGAAATTACTTCTTGTAGATTTCCCTCAGGTGGGTTGATTGTCAAGCCCCATAAATCTCTGCCACTGGGATGATCGGGTCTGTGAGCCAAATCTCCCAACGTGGAAGAAGAAATGGTGGGGTTCTCCAGGTTGTAAGATATTTGAGAGGTTACCAATCAACCCCTGAGTTCAGGGATGGGATTCAAAAATCCGAGCAACTGGTTCGCTGCCCAGTTGCTGGATGGGCATGACCATGGTGGGGGTGGCTTACTGGAACTTCTGGGAGGGCTGTTTTTTGTCTTCCCCATTGTCCGGAGGCTTCCCTTGGGCCACCGGGAGGGCAAAAACAGCCTCCCCCAGGCTCCAGAGGGTCTCCGGAAGCCGGAAACAGGCCCGTTTCACGACTTTTTTCCCCTTCCCTGAGTCTCCATGTGGACCCTGCACTTACATGTATGGAAATTGGGTTGTATGGAGACTCCTGGGAGGGGAGGGGTGGGCAGGACTAGCTGGTTGGTTCAAATGCTGGTTCAGCGAACCAGATGTAAATTTAACATCCGGTTCACCCAAACCTGTCCAAACCGGTAGAATCCCACTCCTGGGGAAAGTAGGAGGAAGCTTTATGAGGTATGCTTGCCACCATGAGTTATTTATAAAAGTAATGAAGGCAGGATAAAGGTAAATAAACACATACATATAAACATGACACCTTAGCACAGGCATCAAAGAGACAGATACGAATTCTGAAACTTTTGAATCTCACCTATTTTGCAAACTCATCTGTTGTCTCCTGCAATGAAGTCACTTCTTCTCATCCTCTCTTCACAAATAGAATTCTTGCTTGGTTGTTTTTTTAAAATAATAATAATAATAATAATAATAATAATAATAATAATAATAATAATAATAATACTTTTATAAGCATTTTTAAACATCAAAGATGTTGGATGGTTTCCTGCACACACACACACACACACACGCGTGTGTGTGTGTGTGTGTGTGTGTATATGCTGTTTAGCTTCCTTCGGGTATTATCCCACATGGGAGAATACCCGAAGGAAGCTGAACAGCACACATGTAAGTACCCGCGAAAGCTTAAAAACACACACACATACAAACACACACACACACACACACACACACACACACACACACACACACACATATTTGCAATATCACAGAGAATAGATTCGATTTATTCTGAAAATGCCAAGGGAGTGTCTCAATGAGATGGAGAATATTATGCCTGTAAACTGGCTTCTGTTATTATTTCATTGTGAACTTGCAGATGCTGGACCTTTTAATAAAATTGCCTTCCCCCTTCCCCAGGGTTCACCCCAGTCTGCACCCCTTCATCTCCCTTATTCATTGCAAAGAAAGGTTCTTTAGACACCGTAATACTTTGCAATTCAACAAGCCAGGCAAAACCTCTGGCAGCTATTTGTGGGAATGGTTGACAGGCTGAGTCCACAAAGCAACAATAAAAGGATGACCACTGCAACTTTGGACTGATTCACAGCTGCAGGAGAGATGTGCAATGGCATTTCCCCTTCCTTCACAAGATTAATTTGCCTTTGAGGAGTTGAGTTTTAGAATGAGTAAACCCAGGAATGAGAAAGTCCTTGGTGGCCCCAGAGTAACACCAAAGCCAGAGAAAGCTACAGAGTAGCAAGTTGGAAGGAGAACTGAGAACTGTACAGGATATACAAACCTTCCCATGAATTGTGAGAAGAAATTCTTCCTTGGAGACTCTACAAATTGCCAACCATTTTTCTTTCCGGGTCCTCTTTTTGGAACTGATCTTTCACCCGGCCAACATCCTCATGTTCTCCTACAGAATACAGAATAATGGAAGGCAACTCGGAGGTCTGTGGGCATGGAACTTTCTTGGAAATGCTGAAAGGACCAGTTTACACCCATTTGCACTATTCAGGTAACCCTGAGGGCACCGATAAACCTCCAAGTGGTCTCAACAATTCTCAGAAAGAGTGCTAACGATCAGATGACTGTAAGGAATAGAAAATCTTCCATTGTCCATCCTTCTCCACCATTCAGTCTGAACTGAAGAAGCTTCTTGGATGAGAAGCGGAACCTCTTCCAGGAAAAAACAAAGTCCAAGTGCCTTTTGAAAAAAAGAAAAAGTACTTTTGGGACAACCATGATTTGGATGATTGAGATTTGGATGATTGATCCACAGACGATTGTCCAATCTCTTTTAAAAAACCTCTGCTTCTTTGGAATTTACATCAGAAAGATGTTTTAACTGAATATATTGCTATGAAGGTAGATTGTAATGCATTAATTTGCAAAAGGCTGATTTAAGCTTTTTAGTAATATTTCTTTCTGCCCAATTTCTCTAAAAAACAACAGGAATAGAGTCCACAGAAAAAAAGTCTTTTGTGAAGAAAATGTTCTTCAATAGACCAATCAAAAGAATCATCAGAGTTCAATTGACAGTTAACAGTTGCCTTCACTGATGGTCATCAGAGAGTTGGGTTTTAGGGACAATAATCTACTTATTTATTTATTTTGTTTGTCAAGCATATATAAGAAAACAAGTACAAGTATGAACATAACTTATAAACATATAAGTATAAACAGGTATAAGTAAATACATAATCAATGAGTATGAATAAATGGGAACAGTTGGACAGGGACAGCAGGGACATAGAATAACAGAGTTGGAAAGGACCTTGGAGGTCATCTAGTCCAACTCCCTGCGCAAGCAGGAGCAAATATTAGCTTCTACCTGGGATCGAACTCACAGCCTCCTGATTGTGAGGTGAGAGTCTTTACAGACTTCTTAGGAATGGAGTGTGGTCCACAGTAGACAGTTTAAGGTTAAAGTTTTGGGAGTTTGAGAATGTAACAATGAAGTCAGGGAGTGAGTTCCAGGCATTGACCTCTCTGTGGCTGAAGTTGTATTTTCTGCAATCAAGTTTAGAGTGGTTTACTTTGAGTTTGTATTTATTGTTTGCTTGTGTGCTATTGTGGTTGAAGCTGAAGTAGTCGTTGATAGGTAGGACACTGTAGGAGACAATTTTGTGTACTAAGCTTAGGTCAGACTGTAGGCGGCATAGTTCTAAGTTGTCCAGGTCCAAAATTTCAAGCCTGCAACAAGTATTCTATTGTGAACAAAGGAGTGGAGGATTCTTCTCATGAAATACTTCTGGACTTGTTCAATTGTATTAATGTTCATTATACAGTGTGGATAATGCTTCAGGCTCGAGAACAGACTAGAACAGAATAATTAAGTTGGAAGGAAAAAGCAAATAAACAAAGCATGTTCAAAAAAGAACCAGAAAGTCCAGTGCCTTTTGAAAAAACACTTTTGGGACAACCATGACCTGGATGACTGAGAATCTCCATAGACCAGAGGTCCCCAAACTTGGCAACTTTAAGATTTGTGGACTTTAACTCCCAGAATTCCTTTGCTGGCTGAGGAATTCTGGGAGTTGAAGTCCACAAGTCTTAAAGTTGCTAAGTTTTGAGACCTTCGCTGTAGACATTTGCTTGTCAGAAATGCTTCCAACATGATTCCCTGTGGAAATCCTTAAACTACAAGCTTTTGCTGACGATTTAGCTTTTATTCTGGAAGACCCGTTAGAAACCGCTCCAAAGTTATTGGAAAAGGTAGAGACATATGGTGAGATGGCTGGCTTGAAAATAAATAAAGATAAAACAAAGATTTTGACAAAAAACATGTTATTGAGACAAAGAGAAGAACTGACAGATCTTTTGAAAATTCAAATTACAAACAAGGTTAAGTATCTGGGGATATATTTGACAGCAAGATGTAGCACATTAAAAGAGAATAATTATATTAAACTTAAACAACAGATAATTACAGATTTGAAGAAATGGGAAAATTTACAATTGTCATTAATAGGGAGAATTTCAACAATTAAGATGAATATTTTACCTAGAATTTTATTTCTCTTTCAAACAATACCAATTAGACTTGGAAAAGACTATTTTGAAGATTTAAATAAAACTATGTTGAAGTTTATATGGCAAGGTAAAAAAGCGAGAATAAAGTTAAAACTTTTGCAAGATGCTAGAAATAGAGGAGGTTTTGGCCTGCCTAATTGGGAATTGTATTATCAAGCTGCAAGTTTGATGTGGGTCAAAGAATGGATAACATTAAGAAAACATAGATTGTTGACATTAGAAGGACATGATTTACTGTTGGGCTGGCATGCTTTTTTATGGTACAAGGGAACTAAAACACAGGGGTATTTCAGAAGACATTATATACGGGAGTCTTTGTGGTTAAATTAGGAGAAGATAAAAAAACAATGTTATTTGAAAATTCCAATTTGGTTATCGACTATTGAAGCATTTTCCTATCCTATGATCTATAAAAAGGAACAAACAGTTAGATATGGGGAACTGTTGGATGAAAAGGGTGGACTTAAAATGATCCAAAATTTAGAGGAACAAGGTATAAGGATGAATTGGTTTTCATATGCGCAAATACACTCAAGATATCTTGAAGATTTTAAAAATGATTCCCTGTGGAAATCCAAAGCAGTGATGGGATTCAGCTGGTTCGCACTGGTTTGGGAGAACTGGTTGTTAAGTTTCTGAGCAGTTTGGTGAAGTGGTTGTTGGAACAAATCATGAGGGCAGAGAACTGGTTGTGAAATTATATGAATCCCATCACTGATCCAACATCCTGTTGCTGGAATATTCTGAAGTATAAAGGCCACAGGTTTCTAACATCATAACACTTCATTTGACTTAGTTGAGGGGCTGCACCCAATCTTATCTCCCACTATTCATCACAGCTCTTAGTATTATACTGCTCAGGCAGGTCTCCAGCTGGAGAGGTGAAGGACGGGACACTAGATCTTCCGGGTGCCAAGCCATGTAGTTCATTGGGGTCCAGAGATAAAATTCCTGTCTCTGAAAATGTGAAGCAATTCAACATGGTGTCCACAGCTCCATTGTTCTCTGCAGGATATTGGATGCATTCAAGGCAGGTAAGAATTTCCCTCTGTATCAATCATGGTTAAATAGGCCATGTGTCTCTTCTTCAGGCCATAAATTTAAACCTAGGTGACAACAGATATTATATTCCATCTAATAAGATGAGCAATTTTCTTTTATGGCCTTAATGTCCCCGCAACTCAGTGTTTTCAGGCTCACAGGGTATTTATTTATTGTATGTATTTATAATTCAGTTTATTATTTTGACAACAAATAACTCAAGGCAGTCAACACAGCCTCTGCCTTATTTTCCCAACAATGAAGGTACTGTGAGGTGTGGTTGGTTGAGAGAAGGAGACCGACCCAGCGGGCTTTTATGCCTAAGGCGGGACTAGAACTCACAATCTCCTGGCTATTGGGCCAAAGTCACCGAGTTGCTTTCATGGCTAAGGTGGGATTAAAACTCAGAGGAGGAGAATGATTGGTCCACGGTCAACCAGCTGGCCTTCATGGCTAAAGTGAAAGAAGTCACTGTCAGATGATTCATTTAAATTGCATTGATTTGTTTAACAATCACGACAAAAGGATCACAACATTGGACTCATTATCTGCCTTTCTTAGCAAGAGAAACGTAGTCTCAATTGTGGTTGTAAGTGCAGGACTACCTGCATTTTGCTGTTTTGAAGCATCATTTTTTTAATGCAATGTACCGTCTTTGGCCATCATTTCAAGGCCTAGACCATGTGGACATCTCTTAAAATCCTTGTTCCCCTGGGTTGATTGTTCTCCCTGTCAGAAAATTCCTCCTTATTTCCATGTTGAATCCCTCCTTGGTCAGCTTCCATCCTTTATTCCTTGTCGGGGATTTGGGTGCTTTAGAAAATAGCTTGACCTCCTCTCTGGGGCAGCCCCTCCTCAAATATTGGAAGATGCTCTCCTGCCTCCGCTGGTCCTTTTCTTCCCTAGACTAGCCAGGCCCAGTTCCTGCAACCGTTCTTCACATGTTTTAGTCTCCAATCATCCCCTCATCCTCCTGGCTACTCTTCTCTGCACCCTTTTCTAGAATCTCAACATCTTTTTGATAGTGTGGTGACCAAAACTGGATGCAGTACTTACTCCCAGTGAAGCCCTACTAAGGCTTTATAGAGTGTATTAGTACCTCCCTTGATCTGGATTGTATCCCTCTGTTAATGCAATTTAGGATTGCATCGGCTTTTTTGGCTGCTGCCACACACTGCTTGCTCATAACATCTGGGCCATTAATTAACTAATTAATTAATTGGGCAGATGTTAATTTTATTAACGGTCTAAAAATTAGGGCTGTTAGAAAAAGCTGAGATCTGCCCCACTTGGATTTTTTTTTTATAGCTGAAGGAGGGGATCAAATTCTTGGAAACTGTTAGCATGCTACACCCTTTTCTCCACGTATCATACCAAAGTGGAAAAACCTCCATTTTATAAGGCGATAAAAGTGATTTTGTTCAGAGGATTCAGTGGGGAAGGAGGTCTGTCTTTTGGCTTGGGGTTTATTTTCTCACTAGTCTGTAAGCAGTTTTAGGGTGATCCCTTCATTGGATTTTGTGGCTTTTGCTTTTTAGGGCTGTAAACATTTTGCTGTAGGGACAATATATAAACGCTGTAAATAGAACAAAGAACAGGATAATAATCAATAAACCTTGGATGCCGAAAGGGAGGTGTCAAGAAAGTTGATTGAAAAGAACTGCAGATTTTTTTTCCCGGTCCATCAATCAATGTCTAGACCAGAGGTCTCCAAACGTGGCAACTTTAAGACTTGCCAACTTTAGGGCCCCCTGGCGTAGACTCTGCCACTGCAAAATTTTAATGGAACTATGCCTATATGTACACTAAAAGTCTCCCAAAGCTTCCCTCCTAGTGACACTACATATGTATCCTTGTCGTTTTCTTGGCAACCAAAGTTGTTTGCCTTTTGTTCACAAGAAATTTTGTTTCCCCCCAGCTGCTTGGTTTAGCCAACAACCTGGGGGATTCTTGACAGCCTCTCATTTAGCTACTAATGAGTTTGGATGCTTTGCTCCTGGAGACCATTCAAGGCAGTAGTGCAATTTCATTTTTTTTACTACCAGTTCCATGGGTGTGGCTTGGTGGCCATGGGTTGGTGGGCATGGCAGGGGAAGGAGACTGCAAAATCCCCCTTCCCTCCCCTCCCCACTAACCTCCCCTCCCCACTAACCTCCCCTCCCCACTAACCTGCTTTCCAGCTCCGTTCTCTTGTGCAGGGCAACCAAAGGAGACCCAGCCAATCGGCTGGGACTCAATTGGAGGCAGAGAAGAGATGGGGTTTGTGGGACCAATCAGAGGTGGCAGTGGCCAGTTCTCCCAAATACTCAAAATTTCCATTACCAGTTCTCCAAAACTGGTCAGAACCGCCTGAATATCACCTCTGATCCAGGGTCAGGTAGATGCAATCACAGCTGAGCAAGGTATGCATTTCTGGTGAACTAATGAAAAGACTCTTAAAAATATGTGGAACTGTCCTGAGATAGTTCCATGTCACTAAATCCAGTTCTTAGTTTTTGGGGTATCATGACAGGATTATGAAGAACACACACTCATCTTCAAGAATTCAGAGGAACTTGCACGGAAACCTAATGCAAAGTGTCTCCCACTGCATCCCCTAACTTTTTATTTAGTGGCATGGAAAATCCGGTATCAGTGACCCTTCCTGCATGTGGAGGCAATGTTAAAGGATTTCATCTACAAGGAATCCAAGTTGCACTGGAAGGACAACAGCTGAAGAAGACAACTTCTCTATGGGTCATCTTCCATATCATCTGGTAGACCAATAGAAGAGACTATCGGTAGCTCATGGTTGAACTGTGGGGTCCTTGGTGCTCTCTAAGCTTGCTGGTTTTCTTGCAGATGCTTCATTACCCAAGTAGGGAACATCATCAGAGCTAGAATAAAGTGGGGTTTGTGGAGTAGTGAAAGAAGGAGGAGAGGCAGAGGAAGAGGAGGAGGAGGAAGAGGAGGAGGAGGAGGAGGAGGATGGAGACAACTGTGGTTCATGGATACTCTCTGAACTTGAGGGTTTTCTTTCTGACATTTCATTACCCAGTGAGATAATACCATTAGTGCTAGAAGGTTGGGTTTGTGGAATGGAGGAGGAGGAGGACTGTGAGATCCTTGGTGCTCTCTGAGCTTAGTAGTTTTCTTCCAGATGTTTCATTACCCATCTAGGTAACATCATCAGTGCTAGAATGGAGTGGGATTTTTGGAGAGGAGGAGGAGGTGAAGGAAAAGAGGAGGACTGTGAGATCCTTGATACTTTCTGAACTTGGTGATTTTTTTCCAGGCGTGCTAGTAGGTGGAGTTTGTGAAGTGGAAGATAAGGGAATGAGGAGGAGGAAGAGGAGGAGGATGGAGGAAGAAGAAGAAGGGGAGGAGGAGGAGGAGGAAGAAGAAAACTGTGGGGTCCTTGGTGCTCTTTGAGCTTGGTGGTTTTCTTGCAGACGTTTCATTACCCAACTAGGTAACATTATCAGTATTAGAAGCAAGTGGGGTTTGTTCTCTCTTTAGGCAGCAGACGCGGTTTTTTTTTTGTGCTTCCTTTCTCTTCTTTCACTAATTCTCACATCTATGGCAATTGGCATCCCCCCCCCCCAAAAAAAAAATGTTTGCGGAAGAAGAGATGTTCAGAGAAATAGGCCCAGAAAAACTGTGTGCATCTTACATAAATCCAGGTCAACATTGGCCAAAAGGAAGTGTGTGAATGCAATTGTGTTTTCATTGCATAATTCTTGGCTGCCGTTTTCCTGGCCTCCCACATTGCTGTCAAATCCCACAGGAAGACAATGCAGGGGAGCATCATTTTTTTGCGCTTTTCCAAGATTTGTTGCGACTGCCAGACTGCCTGCCCTTGAGAAATAGTTGAAGAATTTCTGATTTCTCCTCTGAGAATTGGGGAAAAATTCATGCTTTGCTAATGAAGTGGGAAGATCTGTCGCTGTCCCTCATCAGATAATGGAGTTCTCGACTTGCAACAGTTTGGTTAGTGATGGTTTGAAGTTACAACTCTCTAGCAGCTCTTTAGCAGTGAACAATACCCCGATCCAGGAACTACCAACTCAGTAAACAATGGCTTATGCTAGGAACCACCAAGAACACTCCCATCAGCATTGATAGGGCAAGCTCCTTGTATATAAGCAGAAAGCAAACCTCACTCCCTTCTCACATTAATGATGTTACCTAGATGGGTCATGAAAGGTCTGCAAGAAAATAACCACGGTCAGAAAGCACCCAAGACCCTACATTTTCCTCTTTATCTTCCTCTTCCACCTTCTCGTTTCCCTCCTCCTCCTCCTCTCCACAAACCTCCCTTGCTTCTACCATTGATGATGTTAGATTAGAATTCTTTATTGGCCAAGTGTGATTGGACACACAAGGAATTTGTCTTGGTGCAAATGCTCTCAGTGTCCATAAAAGAGACATTTGTCAAGAGTGAAGAATCATCAGGTGCAACATTTAATAGTCGTAGGGTATAAATAAACAATCAGATCATACTAGGAAACAGTCCATATAAATTATAAGGATACAAGTGACAAAGTTACAGTCCTACTGTCACAGGTGGGAGGGGATGGGTGATAAGGAGTGACGAGAAGATTAACAGTGATAGTAGTTACCTAGTTGGATGGTGCAATCTGCAAAAACAAACAAACAAACAAACAAACAACCATCAAGCTCAGAGATTACCAAGGACTTCAAAACGTATAAGTTTGAAAATAAAAATAAAAAAACAAAAAAAACCCTGATTTTATGGTTTAATAATGCATTGTACATCATGAAATCCTTCTGGTTCCAAGATGGGATAGACAGACAGACAGACATGGAAGAGAGAGAGAGAGAGAGAGATGGGATATAGTGGTGATATTCTACTGGTAGCATCAGCTGTTGAAGACACAGGGAGAATACAGGATTGCAGGAGAAGGTCAGTAGTAAACCCCCTGTGTGGATGCAAAGCATGCCCACCAAGCCACGCCTAGAGAACTGGGGGTAAAAAAAAAGTTGAATTCTACCAGTCGTAGGATCAATAGACAGACAGACAGATAGACAGATAGGCAGACAACATGGAACACAGGAAAAAAAGAGAGAAATATGGATGATAGATGGGTAGATAGAAACAGATAGATAGATGATAGATAGATAGATAGATAGATAGATAGATGATAGATTGATTGATTGATAGATGATAGATGATAGATGATAGATGATAGATGATAGATGATAGATGATAGATGATAGATGATAGATGATAGATTGATTGTTTGATTGATTGATTGATAGATAGATAGATAGATAGATAGATAGATAGATAGATAGATAGATAGTATATATGTATGTATGGTTGATAGGTAGAGAACATAGAGGGGAGGGAGGAAGGGAGGGGGAGAGAGAAGAGCTTCAAATGGTGCCAATGAACCCCAATTCTACCCTTTACACTAGTGCAGAAAAAAAATCTCTCTTCCTTCTGACATAATAGAAAAATTCAATCACAGATGTTCCTATCATAACATCCAATGCTGAACTGGGTGGTGTTGATAATTCCAGTGGAAAAGCAGAATTATATCCTTGAAAAGTTGATGATACCCTCTGAATGAATCAGACAAATCAAAGTTCCCTGCACCACATAATTTGCATTTTGTATGATTGCACATTTTTTACTCCATTGCCGTCATCCCCAAAATTGTGTGCCTTTGGTGAAATGTACTGCTGCTTTCTTTGTGACTAGATTTGTAATATCTTCTTTCTGAGGTCTTCTGGGGTTGTTGGAGCTACTGAAATGTTTACAAGAACAAATATGTAGACAGGCTAAAAGTGTCATTTCATTCAGGTTGCCTTTTCATTCAAGTTTTCTCCTGTATTAGTTCTCCACTCTAAGGACAGCAATTTTTTATTTTATTTTTTCTCTTGCCTCCATGGAAAAGAAAAACAATGTTCATGGAAAATGCAAAGATCAGATGAGAGAGATTTATCTGCACCCAGTTCTGATCGCCACAAACAAATAGATGTTGAGACTCTAGAAAAAGTGCAGAGAAGAGCAACAAACATGATGAGGGGACTGAAGGCTAAAACATACGAAGAATGGTTGAGGGAACTAGGCACGGCTAGTCTAACAAAAAGAAGAACTAGGAGTGATATGATAGAAGACTTCCATTATCTGAGAGGCTGTCAACAAGGAAGAGGTAGACAACCTATCCCCAGAAGCCCTTGAGGGCAGGACAGAAATCATGGATGGAAATGTTTTTGGAATTTCTCAGTCATCCAGGTCCTGGTTGTCCCAAAGGTGCTTTTTCAGGAGGCAACTGGACTTCCTTGTTTTTCATTGAAGACCTTTCGCTTCTCATCCAGGAAGCTTCTTCAGTTCTTTCTTCTTCAGGTAACATCATCATTTCAACCCTGGCTGAGCTACAAATGTTCTCTTAAAAATATAAAAATAATCATACATAAACAGTTTAAAATGATGAAAGATTAAGAACAAACTGAAACAAACCAAATTTGGATTGCTGTTCAGATTCATCCAATTGGAAGATTTATACAGTATACTGAGATAACAGTTCAAGAAAATCAATCAGAATAGAGTTGGAAGGGATGTTGTAGGTCTTCTAGTCTACCCCCCTATACCATTTCAGACAAGTGGCTGGCTGCCCAGTCTCTTCTTAAAAACCTCCATTGATGGAGCACCTACAACTTCTGAAGGAAAACCATTCCACTGGTTAATTGTCCTCACTGTTAGGAAGTTTCTGCTTAGTTCCAGGTTGCTTCTCTCCTTGATTAGTTTCCATCCATTGTTTCTTGTCTTGCCTTCTGGTTCTTTGGAAAATAAATGGTCTTCTTCCTCTTTATGGCAGCCCCTTAAATACTGGAATCCTGCTATCATGGAATCCCTAGTCCTTTTTTTCCTCCAGACTGATCAAGCCCAAATCCTGCAACCGTTCTTCATATGTTTTAATCTCCAGGCTTTTAATCATTTTAGTTGCTCTTCTTTGGACTTTTTCCAAAGTCTCAACAACTTTTTTGTAATGTGGGAATGCAGCATTCCAGCTTATTGATCTTTATTGAATTGTTTTTTTACATTGTCTATGGAGATTCTCAATCATCCTGGTCATTATTTAAAATGTGCTTTTAAAAAGGCAACTGGACTTTGTTTTTTCTTTGAAAACATTCTGCTTCTCATCCAAGAAGCTTCTTTGTTGTTGTTTTTTTTAACGCTGTTTCAACCCAGCTAGATGGCAGTCTCCAATCAATCTTGATTGAGTTTCCCAAAGCTTGAGCATGGTCAGAAGTAAGGATGGAAAACCACTGGGAAATCCCAGAGCTAGACTGAGATGTCAGAATAACATTTGGAAGAATGACCCTGCCAGTAACTATGATGTCTTTGCCAAGGAAGTGACATGCTCATAATTTCCAAAGGAACTGAGATCACTTGAAGACTTGATTTATTTATTTTTTTGCTATTGTTCTTGATCACTGCAATGGATCTGAAATAGAGGACAGATCTTCAGTCAACTAGGTGTCAGAATTCCAAAGATTGCCCTAATTAAAACATGAGCCTTGAGCCAAACTTCAAAAAAAATTCAAAGGATTTATTAGGAACGCCATACTGGCATGACTTGGATGCAGCCAACTCTGAGATATGTAATTGACAGTCACCTATGTCCCTGTTTCCCTCCACCCCTCTGGGTGTATCATAATTCAGATTCTCCAATAAAACACGTTCATGGGCTGGGTGTCATCAATCATGCTCTCCAATGGAGGATTTTCCTGCCTAGAACACCCAGTTGCCTCAGTTAGAATCTTTGTGAGATAAGCTTGGAATGCTCATCTGTCCTCCTTGAGGGGTTTATTCCCTCCCTCTTTTGTATGGCAACTTGGAAACTGTCATAGGAATGTTTTACAAGTTGACACTAGGCTGAGGGAACAAAACCCAAGGACAGAGAAGAACCCAATGGGTTCTTCTGGAGCACCTCAACTGGGCAAGAATTGGCGAGTACTCAAGTACTTTATTGATCTTTGAAGTCCATGTGCACAATTCTACAGTGAATAATTGTGGCACCAGTGTTTGATGAACTGAGACTTCAGCTTTAGCATCTTGATCTGCAGAAGGACATTCCAGATTGAGCAGAGATGGGCTACAGCCAGTTTGGACTGGTTCTAACGAACTGGTAGTTCTGACAATCAGCTGGTCCCGCCCTGTCCTATATTTCAGTCTTTTTCAGCTTAGCTGATTTGCACGGCACAGCGGATTTCATGTGCCTCAGTTGTTCTACTTACTGGGGCTGCCCTTGTTCTGACCAAAGCTTCCTGAGATTGTAATTAAGCATACACTTAGTTAAAACAACTCTTGTTTTATTTTAATGCTGGGAATTATGTTCATTCCCAGCCTGTAATGAGTCCCAAACAGTCCCTCGAGATAAGCACCCACCTTTCTCTCCTTTGAATTGCTGCCAACAACTAAAGTGCTGAATGAACTATATAAAAAAAAAACCAGCCAAAGTACAAAGTCCACACAGAGCTTCAAGGATTAATCTGAACAGAGTGAATGACTTTGCTTCCTGCAAAGGTTTCTTCACCTTTGCCTGTCCTTTATACTTTATGGGAGGGGCAATCACCTCCAAGCCTTACTCCCAAGTTGCCCCTTTTGTCTTAGCTGCTCCTGCCTTCTGGCAGCTCTGTGCATACGCGCATTGGGAACAGGCTCCCCTTGTTCCTCTGCCTCACTGCTGCCAGACTCCAAAGGCTCCAGAGTCAGCATCCCACTCCCAGATGGTCCTGACCCCATCTCTGCATTGGACACAGGACCCTCAACAGAGTCCTCCCCAGACTCCCAGACTGGTCCCCATTCTTCCCCACTGTCCAAATCTGCTGCCATGTACAATGGCTGTGGTGAACCACAACAGCCCTGTAGAGGTTCAAATTGGTGTTGTTTGAATGCTGTGAAGCACACGCTCACAGAACCATTTGTTAAACCAGTTGCAGCCCACCAGTGACTGCTTGATGGCCTTGAGATGCAGTGAAGATGTTGCCTAGTCTCCTCCTCACCATTGGGATGTTCCCTAGTCAGTTCACAAACCGTCTGCAAGAAAACCACCAGTTAATGAAACATTCAGAAACCAACCCATGAAGTTGGAGAACGAACCTTCACCCTCATCCTACACCTGAGCTACATATATTCCCCACTGCAAAGCCACCAAGCTTAGAGAGCACCAAGGACTCAACACTCTTGAGAAGAGTTGGACTTACAATTCCCAGAATTGCAAGTTTGTCATCGCTGGAAAACATTATTGTTGAGAGAAGCTGATTAATGGCTATAAATAGGACATGCTATTTTTTGGCTTTGGAAGGCCTCAAGGGCATGCATTATTTAGCCTTTATGAATCTGACTTTGCACCCTTCTCCCACCCAACCTCTCTCTCTGAGAGAGAGAGGGAGGGAGAGAGAGAGAGAAAGCTAGCAATGGAAATAAGAATAGTGAAGCTGAGAAAGCCTAGCCCAAGGATCTTCAAACTTGGCAAGTTTAAGATGTGTGGACTTCAACTCCCAGAATTCCTGAGCTAACATGACTGGAGGAGGAATTCTGGGAGTTCAAGTCCACAAGTCTTAAACTTGCCAAGATGTGATCATATTAAGAGCAACTGCGTTCTCTTCACTGATGATGTAAAGCTATTCAACACCACCAACAATACTGCTACCCTTCAAAAAGATCTTGACTATGTATCAGAATGATCAGACAAATGGCAACTTCAAATTTCAACAAATAAATTCTCTGTTGTATATATTGGCAAAAAAAATCAGAAAATAAAATACAAGCTGAATAGTCAAGATCTTGTTGATGATCCAAACTCTGTCAAGGACCTTGGAGTACTCATCTCGAATGATCTAAGTGCTAGAGCCCATTGTAACTACATAGCCAAAAAGGCATTAAGAGTTGTTAACCTTATCTTACATAGCTTTTTCTCTGATAATATCACGCTACTAACTGGATCATACAAAACATTTGCTAGACCAATACTCGAATACAGCTCATCAGTCTGGAACCCATATTACATATCTGATATTAGTACAGTTGAGAAAGTCCAGAAATATTTCACAAGAAGAATTCTCCACTCCTCTACTTGTAGCAGAATACCTCATGCCACCAGACTTGAGATTCTAGATCTAGAAAACCAAGAACTATGCCACCTCCGTCTAATCTAAATATAGTATATAAAATCATACATTGCAATGTCCTACCTGTCAATGAATACTTCAGCTTCAACCATAACAATACTAGAGCACACAATAGATACAAACTCAAGGTTAACTGCACCAAACTTGACTGCAGAAAATACGCCTTCAGCAATAGAGTGGTCAATGTCTGGAATCCTCTTCCTGACTCTGTGGTTTCTTCCCCTACCCCCCAAAATTTTAACCTTAGACTTTCTACTATTGACCTCACCCCTTTCCTAAGAGGTCTGTGCGGGGCGTGCATGAGCACACCAATGTGCCTACCGTCCCTCTCCTATTGTTTCTTCTATTTTTCTTATATGTACCCATTTCATGTATTCATAACTATGCATATACTTATATCTATTATCTTGTAAGTGATAATAAAGTAAAGTAAGTAAAGTCAAGTCAAGTAAGTAAGTAAATCAAATAAATAAGTAAGTAAGTAAGTAAGTAAGTCTTCAAGTTGCCAAGTCTGAAGTCCCCTGGCCTAGATCCTCACATGACCATCTCCAAAGCAGGTTTTCTTTTTTCTCCAAAGCTGCTTCATATTTTTTCTAACCATTTCCCTAATCTCCCTTTCACCTGCTGATTTCTTGATGTTGAAGAAATTTTGGAGCTGGTGAGAAATATAATAATAGAGTTAGAATGACTTCACAGTTCTTATAGTCCAATTTCAAGCAGAAGACCCTGTACCATTTCAGACAAATCATTGAGCAATCTCTTCTTGAAAACCTCCAGTGATGGAGCACCAACAACTTTTGGAGGCAAGTTGTTCCATTGGTTAATTGTTCTGATTGTCAGGAAATTTCCTCCTTAGTTCTCGGTTGCTTCTCTCCTTGATAAGTTTTCACCCATTGGTTCTTGTCTTGCCTTCTGGTGCTTTGGATAATAGCTTGACTCCCTCTTTTTTTGGGCAGCCCCTCAAATATTGGAAGACTGCTATCATGTCACCCCAACTCCTTCTCTTCATTTTGAACCCTCATTGTTGATTTTGAACTCATTTGCTTTTGAGCCCTCACCTCAGTCTGAATTGTTGCTCTTTGGTTCCATCTCAAATTGATCAATTTTATTTCCATACAGTTTCCCAAGAGAATAGACAGACTGCTAAGTCCCATTTCAAACAGGCTTGCATCACACCTTAACTAATTAATCCGCAACACAAATTATTTCCAAGCTCACCCTGGTTGCTAAAGCTTAATTCTGAAAATTGAAGACATCGCTCCTTTTATAATCCAATAAGGAGCTGGAAAATAAAATAATAAAATAAAATAAAACCTGGAATATTATGACCAGAAGTAAAAAGATGTTGAGATTTTGGAAAAAGTGCAAAGAAGAACAACTAAGATGATTCAAGGCCTGGAGACCAAAATATATGAAGAATGGTTGCAGCATTTGGGTTTGGCTAATTTAGAGAAAAGAAGGACTAGGGGTGATGTGATAGCAGTCTTCCAGTATTTGAGGGGCTGCCCCAAAGAAGAGGGAGTCAGATTATTTTCCAAAGCACCACAAGGCAGGACAAGAAGCTATAGATAGAAACTTAATCAAGGAGAGAAGCAACCTGGAATTAAAAAGAAACTTCCTAACAGTGAGGAAAATTAACCAGTGGAAGGACTTGCATTCAGAAATTGTGGAGACTTCATCACTGGAGGTTTTTAAGAAGAGTCTAGACAGTCATTTATCTGAAATTCCATTCCATTCCATTCTCTCTTCTCTTCTCTTCTCTTCTCTTCTCTTCTCTTCTCTTCTCTTCTCTTCTCTTCTCTTCTCTTCTCTTCTCTTCTCTTCTCTTCTTTATTCCATTCCATTCCATTCCATTCTATCCTGCCCTACCCTACCCTACCCTAAAATAAACAATAAAATAAAATAACAAAACTTTGTGCTGTGCGCAGCTTCCTTTTTAAATACTGTGTTCCCAGCTGCAGCTAGTGAAGGGAATCAAGGCCCTTTCCTCCCCTGTAAGCCACACAACTTACGTTGCTCCCTTCTCTGTTCCTCCCTGTGTGCCCTAGGGTGAACAGTGGGTGGGCGTGGGTCTTCCTCCAAATTCCCTCTCCCTTGCTCTACCTCTTCCCTGCTCTGCCCAGCTGGACTTTGCCCTTCCCCAGTTTCTTCCACAGCCAATGGAGCCACACTCCCACTCCCTGTCAGCTGTTCATCTTTCTGCTCAGATTCAGATTCCAATAGGGGCATGACAGTACCCTTGTTTTTTAGCTATTCATTTAGCAACTGCACAAAGTTACAGTACAATGAAAATGAAAAAAAAAGTGATTTATGAGTGGTCCTCAGACTTATGACTTATGACTTATGACCGTTGTTATGGAATCAATATCTGTGTGCTGAATGACCAGGATGCATTGACAATGTTTGCAGCCTTCCAAGGTTACATGATTTCCAGTTGCGATCTTCCAACATGCAAATTCAATGGGAATCTGGATTCATTTAATGACTGCACCATCCACTTAACAACCAGTGGTTTTCTTAACAACCATGGCAAAAAAAAGTCATTCTATTAGACATGACTTCCTTAGTGCCTGGTCCCACTGCACTTACGGATGCAAAGAGGATGTAAATTGTTAAAAAAAAGCTTGCCTTCCGTTGGAAAATGCTATGCATCCGTTGTGTACTCATTGCATACGTGTTTCATATGCTCTATCCATGGAGCATCCTTCCACTGTGATTTCATCTGCACAAAAAGTTTTGAGCTGCACAAAACTTTAAGAACGGATGAATTTTCCACTGTGTACGATGTACATCCGTGACATATATGGGCAACAAATGTTCTATGTCCATTATCATCCATTAAACGTCCACTGTATCCTCTCTGCATCCTCTGTGCATCCTCACAACTCACATCCACTGCAGCTGAAAACGAAAAGAGAGAGGAAAGAAAAGGTTCATGGAACATCTATACAGCGTTAGTAGCATGGAAATAGAAAGGATGTAAGCATATGCATCTCGTATATAAAGTATTAAAAACGGACAAAACATTTGTATCTGGAATGTATCTCATATATTTAGGATGTCTGGAGTATGTAGAAGGACACCTAGCGGACAACTGATATTTTGGATAAAGGGGGAGAAAATCATCTGGATCCCAGTATGAGTCGAGCAGCCATGGTGTACACACCTCATCACCCTTGGCCTTGGTCTTCAACATCATCAATTGTTCTCCACCATGGATGATGACACAGTCCATATGATAGCTGCACTCATTCAACAGCAGAACCAAAACCTGTTCAGATTGTATCAAGTTTTAGACAGAAGGAGAAGAAGGAGACGTCCGAGGATGGATCATGAGAAGAATGGACTTTGGACGGTATGACCAGTTGATGGTGGAGCTGAGGAATGAAGACCCTTGTGCATTCCATCACTTCATGAGGATGCCACCAGCCATGTCTGATGAACTTGTACAGCGTCTGAGACCCAGGTTGAGCAAGCCTAGTACCAACTTCCATCCCAACCTGAACCCTGGACTGAAGGTGGCACTGACTCTGCGGCACCTGGCCTCTGGAACCACATACAAAAACATGCAGTATGCATGGAGGGTGCCACACAACAGCATCAGCAAAGTCATCAGAGAAGTGGTAGAGGCCATCGTTGAAGAATACATGGACGAGCTCCTGAGGTGCCCCACCACTGAACAAGGCTGGAGAAAACTTGCAGAAGATTGGTATCAGAGGTGGAACTTTCCCCACACCGTTGGAGCCATAGATGGGAAGCACGTGGCCTGCAAAGCTCCAGCCAACTCAGGGTCCACTTATTTCAACTACAAGGGCTTCTTCAGTATCATCCTCTTTGCCATAGTTGATGCTGACTACAAGTTCATGTACATCGATGCTTCAGGCAATAGGTCAATGCCAGTCACCTCAAGGATGGACTGGAACGCAACCTTATCATGGGTTTTCCAGGTCCAGATCCCCTATCCAATGACATACAAGATGTGCCCTACTTCATCGTTGGTGATGACACGTTCTCCCTCAGAACCTACCTCATGAAGCCCTACACTTCCAAATACCTCACCTGTGAAGAGAGGATCTTCAACTACAGGCTGTCCAGGGCAAGGCGGGTGATGGAGAACACCTTTGGCATCCTGGCCAACAGGTTACATATACTTCTCATCACCGTGCAGCATGACCCAGAGACTGTGAGGAGCATCGTGGAAGCTTGCTGCGTCCTGCACAATCTCATGCGCACCCGCTACCCAGTGTTGCAGAACAGACTTGTTGACCGTCAACAAGGGAATGGGGACATGGAGCCTGGTGAATGGAGGCAAGGACGTAACCTGATGGACACTGTGGATGTACAAGAACCCAACAGAGCTTCATGTGAAGGGAAGAAGCAGCGCAACCTCTTGAGACACTGGTGCAATTCCCCAGCTGGAGCAGTGGAGTGGCAAGACAGGATGATAGATGATTAGAATGGATGCTTTCTTGAGACTGTTGCATAACACTGATGAGATTGTGCCATGTATGTTGAGTGGTCCTGCAATGAATAGGACATTAATAAAGAGCTTTGTTTATTTTAAAATGTGTTGATCACTGAACAAATTGTTATTGATAATAAAGGTCCATATGTGTGGCAGCTGGGATGGTGGACCATACAGTCCCACTATGGTTGCACTACAAGCGTAAGTCCGGAGGTTTATCCCACAACTATCCCACAACTATCCTTATCTATCTCATAAGCATGCAAATGTTTACCATTTTTTCAAAGTTTTTACCAACACTTTATTAAGTAAACAAAATTAATTAGGTAAACTTTATTAAGTTTATTAAGTAACCATAAACTTTATTAAGTTTATTAAATAAACTTTATTACTTTATTAAGTAAACAAGTCAGTCTCTGAAACTATTCTGAGTCAATCTGAGTCATGTCCATGGTCTCAGCTGTGAAGCATAAGGCAGTGACTGTGGATGTGGCTGTGGCTTGAGTGCTGGTCTGATGCGGAATTGGAGTGCTTGGCCTTGAGGGTACAGCAGGTGGTAGTGTGTTCAGGACGCTATCCGAGAGCTGACTCAGTCAAGTGAAGTTGAGAGGCCCTTCATCAAGGACTTGAGATGTCAGACCCAATACTGATGACAGATTGTCCATTGATGGGCTTAGCTGTGGGGTGGAGGAAGGAGGAGTGTAGTGGGGCTGTCTGGTCCGCAGCTGGGTGAGGAGTGGCGTCTGTGGTGTCCGAGAAACCTGGGTGTGGACTGGGAAGGGCTGCCTCTGCTGTGGGAAGTCCTGGTAGTCGTAGCCTTGGTAGGTGAGGGGCTGTTGAAAGCCTTGGAAGGGTTGTGACATCGCCTGGGGTGGAGGAGCAGACCTGGAGTGGGTTGGAGCAGCTTCAGCTGGGCCTTGAGGGTTGTGCAGAAGTGCTGTGATCTTCTGCTTCATTACCTGGTACTGGGCCTCGGGCAGGTCCCTCAGGGTCTGGCTCACGTAGGTGATGAAGGTGTTCCGGCCCGAGGATGCTCTGTGCAAGTGGACCAGCTGAGAGAGAAGTTCTGTGCTGGTCTTCATTGTGTTCCTGATCTCCAACAGCACACTGTCGTCCTGGCCCTCCAGTCTGCCTCTCTGCCTGCATCCTCTGGAGCTGGTGGTGGGGGTGGGTTGACCTCTGATGGCTGCCACTTGTTCCTCCATTTGTGATAGCAGGGCGTCATCTTCCACGGGATCCTCCAAGTTCGCCGGCATGGGGAGTGCAGCTGTTGAGAGGGTCTCTGCTGTGGGGCCCTCTGAAGACACCTGTCTGGACAGGGTAGCTGGCTCCTGGCTTGAAGATGCCTGGCTGTCTGTGGGCTGTCTGAGGGAGAGGGGGCTCAGAGGGGCTGCTCCTCGGTGGCGGATCTCACCCTCCAGGAAACTGCACTTGGCCATGCCGTACTTCTCCCAGTCAGTGAGCTTGACAGCGGCCTGCCCGGATTTCTTGAAGTGTAGCTTGCCATACCAGGTGTGCATGTGCTTCCACCATCTTAGGAGTACTTCTGCAGTGTAGCCCAGGCTCTCTGCCTTGTCTCTCCAAGCTGCCTGCTTCTTCTTGGTGTCCTGATACAGTCTGTGGCCCTTTCTCCAGAGGTACTCATTCTCCCTCAGCCATTCCAGCACCTCATCCTCATGCTCCTCGGAAACAGTATACTGTTTCCTCTCTCCCTTCTGCTTCCCTTGCTTCTTCCACTCTCTGGCAGGGGCTTCAGCAGGGCCTTCAGGGGCTTGAGCATCAGGGCCTTCAGCAGCAGGGCTTTGAGGGGCTTGAAGGACTTGGGGCTGGTCCACCACAACAGCAGCAGCTTTACCATCAGAGTCAGTGTCAGGGGGTTTTTTTGCTGGTTCTGGCCTCCTTCACCTTGCCAGGGCTTGAACGAGTAGATACGGACTTCCTCTTCTTGCCTGACTGACGAACCATGGTGTTCCTGCAAGATCTATCTGCCAGCACGTCTTTCTGCTTTATGCTGACTGCGTGTGTGCTGCATCCCTTTATATCCGCGGAGCGGACGCAATTCATACCCCCTGCATACATAGTGAACGGTTTGCATCTGATATACATCCGCGCGGCATCCCCTTTCTTTCCGTTAGGTGTACGTGATACATCCGCTTCATCCACTATGCATCTACTTTTTCCGCTATGCGTCCGCTTCACAATTTTCCCCCATAAGTCCTTCCGAGTTGTCACCTCCTTGCATCCGCTTTCATCTACTAGGCTTCCGATGAACATCCGTTTAACATCCCTGCTACATACTACCCACGTCCATTCTTTTCTGTTCTGTTTTCACACATTTTCACCACTTTTCTCCATTTCTGGAGTGGATGAAAATGGATGGACCCATCCCCGAAATTTTGCTCGTCTGCTGTGTCCTTTTTGCATATGTTTTGTGTCCATCGGTCATTGGGACCTAGGCCTTAACAACCACTCGCTTAGCAACCTAAATTCTGGTCCCAATTCTGGTTGTAAGTTGAGGCACTTCTGCCTAGCCTTTCTTCCTTAAAATAAAGCTTTCTCCAACTATCTTAAGGCCCTGTCACACTGGCTGACAGATGCAAAACGTTTGTAAAAAGGACACAGCGGATGAGCAAAATGTTCCATCTGTGGTTATCCGCTCTCAAAAGTGCCCCGAATTTGCATAAGCAGACTGGACAACAACGGAAAGGAACGGACGGGGGGAGGATGTAGAGGGGATGGAAAGCGGATGCTCCACAGAAGCCTAGTGGATGGAAGCGGATGGGAGCGGATGGCACATCCGCAGGGCTTCCGGGGGAGCACAGCGAAGCGGACGCGCAACGGAAAGAGCGGATGCAGAGCGGATGCAGAGCGGATGCAAAGCGGATGCAAAACGGATGAAGCGGATGCAGAGAGGAAACCTAGTGGAAGCCTACTGGAAGCCTAGTGGATGCACGGTGTTCACCACGCATGTGGGGATGATGCATTGCATCAGCCTTGCAGATATAAAGGAAGCAGCTTGCAAGCAGGTCACCATTCAGAGGAAAGACCTGCTGCCAGACACAGCTCCAGCCAGCCAGCCAACAACCATGGGTAGAAGAGAAAGCCTCTGCCATCTGCTGCCAGACCTGGCAAGAGGGACAGGGCCACCAACCCACCCCCTGGCCCTGGCTCTGCTTCTGCTGGGGCTTCTGCTGCTCGGGTTCACTCTTCTGGTGCTGGAGCTTCTGCTGGCGCTGCTCCTGGTGCTTACTCTGCTGATGCTGCTTCTGGTGGTGGTATTTCTGCTGGTGCTTACTCTGCTGGCGCTGCTCCTGGTGCTGGTGCTTCTGCTGGTGCTTACTCTGCTGGCGCTGCTCCTTGTGCTGGGGCTTCTGCTGGGGCTTACTCTGCTGGCGCTGCTCCTGGTCCTGCTGGCCCTGCTGGTCCTGCTGGTCCTGCTGGTCCTGCTGGTGCTCCTGGTGCTGGTGCTTCTGCTGGTCTTGCTGGTCCTGCTGGTGCTCCTGGTGTTCCTGGTGCTGCTGGTGCTCCTGGTCCTGCTGGTGCTCCTGGTGCTGGTGCTGCTGGTGCTGCTGGTCCTGCTTTTGCTGCTACTGTTGTTGTTGCTGCTGCAGCTGGTGGTGGTGGTGTGGAGAAGCAGCCCCTACAAGCTCGAAGCCACTCTGATGAAGGCCCATATGGCCCTGCCAGAGGGAGGAAGAGGCAGACGCATGAATGGGTGAAGAGGCAATACACCATAGAAGAGGAACATGAGGAGGAGGTGCTGGAATGGCTGAGGGAGAATGAATATCTTTGGCGGAAGGGACACAGGCTCTGTCAAGACACCAAAAGGAAGCAGTCTGCTTGGAGAGAGAAGGCTGAGAGCCTGGGCTACACTTCGGAGGTGCTCCTCGGCTGGTGGAAGCACATGCACACCTGGTACGGGAAGCTGCACCTCAAGAAATCTGGCCAGGCCACGGTCAAGCTGACGGACAGAGAGACCTACGTGATGGCCAAGTGCAGCTACTTGGAGGGTGAGATCCGCCACCGAGGAGCAGCCCCTCTCACAACCCTCTCTCTCAGGCAGCCTGCTGAGAGCCAGTCCTCTTCTGGCAGAGAGTCAGCTCCTGTGTCCAGGCAGGTATCTGTGGAGCGCCCCATGACGGAGAACCCCCCGACAGCTGTAATACCTGTGGTGGGGCATGTGGAGGACCCCCTGATGCAGTGGGAGAAAGGAGAGGGCACTTCCACCACAGGCCAACCCGCATCCACCCCTAGCTCCACCTCCACAGAAAGGCAGAAAGGCAGACAGGAGAGGCAGAGCCACACTGTCCTGCAAGAGATAAGAGACACCATCAGAAGCAGCATAAATCTCCTCTCTCAGCTGATACACACCGACGCCCCATCCTCCAACCGCAAGCCCTTCCTCACCTATGTCAACCAGACCCTCATGAACATGTTGGAACCACAGTACCAGGTAGTAAAGGACAGGATCACCGATCTTCTTCACAACCTTCCAGACCAAGATGAACCTGCTCCCACCCAGTCCAGGCCTGCTCCTCCACCCCAGGTGATGTCACTGCCTTTCCAAGGCTTTCCACAGGCCCTCACTTACCAAGGCTATGGCTACCAGGAGGTCCAGCAGCACAGGAAGCCCTTCCAAGTCCAGGCACAGGTACATCATACGCCACCGGTGCCACTGATGCCACCTATGCCACCGATGCCAGCCATACCACAGATGCCACCCACGCCACAGATGCCACCCACGCCACCAATGCCAGCCATGCCACAGATGCCACCCACACCACCGATGCCACTGACACCTCACCTCGCTCAGCTGCAGACCACACATACCCACTACACTGCTCCTTCCTCCACCCCACAGCTAAGCCTGGCCTCAGAACATCTGTCATCGGTATTGGGGCTGACACCCCATGTCA
>BLBF01000056.1:2543662-2574161 GCA_015471245.1 Laticauda colubrina | reverse complement strand
ATATATATATATATATATATATATATATATATATATATATGAATGAATATATATGCATATATATATATGCATATATATATATGCATATATATATATATATGCATATATGCATATATGCAGCTTTTTTACTGTATTTTTGTGTTCATCCAGGTGGGTACTTATTCTTCTATTGGTCTGTCCAATGTATGTGGCCGGTCATGATGCACAGGGAACTTCATATATACCTTGGTTTTCCAGGTCAATTTTATCTTTGGAGTTTCTAAGGATGGCTGCTATTTTTGTATCTCTTTTGAAGGCAGTCTTAATGTGATACCTGTGTAGTATCTTACTGATTTTGTCTGTAATACCTCTTATGTAGGGCAAGACAGCTGTTCCATAGGTCTGTTGATCTTCTAGGTCTCTATTACATACATACATACATTGGACAGACCAATAGAAGAATAAGTACCCACCTGGATGAACACAAAAATGCAGTAAAAAAGCTGGAACACACCTCCTCACTGGTCCAACACATGAAAACCACATGCATACATACATACATACATACATACATACATACATACATACATGTGTGTGTGTGTGTGTTTTTAAGTTTTCATGGGTACTTACATGAATGCAGTTCAGCTTCCTTCGGGTATTATCCCACGTCATTGTAATGCTTTTAAAGGCCCTGTCACACTGCCCAATGGATGCAAAACTTTAGTAAAAAGGACACAACGAACGAGAAAAATGTTCCATCTGTTGTTATGCGCTCTCAAAAGGGGCGAAAATTTGCATAACCAGAGCGGATAATACGGAAAGGAACGGACGGGGGGAGGACGCAGAGCAGATGGAAAGCGGATGCGGAACGGAAGCCTAGTGGATGGAAGCAGATGGGAGCAGATGGCACATCCGCAAGGCTTCTGGGGGGCCTCAGCAAAGTGGACGTGGAACGGATACAGCGGATGCAGAGCGGATGCACAGTGGATGAAGTGGATGCACAGCGGAAGCCTAGTGGATGCACAGCAGAAGCCTAACGGATGCCGAGCGCTAATTGTGCATGCGAGGAGGATGCATTGCGTAAGCCCCGTAGATATAAAGGAAAGCAGCTGGGAAGCAGGTCACCATTCAGAGGAAAGACCTGCTGCCGGACGGATTGACAGCCTTGCCTGCCCTGCCTGCATGCTTGCCTGCAAGCCTTGCTGCCAGCCTCCCTGCCAGTCTTGCTGTCTGCCTGCCTGCCAGCCTTGCTGTCTGCCTGCCTGCCAACCTTGCTGCCAGCCTACCTTCCAGCCTCCCTGTAAGCCAGTCTGCCTGCCAGCCTTCCTGCCAGCCTTGGTGCCTGCCTGCCTGCCAGCCTTCCTGCCAGCCTTGGTGCCTGCCTTCCTGCCAGCCTTGGTGCATGCCTGCCTGCCAGCCTTCCTGCCAGCCTTGGTGCCTCCCTGCCTGCCAGCCTTGGTGCCAGCCTTGGTGCCTGCCTGCCTGCAAGCCTTGGTGCCAGGCTTCCTGCCAGCCTTGGTTCTTGCCAGCCTGCCAGCCTTCCTGCAAGCCTTGGTTCCTGCCAGCCTCCCTGCCAGCCAGCAACCCCACAACCATGGGGAAGAACAGAAAGCCTCAGCCATCGGCTGCCAGCCCTGGCAAGAGGGACAGGGCCACCATCCCGCCCCCTGGCCCTCACTCTGCTTCTGCTGGGGCTTCTGCAGCACGGGCTCGCTCTTCTGGGGCTGGAGCTTCTGCTGCTTCTGCTTCTGGAGGAGCTGATGCTGCTGCTTCTGGTGGTGGTGCTTCTGCTGGTGCTAACTCTGCTGATGCTGCACCCCAATGGCGCTTCAGACAAGCACTTCAGCACCAGCCCCCTCCACAGCACCTGGACCCTTCACCCCTGAGACTGAGCGACCAAGAGGAGTGCCAGAGACTGGCTGGTTGGCTACCTGTGGACTTTATTTCGACACTTGACTTGGGTCATTTTTCTTTTATAGCTTGTTGTTAATAAAGTCTATCTTTGATTCACACACTTGCCTCATTTCTTTTTTTTTTTTAATAAAGTCTTGGTGGAAACTTTTAGAAATGGCTTAAGCCTTTGTATGTTTGTGGGATGGGTTAAGATAGCTGTGGGATGGGCAGGGATACCTGTGGGATGGGCAGGGATACCTTTGGGATGGGTAATAGCTGTGGGATAGATAAACCTCCAGTGCAAGCATAGTGGGACTGTATGGTCCACCCTCCCAGGTGCCACACCTATGGTCCTTTATTATCAATAACAATGTAATCAATCATCCACACATGTCAACATAAACACAACTCTTTATTAAATGCCCTGTTCATTGTAGGACCACCAAACATACATGGCCCAATCTCATCCGTGTGATGAGACAGGCTGAAGGAAGCATCCATTAATCATCTACCATCCTGTCTTGCCACTCCACCGCTCCAGCTAGGGAGTTGCACCAGTGTTTCAGGAGGTTGCGCTGCTTCTTCCCTTCACGTGAGGTTCTGTTGGGGCCTTGCACATTCTCAGTGTCGATCAGGTTTCGCCCTTGCCTCCATTCACCAGGCTCCATGTCCCCATTGCCTTGTTGGAGGTCCACGAGCCTGTTCTGCAAGACTGGGTAGCGGGTGTGCATGAGATTGTGCAGGATGCAGAAAGCTTCCATGATCCTCCTCACGGTCTCTGGGCAATGCTGCATGGTGGTGAGAAGTACCTGGAACCTGTTGGCCAGGATGCCAAAGGCGTTCTCCACCACCCGCCTTGCCCTGGTCAGCCTGTAGTTGAAGATCCTCTTTTCACGGGTGAGGAGTCTGGAGGTGTATGGCTTCATGAGGTAGGTTCTGAGGGAGAAGGCGTCATCCCCCATGATGAAGTAGGGCACATCTTGTGTGTCGTTGGGCAGGGAGTCTGGATCTGGGAAGCCCATGATGAGGTTGCGTTCCAGCCCCTCCTTGAGGTCACTGGCATTGTATACCTGGGCATCTGAAGATGAGACGTTTCCTGAAGCATCGATGTACATGAACTTGTAGTCAGCATCGACCATGGTGAAGAGGACGATGCTGAAGAAGCCCTTGTAGTTGAAATAAGTGAACCCCGACTTGGTTGGCGCTTTGCAGGCCACTTGCTTCCCATCTATGGCTCCAACGGTGTGTGGGAAGTTCCACCTCTGATACCACTGCTCTGCAACTTTCTTCCATCCTTCTTCAGTGGTGGGGCACTGTAGGAGCTCCTCCATGTATTCTTCAATGATGGCTTGAATCACTTCTCTGACCACAATGCTGATGGTGTTATGTGGCACCCTCCAGCCGTACTGCATGCTCCTGTAGGTGGTCCCTGAGGCCATGTGGCGCAGAGTCAGGGCCACCTTGAGCCCAGGGTCCAGGCTGGGCTGGAAGTTGCTGTTTGCCTTGGTCACCCTGGATGTCAGCCGCTGCACAACTTCGTCAAATATGGCTGGAGGCATCCTCATGAAGTTCTGGAATGCACGAGTGTCTTCGTTCCTGAGCTCCGCCATCAGCTTGTTGTACAGTCCGTACTGTGCTCTTCTCCCGATCCATCTTCAGACCCAGACACTTCTTGGCCTCCTCTTTTTCTGCCCGTAGTAGAGTTCAGAGAGCCTGTAGATGGCTTCGCACTGTTGCAGAAGGATGGTGGCTGCCAAAAGGACTTTGTTACGATTCATGGTGGATATGACTGGATGCTGTGGAAGAGCAAGATCCAGATGAAGACTGCAGAGGTCTGCACAGCAGGGCTGCTGGACTGAAAGTGAGATCCAGGTGAGTTGCTCCCCCTTTTTATAGGAAATATAGGTTTTCCCCTATGTGTCCTTTTGCATCCTCTAGGCATCCTCTAAACATCCTTAATATCCAAGATAGGTCCCCTCTGCGGACTTTTTTTCTGTTTTAAATGCTTTCTTTGTGAGCTGCATCCGCTTTCATCCATTCTGCATCCATTCCGTGTCCGTTCCGCTTCCTCCCTGCATCCGTTTACCGCTGGAGCAGATCGAGTTGCATGGATGCCTAGGGGATGCCTAGCGGATATAGCGGATGCGTAACGGATGCAGAACGTATGCCTAGCGGATGCCTAGTGGATGCAGAATGGACGCATTGGATACATTTTCCATGCAAAAGTTTTGAGCAGCTCAAAACCCTCTGAGCGGATGAAACGTCAATAGACGGATGCTGGATGGATAAAGAGGAAGCAAAACATATGCAGTGAGTACAAAACGGAAGCATCGCGTTAACCAACGGATGGCAAGTGTTTTTCTCCATTTTACATCCTCTTTCCATTCATTGGTGCAGTGTGACAGGGGCTTAAAGTTGTAGCTACGTTTCAGCTATCAGGTCAGGCTATCAGAGCCGTTAGTTTTAGCCGTTAGTTAGCAGTAGTTAGAGCCTACTGCTGTGCCAGGATGGTTTTTTCTACATCCTGATTGGTTGGGAGTCTTGGTCTGTGTTTATTGGTCTTGGAGTTTGTTTGATTGGTGTTTCTGGTTTCTTCTGTCTGTTTTGTGGCTTTGATTGGCTGGCAACACTGTGTTTCTGTATTGGAGGCTTTCAGTGAAGTTTGGCTTCGTGTAAAAGAACGGCTATTATCTATTAGGAAGCTAGGTTTCATCTGGGTGCCTGGTGGGGGGGTGTTTGAGCTGGAGGTATCAGAGGGAGTCTGTTTGTGCCCAGGTGTTTGCCTGGCTTGTGGTGTGGAGATCTTTCTATTTGAGAGTGCAGGCTTCCAAATGATTGACAGTCTGGTGGAATCATCTCTTCTATTCATGCTTTCATGAATTTTTCAATCTCTATGGCTTCTCTGATGATTCTGTGGCTGGGGTTTTCTATAGTGGCCAGGGTTTTAGTGCCATTGAAGTTGATGCTGTGACCTGTGGTTTTCATGTGTTGGACTAGTGAGGAGATGTGTTCCAGCTTTTTTACTGCATTTTTGTGTTCATCTAGGCGGGTACTTATTCTTCTATTGGTCTGTCCAATGTATGTGGCCAGGCATGATGTACAGGGAATTTCATATATGCCTTGGTTTTCCAGGTCAATTTTGTCTTTGGGGTTTCTCAGGATGGCTGCTATTTTTTTGTCTGTTTTGAAGGCAGTCTTGTTGTGATGCCTGTTTAGTATCTTACTGATTTTATCTGTAGTACCTCTTATGTAGGGCAAGACAGCTGTTCCATAGGTCTGTTGGTCTTCTAGGTCTCTGTTATGGCACTAAAACCCTAGCCACTATAGAAAACCCCAACCACAGAATCATCAGAGAAGCCATAGAGATTGAAAAAAGACCTGAAAGCATGAATAGAAGAGATGATTCCAGCAGACTGTCAATCATTTGGAAACCTGCACTCTCAAATAGAAAGATCTCCACACCACAAAACAAACACCTGAGCACAGACAGACTCCCTCTGATGCCTCCAACTCAAACACCCCTACTCCAGGCACCCAGGTGAAACCCAGCTTGCTAATGAATAGCAGATGTCCTTTCACACGAAGCCAAGCTGCACTGAAAGCCTCCAACACAAGAACAGAGTGTTGCCAGCCAATCAAAGCCACAAAACTGACAGAAGAAACCAGAAACACCAATCAATCAAACTCCAAGTCGAATGAACACAGACCCAGGCTCCCAGCCAATCAGAATGGACCAGTCTCGAATTTGAAACCAGGAGCTGTAAGACCCATATCCATACAGAAACCTGATGATGGCAGATGGGATTCTGCTGAAACGTTGCTACAACTTTAACAGCACTACAATGACATGGGATAATACCCGAAGGAAGCTGAACAGCACACATGTAAGTACCCACGAAAGCCTAAAAAAATATATACACACACACACACGCGCACACACACACACACACACACACGAGACCTTATATCATTCTACACAAATCGCTGTTCAGTCTCTTCTTGAAAATCTCCAGCAATGGAGGTAAGCCATTCTTGAATTGTTCCCACTGTCAGGAAATTTCTCATCAATTCTAGTTTGGATGTCTCTTTCATAACCTTTCATAACCTTCCAAGAAAGCCTTTACATGGGTTCTTCAAAGCCCAGTAGTTGAAAACAGGGGGAAAAAATAATTAGGGTATCACCTGCTCATTGAAATGGAAGACTTCCAAAATCTCTTCGAAATATGAATTGGAAACCTTCTCTTTGAGCTCCATGCTCAAGCAGGAGACACTATATCAGTTGTGACTAACCTTTTTGGTCTCCTGTGCCAAAAAATGTGTTCACGCTTGCACGCTTGCGCTCGTGTGCCAGCACCCAGGAGGAATGTGCCCCCCACGCCCCCTATGCATGCATGTGCAATCCCCATCCACCAACCCACCCGCGCCACCCCCTTACCTACACTGTACCTCACAGGTGATTTTTTGCCAATTTGAGGCCTTTTTTGGCCTCCCAGAGGCTTCAGTAAGGCTTCTGCTGGCTTTGCAGGCCAAAAACTAGGCCCGTTTCATCACTTCTAGTATTTCCTGAAAAAGAGGAAGTGATGAAACAGGCCTGGTTTTCATCCTGAAAAGCCTGCAGAAGCCTTACTCAAGCCTCTGGGAGGCCGAAAAAGGCCTCAAACTGGCTGAAAATCAGCTGTGAGGTTTGCACATGTGCAGTGAGGTAAGTTTGCCTGCAGCTTGTGTGCCAGCACAAATGGCTCTGCATGCCACCTGTAGCACACATGTGATAGGCTTACCATCACAGCTCTATACCATTTTGGAGAAATGGTTGTTCAGTCTCTTCTTGAAAAACTCCAGTGATGGAGCACCCACAAGTTCTTAAGGCAAGTTGTTTCATTGATTGATTGTCCTCACTGTCAGGAAATTTCTCCTTAGTTCTAGGTTGGATCTTTCCTTGATTAGTTTCCATCCGTTATTTCTTGTCCTGCCCTCAGGTGCTTTGGAGGCTAGGATTACCCTCTCTTCTCTATGACAACTCCTCAAATATTGGAAGACCATTACCCTATCACTCCTAGACCTTCTCTTCATTAGACTAGACATACCTAGTTCCACTCAATCATAATTTAGTCTCCAGCTCCCTAATCATCTGCTGTATCCATTTTTGGTGACCACAATGTAAAAAAGATGTTGAGACACTCTAGACCAGGGGTTGCCAACCTTTTGGACCTCAGGGACCACCAAACACATCATTTTAAATCTCGTGGACCAGAGACGCTGGAAAAATCCCCCAAAAAGTCTGCAGGAAAATTCCCCACCCCATTTTCCTACCAATCAAGCATTCTTTATTTGGGATCGCAGAATACCATCTCCAGCTCCATTCTCAGGGAGAGAGAGAGAGGAGAGACTTTTGGCTTCATGCAAGGAAAACAGCAGAAGCAGCAAAAGTCTCTTTCTCTCCCCCAAACTCTGCCAGAAATGAGCCTTTTTGGGACTTGTCACACCGGTGCAGCCTCTTGGAGCAGGAGGCCTTGGAGGATCCCAAAGACTCATTTCTGGTGGTGTTTGGGGGAGAGAAACAAAGACTTTTGCTTCTTTCCTTGCATGCAGCCAAAAGCAGAAGAAGAAAGAAGCAGAAAGAAGCAGCCTGGTGGCCAGGTGCGGCATGTGAGGAACATGGGGGAAGTTCCCCCCTCTGCCCTTCCCCTTCTCCCCTCACTACCTTGTATTGTTCGCAATGCAAGTGATGCTAGCCTTGTGTTCCCATGCAGCCTGGATTAGTTGCTTTAGAGTGACATTTACCTGCAGACCACCAACATTTTCTCATGGACCACCAGTGGTTCCTTGTCCACTGCTTGGTGACCACTGGTCTAGAGCAAGGGTCTCCAAACTTGGCCACTTTAAGACTTGAAGACTTCAACTCCCAAAATTCTCCAACCAGCTGGAAAATCCTGGGTGTTGAAGTCCACAAGCCTTAAAGTGGCCAAGTTTGGGGACCCCTGCTCTAGAAGGAGTACAGAGAAGTACTTGTATAGAGTACAGAGAACTTTTGGTGTGCCAAAAGTAGAAGCTGTTAACAAGAGATTGGACAATCATCTGTCTTAAATGTATTTATTACTTGAGTAGGGGGGTTTGACTAGGAGCCCTCCAAGATTCTTTCCAATTCTGTTATTCTGTTATCTTTGTTGCTCTTCTCTGTACTCTTTCCAGAGTTTCCCAATGTATTTTGTGTCATGGTGACCAGAACTGGACATAGTGTTCCAAATGTGGTCTTACCAATGCAACATAAAGCAAATTGAAATATCTCCAGATCCAAACTGTAAATTTGCTGCATGAACATGTCGTGCTAAAGATGGTGCCCAGACAATGTAAGCCATGAAACTTGGCTTGTTCCAGAGTCAGTTTCCTGCATCAGCATCTAATAAAAGTACATTTTAGCAGATTTGTGCAAGCTAATACAATCGCCGCTTTTAAAGAAGAGGCAATATTCCATGCCCAAGATGGGGACTTATTTATGCATGAATGAAGAACAGCTCTTATTAATGAGACATTTGAGCCAGGAATCAAAATTCAACACTTAAAAAACAAAAAGCTTTTTTGATGGAAGCACAAAATATGAAACGGTATGAAGATTAACAACCCAGCCAAGATCAGCAGGAAGGAAATTGATTGTGTTTGTTGATTGTGATTTTTTTTTTTTTTTTGCCACAGTGCAGGGACTGTCATAAAATTTCACCTCCTTTGGTGTCTCTTTCTCGCCCGTTGAAGAAAAATACCAGAAATATATAAGCAACAGTCCCATATTTATAGAGGTTTCATCTAAAGAAGAGGAAGAAAAATCTCCTTGGAATTCAGTTACAGGGTATATATACATACATATGTGTATGTATGTATGTATGTATGTATACATGTATGCATGTATGTATGTCTATGTGTATATGTATGTGTATATGTATATATGTATATATGTATGAATGTACATATATACATATACATATATGCATATATACATATATACATATATATATATTTGTTTTGATAAGCTTTCGCGGGTACTTACATGTGTGCTGTTCAGCTTCCTTCGGGTATTATCCCACGTCATTGTAGTGCTTTTAAAGTTGTAGCAATGTTTCAGCAGAATCTCATCTGCTGAACAGCATATATATATATGTATATGTTTTTTTAAGCTTTCGCGGGTACTTTCATGTGTGCTGTTTAGCTTCCTTCGGGTATTATCCCACGTCATTGTAGTTCTGTTAAAGTTGTAGCAACGTTTCAGCAGAATCTCATCTGCCATCCTCAGGCTTCTGTATTGAGTTAGTTCTTGGTTTCAAATTTGAGGCTGGTCCATTCTGATTGGCTAGGAGCCTGGGTCTGTGTTCATTGGACTTGGAGTTTGATTGATTGGTGTTTCTGGTTTCTTCTGTCTGTTTTGTGGCTTTGATTGGCTGGCAACACTCTGTTCTTGTGTTGGAGGCTTTCAGTGCAGCTTGGCTTCGCGTGAAAGGACGGCTATTATCTATCAGGAAGCTAGGTTTCATCTGGGTGCCTGGTTGGGGTGTGTTTGAGCTGGAGGTATCAGAGGGAAGCCTGCATTCACAAACAGAAAGATCTCCACACCACAAGCCAGGCAAACACCCGGGCACAAACAGACTCCCTCTTTTTGAACACAAAAATGCAGTAAAAAAGCTGGAACATACCTCCTCACTAGTCCAACACACGAAAACCACAGGTCACAACATCAACTTCAATGGCACCAAAACCCTAGCCACGATAGAAAACCCCAGCCACAGAATCATCAGAGAAGCCATAGAGATTGAAAAAAGACCTGAAAGCATGAATAGAAGAGATGATTCCACCAGACTGTCAATCATTTGGAAGCCTGTACTCTCAAATAAAAAGATCTCCACACCACAAGCCAAGCAAACACCTGAGCACAAACAGACTCCCTCTGATGCCTCCAACTCGAACACCCTCCCACCAGGCACCCAGGTGAAACCTGGCTTCCTAATAGATAATAGCCGTCCTTTCACACGGAGCCAAGCTGCACTGAAAGCCTCCAACACAGGAACAGAGTGTTGCCAGCCAATCAAAGCCACAAAACAGACAGAAGAAACCAGAAACACCAATCAAACAAACTCCAAGTCCAATAAACCCAGACCAAGACTTCCAACCAATCAGGATGAAGAAAATAACATCCTGGCACAGCAATAGGCTAGCCTCAAATATAAAACCAACGGCTGTGAGAGCCTGACCCACATACAGACTCCATACAGAAGCCTGATGATGGCAGATGAGATTCTGCTGAAACGTTGCTACAACTTTAAAAGCACTACAATGACGGGGGATAATACCTGAAGGAAGCTGATATGTATATGTATATGTGTGTGTGTGTGTATGTGTGTGTGTGTGTTTTCTTAAGTTTTAGTGGGTACACAGATGTATTCTCATTGTGCCCAGAGAAAGAAATATCTTTCTCTGCCTAGGATCGAACTCACTCAATAAGAATGGACATGATGGCAGATAATCAATCAACGTGAAGGCTCAGCTTACTAGCGAAGTCCATGATGGTAGATGTGATGACCCAAAGTGGTGTGGCACAAAGGCAACACAGTCAAATAAGCAAGAAGAGTCCCTTTAATTATCTGCAACTTTGCCCCCAATGCCAGGTTACCTTCTGGCTGGAGAAAAACTCTCCCAGGAACAGCCTTTGACTGTAAAAAAATTAGTCCAAACCAAGGTACATAAAAACTGTAACTTAAAATCCAAACAAACCAAGCTGAAGTAATTAGCTTGACAGGGAAGGAGCAGGAATTTCAGACTTGAAAGCATGACAAAACTCACACAGTTGGGAAGATGCCAGATAACCCATGACTATACAAGATAAAGTCATGTTTGCTCTCAACATCTTGCTGCATGCCACTTGCCTTTTTTATACACTGTGTTCCTAGCTGCAGCTAATGAAGGGAATCAGGGCCCTTTCTTCCCTCATAAGCCATGCAACTCACATTGTTCCCTTCTCTGTTCTTCCCTGCATGCCCTAGGATGAAGAGAGGATGGGACTGGGTCTTCCTCTGAATTCTCTCTCCCTTGTTCTCCTTCTTTCCTTCTCTGCCCAGCTGGACTGTGCCCTTCCCCAGTTTCTTCCACAGTCAACGGAGCCACACTCCCACTCCCTATCAACTGCTTGGCCTCCCCCTCCGAATCAGACTCGTAAGAGGCATGACATCTTCATTAGCAGTTTTCAAAAAGAGGGGTGGAGAGCTAATTATTCAAAAACATTTGCAGAGATCCTGCTGCAGGAAAGCAGAGGGTTTGTCTCGATGACCTCTAAGATCCTCTCCAAGTCTAGGATGATGTAAATTCCATGCTTTTTCTGATCGGAAACCTAATCCTACAAAGGAAAAGTGGGAAAAAAAATACCCATTCCTTGCATGGTTGGCCCTTTTCCCCTTCATCTCTCCTTGGTGATATTTATATACTGAATTTTCAATCATTTACATTTCGTGGATCAACCATTTCCCTCCTGTCAGTTCCTGTTATGGAGATTTATGCTCAGGTTAGTCATGAATCATTGTTGATTTATTCCACCTGGCTTGTTCAGGCTGTAAGAGGTGAAATTAAACTCTTTGATTCATCAGCTGATAGGTTTCAGTGGTGAGAGGATCTGTTTGCCGGAGCTGTGTTTTCCTCCCTTCTGTGAATGTCTTTTCAGGCTTCCTGTTATCACTCAAGCCTCTACACAATGTGGTGTGTCTATGTCTCTCTCTCTCTCTCTCTCTCTCTGTGTGTGTGTGTGTGTGTGTGTGTGTGTGTGTGTGTGTATATATATATATATATATATATATAAAATGCCACTCACACATCATCACAAAATCTCCAGAACCGTAAAGCCTACAAACTTGAAATTAGGCATGTATCTTTCTCTTGGCTTCTAGGGGCTCACTAAGAAAGGAATTTTCAAAATGAATGGCATTTAGAGTATTTCCTATATTATTATTATTATTAACACACTCTGATGCTACAAAGTTCTATGCCCCCTTCCCACCTGAAAATAAATCTTTTCCAAGTGCAAAACACAAGCAGAGGAGTTTCAGTTTCACAGCAGCAACCAGCACAGAACAGAACAGTAGAGCTAAGCCACGCCCAGGCTCCTTGTTGTCTCCTTCTTGCTCACACAGCAAATACTCTTTCAGTTTCCAAACAGCCTTCAACTCTCTCACATATTGAAAGGACACTAGCCAGATGAATACTGATGGATGCTGATAGGCAGAGGCAGAATTTTTTCCCTTTTATTTTCCTCCCCCAAAACTAAGCCCAACCACATAGTTTTGTCGTGAAGCACGGGTTGAGCTAGTTTATTAACAAAACTTATGTGGCCACCCAACTGCCTCATGATGACTGGAGGCAGCTTACTAAAAAATAAAACCCCAACAGAAGAACAGAGTTGGTTGGGCATCTGGTTTGAGTTCCTTCGGCAATAGACAGAAATCCGTGATTGTGCGCAGTTTCAGTCTGGGCTTGCTGCTGGAGTGCCCCGAGCCGGCTAGTTTTGGGGCTAAACCACCCCATAGAGGTGGTGAAGAGAGGGGAGACTGCCAGCAGGGTTGAGGAGAGCTGCATCTCTCCTCCTCAGCTGGCCATTACTCCCTTTCCCGAAGGCGGTTGCAGCGGTGGTCAGAAATGGCCACCTCAAAAAAGAACTTGACCGGAAAAGAATGTGCAGGAGGAAGATAAGAAGTGAAAGTTTTGGCTGACTGGGTTAAATTGCAAAAGCAACAACTAAGGTACCCTGGAATTTAAACTTAGAAAAAATAACATTGTTCCCAAGGAAGATTCTGAAGCAGCGAAGGAAAGTGAAAAGGGAAAGGTTTGAGTTTTTTTTTCTTCTCTCCCTTACCCTATCCTGACAACTAAGAGACTTAAATAAGAAATCGGGGAAAAAATACGCTTTGACATCAACAGGCAATTAAACTGAAAATAAAACAAAATGTCAAAGGGATAATAAAGATTTTTTTTATGAGCAGGAAAGGAGAGAAAAAGAATAAAAGGGCAGAATCTGGAAAAAAGGGAGGAGACTGCCTGGAATTAAAAAGAATCTACAGTAAAACTTCAACAAGACTTCTAAAAGATCTGAACTGAAACTTTGTAAACAGTAGAACCCCAGGAAGAGAAAGTGAAAAAAAAAAGAGCAAAAAGAAACAGCTTGCATGTATTTGGATTATTTGGTGATCTTTGGATTCTTGGCTATTGCATTTGGATGACTAAAATTAATTGGGTGGTTGTTTAAAAATTTATACAATGGCACCACTTCTGGGTGAATTGAAAATGGAACTTAAAAAGTACAAAGAAGATGCACAAGAAAGGAGGGGTTCTTTTGGCTTCGTTTTTCAATTCTTAGAAATGGAGATTTGGAACTATGAGAAACAACAAGAAATGTCTGAAAAACAAGAAGACTGGGACAAAGAAGAAGCCATCTTTAATGAACAAGTAATTCTGTGTGGGGAAGAAAAAGAAAAGGGGAAAGAGAATGGAGAATTTAAGACTTAAAAAAAACAACCAAAGAAAAGAAAAATAGTTTGAAAAATAAGTATAATATTGGAAAGCAACAGAAGAGGGGAAAACAGAAGAGAGAAATAGAGGTAGAGAGACAAGGGGGTAAAAAGGGGAGAGGGAAGAAGAGAAGGAAGAAGGAAAGGAAACGAAGTTACAAAGGACAGAAACAAGATATAGAGAAACAGGGCCTATTTAGAGATAATGGGTGAAAATTTAACTGAAAAAGGGACTCTGTAAAGGTACATAAGATTGTATTATTATATTAGTAATATAAATAACTTTAGAAAATTGGAAACAATGTATGATTAAAATGAGGGATAAAATAGTTACTGTAATCTTGCAAAATGTTTGTTAATAAAATAAATGAAATAAAATTGAATTAGGAAGGGACGGGAACATTTTAATTAGTTAATGTTTTATAAAATATAAGTGAAGGGGGGGAATTAATTATGGAAAGCTTATAACTGTTCCCATAGAAGTATGATATTTAATTGAAAAGTAATGTTAAAGAAGTTAAGATTTTAATGAATATTAACATTAATGATAGAATTGAATTGCAATGGAATGTGTTGTTTTAATTACATATATTTATAATTTTTTTTAAAGAATATAGTGTGCATTTTAAGAATGTACCAAGCAGAATCCAAATGGAAGTTATGTATTATATTGAATGTTATAATTTTAAGGTATATATTGAAGCCTAAATAAGAGTGAAATGGATAAACTATAAATATAATGATTTGAATTGAGATGAGATAATTAAAATAAAATTGAGAAAATTAAAAGAGGGGAGAAGCTATGTAGAAAATGTAAAACAGGAATAAGATATGGAATAGAACATAAAAATGAACATGAAATTGAATTTGTGTCTGTATGAAGAAGTGTAACCCGGGATTACGCTACTTTCAAAAAAGATATTTTATTTGTATTTTTTTCTGAAAATTCAAATAAAATTTACAAAAAAAGAAGAAGAAGGAGAAGGAGAAGGAGAAGGAGAAGGAGAAGGAGAAGGAGGAGAAGAAGAAGAAGAAGAAGAAGAAGAAGAAGAAGAAGAAGAAGAAGAGAGTTGGATATTCTTAGCCATCCAGGTCATGGTTATTCCAAAGATGCTTTTTCAACAGGCAATTGGACTTTGTGGTTTTTCTTTGAAGACATTTTGCTTCTTATCCAAGAATCTATGTCAAAACTGAACAGCCCTCTCTCAACAGAGCGGGAAGGATATGGCATCATCTATCTCCAGTCTACAACATGGTCCTTTCAGCTGCTTCAGGGAGGCTCCACACCCATTTGCACCACTCAGGTGACCCTGAGGACATAGATAAACCTCCAGGTAACCTTAGCGACTTGCTAAAAAAATGCAAAAGTCAAGCTGTCTGCAAGGAATATAAATCCCTCCATTCCCAGCATCCAGTCAGAGCTGAAAAAGCTTCTGGGATGAGAAGTGAAAAGTCTTCAAAAGAAAAACCAAGAAAGTCCAGTTGCCTCTTGGAAAAAAAGCACCTTTGGAACAACTGAGGGCAGAGACAAACCTCCAAGTGGTCTTAGAGACCCAAAAGGATGCAAATGACCAGCTGTCTGCAAGAAGCATAAACCCCTCCATTCCCCACCATCCAGTCAGAGCTGAAAAAACTTCTTGGATGAGAAGTGAAATGTCTTCAAAAGAAAAACCAGTTACCTCTAGAAAAACCACCTTTAGGACAAGGGACCTTGGAGGTCTTCTACTCCAGCCTCCTGCTCAAGCAGGAAATTCTCTACCATTTCAGACAAATGGTTGTCCAAGTTCATCTTAAAGGCCTTCAATGTTGGAGCATTCACAACTTCTGAAGGCAAGTCGTTCCTGTTGTGTATGGAACTTGGTAGGCTCCAAGTGCCTTAATCTGACTGGCCGAGAAGGCCGTTCTTGGATTGGCTATTTAGGGAATGGCGGGATTACTCAAAGTACTGTCATTGGCCACAAACAGCAAGCAAGCCACTATAAGAAGGGCTGCCATGGCTTGGGCTGTTGTTCCGTTACCATTGCCTTACTGGTTAAAATAAAAGAGTTGTTGTTGGAACCCGGTCTCATACAACTTATTTCCGAATGGAATACTGGCGACGAAGGTGGGATCGTTGTAGAAGAGTGAGACTGAAGCACGCAGCAATCAGAACTGAGCAAAAGAGATGGCAGGTAACAACGTGCCGCCCGCACCATTCAACCTGCACCATGATGAGGAGGATTGGGAGTCGTATATTGATTGTTTTCTAATGTTTTTAGAAAGCAATGAACTGCAGGAGATATCTGACCAAAGGAAGAGGGCTGTCTTCCTTACACACTGCGGACCAGCCATTTTTAAAATGACAAAGGCACTAGCCAAACCAAGAGACGTTAAACAGATGACTTGGCCTGAGCTGAACAGAATGCTCCGAGCACATTATGCACCTGTGGTCTCCAACTTGATAAAAAGGCACAAGTTCTACAAAAGAGACCAAAAAGAAGATGAAACCGTCGGAGATTTTGTAGCAGCCCTGAGACACATCGGAGGAGCCTGCGAGTTCCAGAATATGGACAAGACCATGAGGGACTGCATGGTCCTCGGGTTGAAGGACGCTACACTTCAGAGTAAGCTGCTAAATAGACCAAACATCACTGTAGCTGAGGCCATCGCAGAAGCCACCGCCACCAAAGCAGCAAAGAAATCTGCAGCCACTATGCGCCAAATGAATTCAATTCCAGATCCGCCAAATCAAACCAGAGAGAATAAGGCGGAAGGAAGCAGGAAACAGCCCAGAGCGACCGCCCACTCTGAAGATCTCAACTCCCCGAGCGACACTGATGACGACAATGAAGATGTCCATAGACTTCAATCAGACAAGAAATAGCGGGAAAAAAGAAACAGGTGGGAATTCCGATGTGCTGGATGCAGAGACAACCACCCGCGATCTGAATGCAGGTTTCTAGATGCAATCTGCAGAGCTTATAACAAACAGGGACACATTGAAAGGGTCTGCCGAAACAAAAAGAGCTATAGTCCTAAAAGACGCGGCAGCAAACCCCCCCCCCATGAAGAGACATGAAGAGAGACAAGCCAGAAGCAGATGGAACCGAGATAGTAGAAGTAAAAGAACGAGCGACAGAGAGGAAATGCACCAGACGGTAACAATCAGAAATGCCAGGACAGCAAAAGGGAAAAAGGTCCGGATAGAGGTGAACATTGAAGGGAAGCCCTGTGAGATGGAAGACAACTCCGGAACTTTTTTATCCATGAGGAACACCATCTGACCCTTGATACTGAACATCAAACAAAAAGAACTAGAAAAACAAAAACTGATGTTAAAGGACTACTAGGGAAATCAAATTCCGGTAATGGGCCTTGGACATTTCCTCGTTGAATTTAAAAATCATGCCAAAATTTTGGCTCTGACCATCGTCGACCGTGATCACCCTAGCCTGCGATGAATCGAGTGGTTCGTGCCCCTGGGAATTGGGATACCGGGATCAACAGCATCGTTTCGGCCAACTGGGAAGAGAGCCTGTTATAAGAGTTCCAGGATATATTCGACAGGACCCTAGGCAAGTACAAAGGGACCTCAATTTTGTTTAGCCTAGACCCAAAAATAGCCCCCATCTGGCTCAAGGCCAGACACATCCCTTTTGCCTTAAAACCAAAAATTGACGAACAACTAAACAAACTAATAGCACAAGGGCTGTTGGAGCCAATCGACCATGCCAGGTGGGAAACACCCATTGTGACCTCTGTCAAACCAGATGGGTCAGTGCGCATCTGTGGAGATATAAGGCAACCCTAAATCATGCGCTCCAACAAAGCGTATACCCAGTGCCGGTAGTGCAACATTTATTGCACTCCCTAGGGGGAGGAAAATTTTTTGTGAAACTTGATCTTGCACAAGTCTACCAACAGTTACCCGTTGACCCTGCTACTGCAGAGGCACAAACTATAGTGACACACAGAGGGGCGTTCAAGTGTGACCGACTCCAGGTCGGCGTTAGCGTTGCCCCAGGTATTTTCCAAAGCCTCATGGAGTGCCTTTTAAATGAAATCAAGGGAGTTATCCCTTATTTTGATGATGTTCTAGTGTCAGCTAAAAACGCTAACCAACTAGAGAATAGATTAAAATAAGTCTTAAGAAGATTCAGAGACACAGGCCTTAAAGTAAAGCGAGAAAAATGTAACTTAGCCACCAACCAGGTCGAATTTCTAGGCTACCTCATAGATGAACAAGGGATACACCCCACCGAAAAAAAGATAAAGGCAATCAAAGATGCACCTAGACCTAGGAACAAAACTGACTTACAAGCATTCTTAGGTCTGATAAATTTCTACAATGTGCTCCTGCCCCAAAAAGCAACTGTAGAAGAACCCTTACATCGGTTGTTAGACAAAAAAACTATCTGGAAAGGGGGCCACCGGGAACAAGCAGCATTTCAAAGTATCAAAGATCTATTAACGTCTAACACCATTTTAATCCAGTCTAGCAATACCCTGCCTTTGACAGTCACCTGTGATGCATCGCCTTTTGGAATCGGCGCCATCCTGAGCAACAAGCTACCAGATGGAAGAGAGGCACCGGTCGCCTTCTATTCAAAAACGCTTTCCAAATTGGAGAGGAATTACAGCCAACTCAAGCGAGAAGCCCTCGCAATCATAGCTGCAGTCAAAAGATTCCATGAGTACCTTTACGGCAGAACTTTTTCGATCATCATTGATCAGAAACCCCTGTTAGAGATTCTAGCAGGAAACAAACTAATAGCACAAGGGCTATTAGCACAAACTAATAGCACAAAGGCCCGAACATTCTGTTGCCTAGAATGACGAGGTGGTCGGAATTCCTTGCTGCCTACACCTACATGCTGATCCACCACTCAGGGAAGACCATCACCCATGCAGACACTTTGAGCCGTTCCCCACGGCCCATCACAGAAGACCCAGCTCCCAACATCTCCACTCTCCAACTCAAGGCCTGGTCAAATCTGCCACTAACCTCAGCGGACGTCACTAAAGCCACCGCGAAAGACCCGCTGACAGCTTGCATTCTGCTCGGATATTAAGGATGTCTAGAGGATGCCTAGAGGATGTAAAAGGACACCTAGTGGAAAACCTATATTTCCTATAAAAAGGGGGAACAACTCACCTGGATCTCACTTTCAGTCCAGCAGCCCTGCTGTGCAGACCTCTTCAGCCTAGCTCTTGCCCTTGCTCTTCCACAGCACCCAGTCATCTCCACCATGGATCATCACACACTCCTTTTGGTAGCCACCATCGTTCTGCAACAGTGCGAAGCCATCTACAGGCTCTTTCAACTGTTCTACATGAAGAAAAGGAGGCGGCCAAGAAGTGTTTGGTCCAAAGATGGATCGGGAGAAGAGCAGAGTACGGACTGTACAACAAGCTGATGGTGGAGCTCAGGAACGAAGACACTCGGGCATTCCAGAACTTCATGAGGATGCCTCCAGCCATGTTTGACGAAGTTGTGCAGCGGCTGACACCCAGGTTGACCAAGGCAAACACCAACTTCCAGCCCAGCCTGGACCCTGGGCTCAAGGTGGCACTCAATCTGCGCCACCTGGCCTCAGGGACCACCTACAGGAGCATGCAGTATGGCTGGAGGGTGCCACCCAACACCATCAGCATTGTGGTCAGAGAAGTGGTGCAGGCCATCATTGAAAAATACCTGCAGGAGCTCCTCCAGTGCCCCTCCACTGAAGAAGGATGGAAGAAAGTTGCAGAGCAGTCGGATCAGAGGTGGTACTTCCCCCACACTGTTGGAGCCATAGATGGCAAGCACGTGGCCTGCAAAGCACCACCCAAGTCGGGCTCCAATTATTTCAACTCCAAGGGCTTCTTCAGCATCGTCCTCTTTGCCATGGTCGATGCTGATTACAAGTTCATGTACATCGATGCTTCAGGCAGCAGCTCATGTTCAGATGCCCAGGTATACAACGCCAGTGACCTCAAGGAGGGGCTGGAAGACAACCTCATCATGGGCTTTCCAGATCCAGACCCCCTACCTAACGACACGCAAGATGTGCCCTACTTCATCGTGGGGGATGACGCCTTCTCTCTCAGAACCTACCTCATGAAGCCCTACACTTCCAGATGCCTCACCCGTGAAGAGACAATCTTCAACTACAGTCTGTCCAGGGCAAGGCGGGTGGTGGAGAACGCCTTTGGCATCCTGGCCAACAGGTTCCAGGTACTTCTCACCACCATGCAACATCGCCCAGAGACCGTGAGGAGGATCGTGGAAGCTTGCCGCATCCTGCACAATCTCATGCGCACCCGCTACCCAGTCTTGCAGAACAGGCTCGTGGACCTCCAGCAAGGCAATGGGGACATGGAGCCTGGGGAATGGAGGCAAGGGCAAAACCTGATAGACACTGTGGATGTGCAAGGCCCCAACAGAGCCTCACGTGAAGGGAAGAAGCAGCGCAACCTCCTGAAACACTGATGCAACTCCCCAGCTGGAGCAGTGGAGTGGCAAGAGAGGATGATAGATGCTTAATGGGTGCTTTCTTCAGCCTGTCTCATCACACGGATGAGATTGGGCCATGTATGTTGGGTGGGCCTACAATGAACAGGGCATTTAATAAAGAGTTGTGTTTATGTTCAAATGTGTGGATCAATGCTTACTAATGAAGGGCCAAAGGTGTGGCACCTGGGAGGGTGGACCATACAGTCCCACTATGCTTGCACTGGAGGTTTTTCTATCCCACAGCTATCTTAACCCATCCCAAAGGTATCCCTGCCCACCCCACTGCTATCTTAACCCTTCCCACAAGCATGCAAAGGCTTAAACCAATTCTAAAAGTTTCCACCAAGACTTTATTACAAAAAAAGAAATGAAGCAAGTGTGTGAATCAAAGATAAACTTTATTGAACAACAAGCTGTAAAAAAAAAATGACCCAAGTCAAGTGTCCAAATAAAGTCCACAGGTAGCCAGCTACCCAGTCTCTGGCACTCTTATTGGCCACTCGGAGGTGTGCCCAGTCTCAGGGGTGAAGGGTCCAGGTGCTGTGGAGGTGGGTGGTGCTGGAGTGCTGGTCTGTATCGTCATTGGGGTGCCTGGCCCCGAGAGGACAACAGGGGACGGTGTGTTGAGGAAGCTCTCAGACAGCTGGCTCAGACCCTTGATGCTGAGAGGTCCTTCCTCCACGCCATGGGGTGTCAGCCCCAGTACTGATGAGAGATATACTGAGGCCAGGCTTGGCTGTGGGGTGGAGGAAGGAGTAGTGTAGTGGGGCTGTCTGGTCTGCAGCTGGGTGAGGACTGGCGTGGGTGGCATCGCTGTCATCGGTGGCATCATTGGCGTGGGTGGCATCGGTGGCATCAGTGGAATTGGTGGCAATGGTGTTGTCCGATGACTCTGTGCCTGGACTGGGAAGGGCTGCTGCCTGTGCTGCTGGACCTCCTGGTAGCCGTAGCCCTGGTAGGTGAGGGGCTGTGGGAAGCCTTGGAATGGGAGGGACATCACCTGTGGTGGAGGTGGAGGAGCAGACCTGGACTGAGTGGGAGCAGGTTCCTCTGGATCTGGAGGGTTGTGAAGCAGCTCGGTGATCTGGTCCTTCACCACCTGGTACTGGGGTTCCTCCATGTTCTTGAGGGTCTGGTTGACATAGGTGAGTAAGGGCTTGCGGTTGGGGGATGAGGAGTCGGTGCTGATCAGCTGAGAGAGGAGATCTATACTGGTGCAGATGGTGTCCCTGATCTCCAGCAAGACAGTGTGGCTCTGGCCTTCCTGCTGTCTGGCTCTCTGCCTTTCTGTAGAGGCGGAGCTGGGGAGGGTGGATGCGGCTATGACTGTGGTGGACTCGATGTCTCCTTTCTCCTAACGCACCAGGGAGTCCTCCACGCGCTCCACCACGGTTAAAACAGCTGTCCGCGGGTTCTCCGCCGTGGCATGCTCCACAGAAACCTGCTTGGAGACAGGGACTGACTCTCGGCCAGAAGAGGACTGGCTCTCAGCAGGCTGCCAGAGAGAGAGGGTTGTGAGAGGGGCTGCTGGTGCTCCTCGGTGGCGGATCTCACCCTCCAGGAAGCTGCACCTGGCCATGACGTAGGTCTCTCTGTCCGTCAGCTTAACCGTGGCCTAGCCAGATTTCTTCAGGTGCAGCTTCCCGTACCAGGTGTGCATGTGCTTCCACCAGCCGAGGAGCACCTCTGAAGTGTAACCCATACTCTCCGCCCTCTCTCTCCAAGCAGCCTGCTTCCTTTTGGTGTCCCTGTACAGCCGGTGTCCCTTCCGCCACAGATAGTCATTCTCTCTCAGCCACTCCAGCACCTCATCCTCGTGTTACTCATTGATGAAGTATTGCCTCCTCTCCCGTCCCCGCATATGCCTCTTTCTCCCTTTGGCAGGACCAGATGGGCCCTCATCAGAGGGGCTCCCAGGTGGTAGGGGCTGCTCCTCCACACCACCACCAGCATCAGCACCAGCAGGATCATAATCATCATTATCATCATCAGCAGCAGCAGCAGTAGCAGCAGGATCATCATCATCATCATCATCATCATCATCATAATCATCATCATCATCATCATCACCAGCAGCAGGATCATTATCATCATCATCAGCAGCAGCAGCAGGATCAGCAGGACCAGGATCATCATCAGCAGAGTAAGCACCAGGAGCCCCAGCAGCACCAGCACCAGCAGCACCAGCAGCACCAGCAGGACCAGGAGCACGAGCAGGACCAGGAGCATGAGCAGTACGAGCAAGTCCAGGAGCATGAGCAGGACCAGCAGGACCAGCTTCAGCAGAGTATGCAGCAGCAGAAGCACCACCGCCAGGAGCAGCAGAAGAGAAGCTTCAGCAGAAGCTACAGCACCAGAAGAGCGAGCCCGAGCAGCAGAAGTCCCAGCAGAAGCAGTGTCAGGGACAGGGGAGGGAGGGTGGCCCTGTCCTTCTTGCCAGGGATGGCGGCAGGTTGCTGAGGCTTTCGCTTCTTTCCCATGGTTGTGGGGTTGCTGGCTGGCAGGGAGGCTGGCAGGCACCAAGGCTGGCAGGAAGCCTGGCAGGAAGCTTGGCAAGAAGCCTGGCAGGAAGGCTGGCAGGAAGGCTGGCAGGAAGCCTGGCAGGAAGGCAGACAGGCAGGCAGGCACCAAGGCTGGCAGGCAGACTGGCTGGCAGGAAGGCTGGAAGGCAGGCTGGCAGCAAGGCTGGCAGGCAGGCAGAGAGCAAGGCTGGCAGGGAGGCTGGCCAGGAGGCTTGGAGGCAGGCTGGCAGGAAGGCTGGCAGCAAAGCTTGCAGGCAGGCATGCAGGCAGGGCAGGCAAGGACTCGATGTATCCTGCAGCAGGTCTTTCCTCCGAATGCTGGCCATGTGCGAGCTGCTTCCCTTTATATCCGCGTGGTTTACGCAATGCATCCCCCCTGCATGCGCAATTAACGCCAGGCATCCGTTAGGCTTCTGCTGTGCATCCGCTAGGCTTCCGCTCTGCATCTGCTTCATCCGCTGTGCATCTGCTGTGCATCCGCTTCATCCGTTCTGCGTCCGCTTCACTGAGGCCCCCCGGAAGCCCTGCGGATGTGCCATCCGCTCCCATCTGCTCCCATTCGCTCCCATCCGCTGGGCTTCCATTCCGCATCCGCTTTCCAACCGCCCTGCGTCCTCCCCCCATCCGTGTTATCCACTCCGGTTATGCAAATTTTTGCCCCTTTTGAGAGCGGATAACAACGGATGGAACATTTTGCCTGTCTGTTGTGTCCGTTTTGCATCCGTTGGGCAGTGTGACAGGGCCTTTAGTAAGAAATGTCTACAAATATTAATACAGTTTGTGCACAAAACATATTACCCAGTCAACACAATGTATATGAAAGATGGTTTTGTTTTTTGTTTTTGTTTATAAACATAAAAAAAAACTTTTTATAAAACAAACACAAGTGATGTCATGTTGGCCCCGCCCCCCTGCCCCACCCCTCTGAGGTCAAGCACAACTGTGATGCAGCCCTCAATGAAATTGAGTTTGACCACCCCCTGTTCTATAGCAGAGGTCACCAAACTTGGCAACTGTGTCATGCCCCTGGTGGAGACTGACTCTGAGGGAGAGGAGGAACAGCTGACAAGGAGTGTAAGTGTGGATCCGGAGGTTGTGGAGGAGACTGGGGAAGGGCAGAGACCGGCTGAGCAGTCAGAGGAGGACCCAGGCCCATCCTGTCTCCATCCTAGGGCATGCAGGGAGGAGAGGATCAGGGAGAGAGGTGGTCTCCTTGGGAGTTGAGAGCCTTGATCCTCTTCATGGGCTGCAGTTGTGACAACTGAAAAAGAGGATGGACATGCATACGGGCAAGCGCTGGAAACAATGCATGGAAATATCTTTAGTCATGGTTCCTCTCTGAGTTTGGCATCCTTCCCAGTGTGTGTTATCTGTGGACGTCCTCCAGCCCTTATCTTGCCTGGTTTGTGTTGCTTTTTCACTTCTTCTTGTAAATGTTGGTGTGGGAGTTTTTTGGCTTTTGTCAAGAATATTCGGAGCTTGGAAGCAAAGTGAAGGTATAAAGGGCCTTCACTTGTTTTCTGTGACTGTATTTGTTTTGTATGCCATCCTGGATCATCATAGCAACTTTAAGACTTGTGGACTTCAACTCCCAGAATTGAAGCCCACAAGTCTTAATGTTGCCATGTTTGGGGACCTCTGTTCTAGAGTCTCAAAATCTTTTTTTATGTATCATGATACCCAAACTGGATGGCATATTGCAAACATAAGAAAGTGGTGCTAACACTTCACATTTCTTCTTCACATTTCACACCTCTTCGCATTTTCATTTGGTAATGAACCGAAATGGAATGAGTGTTGACACTTTTATTGCACAATGAGCAGAAATGGAATTAGTGTGTTATCTGAAGTTTCAGATATACTCCCAGCTCATTTAAACATCACTAGGTTAATGGCCATATTGTGCCGAGTAACCGATATTATGAGAAAAAAACCAAACATCTTGAATGGTAATGAGGTGCCCTCTTCACACTGAGAATCGAGTATCTTGTGAATAAACAAGACCTTAATAAAATAAAACGACCATATTTCGGTCATCTTCAAACACGGCTCTCCGTGTTTCTGAATTTTGCAATGACTGGTGAATTTTTCAAGGGTGTTGAAAGATCGGTATGAAATGGGGTGACTCCTGCTACCCTAAAGTCACCACAAGAAGGCAAAGTTCATTGTTTCTTCTCAAAGTGATGGCTTGGGAGATACAGGGAGGCACAAATCAGAAACTCGATCCTTGTGAAACTCAGCAGAAGGGAAGAAGATGACCTATGGAGGGTCAAACAAGAAGAATATGACAACTCAGAATAACAGAGTTGGGTGGGACCTTGGAGGTCTTCTAGTCTGATCCTCTGCTCTGGCAGGAAATCCTATTCCATTTCAGAGAAATGGTTGCCTAGCCTCTTCTTAAAAACCTCCAGTGGTTGAACACCCACAATTTCTGGAGGGAAGAGTTTGATTAATTGTTCCCACTGTCAGGACATTTCTCCTTCATTCTAGGTTGCTTCTCTCTTCAATTAGTTTCCATCCATTTCTTCTTGTCCTGCCTTCAGGTGCTTCGGTTGACTTCATCTTCTTTGTGGCAGCCTGTCCTGCCCCTGGTGGAGACTGACTCTGAGGAAGAGGAGGAATAGCCAACAGGGAATGGAAGTGGGGCTCCAGAGGTGGTGGAGGAGGCTGGGGAAGGGCAGAGGCCAGCTGGACAATCAGAGGAGGACCCAGGCCCATCCCCTCTGCATTCTAGGGCATGCAGGGAGGAGAGGATCAGGGTAAAATGTGGTCCCCTCGGGAGGAGAGGGCCTTGATCCTCTTCATGGGTTGCAGGTGTGACAACTAAATTAGAATTAGAAGAACTTTATTGTCATTGTACAAGTACAACGAAACTGTGGATGCACTCCCGCAACTGTTCGCAAGACAATAAAACCAAAGCACTTTAAAATGAAGAGAAGAAAAATTGAGTGCCCGCGTCTCCATTTGCAATTAGAGAGTATTATATCTACGAATATACAAAAAATATACATCCAACACCGATTGTAACGCTTTGCCAAGTATAAAACACAAGAGATGGATTGTACTGTAATATGTTATTATACATCTGAATGGGGTATTGAGATCTCACATCTTTTTACATCTTAATAAAAGTAGCGACTTCGTGTTTATTTGTGGTTTGGATAATAAATACTAAATTTATTATAAATGAATTTATTATAAATAAATAATAAATAAGAGGATGGACATGCGTACGGGTGAGCACTGGAAACAAAGCATGGAAATTTCTCTAGTTGATGGTTCCTCTCTGAGTTTGGCATCCTTCCCAGTTATCTGGGATATGTTATCTGTGCACGTCCTCCAGTTCTTATCTTGCCTGGTTTGTTCTGCTTTTTTCCTCCTTCTTGTAACTGTTGGTGTGGGAGTTTTTTGACTGTTGTCAAGAATATTCGGAGCTTGGAAGCAAAGTAAAGGAATAAAAGGGGAGTCACCTGTTTTCTGTGACTGTGTTTGTTTTGTATCCTACCCTGGGTCATCACATAGCCTCTCAAATATTGGAATTCTGCTATGATACTGCCCCTCGGCCTTCTTTTCACTAGACTAGACATACCCATGTCAGCGTTCCAGAAAAATTTCACTCCAACAAATAACTCCGAGGCAGACATCCTCTCCAAAGTTCTTTTTTATTTGGGTAGTAAACTGGCACATCTGGGAAATCCCAAATCTAAAAGTTCTGGCTTTCCTTGCAATAAGTAAAAAGTTACAAATCCACCCCCTGCACCCCCATTGCATCACATGCCCCAATCATTATCCATCCCAACTTGTAACATCCCCACATCCAGGTGCAGAAATAACATGACCTTGATTTAGGAGAATAATGCTATTATGTCTACCACATACACTCCAAGAAATTCCCCCCTTCCATTTTCCCAGCCTCAAGAATGTGGCAGTGTGGAAGCATCTGGGACTAATATGGCTTCCACAGCTGACAACTCAATTCCTGCAACTCAGAGCCTATCAGGCTCCAAAACACAACAAGGTTCTTCCTAGCTGGCATCTCCTACCATGGCAACTTTAAGACTTGTGGACTTCAACTCCCAGAATTCTCCAGTCAGAAGTCTTAAAGTTGCCAAGGTTGAAGACCCCTGTTCTAAGCGGTTTCCTTTATTGTTCCTCTCTTGCAGATTGGAAGTTCCTCACTCGCTCAACAGCTGTCTAACAATTTTGACGTCAACACACAGTGGAAAACCAACTGGGCTGCTGAACGCCCAGATACAGGCTGTTACATAGATGACCCTGCACAAAAGGTGCCAGATTTCAACCTTCCTCACCAGCATTTCTCAACTCTGAGCAGGATCTGTACCTAGCATGGTATCTGCCAGGACTCCTTGTTTAAGTGGGATCTTGTTTCTACTCCTCTGTGTGACTGGGGTGCCCCTGGGGTGACAAAATATCCATCCTATTGTGCCTAGATGTCTATCAAGAACTCATACTAGCCCAACGTCTGAGTTTTTTCAACATAGACCACCCTCTCCTTGAATGGCTGGGTGGGCTGGACATTAACATTTGAACCACTATAAGTCCATGGATTTGCCATATGCTAATAAATAAACAGATTGGAATGTTGCCAAACTAAAGCAGACTATTTCCATTATTAAATATATATTCTGGGAACAATTGAAGAGGAGCTGTCTTCACCCCCTTTCTCATACACAAACTATCTGAACTGTGTTGTCTCTTACAACCTTTCTCTTGGGAATCCAGAATACATTACAGAACCACCTTAAATGCGCAGAAGTGACCATATCACCAAGAGGCATAGTAGCATACGCTTTCAGAGGAAAGCTGCTTTGAAGGAAAGGTCTAACGAGGAGGAAGTATTACTTCTGGATTCACATATGCATTCTGGAGAAAGTTCATCTGGAAAATTGGAATTTGCAGGCTACAATTTCACCTCTGGAAAACAACCCTATGTTCTTAGCAATGACTTCACTTTTTAAGTTTGTGTTTCACATGTAGAAATGGAATTCTTGGACTCAGTCTTAACCTGGTCTTGAAACCTGGTCATTTGCAAATGTCATTGCTGGCTTTATAGATTTCTAGAGAAAATGAATGCCACAAAGCCAGTTTGATATAGTGATTATTAAGGCACCTGTCTAGAAACTAGGGGATGGTGAGTTCTAGTCCCGCCTTAGGCATGAAAGGTAACTGGGTGACTTTGGGCCAATCACTTGGAGACTGTGAGTTCTAGTCCCACCTTAGACATGAAGGCTAATTGGATGACTTTGGGTCAACCACCAGGAGACTATGAGTTCTAGTCCCACCTTAGCCATGAAAATCAACTGACTGACTTTGGGCCAGTCCTTTTCTCTCAGCCCAGCCCAGCCCAGCCCAGCCCAGCCCAGCCCAGCCCAGCCCAGCCCAGCCCAGCCCACCTCACTGGGTTGTTTTTCCAAGGAAAATAAGAGGAGGAAGGATTATTAGTTACGTTTGCTGCTTTGAGTTATTTGTAAAAAATAATAAAGGCAGGGTAAAAACTCTGATAAATCAAATCTATAAAAAGGAATTACCATATACCATTGAGATGGAATTAAGGGCCAATGTCTACCGGCAGTTCTCTAAATATGTCAAATTATTCCCCCTTCCTCTCTATCTGAAATTTAAAATACTGTCCAAAAAAGGCAGAGAGAGATGATTAGAATACTGTTAAGAATAATTTTAGAATCTGTTTACTGTAGCTTGAAGCTCTAGCACCTGACAACTCAAATGAAACTTTATTGTAAATGGGGAAAAATACAGAAAAAACAGTATTAGGAAAAGATGCAGCAAATATTAACGCAATAAACAACAACTCCAGAATCCTCTAAATTCTGTTATTGAAAAACTGACAGGTGTGGCAGTCAATGGGGGATGTTGATACGGATCTCAAATTATGAAGAAGTTACAAAACCAGATGAAAATGTCAGAAATCATGAGGCTGAGTAGGTGCTTTTGATGAGCGTCCAAATATTCAGTGGTTTGTATTATCATCTTGGACTGTGCATACAGATAATCCTTGATTTATGACCACAATTGAGCTGGGGAAAGGCCCAGTCTGGCTGGGCATTCAGAGGAAGACCCACCCACCCCTCTTCATCCTAGGGCACGCTGGGAGGAATGGAGAAGAGAGCAAACTGAGAAAAGGGCCCTGATTCCTGGGAAAACAGGATATAAAGAGTGTTCCCACACAGCACCTTGCTGGAAGCAAAGTGTGCATTATCTTGGTTTGTCAAGTCTTATCTGGGTTCTGGCATCCTCCCAACTGTGTATGTTTTGTTATCTTTTGAAGTCTGCAATTCTTTATCCTGCCCTGTCTTGTTAATTGCTGCAGCAGGGTTTGTGCTGGTTTTTATTTATAATCTATATGTGCTTTGAGTTTGGACTGAATTTCTTCCCTTTAAAAACTGTTCTTGGGGGAATTTTTTCTCCAGCCGATGATAACTGGACGTTGGGGGGTCAAGTTGGAGGTATTTAAAGCACTTTACCTACTTTTGTGACTTTGTTGCTTTTGTACCATCACACTTTTGAGGGCCACATGTTGTGGTCCAACAGTGGGTTGTGGAGCTGGCAGCAGAATCAGACAGTGGGGAGGAAGAGGGACCAGTCCTGGAGTCTGGGGAGGGCTTGGATGAGGGTCCTGCTTTTTTTTTTTTTTTTTTTATTAAAGTTTTTATTAATTTTCTACAAACAAACAAACATACAAAACATTGATATAGAGATGGGCCAGGGCCACCTGGGAATTATGTGCTGACTCTGCAGCCTCCAAAATCTGATAGCAGCGAGGCAGAGGAACAAGGGGAGCCTGTTTCCAGTGTGCACATGCGCAAAACTGCCAGAAGGCAAGAACAGTTAAACAAAAGAGGCGACTTGGGAATAAGCTTAGAGATGATTGCCCCTCCCATAAGATAAAAAGGAGGAGCAAAGGGACATGGGCCTTTGCAGGAAGCAACTTTCTTTGTTCTGGTTGGTTTAGAGTCTGAGGTTCCATGTGGACTTTGTCCTCCATTTGGTCTTGTACAGCTAATTGGCAATTTAGTCGTTGGCAGCATTTCAAGGGAGATAAAGGTGGGTGTTTATCAGACTTATCCTGAAGATCTTTGGCAGACTTCTGTTGGACTATTCACAAACTCTTTGGGACTCATTATGGGTTGTGAATGCATATAATTCACAGCCTTTGAAATAATTTTTAAAAAGGGTTTTGGGAACAGCGTGTGATTGTTAGGATTGTCTCAGGAAGCCTTGGTCAGAACAGCCACATGTTGAGGGGTTGTGATGCAGATGGTGTCCTTCTGCCTTTGTTAAAATAATTAGAGAGGGCCGAACATTATGGATGATTGAACCAGGGGAAAAAAAATGAAGAAAGATTTTCGTAGGCCAATTGCTAAATATGTATAATCGTGCCTCAGGACTGCAGATGAGCCTCCCTTGTAACTATGTCAAACAGTTTGTGATCTTCACAAGAGACCTCTTGTTTGTCCTTCTCATTACAGGCAGGAGAAGGCAAGGGTGAAGCACCTGCTAGCAATTATACAAATGAGACATGATCATGCAAATCTGGTTTGCATAATGATGGCATCCGATCAGTCTAACGTGACACTTGGGTCAGGTTGGATCAGGAGCTGATTTGAATGGCATAGCTAATTTCCAGAGCTTTTAGTAAATCCTCTGAACTGGCTGTTTCTTGGGAAAAAAATGTGGGATAGATAGCATCACCCACCAGATGGATCTGTAACTGCCGGACAAACCATATTTGATGAGTAGTCCTTAATGGAAATACCATGGTGGTGCAGTGATCAGAATGCAGTACTGCAGGCTCCTTCTGCTGACTGCCACCTGCCTGAAATTTGGCAGACTGAATCTCACCAGGCTCCAGGTTGACTCAGCCTCTCATCCTTCTGAGGTGAGTAAAATGAGGACCCTGATTGTTGGGGGCAAGAGGTTGACTTTGTAAACTGTTTAGAGAGGGCTGGGAAGCACTGTGAAGTGGTAGATAAGTCTAAGGGCTATTGCTATTTTCCTTCCTTCCTTCCTTCCTTCCTTCCTTCCTTCCTTCCTTCCTTCCTTCCTTCCTTCCTTCCTTC
>BLBF01000056.1:2470271-2512280 GCA_015471245.1 Laticauda colubrina | reverse complement strand
CCCAATCAAGTCACACCCCCACTAGCAGTTAAAAGGAAGAAGCAGCTGCAAGCTCACATTACTCTGAGAAGCACAGAGCCGAAGAAACAAGCCTGAAGATGATGAATGAGACTTCATTGAAACCTTGCCTAGATACTTCCAATTTTACGTGGGAGAAAACCCGAATAACCAAAGATCCACATATATATATGTGTGTGTGTGTACTGTTCAGCTTCCTTCAGGTATTATCCCACGTCATTGTAGTGCTTTTAAAGTTGTAGCAACGTTTCAACAGAATCTCATCTGCCATCATCAGGCTTCTGTGTTGAGTTTGTATGTACAGAAGCCTGATGATGGCAGATGAGATTCTGCTGAAACGTTGCTACAACTTTAAAAGCACAACAAAATGACGTGGGATAATACCCGAAGGAAGCTGAAAAGCATACATGTAAGTACCCGCGAAAACTTAAAAAAACAAATATAATATATATGTATATACACAATACATATACATATACATATACACACAGACACAGACACACACACACAAACACACACATATATATTTCCCAACAACAGGTTACTGCCTTTCAGTATACATTTTGTGATCGTTTGAAGTACAACAGCACTGGAAAAAGTGACTTAGAACTGTTTTCCACACTTATGACTGTTGTAACTTCCCCATGGTCATGTGATCAAAATTGAGAAGCTTGGCAACTGAGTCACTCAGCAAAATGTTTCACCTAGCAACAGAAAAGTTGGACTCAATTGTGATCGTAAGTCGAGGACTACCGATATTTGAATGAAAATTAAATTATGCCTGCACATTCTGATTCAACATTATTATGAAACTAGGTGGCTTTGCCTTAAAATGTGAAACCAATGGTTTCCTAATTCATGACAGCCATGGGCTGTTTCCATTTAAAGTTCACCTTCGTTTAGTGATAATTTCTGCAATTGATTTCATGTCACTTGCTTTAATTTAATTAATGAAATAATTCAAAGAGGACCTGAAATTCTATGCAATGTTACATAAACTCCAATGATTTCAATAGATTTCCTCTCAGAGATACAGGGAGTCCTTGATTTACAACCATCTGTTCGGTCAGGGGTGGGAATTTACCGGTTTGGACCAGTTCACATGAACCGGATGTGAAAGTTACATCTAGTTTGCCGAACCAGGACTTCAATTGACCGGTTAGCCTCACCCAACCCACCCGTCCCATCCCATGACCTTAGGGATGCTGCAATGGTCATAAATGTGAAAAACAGCTATAAGTCAGTTGTTTCAGTGTCATTGTAACTTTGAGCAGTCACGAAATGAACTGATGCAACTCAAGGACTACCTGTAATTTGCAAACTTCTCTGCCTTACTCCCAGATACGTTCATCCTGGTCTCAAGATAAATGTGATAGAAACTCTGAAAACAGGGTTTGTTTTAGAAGACACTAAGATGGACGAAGAGAAGATTTGACTTTCTCTTCTCACTTCAGATAATATTGAACCCATTTCTGATCATAGTCAGAAATCAAGATTGGAATAATTTATAAATAAATAGTATTACTAGAAATTATCCCAGAACATAGAATAATACAGTTGGAGGGGACCTTGGAGGTCTTCTAGTCCAGGTGTTGCCAATCTTTTGGACCTCAGGGACCAGCAAACTCATAATTTTAAATCCCGTGGACCAGAGACCCTGGGAAAATCCCCAAAAAAGTCTGCAGAAAAATTCCCCTCCCTGTTTTCCTACTGATCGATGGTTCTTTATTTGGGATGGCAGGAGACCGTCTCTAGCTCCATTCTCAGGGGGAGAGAGAGACTTTTGGCTTCATGCAAGGAAAGCAGCAGGAGCAACAGAAGTCTTTCTTTCTCTCCCCCAAATTCTACCAGAAATGAGTCCTTGCCACAGCAGCCTCTTGGAGCAGGAGGCCTTGCAGGGTCCCAAAGACTCATTTCTGGCAGAGTTTGGGGGAGAATAAGGAAGACTTTGGCTGCTTTCCTTGCATGCAGCCAAAAGCAGAAGAAGAAAGAAGCAGAAAGGAGCAGCCCTGTGTCCAGGTGAGGTGCATGGGGTGAGTGGGGCAAGTTCCCCCCCTCCCCTCCCCTCACTACCCCATGTTGTTCGCAATGCAAGCCTTGTGTTCCTGCAGGCCATGTGGGCAGTGCAGCCTTGTGTTCCTGCACAGCCTGGATTAATTGCTTTGGGGTTGACATTTCTCTGGAGACCAGCAAATTTTCTCGCAGGCTACCAGTGGTCCCTGGCCCACTGGTTGACAACTACTGTTGTAGTCCAATCTTGCTCAAGCAGGAGACCCTGTACCATTTTAGACAAATGGCTGTCCAATATCTTCCTAAAAACCTCCAACATCAGAGTATCCACAACTTCTGGAGACAAACTGTTCCACTGAATTGTTCTAATTGTCAGGAAATGTCTCCTTAGTTTTAGGTTGCTTCTTTCATTGTTAAGTTTCCATCTTTTGCTCCTTGTCTGGTCTTCTGGTGCTTTGGAGAATAAGTTGACCCCCTCTTCTTTGGGGCAGTCCATCTAATATTGGAAGACTGCTATCATGTTGAACATAAATCATAATATATTGGGTGCCCCAAGTTAGAATAATAGAACAGGACAACAGAGGTGAAAGGGCCCTTGGAGGTCTTCTAATCCAACCCCCTGCTCAAGCATGAGACCTTCTACATTTCAGACAAGTGGCTGTCCAATCTCTTCTTAAAAACTTCCAGTGTTGGAGCATTCACAACTTCTGGAGGCGAGTTGTTCCGCTGATTAATTGTTCTCACTGTTAGGAAATTTCTACTTAGTTCTAGGTTGCTTCTCTCCTTGATAAATTTCCATCCTTTACTTCTTGTTCCATCTTCAGGTGCTTTGGAGAATTGATGAAGTCTCTTTTTAAAAGTCTCCAGTGACAGAGCACCTACAATTTCTGAAGGCAAGCCATTCCACTGGTTGATTGTTCCCACCCTGAGGAAATCTCTCCTTAGATCCAGGTTGCTTCACTCCTTGGTTAGTTTCCATTCATTGCATCTTGTCCTGCTTTCTAGAGCTTTGAAAAATAGTTTCGCCCCCTCCTCTCTGTGGCAGCCCCTCAATTGTGGGAAGATTGCCATCATATCAACCCTGGCCCTTCTTTTCACTAGAGTAGACATACTCAATCCAAAGTTGTCACCACCACTATGAGAAATTAATGCTACAGATCTTAAGCCCATGTCCCACTGCACCAACGGATGCAAAGAAGATATAAAACGTTAAAAAAAGCTTGCCATCCATTGGAAAACGCGATGCATCCATTGTGTACTCACTGCATACGTGTTTCATATGGTCTATCCCTCCAGCATCCGTCCACTGAGATTTCATCCACACAAGAAGTTTTGAGCTGCACAAAACTTTGTGAACGGATGAACTTTCCGCCGCGTACGATGTACATCCGTGATATATACTGGCAACAAATGTTCTATGTCCGTTATCATCCGTTAAACGTCCGCTGTATCCTCTCTGCATCCTCTGGCCATCCTCGCAACTCACATCCTCTGCAGCTGAAAACGGAAAGAGGGAGGAAACGAAAGGTACACGGAACATCCACACAGCGTTAGTAGCACGGAAATAGAAAGGATGTAAGTGGATGCATCTCGTATATAAAGGATTAAAATGGACAAAAGGTTTGTATCTGGGATGTATCTCAGATATTTAGGATGTCTGGAGTATGTCTAGAGTAGGTAGAAGGACACCTAGCGGACTACCGATATTTCCTATAAAAAGGGGGAGAAAAGCACCTGGATCTCAGTATGAGTCCAGCAGCTGTGGTGTACAGACCTCTTCAGCCTTGGTCTTGCTCTTCCACATCATCCATTGTTCTCCACCATGGATCATGACACAATCCGTATGGTAGCTGTGATCATTCATCACCAGAACCAAACCCTGTTCAGACTGTTTCACCTTTTATACACAAGAAGAAGAAGGAGACGTCCAAGAGCTGTGTGGGTCCGAGGATGGATCATGAGAAGAATGGAGTTTGGACTGTATGACCAGTTGATGGTGGAGCTGAGGAATGAAGACCCTCGAGCATTCCATCACTTCATGAGGATGCCACCAGCCATGGTTGATGAACTTGTAGAGCGCCTGAGAACCAGGTTGACCAAGCCTAGCACCAACTTCCATCCCAGCCTGGACCCTGGACTGAAGGTGGCACTGACTCTGCGCCACTTGGCCTCTGGAACCACAAACAAAAACATGCAGTATGTGTGGAGGGTGCCACACAACACCATCAGCAAAGTGGTCAGAGAAGTGGTGCAGGCCATCATCGAAGAATACATGGAGGAGCTCCACAAGTGCTCCACCACTGAACAAGGCTGGAGGAAACTTGCAGAAGATTGGTATCAGAGGTGGAACTTTCCCCACACCGTTGGAGCCATAGATGGGAAGCACATGGCCTGCAAAGCTCCAGCCAACTCAGGATCCACTTATCTCAACTACAAGGGCTTGTTCAGTATCATCCTCCTTGCCATGGTTGATGCTGACTACAAGTTCATGTACATCGATGCTTCAGGCAATGGGTCAGCTTCAGATGCCCAGATATACAACGCCAGTGACCTCAAGGATGGGCTGGAACGCAACCTCATCATGGGTTTTCCAGATCCAGACTCCCTACCCAATGACACACAAGATGTGCCCGACTTCATCGTTGGTGATAATGCCTTCTCCCTCAGAACCTACCTCATGAAGCCGTAAAGTTCAAGATACCTCACCCGTGAAGAGAGGATCTTCAACTACAGGCTGTCCAGGGTAAGACGGGTGGTGGAGAACGCCTTTGGCATCTTGGCCAACAGGTTCCAGACACTTCTCACCACCATGCAGCATCACCCACAGACTGTGAGGAGTATCGTGGAACCCTGCTGTATCCTGCACAATCTCATGCGCACCCGCTACCCAATGTTGCAGAACAGACTTGTTGACCATCAACAAGGGAATGGGGACATGGAGCCTGGTGAATGGAGGCAAGGACAAAACCTGATAGACACTGTGGATGTACAAGGCCCCAACAGAGCTTCACGTGAAGGGAAGAAGCAGCGCAACCTCCTGAGACACTGGTGCAACTCCCCAGCTGGAGCAGTGGAGTGGCAAGACAGGATGATAGATGGTTAATGGATGCTTCCTTGAAGCTGTCGCATAACACTGATGAGATTGTGCCATGTATGTTGAGTGGCCCTACAATGAATAGGGCATTAATAAAGAGCTTTGTTTATTTTGAAATGTGTTGATCAATGAATAAATTGTTATTGATACAAAAGGTCCATATGTGTGGCAGCTGGTAGGGTGGACCATACAGTCCCACTAAGCTTGCACTGGAGGTTTATCTATCCCACAACTATCCTTATCTATCCCACAAGCATGCAAAGGCTTAACCATTTTTTCAAAGTTTTCACCAACACTTTATTAAGTAAAAAAAAATGAACCAAGTGTGTTAAGCAAAGATAACCTTTTTTAATAACTGTCTTAAGTAAATTGTATGACTTTATTAAAAAAGCAAAATGAACCAAGTAAAGTGTCTTAAGCAAAGATAAAGTAAACTCATAACAACTCAGTCTCTGGCACTATTCTCAGTCACTCTGAGGCATGTCCATGGTCTCAGCTGTTAAGCCGGCAGGGACTGTGGAGGTGGCTTTGGCTTGAGTGCTGGTCTGAGGCACCATTGGGGTGCTTGGCCCCGAGAGTACAACAAGGGATGGTGTGTTCAGGAAGCTGTCTGAGAGCTGACTCAGTCCCGTGAGGTTGAGAGGCCCTTCATCAAGTACCTGGGATGTCAGGCACAAGACTGATGACAGATTGTCTGGGCTTGGCTGTGGGGGCTTGGCTGTGGGGTGGAGGAAGGAGGAGTATAGTGGAGCTGTCAGGTCTGCAGCTGGGCGAGTTGTGGCATCTGTGGCATGCGATGAACCTGGGACTGGACTGGGAAGGTCTGTTTGTGCTGTGGGAAGTCCTGGTACTCGTAGCCTTGGTAGGTGAGGGGCTGTTGAAAGCTGTGGAAGGGCTGTGACATCACCTGGGGTGGAGGAGAAGACCTGCACTGGGTCAGAGCAGGTTCAGCTGGGCCTGGAGGGTGGTGCAGAAGTGCTGTGATCTTTTCCTTCATCATCTGGTACTGGGCCTCGGGCATATCCCTCAAGGTGTGGCTCACATACATGATGAAAGTGTGGCTGCTGGAAGATCCTCTGTCAAAGTGGACCAGCTGAGAGAGAAGTTCTGTGCTGGTCTTCATTGTGTCCCTGATTTCCAACAGGACAGTGTGGTCCTGGCCCTCCAGTCTACCTCTCTGCCTGCATCCTGTGGAGCTAGGGGTGGGGTGGGGGTGCATCAGTCTCTGGTGGCTGCCGCTTCTTCCTCCATTTGTGACAGCAGGGTGTCATCCTCCAAGTCCTCTGGCATGGGGAGTGCAGCTGTCGGGTGGGTCTCTGCTGTGGGGCCCTCTGAAAACACCTGCCTGGACTGGCTCGCTGGCTCCTGGCTGGAAGAGGACTGGCTGTCTGTGGGCTGTCTGAGGGAGGGGGTGTCAGAGGGGCTGCTCCTCGGTGGCGGACCCCACCCTCCAGGAAGCTGCACTTGGCCATGACGTACATCTCCCGGTCAGTGAGCTTGACAGCAGCCTGCCCGGATTTTTTGAGGTGTAGCTTGCCATACCAGGTGTGCATGTGCTTCCACCATCCCAGGAGTACTTCTTCAGTGTACCCCAGGCTCTCTGCCTTGTCTCTCCAATCTGCCTGCTTCTTCTTGGTGTCCCAATACAGTCTGTGGCCCTTTCTCCAGAGGTACTCGTTCTCCCTCAGCCATTCCAGCACCTCCTCCTCATGCTCCTCGGAAATGGTGTACTGTTTCCTCTCTCCCTTCTCCTTCCCTTGCCTCTTCCTCCCTCTGGCAGGGGCTTCAGCAGGGCCTTCAGGGGCTTGAGCAGCAGGGCTTTCAGCAGCAGGGCTTTGAGGGCCTTGGGGCTGATCCACCACAGCAGCAGCTGTAGCAGTAGCAGTAGCAGCAGCAGCAGCAGCAGCAGCAGCACCAGCACCAGCACCAGCACCAGCACCAGCACCAGCAGCAGCAGCAGCAGCACCAGCAGCAGCACCAGCAGCAGCAGCACCAGTAGCACCAGCAGCACTAGCAGCATCAGCAGCACCAGCAGCACCAGCAGCAGGAGAAGCACCAGCAGCTTCAGAGTCAGTGCCAGGGGGTGGGATGGTGGTTCTGTCCTTCTTGCCAGGGCTGGCACGAGTAGGCATCGGCTTCCTCTTCTTCCCTGACTGATGACCATGGTGTTCTTTGAAGATGTATATGGCAGCACTTCTTCCCTCTGAATGCTGACTGCATGCGTGCTGCATCCTTTTATATCCGCGGAACTGATGCAATTCATCCTCCCCGCATGCACAGTGAACGCTTTGCATCCGATATGCATCCTCTATGCATCCGCTTTGCTTCCTGTAGGCGTCCGTGATGCATCTGCGTCATCTGCTATGCATCCACCCCTTCTGCTATGCATCTGCTTTGCAATTCTACCCCGGAACCCCTTCAGAGGTGTCATCTGCTTCCATCCGCTGTCATCCGATAGGCTTCCTACGAACATCCATTTAACATCCCTGCTACATCCTACCCACGTCCGTTCTGTTCTGTTCTTTTCCATTCTGTTTATGCAAATTTTCACCACTTTTTGGAGCAGATGGCAACGGATGGAGCCACCCCCAAAATTTTGCTCATCCGCTGTGTCCTTTATGCATACGTTTTGTGTCCATCGGCCAGTGGGACAGGGCGTTTAGTAATTGATGAATAGAATTTTAAAAAGGTAATCTTCCTTAAATTAAGAAAAACAAAGAAACCTCCAGCTGTCCTTTGGTTGGCCCAGCTGTAGTTTTAAATAAGGCCTGGTATAATCAATGCCAATACTTTTTAATGGGTTTCTTCTCTCATTTCTATCTCTGCTTCCCTCTCCCCAGTTTGGTGAAATGGCCGTTTAAGTCAGAAGGAAGAAAGACGTTGTGTTATTTTGTGTCCCCGCTGAATAACTGAGGAAAATTGCATGTCTTCAGCTTATAAACACATCAAAAATAGATGTTTCTGTTGGATGTCAAAGCGCCTGCCAACCCTCAAATAAAATTATGTTGTGTTTCCAAAAAAAAACACGTTTTCAACAGATTTCTTACTCAGTGCCTAAGCACATTGTTGGGGAAAAGATCATCAAATGTTTGGATGTTATAATCTAACAATTCACTTTGCCTGTTTTAAACCTGACACTGTCCCTTTCACAAGAGGGACAGACTGGATTTAACAGACTGGATTTCAAAAGAAATATCTAAATTCACTTGCTTTGGAACACAGTGTTTACATCTCCTTCAGAAATGTGATTTTTGTCACCACGTTCAGTGACAGTTTGCTCCTCTTTTGGAAAATATTAGGAGGTGAGAAAAGTTAGGATACCCTGTACTTGGAAGGAGGGAGAGAAAGAGGGAGGGAGGGAGAAAAAGAGAGATGAAGTTTCTGATGAATAGGACTACATTTTGTGACTTTATTATGATACCCTGTTGGCGAATGGAAGAGAATATTGGTAGCTCAGGGTCGAACTTTTGGGTTCTTGGTGCTTTCTGAATTTGGTTGTTTTCTTGCAGACATTTCATTGCCCAACTAGGCAATATCATTTGTGCTAGAAGAGAGGAAATTTTCAGGGAGGAGGAGAAGGGTGGTGGGGGAAGGAGAAGGAAATGGAGAAGGAGAAAGAGAAGGAGGGGAAGAAGAGGAAGGGGAAGGAGGAAAAGGGAAGGAGGAGGAGGAGGAAAAGAGGAAGAAGATGAAGGAGGAGAAGGAGAGGAAGGGGAAGGAGGAGGAGGAGGAGAGGAAGCGAAAAGGGGTGGGTGAGGAAGAGGAGGAGGATGACAGTATGATGGTCACAGTGTCCCAAGGTCATGTGATCTTCTTTTGTGACCTTCTGACAAGCAAAGTCAATGGGGAAGCCAAGTTCACTTAACAAACGTTTTACTAAAGGCCCTGTCACACTGCCCAATGGATGCAAAACGGACACAACGGACGAGCAAAATATTCCATCCATTGTTATCCGCTCTCAAAAGGGGCAAAAATTTGCATAACCGGAGCGAATAACATGGATGGGGGGAGGACGTAGGGCGGATGCAAAGCGGATGCGGAATGGAAGCCCAGCGGATGGGAGCAGATGGGAGTGGATGGCACATCCGCAGGGCTTCCGGGGGGCCTCAGCAAAGCGGACACGGAATGGAAAGAGCGGATGCAGAGCGGACGCGGAATGGATGAAGCGGATGCACAGCGGATGCACAGCGGATGAAGCGGATGCAGAGTGGAAGCCTAGCGGATGCACAGCGGAAGCTTAGCGGGTGCCTTGCATTAATTGCGCATGCGGGGGGGATGCATTGTGTAAGCCACACGGATATAAAGGGAAGCAGCTTGCATGTGGCCAGCATTTGGAGGAAAGACCTGCTGCAGGATACATCGAGTCCTTGCCTGCCCTGCCTTGCTGCCAGCCTGCCTCCAAGCCTCCTGGCCAGCCTGTCTGCCTGCCAGTCTGCCTGCCAGCCTTGGTGCCTGCCTGCCTGCCTGCCCTCCTGCCAGGCTTCCTGCCAGGCTTTCTGCCAGCCTTCCTGCCAGCCTTGGTGCCTGCCAGCCTCCCTGCCAGCCTCCCTGCCAGCCTCCCTGCCAGCCATCAACCCCACAACCATGGGAAAGAAGCGAAAGCCTCAGCAACCTGCCAGCCATCCCTGCCAAGAGGGATAGGGCCACCCTCCCGCCCCCTGTCCCTGACTCTGCTTCTGCTGGGGCTTCTGCTGCTCGGGCTCGCTTTTCTGGTGCTGGAGCTTCTGCTGAAGCTGCTCCTGGCGGTGGTGCTTCTGCTGCTGCGTACTCTGCTGAAACTGCTCCTGGTCCTGCTGGTTCTGCTGGTCCTGCTCGTCCTGCTCATACTGCTCGTACTGCTCGTACTGCTCGTGCTCCTGGTCTTGCTCGTCCTGCTCGTCCTGCTCATTCTCCTGGTCCTGCTCGTGCTCCTGGTCCTGCTCGTGCTCCTGGTCCTGCTCGTGCTGCTGGTGCTGGTGCTTCTGGTGCCGCTGGTGCTGCTGGTGCTGCTGGTGCTGCTGCTGATGATTATGATCCTGCTGGTGATGATGATGATGATGATGATGATGATGATGATGATGATGATCCTGCTGGTGCTGCTGCTGCTGGTGGTGTGGAGGAGCAGCCCCTACCACCTGGGAGCCCTTCTGATGAGGGCCCATCTGGTCCTGCCAAAGGGAGGAAGAGGCATATGCGGGGACGGGAGAGGAGGCAATACTTCATCGATGAGTAACACGAGGATGAGGTGCTGGAGTGGCTGAGAGAGAATGAATATCTGTGGTGGAAGGGACACCGGCTGTACAGGGACACCAAAAGGAAGCAGGCTGCTTGGAGAGAGAGGGCGGAGAGTATGGGTTACACTTCGGAGGTGCTCCTCGGCTATTGGAAACATTTGCACACCTGGTATGGGAAGCTGCACCTGAAGAAATCGGGCCAGGCCACGGTTAAGCTGACGGACAGAGAGACCTACGTCATGGCCAGGTGCAGCTTCCTGGAGGGTGAGATCTGCCACCGAGGAGCACCAGGAGCCCCTCTCACAACCCTCTCTCTCCATCAGACTGTTGAGAGCCAGTACTCTTCCAGGCGAGAGTCAGTCCCTGTCTCCAGGCAGGTTTCTGTGGAGCATGCCACGGCGGAGAACCCGCGGACAGCTGTTGTAACCGTGGTGGAGCGCGTGGAGGACTCCCTGGTGTGGTGGGAGAAAGGAGACATCGAGTCCACCACAGTCATAGCCGCATCCATCCCCCCCAGCTCCGCCTCAAAAGAAAGGCAGAGAGCCAGACAGCAGGAGGAGCAGAGCCACACTGTCCTCCTGGAGATCAGGGACACCATCCGCACCAGCATAGATCTCCTCTCTCAGCTGGTCAACACCGATTCCTCATCCTCCAACCGCAAGCCCTTCTTCACCTATGTCAACCAGGCCCTCAGGAACATGGAGGAAGGCCAGTACCAGGTAGTGAAGGACCGGATCACCGAGCTGCTTCACAACCCTCCAGATCCAGAGGAACCTGCTCCCACCCAGTCCAGGTCTGCTCCTCCACCCCAGGTGATGTCCCTCCCATTCCAAGGCTTCCCACAGCCCCTCACCTACCAGGGCTACGGCTACCAGGAGGTCCAGCAGCACAGGCAGCAGCCTTTCCCAGTCCAGGCACAGAGTCATCGAGCAACACCATTGCCACCGGTTCCACTGATGCCACCGATGACAACGATGCCACCCACGCCAGTCCTCACTCAGCTGCAGACCAGACAGCCCCACTACACTACTCCTTCCTCCACTCCACAGCCAAGCCCGGCCTCAGTACATCTCTCGTCAGTACTGGGGCTTACACCCCATGGCATTGAGGAAGGATCTCTCAGTATCACGGGTCTAAGCCAGCTATCTGAGAGCTTTCTCAACACACCGTCACCTGTTGTCCTCTCGGGCCAGGCACCCCAGTGGGGCTTCAGACCAGCACTGCAGCAGCAACCACCTCCACAGCACCTGGACCCTCCACCCCTGAGACTGGGCATACCTCCGAGTGACCATGAAGACTGCCAGAGACTGAGTATGGACTTTATTTGGACACTTCACTTGGGTCTTTTTCCTTTTACAGCTTGTTGTTCAATAAAGTTTATCTTTGATTCACACACTTGCTTCATTTCTTTTTTTTCATAAAGTCTTGGTGGAAACTTTCAGAATTGATTTAAGCCTTTGCATGCTTGTGGGATGGGTTAAGATAGCAGTGGGATGGGCAGGGATACCTTTGGGATGGGTAAGGATAGCAGTGGGATGGGCAGGGATACCTTTGGGATGGGTTAAGATGGGATAGGTTAAGATAGCAGTGGGATGGGCAGGGATACCTTTGGGATGGGTAATAGCTGTGGGATAGATAAACCTCCAGTGCAAGCATAGTGGGACTGTAGGGTCCACCCTCCCAGGTGCCACACCTATGGCCCTTTATTATCAATAACAATGTAATAATCATGCACACATGTCAACACAAATACAACTCTTTATTAAATGCCCTGATCATTGTAGGCCCACCCAACATACATGGCCCAATCTCATCAGTGTGATGAGACAGGCTGAAGGAAGCACCCATTAATCATCTATCATCCTGTCTTGCCACTCCACTGCTCCAGCTGGGGAGTTGCACCAGTGTTTCAGGAGGTTGCGCTGCTTCTTCCCTTCACGTGAGGCTCTGTTGGGGACTTGCACATCCACAGTATCCATCAGGTTTCGCCCTTCATTCCCCAGGCTCCATGTCCCCATTGCCTTGCTGGAGGTCCACAAGCCTGTTCTGCAAGACTGGGTAGCGGGTGCGCATGAGATTGTGCAGGATTCAGCAAGATTCCTCGATCCTCCTCACGGTCTCTGGGCGATGCTGCATGATGGTGAGAAGTACCTGGAACCTGTTGGCCAGGATGCCAAAGGCATCTCCACCACCTGCCTTGCCCTGGACAGCCTGTAGTTGAAGATCCTCTCTTCACGGGTGAGGAGTCTGGAAGTATAGGGCTTCATGAGGTAGGTTCTGAGGGAGAAGGCGTCACCCCCCATGATGAAGTAGGGCACATCTTGCGTGTCATTGGGCAGGGGGTCTGGATCTGGAAAGCCCATGATTAGGTTGCATTCCAGCCCCTCCTTGAGGTCACTGGCGTTGTATACCTGGGCATCTGAACATGAGCCGCTGCCCGAAGCATCGATGTACATGAACTTGTAGTCAGCATCGACCATGGCGAAGAGGACAATGCTGAAGAAGCTCTTGTAGTTGAAATAAGTGGACCCCAACTTGGGTGGTGCTTTGCAGGCCACGTGCTTGCCATCTATGGCTCCAACGGTGTGTGGGAAGTTCCACCTCTGATAGCACTGCTCTGCAACTTTCTTCCTGCCTTCTTCAGTGGAGGGGCACTGGAGGAGCTCCTCCATGTACTCTTCAATGATGGCCTGCACCACTTCTCTGACCACAATGCTGATGGTGTTGTGTGGTACTCTCCAGCCATACTGTGTGCTCCTGTAGGTGGTCCCTGAGGCCAGGTGGTGCAGAGTGAGTGCCACCTTGAGCCCAGGTTCCAGGGTGGGCTGGAAGTTGGTGTTTGCCTTGGTCAACCTGGGTGTCAGCCGCTGCACAACTTCGTCAAACATGGCTGGAGGCATCCTCATTAAGTTCTGGAATGCCCGAGTGTCTTCGTTCCTGAGCTCCACCATCAGCTTGTTGTACAGTCCGTACTCTGCTCTTCTGGCGATCCATCTTCATACCCAGACGCTTCTTGGCCGCCTCTTTTTCTTCCCGTAGTAGAGTTCACAGAGCCTGTAGATGGCTTTGCATTGTTGTAGAAGGATGGTGGCTGCCAAAAGGACTTTGTTACAATCCACGGTGGACATGACTGGATGCTGTGGAAGAGCAAGAGTCAGATGAAGGCTGCAGAGGTCTGCACAGCTAGGCTGCTGGTCTGAAAGTGAGATGAAGGTGAGTTACTCTCCCTTTTTATAGGCAATATAGGTGTCCCTTTGCATCCTCTAAGCATCCTCTAGGCATCTTCTAGACATCCTTAATATCTGAGATAGGTCCCCTCTGCGAACGTTATTTCCGTTTTAAACGCTTTGTTTCCGTGCTGCATCCGTTCTGCATCCGTTCTGCATCTCTTCTGCGTCTGTTCCGCTTCCTCCCTGCGTCCGAGCAGATGTGAGTTGTGTGGATGCAGAACGGATGCCTAGCGGATATAGCGGATGCGTAACGGATGCAGAACAGATGCCTAGCGGATGCCTAGCGGATGCAGAGTGGACGAATTGGATACATTTTCCGTGCAAAAGTTTTAAGCAGCTCAAAAGTTTCTGAGCGGATGAAGCGTCAATAAACGGATGCTAGATGGATAGAGAGGAAGCAAAACAGAGGCAGTGAGTACATCACATTAACCAATGGATGGCAAGCTTTTTTGTCCATTTTACATCCTCTTTGCATCCGTTGGTGCAGTGTGACAGGGGCTTAACTCAACAACTGCAACCATTCCTTTAGCAACTACAGCAAGAAAGGTTGTAAAATGAGGCAAAACACACCTAACAAATGTTGGGCTAAAATTGTGGCCATAATTCGAAGACTACCTCTGACACATTTTTCCAAGATGTTTCTTGCAGGAGGAGCTGTATTTTTGTGAGTCTTTTCACCCCCTTTAAAATATATTTCAATGTTTGACAGAGATTTTAATGTAATAGATATGGTTCACATTTCAAACTACACTGTAAAATTTGAAAAGGGGCTTGCTTTTTCTGTAGATTTGTTTTGTATTTAGTAGATTGCATATGTTGAAAATATATATACAATATTAGGACAGAATAATTTTCCAGTGGATTTTGACCCATAACTACAATTATTTTCTGGGAACTGAACCTTTGCCCAGCTATGAATTCTAAGCAAGTCTACATGTTTTCTCCAAATCAACAAAAAGTTATTCTCCTACTTTTACTCTTTTGCTAATTTGGATGTTTTCTGTCCTTGTGTAGAATAACAAAATAGATAGCAGTATTCCAGTATTGGAGGGGCTGCCACAAAGAAGAGGGAGCCAATTTATTTTCCAAACCACCAAAAGGCAGGACAATAAACAATGGATGGAAACTAAAGCCCATGTCACACAGCACCAACGGATGGAAAGAGGATGTAAAACGGAGAGAAACACTTGCCATCCATTGGTTAACGCGATGCATCTGTTCTGTACTCACTGCATAATTTTTCATACTCTCTATCTGTCCAGCATCTGTCTACTGAGATTTCATCCGCTCAAAAAGTTTTTTGAGGAGATAAAGTATCCAACACATCCGTTATACATCCGCTACGCAAATGGGGAACATCCGTTATACGTCTGTCATCATCCGTTATGCATCCGCTATATCTGCTAGGCATCCGCTGCGCATCCGCGCAACTCACATCCACTCCAGCGGAAAACAGACACAGGGAGGAAGCAAAACAGACACGGAATGGACACACAGCATTAGTAGCACGGACAGAGAAAGGATGAAAGCGGATGCAGCTCGCATACAAAGCATTAAAATGGAAAAAACGTTCGTATAAGGGACGTATCTCGGATATTTAGGATGTCTGCAGGATGTCTAGAGGATGCAGAAGGACACCTAGTGGAAAACCTATATTTCCGATAAAAAGGGGGAGAAATCACCTGGATCTCACTTTCAGTCCAGCAGCCCTGGTGTGCAGACCTCTTCATCTTGCTTTTGTTCTTCCACAGCATCCAGTCATCTCCACCATGGATCGTCGCACACTCCTTTTGGTAGCCTTTTAGGTACCTTTTGGTACCTTTTAGGTAGTGAATGGAGGCAAGGGTGAAACCTGATAGATACTGTGGATGTGCAAGGCCCCAACAGAATTTCACGTGAAGGGAAGAAGCAGCGCAACCTCCTGAAACACTGGTGCAACTCCCCAGCTGGAGCAGTGGAGTGGCAAGACAGGATGGTAGATGCTTAATGGATGCTTCCTTGAGCCTGTCTCATCACACTGATGAGATTGTGCCATGTATGTTGAGTGGCCCTACAATGAACAGGGCATTTAATAAAGAGTTGTGTTTATGTTGAAATGTGTTGATGAATGATTACATTGTTATTGATAATAAAGAGCCAAAGGTGTGGCACCTGGGAGGGTGGACCATACAGTCCCACTATGCTTGCACTGGAGGTTTATCTATCCCACTGCTATCCTAACCCATCCCACAGCTATTACCCATTCCACAGGTATCCCTGCCCATCCCACTGCTATCTTAACCCATCCCACAGCTATTACCCATCCCACAGATATCCCTGCCCATCCCACTGCTATCCTAACCCATCCCACAGCTATTACCTATCCCACAGGTATCCCTGCCCACCCCACTGCTATTCATACCCATCCCACTAGCATGCAAAGGCTTAAACCATTTCTAAAAGTTTCCACCAAGACTTTATTGACAAAAAGAACTGAAGCAAATCTGTGAAGCAAAGATAATCTTTATTAATAACAAACTGTAAAAGCAAAATGACCCAAGTAAATGTCCCAAGCAAAGATAAAGTCAACAGGTAGCAACCCAGTCTCTGGCACTCTTCTCAGTCACTCTGAGGCGTGCCCATAGTCTCAGGGGTGAAGGGTCTAGGTGCTGTGGAGGTGGCTGCTGCTGGAGTGCTGGTCTGAGGCACCATTGGGATGCCTGGCCCCGAGAGGACAACAGAGTGTGTGTGGAGGAAGCTCTCAGAGAGCTGACTCAGTCCTTTGATGTTGAGAACTCCTTCCTCCATGACATGGGGTGTTAGGCCTAAGACCGATGACAGATGTTCTGAGGCCGGGCTTGGCTGTGGGGTGGAGGAAGGAGGAGTGTAGTGGGGCTGTCTGGTCTGCAGGTGAGCGAGGTGAGGCATCGGTGGCATCTGTGGTGTCGGTGGCATCTGTGGCATCGGTGGCATCTGTGGCATTGGTGGCATCGGTGGCATCGGTGGCACCAGTGTCGTACAATGAACCTGTGCCTGGACTGGGAAGGGCTGCCTGTGCTGCTGGAACTCCTGGTAGCCATAGCCTTGGGAGGTGAGGGCCTGTGGAAAGCCTTGGAAGGGCTGTGACATCACCTGGGGTGGAGTTGCAGACCTGGACTGGGTCGGAGCAGGTTCAGCTGAGCCTGGAGGATTGTGAGGAAGACCTGTGATCCTCTCCTTTATCACCTGGTACTGGGATTCGGACTTGTCCATGAGGGTCTGGTTGACATAGGTGAGGAAGGGCTTTCTGTTAGAGGATGATATGTCGGTGTGTACCAGCTGAGAGAGGAGATCTATGCTGCTTTTGATGGTGTCCCTGATCTTCAGCAGGACAGTGTGGCTCTGTCCTTCCGGTCTGCCTCACTGCCTGCTTTCTGTGGAGGTGGAGCTGGGTGTGGGTGTGGGTTGGTCTCTGGTGGAAGTGGCCTCTCCTTGCTCCCACTGCATCATGGGGTCCTCCACACGCTCCGCCAGGGGTAGTACAACTGTCGGGGGGGTCTCCCTCGTGGCACGCTCCACAGATACCTGCCTGGACACAGGAGCTGACTCTTGGCCAGAAGAGGACTGGCTCTCTGTGGGCTGCCTGAGAGAGAGGGTTGACAGAGGGGCTGCTCCTTGGTGGCAGACCTCACCCTCCAAGAAGCTGCACTTGGCCATCACGTAGGTCTCCCGGTCAGTGAGCTTGACCGCGGCCTGGTCAGACTTCTTGAGGTGCAGGTTGCCGTACCAGGTGTGCATGTGCTTCCACCAGCTGAGGAGGACCTCCGAAGTGTAGCCCAGGCTCTCCGCCTTCTCTCTCCAAGCCACCTGCTTCCTCTTGGTGTCTCGATAGAGCCTGTGTCCCTTCCGCCATAGGTACTCATTCTCCCTCAGCCATTCGAGCACCTCATCCTCATGTTCCTCTTCGATGGAGTACTGTCTCCTCTCCCTATCGCGCAATTGCCTCTTCCTCCCTCTGGCAGGGCCTTCTGGGCCCTCATCAGAAGGGCTTTGAGGTTCTAGGGGCTGGTTCACCACACCACCACCAACAGCAGCAGCAAAAGCAGGACCAGCAGCACCAGCAGCACCAGCAGCACCGGCAGGACCAGGAGCAGCACCAGCAGAGTAAGCACCAGCAGAAGCACCAGCACCAGGAGCAGCACCAGCAGAAACAGCAGCACCAGCAGAAGCACCAGCACCAGCAGAGTCAGCACCAACAGCAGAAGCCCCAGCAGAATCACAGTCAGGGCCAGGGGGTGGGATGGTGGCCCTGTCCTTCTTGCCAGGGCTGGCAGAAGATAGCACAGGCTTCCTCTTCTTCCCCATGGTTGTTGGCTGGCTGGAGCTGCGTCTGGCATCAGGTTCTTCCTCTGAATGGTGACCTGCTTGCGAGCTGCTTCCCTTTATGTCCGCGGGGCTGATGCAATGCATCCTCCCCTCATGCGCAGTAAACACTCTGCATCTGCTAGGCATCCGCTAGGCTTCCGCTCTGCATCCGCTTCATCCGCTTGGCATCCGCTCTGCATCCGCTCTTTCCACTGCGCGTCTGCTTCACTGTGCTCCCCCGGAAGCCCTGCAGATGTGCCATCCGCTCCCATCCGCTTTTATCCGCTAGGCTTCCGTGGAGCATCCGCTTTACATCCTCGCTACGTTCTCTCCCCGTCCGTTCCTTTCCATTGTTGTCTGCTCTGTTTATGCAAATTTGGGGCACTTTTGAGAGTGGATAACAGCGGATGGAACATTTTCTCATCCGCTGTGTCCTTTTTACATACTTTTTGCATCCATTGCCCGATGTGACAGGGCCTTAATCTAAGATCTAATCTAATGTGAAGAGCTGTGTGCAATGAAATTTTATTTTATTGTATGCTGATTAGTGTATATTCAGAGTGACAATAAAGGTATTCTGTTCCATTCCATTCCTTTCGAATCAAGGAGTGAAGCTACCTGGAACTAAGGTAAAAGTGTAATTGTCCTAAGTGAGGACAATTCGCCAGCGGAACAGCCAGCCACCAGAAGTTGTAGGTGCTTCATTACTGGAGACTTTTAAAAAGGGACTGGACTGTCACTTGTCTGAAATAAAGTAGTGCCTTCTGCTTGAGCAGGGGGTGGGACTAGATGACCTCCAATGTATCTTCCAGTTCTATTTCTGGTTGATTGGATTGGGTTGAAAGGGACCTTGGAGGTCTTCTAATCCAACCCTCCTGCTCCACAGGGGACCCTATACCATTTCAGACAACTGGTTGTCCAGTTTCTTCTTAAAAACCTCAGTGATGGAGCCCCCACAACTTCTGAAGGCCAGTTGTTCCACTGATGAATTATTTTCGCTGTCTAGGAAATTCTTCGTTTAGTTCTAAGTTGCTTCTCTCCTTGGTTAGTTCCCATCCATTGCTTCTTGTCCTGCCTTCTGGGGCTTTGGAAAACAAGTGGACCCCTTCCTCTTTGTGGTAACCTTTCAAACACTGGAATACTGCTGTGGTGTCACCCCAGTCTTTCTCTTTGTTAGACTAGACATCCCCAGTCCCCACAACCATTCTTCATCTGTTGTAGCCTCCAGCCCCTCAATCATCTCTGTTGCTCTTCTCTGTGTAGGACAGAAAGAACACAAATCCAGTGGTTCTTCCATTTCAGGCTCAGATGTGGCTGAGAACTGCCTATCCTTTAACGGGCACAGGGCAGGCAGCAATTCAACTGGGATAAGAGATGGAAGGGGCCTTGGAGGTCTTCTAGTCCAGCCCCTTACTCAAGCAACAGATCCCATACCATTTCAGACAAGTGACTATCCACTCCCTTCTTTAAAACCTCCAGTGATGAAGCACCCAAGACTTAGCCAGGGCCAGTAAAATAGCACCAGTGAGATTGCTGCCAGGGGTGGGATTCAAATTTGTTAACAACCGGTTTTGTGGGTGTGGCCTAATTTGTGGGTGTGCCTTGGTCATGTAACTGGGTGGTCATGTGACTGGCTGGACATGGCTTCTATGTAAATATTATAAATATTTATGTAAATATTGATTTTTTAATGAAAAAAAGAGCAACTTTTACCCCAAATCAGGCAAAGCAAGCAGGCAGATTGAGTTGTTTGCAGAATCACAGATTCACTCAGAGATCTACCTGTCTGCAATCTGCGACCTGAGTCTGCACTGAAAAAGAGAAGCTTTAGTCCTAAGAAAGGTTCAGCTCTGCTTTTAGATTAGCTAGAAAGCAAAAAAAAAAAAAAAAAAAAAAATCCAACGATTTCCTGCTTTCTAGCTCATCTAAATCTCCAGCACAGTAGAACAGCTGATGGTGCAGGGGGAAAAAAATGAAAAATGGCAACTTATCAAATGCAGGCAAGTTTGATGGCGTGCATGCCCGGTAAGGAGTTAGTGGGCAGGGTGGGGCCAGGCAGTGGAGCGATTTGCCGGTTCTCCAAACTGCACAGAATCGTAACAACCAGTTCTATAGAATTGGTCTGACCAGGTAGAATCCCACCCCTGGTTGCTGCCTGTAATGCAACCTTTTAAAGGACGGGGAGAAGGAGTAAAATCATTGTTTCATTGCATGGTCCTTCTGAGTAATCCATGCATTTAAAGCAAAAAAGGCTTAACTGAATTAGCCTGCGCCCTCCTTTCCCTTGTACAGGGGAAGGCACTCCTTTTGCTCACTGTGGAGCTAATTTGGGTACAGCAAAGTAAAAGTAACCAATTTCCCATCAGTGAAACATAAGAATTGGTGTAAGTATGTCAGGCACTGGATTGACTGAGTAGCTGAGAAAAACACTGCAGCAGCAAGGCAATTTGCTGATTATTATTGGCAACTTGGGAGAAAAACTCTACTGTGAATTTCAGCCCCATTCCTCCCATCCCCGATCCTCGTTTTCTGTTTCTAGATAGAAAGTTTGTCATGTTTAGCCTTCAGGAGGAAAAAAAAATGGCAAAGATGTAATATGCACGACATCTCTTGGCTCTAAGGAGAAGGGGCTGAATCAGATGCCGTTAAGGGGAGGTGAAAGTGGAATGAGAAAGCAAGAAAGAAAGAAAGAAAGAAAGAAAGAAAGAAAGAAAGAAAGAAAGAAAGAAAGAAAGAAAGAAAGAAAGAAAGAAAGAAAACAAATACAATCAGGAGTGGTTCCTTTTTATTATTTTATTGTCTTTTTATTGTTAAGGTTCCTTCCTTATTGTTTGTCTCAATAATTTCATTCACAGGATAGAGAGATGGCCTTCCTCCATCTTGCTGAGGTGCTGTCAATGTGAACAGATGCATAAATAGATAGATAGCTGATAAATAGATAGATGGATGATAGCTAGCTAGGTGGATGGATGGATGGATGGTAGGTAGATAGGGAGATAGATGGCAAAAAAGATAGAAGATAGGTAGAGAGGTAGGTAGGTAGGTAGATAGATATAGAGAGAGAGATGAGGAGAGAGAGAGAAATAGAGATAGATAGAAAGATAGATGATAGATAGATATAGGGAGAGAGAAAGAGATAGAAGGAGGCAGGGGGAGAGAGGGGGAGGGAGAGGGAGAGGGCAATACCCATGTTTTCCCAAAAATAAGACTGGGTCTTATTTTCTTTTAGGCTCCAAAATAAGCATCAGGGCTTATTTTTGGAGATTGTCTTATTTTTCCCCATACACTGGAAGTCCACTTCCTCTGCTCGCTTGCGGTGGGGCATGCTAGCCCTGCTGCCACAAGGCAAGGGGGATGGAGTTGCTCCACGTGCCCCGCAGTGGTTACCTGATACCACGGCACCAGCATCCCGCTCGACCAAGCAGAAGAAGTGGCCACATAGGCACCTCTTACACACAGCTGCTGGTGCTGCCACCGTGAGGCAGGTGTCGGGGCACGGAGGGCAAGCAAAATCAATGTGGGAAGCTGGATTCACTTAACGACCGTGTTACTAACATTAACGGCAGCGATTCACTTAACCAATGTGGCAAGGAAGGTTGTAAAATGGGGCAGAACATGCTACCTGTATGGTGAAGGGATGCAGTGGCTCAGCGGCTAAGACGCTGAGCTTATCACTCAGAAAGGTTGGCCGTTCAGCGGTTCGAATTCCCAGTGCTGCGTAATGGAATGAGCTCTCATTCTTTGTCCCAGTAGCTTCTGCCAACCAAGCAGTTCGAAAGCAAATAAAAAATGCAAGTAGAAAAATAGGGACCTCTTTGGTGGGAAGGAAACAGCATTCTGTGCACCTTCAAAGGCGTTTCATCATGCTGGCCACATGACCACAGAGACATCTTCGGATAGCTCTTTGGCTTTGTAATGGAGATGAGCACAGTTGGGAACGACTGGCACGTATGTGCGAGGGGAACCTTTACCTTCAATTACCCCAATGGACCTGCAGGAGATGAATTTTTAGAAAATTATTTGGATGCACTCCAGCAGCCTAGCAACAAAATGAGCATGTGATAGTATAGCAACAATTCAATTGTATTTCTAATATTAATAGCTAGTGTTGATAGTGGACCTCATATATTTCATTTAAAGAGAGATGAAGATTACAGAGAAAACACAAAGCCATGTTCAAATCAGCACATATCTTCAGTGATTCCTATCCCTTGAAATGTGAAATTTGGTTTTACAGAAGCTTCTTAAGCTACATTATTAATAGAAAAGATGTAAAAAAATTGTACATTTACAATACAGATTTTTTTTGCATGCTGTCGATTCCATAAATTTAATCAAAGCTTGGCAAATATGAAAAGATATATTTATTTGTTTGTTTGTTTGTTTGCTTGTTTGTCAGGTAAGTATTAGATAACAGGTATAAGTATAAACATGGTTATGAATACATGAAATGGATACAAATAAAAAGAAACAATAGGACAGGGACGGGAGGCATGTTGGTGCGCTTGTGCACGTATATTTATATATACATCTTCAAAATATATTTGTATTGTTCCCTTAAAGGTCTATTGCTCTCTAAAGACCTAAAGTCCTTCCATATCTGTCTTCCAATAAAAAGAATCCCTGCTGAAGAAGAGAGTTTAGAGCCATGCCAGCAAGGTGTATAGAGATGTGTAAATTAATCTGTTTGGTCACCTGCAATGGCGTGATTCAGCCTTTCAATTGTCCAGGTTTTGGACAGCATAATTCTAAGGCTTATATAGTTCCAATTCTGCTCACTTGGAGCTTGGATGAAAAAAAAAAAAAAAAGGAGAAAGCAGAACTCTATTAAGCCTTGGCACCAAGTATATACATCAGCCTGTCACAATCCGGCTGGGAGAAAAAAGTGGATTTCTTTCTCCAACAAAGAATAGATCATTTGAGGGTAGCGTGGGAACGAGTAAGTAAAGAAGGAAAGGGACATTTTTTTCCTTTGGAATCTTCTCATCACATCTCTTTGTTAGCCAAGAAAGTTGCCGTGCTCAGAAGTCCCGAATAAGCCCAAACTTGAGCGATTAATTATCTCTCTGCCAGAAAGAAACATAAAGAAAAAGGAGAAATTCTGCCTTTTTAGTTCTGTTGTACTCACTTGCTTCTGAAATGGGCGGCTCTCTAAACTGAATGAAGGGGAGAAGAGAAATAGGGATAGATAGATAGATAGATAGATGGATAGATAGATAGATAGATGACAGACAGATAGAGATGATAGAGATGTGCAGATTTAGAATGAATAAGTGAGATGACAGACAGAAAGATGATAGATGATATAGTTAGATATGTAGATAGATAGATAGACAAACAGACACACACACACACAGAGAGAGAGATACAGTAGATAGAGATTTTATTTTATTTTATTTGGTTTGTCAATTGCATACAAGATAACAGGTATAAGTAAAAACATAGTTATGAACACATGGATACATATAAGAAAAATAGAAGAAACAAAAGGACAGGGACGGGAGGCACGTTGGTGTGCTTATGCAGGCCCCCTACAGACCTCTTAGGAAGGGGATGAGGTCAATAGGAGACAGTGAAAGGTTAAAGTTTTGGGGGTTTGGGGAAGAAACCACAGAGTCAGGTAGAGGATTCCAGACACTGACCACTCTGATGCTGAAGTTGTATTTCCTGCAATCAAGTTTGGTGCAGTTTACCTTGAGTTTGTATCTCTTGTTTCTTCTTGTGTTATGGTTGAAGCTGAAGTATTCATTGACAAGTAAGTCATTGCAATGTATGATTTTATATAATACACTTAGATCAGACTGAAGGCGGCATAGTTCTAGTTTTCTAAGTCTAGAATTTCAAGACTTTGTGGCCTAAGGTCTTCTGCAACGAGTAGAGGAGCGGAGAACTCTTCTTGTGAAATATTTCTGGGCTTTCTCAACTGTGTTAATATCAGATACGTAATGCAGGTTTCAGACTGATGAGCTGTATTCAAGTATTGGTCTAGCAAATGTTTTGTATGCTCGAGTTAATAGTATGATATTACCAGAGAAAAAGTTACGTAGGATTAGGTTAACAACTCTTAACACCTTTTTGGCTATGTGGTTACAATGGGCTCTAGCACTTAGATCATTAGAGATGAGTATTCCAAGGTCCTTGACAGAGTTTGGATCCTCAACAAGTTCTTGACTATTCACCTTGTATTTTATTTTCTGATTTTTTTTGCCAGTATGTAAGACAGAGCATTTATTGGTTGAGATTTGAAGTTGCCATTTGTCTGACCATTCTGATCCATAGTCAAGGTCTATTTGAAGGGTAGCAGTATTGTCTATGGTGTTGAATAGCTTTACATCACCAGCGAAGAGAACGCAGTTGCTCTTAATATGATCACAGAGGTCATTTATGTAGAGTATGAAGAGAGTTGGTCCACTGCCTTGGGGGACACCACTGTTGACAGGTACAGAATTTGATAGGACGCTCCCAATTTTGACCATTTGTTCTCTGTTTGACAGGAATGTTTCTATCCAGTTATGCAGGTGTCCAGAGATACCGTAAGATTTTAGTTTTAGGAGTAGATTGTCATGTACCACTGAATCAAAGGCTTTGCAGAAGTCTATGTAGATTGCGTCTATTGCTTTGCCCTGATCGAGTTATGTAGTCCATGTGTTTTTGCAGGGTAAGAGTTGCAGATTGCAGGATAGTTTTTTTCCTGAAACCAAATTGTTTATTGGAGAGTAGTTGTTTGTCTTTCAGTGGAGGATAATGGATTGCTTAATAATGACTTTACAGGTAACGCAGCATAAAGAGATTGGTCTGTTATTTTCAACTAGACTGGGGTCTCCCTTTTTGAAGATGGAGATGACCATGGCTTGTGACCATAGGTTTGGCAAGGAGCTGGTCCTGAAAGATTTTTCAAAGATTATGCTTAGAGGTTCGGCTATGGCAGTGGAAGTTTTTTTTAAGAAGTAGGCATATATTCCGTCTGGTCCAATAGATAGGGATGGTTTTAGATTGCACAGTGCTTTTTCAACATTGTCTTCTGTAAAATCAACATGTATTAGTTCATTGTAGTTGCCTGTGGTTCAACTGGAAATACTGGGCATGATCCATTGCTGCTTACAAATACTGAGCCAAAGAATGTGTTAAAGAGTTTGGCTTTGATGGTGTCATCGTTACAGTCTTTACCGTTAGGTCCTTTCAGGGGTGGGATGGACCTTGAGTCTTTTAGTTTGTTGTTTATGAAATTGAAGAAAGCGCGGGTGGAATTGGTGCATTGAAGGTTTTCCTCTTGTTTAATGTGATAATTGGTGCATTCAGTCTTTATCTGGTGGCATAAATTTTTGTGTTGGGTTTTGAAATTGGCAACATGACCAGACTTATTTTTTCGCCAAAATGATCTCCTTATTGTTATGGGTTAGGGTTTGGGTTAGGGTTAGGACATACATACATACATACATACATACATACATACATATATACATACATACATACATGATATATATAGAGAGATGTATTTATAGACAATTTATAGACAATTTAGAATGTGAGAGGTGATATAGATATTGAAATAGATAGACAGATATAGATAAATAGATATAGATATAGATGATAGATATCATAGATGTATTTATAGACAATTTTGAGAGAGTGAGGTGATATAGAGATAGAAATGGAGACAGACACTGAACAGAGGAAAAAGAGGTAGAAATATGGATGATAGAAAGATAGCTAGATGGATGGATGGATGGATGGATAGATAGATAGATAGATAGATAGACAGATAGAAAGAAAGACTGACAGACAGATAGACAGATACAGACAGACAGATATACAGAGTGACAGAGCGACAGACAGACAGACAGACGGATGATAGGTAGAGACCCTATGCCAAAGGAGAGGGAGAGAGAGGAGAGAGAGAGAGAGAGAGAGAGAGAGAGAGAGAGAGAGAGAGCAAACCTACCCATTCTCCACACATTTTCTCAAAAATCAACATTTATTGTGATGGCCCAACCCTGTGACAGGAACCCCCCCCCCCAAAAAAAAGGGAAAGGTGCAGATAGCATCACCCAGTCATAGCTCAGATGGTGAGAAACACACCTCCAGTTTGTCAATCTCCTGCCTAGCACCTCTTCCTCTTCGCCATTGTTATCTTTTGTGGAAATGTCAGGGACCGATGCTAAAACCCATTCCATGTGCAACGTGTGTTCCAGCACCAGGGCATTGTCTTTTCTGGGTACCTGAATGTCCTTTTCAAATGTCACTCTGAGATAATTTGCTCAAGGAGGCAAATGTTCAGGGCTGCTGTGCACAAAGATCCACCTTCCTTCCTTCCTTCCTCCTTCCTCCTTTTCTTCCTCCCTCCCTCCCTCCCTTCTTTCTTCCTCCCTCCCTCCCTTCTTTCTTTTCTTCCTTCCTTCTCTCCCTCCTTTATTTCTGTCTCCTCCCTTCCTCCGTTCCTTCTCCCTTTCTTCTTTCCTTCCTCCTTTTCTTCCTCCTCCATTTCTGTCTCCTCCCTCCCTCCCTCCACCCTTCCTTCCTTCTTTCCTTCCTTCTTTCCCTCGCTCCTCCATTTCTGTCTCCTCCCTTCCTTCCTCCTCCCTTCCTTCTTTCCTCCCTCTCTCTCTCCCTTCCTCAGGGGATACCTGTACATTGGAAGGAATATTTGGCTTAGCGTGTTTAGCCTATTTCTTTCTGCTTATAGATCTGCTTAAACAAAGGTGACCAGAGAAAATGTCAAGTCCCTTTGTATGCAGCACAGAAATGTTAATTCCAGGAACCCATGTCTGTATAATTTTATGGGGTTAGTTTCTGGATTTTTTCTTCTGCTAGGAAGTGCTTTCATTGTTTCTGTTTGAATGCTGTTGCCTTAATAAAATGTTTTGCTTGACACCAATAAAAGTCTTGAAAATTCATCTGTTTGGCCTGAGGTTCATTTATTTATTCTTCTTAGCTTTCTCTGCTAAAAATAAGGTTCAAAAAGCAAAAGGCAAACTTCTGAAGTTGAAAACATAGAATAAGGGAAGGGACCTTGGAGGTTTTCTGTTCCAGTGGGTTTTTAAGAAGAGTTTGGACAACCATTTGACTGGGATGGTTTGAGACACCTGCCTTGAGTAAAGGGTTGGACTAGATGACCTCAAGTCCTTTCCAACTTTGTTTTTCTATGCTTCTATGATCTTGGGCAGGGGGTTGGACTAGATTAACTACAAGGTCCCTTCCAAAACTGATTATCTGTTAAATCTGTTAAAGTTCCCTTCCAACCCTATGGGTCTATGCTTCTACAATCTTGGGCAGGGGTTGGACCAGTCACTAGATGATTTCTAAGGTCCCTTCCAACCCTACGATTCTATGTTCTGTATCCAAGGAGACCCATCTACAGGAAGGAAAGTCGTTAAGGCCCTGTCACACTGCCCAACGGATGCAAAACGTTTGTAAAAAGGACACAGCGAACGAGAAAAATGTTCCATCCATTGTTATCTGCTCTCAAAAGGGGCAAAAATTTGCATAAGCAGAGCGGATAACACGGAAAAGAACGGACATGGGGAGGACGCAGAGCAGATGGAAAACGGATGCGGAACGGAAGCCTAGCGGATGGAAGTGGATGAAAGCGGATGGCACATCCGCTAGGCTTCCGGGGGGCCTCAGCAAAGCGGACGCGGAACGGATAAAGCGGATGCACAGCGGGTGCACAGCGGATGAAGCGGATGCAGAGCGGAAGCCTAGCGGATGCACAGCGGAAGCCTAGCGGATGCCTTGCGTTAATTGCACATGCAGGGGGGATTTATTGCGTCAGCCCCGCGGAATTTCAAGGAAAGCAGCTCGGAAGCAGGTCACCATTCAGAGGAAAGACCTGCTGCCAGACGCATTGAGTGCCTTGCCTACCTGCCTTGCTGCTTGCCATCCTGCCAGCCTTGGTGCCTGCCTCCCTGCCAGCCTTGCTGCCTGCCAGCCTTGCTGCCTGTCTGCCTGCCAGCCTGTCTGCCTGCCAGCCTTGCTGCCTGCCTGCCTGCCAGCCTGCCTGCCTGCCAGCCTTGCTGCCTGCCTGCCAGCCTTCCTGCCAGCCTCCCTGCCAGCCAGCAACCCCACAACCATGGGGAAAAAGAGGAAGCCTCAGCCATTTGCTGCCAGCCCTGGTAAGAGGGACAGGGCCACCCTCCCACCCCCTGACCCTCACTCTGCTTCTGCTGGGGCTTCTGTAGCACGGGCTCGCTCTTCTGTGGCTGGGGCTTCTGCTGCTTCTGCTTCTGTAGGAGCTGATGATGATGCTTCTGGTAGTGGTGCTTCTGCTGGTGCTTAGTCTTCTGAGGCTGCTCCTGGCGGTGGTGCTTCTGCTCGTGCTTACTCTGCTGAAGCTGCTTCTCGTCCTGCTGGTCCTGCTGGTCCTGCTCATGCTCCTGGACTTGCTCGTCCTGCTCGTCCTGCTCGTGCTCCTGGCCTTGCTCGTCCTTCTCGTCCTGCTGGTCCTGCTTGTGCTCCTGGTCCTGCTCGTGCTCCTGGTCCTGCTCATGCTCCTGGTCCTGCTGCTGCTGCTGCTGCTGCTGCTGATGATGATGATGATCCTGCTGCTGCTGCTGGTGGTGGTGGTGTGGAGGAGCAGCCCCTACAAACTGGAAGCCCCTCTGATGAGGGCCCATCTGGTCCTGCCAAAGGGAGGAAGAGGCATATGCGGGAACGGGAGAGGAGGCAATACTCCATTGAGGAGGAACACGAGGATGAGGTGCTGGAGTGGCTGAGAGAGAATGACTATCTCTGGCGGAAGGGCCACAGGCTCTACAGGGACACCAAAAGGAAGCAAACTGCTTGGAGAGAGAAGGCGGAGAGTCTGGGCTCCACATCGGAGGTGCTCCTCGGCTCATGGAGCACATGCACACTTGGTACAGGAAGCTGCACCTCAAGAAATCTGGCCAGGCCACGGTTAAGCTGACGGACAAAGAGACCGATGTCATGGCCAAGTGCAGCTTCCTGGAGGGTGAGATCCGCCACCGAGGAGCAGCAGCAGCCCCTCTCACGACCCTCTCTTTCTGTCAGCCTGCTGAGAGCCAGTCCTCTTCCGGCTGAGAGTCAGTTCCTGTCTCCAGGCAGGTTTCTGTGGAGCGTGTCACGGCGGAGAACCTGCGGACAGCTTTTTTAACCATGGTGGAGCGCGTGGAGGACTCCCTGGTGCAGTGGGAGAAAGGAGACGGCACTTCCACCACAGCCCTACCCGCATCCACCCACAGCTCCACCTCCACAGAAAGGCAGAGAGCCAGACTGGAGGGGCAGAGCCACACTGTCCTGCTGGAGATCAGGGACACCATCCGGAGCAGCATAGATCTTTTCTCTCAACTGGTCCACAACGACTCCTCATCCTCCAACTGCAAGCCCTTCCTCACCTATGTCAAACAGACCCTCAGGAACATGGAGGAATCCCAGTACCAGGTGGTGAAGGACCGGATCACCGAGCTGCTTCACAACCCTCCAGACCCAGAGGAACCTGCTCCCACCCAGTCCAGGTCTGCTCCTCCACCCAAGGTGATGTCCCTCCCATTCCAAGGCTTTCCACAGGCCCTCACCTACCAGGGCTATGGCTACAGGAGGTCCAGCAGCACAGGCAGCAGCCCTTCCCAGTCCAAGCACAGAGTCAACAGACGACACTGTTGCCACCGGTTCCACCGATGCCACCCATGCCAATGATGCCACTGATGACACCGATGCCACTCACGCCACAGATGCCACCAATGCCAGTCCTCACCCAGCTGCAGACCAGACAGCCCCACTACATTTCTCCTTCCTCCACCCCACAGCCAAGCCCGGCCTCAGTACACCTGTCCTCGGTACTGGGGCTGACACCACATGGAATGGAGGAAGGAACTCTCAACATCACGGGGCTGAGCCAGCTGTCCGAGAGCTTCCTCAACACCGTCACCTGTTGTCCTCTCGGGGCCAGGCACCCCAGTGGCACTTCAGACCAGCACTCCAGCAGCATCCACCTCCACAGCACCTGAACCCTTCACCCCTGAGACTGGGCACACCTCCGAGTGACCAAGAGGAGTGCCAGAGACTGGGTGGCTACCTGTAGTCTTTATTTGGACACTTGACTTCGGTCATTTTTCTTTTACAGTTTGTGATTAATAAAGTTTATTGTTGATTCACACACTTGCTTCATTTATTTAGGTCAATAAAGTCTTGGTGGAAACTTTTCGAAATGGTTTAAGCCTTTTCATGCTTGTGGGATGGGTAAGGATAGCAGTGGGATGGGCAGGGATATCTTTGGGATGGGTAATAGCTGTGGGATGGGCAGAGATACCTTTGGAATGGGTAATAGCTGTGGGATAGATAAACCTCCAGTGCAAGCATAGTGGGACTCTATGGTCCACCCTCCCAGGTGCCACACCTATGGCCCTTCCTTATCAATACTAATGTAAGCATTGATCCACACATTTGAACATAAACACAACTCTTTATTAAATGCCCTGTTCATTGTAGGCCCACCCAACATATATGGCCCAATCTCATCAGTGTGATGAGACAGGCTGAAGGAAGCATCCATTAAGCATCTATCATCCTGTCTTGCCACTCCACTGCTCCAGCTGGGGAGTTGCACCAGTGTTTCAGGAGGTTGCGCTGCTTCTTCCCTTCACGTGAGGCTCTATTGGGGACTTGCACATCCACAGTATCCATCAGGTTTCGCCCTTGCCTCCTTTCCCTAGGCTCCATGTCCCCATTGCCTTGCTGGAGGTCCACGAGCCTGTTCTGCAAGACTGGGTAGCGGGTGCGCATGAGATTGTGCAGGATGCAGCAAGCTTCCACGATCCTCCTCACGGTCTCTGGGCGATGCTGCATGATGGTGAGAAGTACCTGGAACCTGTTGGCCAGGATGCCAAAGGCATTCTCCACCACCCGTCTTGCCCTGGACAGCCTGTAGTTGAAGATCCTCTCTTCACGGGTCAGGAGTCTGGAAGTGAGGTAGGTTCTGAGGGAGAAGGCGTCATCCCCCACGATGAAGTAGGGCACATCTTGCATGTCGTTGGGCAGGGGGTCTGGATCTGGGAAGCACACGATGAGGTTGTGTTCCAGCCCCTCCTTGAGGACACTGGCGTTGTATACCTGGGCATCTGAACATGACCCATTGCCTGAAGCATCGATGTACATGAACTTGTAGTCAGCATCAACCATGGCGAAGAGGACGATGCTGAAGAAGCCCTTGTAGTTGAAATAAGTGGACCCCGACTTGGCTGGAGCTTTGCAGGCCACGTGCTTGCCATCTATGGCTCCAACGGTGTGGGGGAAGTTCCACTTCTGATACCACTGCTCTGCAACTTTCTTCCAGCCTTCTTCAGTGGAGGGGCACTGGAGGAGCTCCTCAGGGTATTCTTAGATGATGGCCTGCACCACTTCTTTGACCACAATGCTGATGGTGTTGTGTGGCACCCTCCAGCCGTATTGCATGCTCCTGTAGGTGGTCCCTGAGGCCAGGTGGCGCAGAGTCAGTGCCACCTTGAGCCCAGGGTCCAGGCTGGGCCAGAAGGTGGTGCTCTGCTTGGTCAACCTGGGTGTCAGCCACTCCACAACTTCGTCAAAAATGGCTGGAGGCATCCTCATGAAGTTCTGGAATGCACGAGTGTCTTCATTCCTGAGCTCTACCATCAGCTTGTTGTACAGTCCGTATTCTGCTCATCTCCCGATCCATCTTCGGACCCAGACACTTCTTGGCCGCCTCCTTTTCTTCCCGTAGTAGAGTTGAAAGAGCCTGTAGATGGCTTCGCACTGTTGCAGAATGATTTTGGCTGCCGAAAGGACTGTGTTACGATCCACGGTGGACATGACTGGATGCTGTGGAAGAGGTAGGGGCAGATGAAGGCTGAAGAGGTCTGCACCGCAGGGCTGCTGGTCTGAAAGTGAGATGCAGGTGAGTTGCTCCCCCTTTTTATAGGCAATATAGGTTTTCCCCTATGTGTCCCTTTGCATCCTCTAGGCATCCTCTATACACCCTTAATATCCGAGATAGGTCCCCTCTGCAAACTTTTTTTCCGTTTTAAGTGCTTTCTTTGCATGCTGCATCTGCTTTCATCCTTTCTCCGTCTGTGCTGTGTGTCCGTTCCGCGTCCGTTCCGCTTCCTCCCTGCGTCCTAGCAGATGTGAGTTGTGCAGATGTGCAGCGTATGCCTGGCGGATATAGCGGATGCGTAATGGATTCAGAACGGATGTCCCCGTATGCCTAGTGGATGCAGAACGGACGCGTTGGATACATTTTCCACTCAAAAGTTTTGAGCAGCTCAAAACCCTCTGAGCGGATGAAACGTCAATAGACGGATGCTGGACGGATAGAGAGGAAGCAAAACGGAGACAGTGAGTACAGAACGGAAGCATCGTGTTAACCAACGGATGGCAAGTGTTTTTCTCCATTTTACATCCTCTTTCCATCCATTGGTGCTGTGTGACAGGGGCTTAAGCTCCTGCTTTGCACAACGATGGAAGGACTTAGTAGCAGAGAAGTTGCCAGATGAACGGAGCTGACAGTTTGCAGTCTGGACTGGATCCTTTGCAAACTGATCTCTGTATCTCCGGCCAAACATTCTTGATGATCATGCCCAGAACAGGAATCTGGAAGAGTGATAATTATTATCATTTTATTTTTTACAAAAAAAAGTTTTTGTTTTTTTTTAGATTTCAACGCTATTTTGTGCCTAGCTGCAGCTGCCTACATTTTACACACCCCACCACTGAACGGGTCATTTTCTTGACCTTTTGGCATGATTGTATTATTGGTCCAGACTGATCAGAGAACCCTGCCAAAAAAGGAGAGAGAGGAGGAAAACGAAGACGTGTGATTAGTGGAAGGGCATATCGTGGGCTCTTGGATGGAGTTTGAAATCACGAATTCATTCCAAGTTGCATTTGAATGCTGGCTCAAATTCAGCGAGTGCGTGAGAGGGCATCGTGTGTGGCAGTTGGCATTTTGTTTTTTTAAAATAAGTTTTTTATTTTATTTTAAATACAAACAATTCATCTTCCTTTTTAAAAAATCTTTTTATTTCATTTTATTCCAAATTACACATCTTTCTTTGCATTGTTAACAGTACATGTACTTGCATTTTTTTCTATACATTTATCCTGATACCTGTGTTCTATCCACTTATACCATTTATCCAATACCGCATAGTATTCTGATTCCTCCTTGCCTTTTAGTTCTACTGTAAATTTGTCCATCTCAGCACAATCTAATATTTTTTGTATCAACATCTTTTCAGATGGTATATTTTCAGATTTCCAACCCTGTGCAAAAACTATCCTCGCCACTGTTATTATATGCAATATGATGTATTGCATTTGTTTGCTAAATTTTCCTTTAATTATTCTCAGTAGGAATAGTTCAGGTTTAAGTTCTGTTCGATATTCTGTTATCTCCTGTAGCTATTTTTGTACCTTCATCCAATATTTTCTGGCTTTGGGGCATTGCCACCACATTTGGAAGAACGTTCCATCTTTCTGCTTGCATTTCCAGCACTCTGATATCCTATTTGGGTATATTTTTGCCAATCTCGCTGGTGCTAAATGCCATCAATAGCACTTTTTATACTGGTTCTCTTTATAAGCTGCTGACAATGTTAACTACTCATCTTCCATTTAAGGGGGTGTTGCCTGGGTACAGATATCTTGTGCAATTACAATTAAAATTTACAGTCATGATCATTACTTTGGTATTAATTCTCTATTCTTATCTTATTCTTATCTTATTTGTATACATAATATCTCTATCACTATAACACTCCCCTTCTTAACATATTTCATTCTATTAACATATATTCTATATTTCACTAATCTATTAGCTATTTTTAGTTTTCATATTTTTTCTCTACCCATTGATAAAATAGTTCCCATATCATGTAATATTCAGTTTGCTCCTTCTCTTTAATTGCAAGTGTTAATCTGTTCGTTTCTGCACAGTTGGAGGCTAATCAATGCCTGTTCAAAATGGAGGAAGAAAGTTCCTTTTGAGAAAATTGCAAAAACTAAGGAGAAAAGATGCATTCTGAAGAATTATTACAGCAGGAGATCGCCCATAGGATTTTCATTTATTTTCCAGCTTATCCTGATTTATTTATTTGAAATGTTTATTACAGGTCTGTGTATTAAAGTAGACAATAGGTATGAAAGATCATTAGATGTTGTTCATTGCTTTCCCTCCGCTTCCTATAAATACTCTTGACTTTGTGGTTTGCTGGCAGCCTGTGGAGCTGGCAGCAGAGTCAGGCAGTGGGGGAGAAACATGGGCCAGTCTGGGAGTCTGAGGAAGACTCAGAGGAAGGTCCTGCATCTGACACAGAGATAGGGCCAGGGCCATCTGGGAGTTACATGCTGACTCCAGAGCCTCCAAGATCTGATAGCAGCAAGGCTGAGGAACAAGGGGAGCCTGTTCCCAGCACGTGCATGCACAGAGCTGCCAGAAGGCAAGAACAGGTTAAGACAAAAAGGGCGACTCGGGAATAAGGCTTGGAGGTGATTTGCCCTTCCCATAAGACATAAAGGAGGAGCAAAGGGAAAGGAGCCTTTGCAGGAAACAACTTTGTTCTGGTCAGTCTAAACTCTGAAGCTCCGTGTTGAGTTTGTGCTCTATTTGGTCTTGTACAACTAATTGGCAATTTAGTCATTGGCAGCATTTCAAGGGAGATAAAGGTGGGTGCTTATCAGACTTATCCCAAAGGACTTTGGCAGATTTCTGTGGGACTATTTACAAGCTGTTTGAGACTCATTATGGGCTGTGAATGACTATAATTCACAGCCGTCAAAATAAAACAAAAGCTTTTTGGGACTAAGGTGTGTTTGTTAATGTCTCAGGAAGCCTTGGTCAGAACAGATAGATAGACATGTAAATGGTAAGTGTATTTTTTTTGGCTTTTACAGTTAGCAACAGCCTTGTTCAGCAACCATCCAACATTACTACTTCACTGAAAAAGTTGATTTATGACCAGTCCTCCAACTTTTGGCGCTGCCACAAAGAGGAGGAGGTGAACGTATTTTCCAAAGCACCAGAAGGCAGGACAAAAATGGATGGAAACTAATCAAGGAGAGAACCAAGAACAAAGGAGAAATTTCCCAGCAGTGAAAACAATTAGTCAGTGGAATTAGAAGTTGTAGGTGCACCAACACTGGGGTTTTTTAAGAAGACATTGGACAGCCAGTTGTCTGGAATGGTATAGGGTCTCCTCCTTGAGTAGGGGGGTTGACTAGACAATATCCAAGGTCCCTTCCAATTCTGTTATTCTGCATTCTGTAAAGGTTCAGAATAGAAGGATTAGGGAGTTACCTGATAAGGGTGTTCTAATATTTAAGAGGTTGCCCAAAATAAAAGAGGAAACACTTGTTCTCCAAAGCATCTGAAGGCAGGACAAGAAACAATGGATGGGAACTGAACAAAGAGAGAAGCAACCTAGAACTAAGGAGAAATTTCCCAACAATAAGAACAATCAACATCAGGAACAGCTTGCCTTCTGGAAGTTGAAGGTGTTCCAACACTGGAGGCCTTTAAGAAGGGACTGGACAACCATTTGTCTAAAATGGCAACCCTAACCCTAATCCTAAAATGGCATAAGCAGGGGGTTGGACTGCACACGCACTTAGCACAGGCTCCTTGGGAACCTCCTCATCGCTGCTGCCAGCCCCCACAATCTCTGAAGGCAGCAGTTCACTCCCTGATGGTCCTGGCCCCTCATCTGAGTTCTCATTCTCCTCAGCCATCCACACCTGCTGCTGGCTAACCACAACAAGCAAGGACGGGAGCTCCCTCCATCCCATGACATTGGGCCTCGAACCTGGGCTGCTGGCATTCCAGCTGACAACTGGAGACTGGGGGGGGGGGGAATTGGATGAATGAATCATAAATTTGCTCTCCCACTACAGAGGGCAGGAGGAAATGAAAGAGGCTGAGTTTAAAGAAAGATTGGATTTCAGTGGGTGAGTAATAAAACTGTTTGATGGTTGAAAATGGCCTGACAGTCTAATTAATTTGCTGGCTTTTGTGAGTGAGTTCTTCTTTCCCAGAGGCTTTAAAAACAAAGCAGGAGAGAAGGCGATGATGGATTCACTAACAGGATGGCTAAAATAGTCCTCCTATGGACTATGGCCCAGGGGTCAGGATCCCTGAGATGGAAAGACCTCCAAGGTCTCTTCTAATTCTGTTACTCTGCTCTCTTCCCATGGTGTGTTTCTGCTGTGGCTGTCAGCGTTCCAAGCGATGCACCCATTGAAAGCAGAACTGTGAGGCAGGTCGATTCCTCAAACACCATATTTATTGGACACATCATATTGACACAGCTGATGAAAACCAACTCTAATGGTTCCCATGGTTTTCACCAAATTAAAAGAGTATAACTCCCCTCCCCTCCCAGGTGTCACTAGTCACTCTGTCCAATGAATACAGCTGGTGGGCTCCTCTCCTCCTTCATCAACCCCCTTGGTTCCACCACTTGGTTCCAGTGGTGGGATTGGAATAACTTAACAACCAATTCTCTGGCTGGGTAGGTGTGGCCAGTTGGTCTTGTGACTGGGTGGTGAAGTCAGTTATCACACCCAGCCCCGTCTTCCGGCCTCTTGCCTCAGAGGTAGAGGTAGGATTCAGCCATTTTTTTGATACTTTTTTGGCTGTTTTCAGGCTGTTTTTCAGACCATTTTGCAAAATGGCATAAAAAACAGGCCAAAAAATGAGCAGGGTGGTGTGGCAAGCCAGTGGTGGGATTTGCCGGTTCACCGAACTGTGCAGAATCTTAACTATCACTTCACCCAAACCAGTGCAAACTGGAAGCAGATCACCTATGCTTGGTTCCCACAGGAAAACTTTTTTATTTTGATGGGTAGCAGGGCTATCTACTTCACCCCTCTCTTCCCTCTCTCAGGCTTCATGGCAATTATGAGGCAGCCCAAGAGGGCTTTAGCCAGTGTTCTGACCAGGGCTTCTGAGATCGCAATTAAGCACAGGCTTAGTTAAAACAACTCTTGTTTTATTTCAGTGCTGGGAATTATGTGCATTCCCAGCTGGTAAGGAGTCCCAAACAGTCCCTTGAGATGAGCACCCACCTTTCTCTCCTTTGAACTGCTGCCAATAACTTAATTGCCAAATGAACTGTAAAAAACCAACTGAAGTACAAAGTCCACACAGAGCTTCCAGGATTAATCTAAACAGAGCAAATGACTTTGCTTCCTGCAAAGGTTTCTTCACCTTTGCCTGTTCTTTATCCCTTATGGGAGGGTCAATCACCTCCCAGCTTTACTCCCGAGTCTCCCCTTCTGCTTCAGCTGCTCTCTTCTTCTAGCAGCTCTGTGCATACTGCACTGGGAACAGGCTCTCCTGGGTCCTCTGCCTCACTGCTGCCAGACTCTGGAGGCTCCAAAGGCAGCACCCCCTCCCAGATGGTTCTGGCCCCATCCCTGCATCAGATGCAAGACCCTCATCCGAATCCTCTCCAGATTCCCGGATTGGTCCCCGTTCTTCTCCACTGCCATCTGCACAGGCTCCCAGCAAACCACAACAGCCAGGTTCGCTTCAGAGTTCACAGTGGCCTTGAGAAAGCTTCTTTCTGTCTACCTACGGGCTACTTTGTAGAAGTACAGCATCATGTTTGGTCTCGAGTGACACACACAGTTTTTGTTCTGCCTGGCCAGAGGAAAATGTCAATACGGGGGAAAAACACAATTACCAAGCAGTTCTGACTGAGCCTTCTCCGTGCAGGCTGAGGACGGTGGAAAGATGCCTGCCGAGGAAAGATAGCATTGGTTCTCGATCCCACCAGCCTCGAAAACCGTGACTTCTCTCTCTCCAATGCAATTCTAATTTGAAATATTGAAAGTGCTTCCAAAAATAAAAAACCCAATTCCACAGCATCTCAGACATCCCGGCCTTATGTTGTTTACTGCAATCAAGAAAACGGCATATATAATTGAAGAAAGGTTTATTTATTTATTTCATGTCCTGATCGAAGCTTAAACTGGAATGAGGCCACCCTTTTGGCTTTTTCACTGGCTAGAAACCAATCACATTTGGTGCATTCTACTGGTAGTAGTTGACAGACCCACAAATGGGGCGGACTCTGCGTCTCTCCACATTCACACACAGCATATTGTTCTCCAGTAACAACCCTCTCTTGAGCATATCTTGCACTTAGTTAAGATACATTTATTTAAGATACACTTAGATCAGGTATGCTTACTATAAATAAAACAGCATGTCTTACACTTACACAGAGGGACGTGGTAGCTCAGTGGCTAAGACACTGAGCTTGTCAATCAAAAAGGTCAGCGGTTTGGCAGTTTGAATCCCTAGCGCCACATAATGGACTGAGCTCCCGTTCCTTGTTCCAGCTTCTGCCAACCGAGCAGTTTGAAAGCACATAAAAAATGCAAGTAGAGAAATAGGAACCCCTTTGGTGGGAAGGTAACAGCATTCTGTGTGCCTTTGGTGTTTAGCCATGCCGGCCACATGACCACGGAGATGTCTTTGGACAGCGCTGGCTCTTCGGCTTTGTAACGGAGATGAGCACCATCCCCTAGAGCCAGAAACAACTAGCACATAGCTGTGAGGGGAACCTTTACCTTACACTTAAGCATTCCCGCCCACTCAATGTTCTCCAAAGAACCTTTGGGGAAGTCAGATCCCTCAACCATGTTCTCTTCTGGGATTATTAGTAACAGAGTTGGAAGAGACCTTGAAGGCCATCTAGTCTAACCGCTTGCTCTTTCAGGGGACATATACTATTTCTGATAGGTGGCTATCTAGTCTCTTCTTAAAAACATGATGAAGCCCCCACAACTTTCAAAGGCAATTTGTTCCACTGGTGAATTGTCCTCATTGTTAGGAAGTTTCCCCTTAAGTCCAGGTTGCTTCTCTCCTTGGTTAATTTCCATTCATTGTTTCTTGTCCTAGCTATAGGGGCTATGGTAAATAAGTTTACCTCCTCCTGTTTGTGGCAACGTCTCAAACACTGGAATACTGCTATCATGTCACCCTTGATCCTTGTTCCATAAATTCCTTGTTTCGTAAATTCCCTCCTCCATTTTCTAATTAAGTTTTGCTCCTAGGTGCCTTCAATAATGTTTGTTCTTGCCATAAAAACTCTTCCTAGATTGAAGTCAATGGGTTTGGGACACATATCCATTCAGGGGGGTGGGGTCATTCTCTTGTTTGGTTCTCTTAGTATCTGCTTCTACTTTTCTCCTAATCCTAGGTGGAATAATACCAACTAGAGCAGGGGTCTCCAGCCTTGGCAATTTTAAGTCTGGTGGATTTAACAGATAATCAGAGTTGGAAGGGACCTTGTAGGTCATCTAGTCCAACTCCCCACCCAAGCGGGAGACCCTACACCATTTCTGACAAATGGCTGTCCAATCTCTTCTTGAAAGTCTCAAGGGATGAAGGTCCCACAACTTCCTGAGGGCAACTTCTGTTCCATGGGTGGATTGTTCTAGCTGTCAGAAAGTTTCTCCTTCTTTCCAGGTTGAATCTCTCCTTGTTCAATTTCCATCCATTGATCCTTGTCTGGCCTTCAGGTGCCTTGGAAAATAGCTTGACCTCCCCTTCTCCTCTCTGGGGAAGCCCCTCAAATACTGGAAGACCCCTATCTGCCTCCCCTGGTTCTTCTCTTCCCTAGATTAGCCAGGCCCAGTTCCTGCAACCATTCTTCATTATGTTTTGGTCTCCAGTTCCCTCATCATCCTGGTTGCTCTTCTGTGTGCTTTTTCTATAGTATCAACATCTTTTTTATAGTGTGGTGACCAAAACTGGATGCAGTACTCTGGGCATGGTCTTACTAAGGCTTTATAGAGTGGTATTAGTACCTTCCTTGATCGCAATTATACCCCTCTGTTCATGCAACTTAGGATTGTGTTGACTTTTTTGGTTGCTGCTGCACACAGCTGGCTCCTATTTAGCTGGTTGTCCACTAAGACTTCAGGATTCCTCTCTCAGTTCCTGCTATTGAGCCTGGTTGCACCCAGTTTATATGTGTCCTTTGGTTTTTTCTTGCCTAAGTGTAGGACTTGATTTTTGTCTACATTGAATTTCAATTTTGTTAGATGTGTCCCAGTGTTCTAGTCTGTCAAGATCCATCTGGATCTTCAGCCTATCTTCTTGGGTGTTTGCTATTCCTGCCAGCTTAGTGCCATCTGCAATTGGTTTTATTTTTTTGCCGGCTGGGGAATTCTGGGAGTTGAATGCTGCCAAGGCTTATTGTTGCCAAGGTTGGAGACCCCTGAACTACAGCAGGACAGTTCCTTGGAAAACAAACAAATTAAAACAAAAGCGATAAGAAAAAAATATAGATATTTTAGCAGGAGTACTTGAAAATATTTTCTTGCCTCTCTATAGCCTCCATTACAACTCTAAGATGGAAATAAGTCCTTCCTTTGTCAAAAATATACATTAGCTCCGCTGGTCTGGGGTCATGAGAAAGATTAGTATGAGATGATTTGACTCGGCTTGATTTGATATGTCACAGCAGATAAAAGCACCTAGCCATTCTTGGCAGATCTTCAAGTAACCAAGCAGGGTCAAACCTGAGCAGTGTGCGTATCAAAGCTACCGGGAGGTCTGAGGATTTTTGGCTAGGTTGGCAAAACAAAATAACATCCCAGATGAAGGGGGAAGAAAGCCTCACTTCCAAGGAACTGGAATGTGTCTGGGAAGGCACCAGGGGCCCAGCTTGACTCAGAGAAGATATTGGCCTTTAATCTCAAAGAAATATGCGGTCAGATACCTTTCCTCTTGCTGACTCAATCTGCACAGGGCTTAGCATGTTTTAGAAAAAAACATATTCTGCTAGGTTAGTGTTGGAAGTTACTGACAAGGCAGAGGTTTGCAACCTTATGATACAATCAGAGGGCTGGAAGCAGAGGTGGGATTCAGCCGGAACACCGGTGAACCCCATCTCTTCTCTGCCTCCCATTGAGTCCCAGCTGATTGGCTGGGTCTCTTTTGGTTGCCCTGCACAGGAGAACGAAGCTGGAAAGCAGGTTAGTGGGGTGGGGAGGGAATGGAGATTTTGCAGTACATCCTTCCCTTGCCATGCTCACCAAGCCATGCCCACCAAGCCAAGCCACATCATACCCCCAAGCCAAGCCACGCCCCCAATCCACACCACGCCCAACAAGCCATGCCCAACAAGCCAAGCCACACCTATCAAGCCATGTCATGCCCACCAAGACACATCACATCCACCAAGCCATGCCCATCAAGCCAAGCCATGCCATGCCTACCAAGGCATGCCACACCATGCCCACCAAATCACACCACACCCGCTAAGCCACACCACGCTCACCAAGCCATGCCTACCAAGCCATGCCCACTAAGTCATGCCCATAGAACCGGTAGTGAAAAAAATTGTATCCCACCACTGGCTGGAAGGGACCTTGGAAGTCTTCTAATCCAACTCCTAACTTGAGCAGAAGACATTATATCATCCCAGATAAATGTTATCCAGTCTCTTCTTGAAAACCTCCAGCTATGGACCACCCACAACTCCAGGAGGCAAGCTGTTCCGATGATTAATTGTTCTCACTGTCAGGAAATTCCTCCTGATTTCCAGGCTGGGTCACCCTCTGAGGACCTTCCATCCATTGCTCCTTGCCCTGCCTTCCAGGTGCTTTGGAGAATCAATGAAACCCCCCCCCCCCCATCCCTGCAATACCCTTTCACCAATTGGACAACCATTTGGAATATTGCACCCAGTTTTGGTTGACACAATATAAAAAAAAGACTCTGGAACAAGTGCAGAGAAGAGCAACTAGGATGATTAAAGGCCTGGAGACCAAAACATAGGAAGAACCATTGCTAGAACTGGTCCACCCAGGTGTAGGATTCAGCTGTTAAGCGATATTTGATAGCTTGGGCTCAAAACATAGGACAAAATATAATTTAGACAGATTGGGAAAGTATTTGGAACCAAAACTACACATTAACAAAATTGACGTAATACAAGGAGAATATTTATAAGATGTTGTATAGATGGTATCTGCCCCCAGCGGGATTGGCAAAGATATACCCCAACATGAGTCTGGCATGTTGGAAACGTAGAAAGAGAGTACTTTCTATCATATGTGGTGGTCTTGTCCTGAGGCCCAGAAATACTGGCTTAAAATTAAATATTGGCTGCAAGAAATTCTTAAGGATCAAATA
>BLBF01000056.1:2450296-2465271 GCA_015471245.1 Laticauda colubrina | reverse complement strand
TGTGTGTGTGTGTGTGTGTGTGTACACATACACACACACACACACACACACACTGGTAACTTAAAAGAATTGTTTTAAATGAGGTAGCCTTGGTATAGGACTCCAGAAAAATGGCCTAGAATGAATAAAGATAACTTCACATTTATGTTGGAAGCACGGTCAACATTAATAACTATGACCTGGATGACTGAGAATCTCCATAGACCTCTAGGCTTCAGAAGAGCTGGACAAAACCTTGGACCAACACAAAGAGCCCCTGTGCTTGGAGAAGTAAGGAGTGTCTGTTGTTGCTTTGTGAAGCACTCCTTGAAATCTTTGCAAAGCCCACTAAGGTCATTTTTGGTTTCATTCCCACAACAGGGCGTGGAAAGCCATCCAAAGTGGATGTGATCCTATTTATTTATTTATTTATTTATTTTATCATTTATTTGTCAAGCATGTATTAGATAACAGTGACTGTCATATTTAGTTAAAAAAAAAAGCTATTGCAGCTAAAAGTAACTTTAAAAGTAAAGGACAGATTGGATTGGTTAACCCAAATTTCTGGACTGCATTTTTACTCCATCAACTTGAAGAACTTTAGGAAACTATTGGAAAACAATCTTATTCAGAGACATATGGATTGTAGTTAAAATGTTTTAATTGAGCGAATTTTGCTCTCTTTCAACAATCCATCCTGCTTTTGAACATCTTCTTACAGCCTATTGTTTACAGAGTAATAGCAGCAGCCATCAGAGCAATAAATTCCTCCCACCCAGTAAATAACAGCTGCTAGTAAAACAATTAACCCTTTCCTTGCAGACTCTCAATGCTACCTCATTACTTTAATCAAACACTGATTAATTCATTACCTCAAAACTTACAACTTTTTTACCTCATTACCTATATCAATGATTAGATAATCAATTTCCAAAAAATAATTTATAAATGGTTTAATTGATTTATTGTTTTAATTGATTAGTGTGATTAGAGTGTTTAGTGCAAAGGGTGTGATTACTTATTAGTTTAAAAGATCAAGATTCATGTAATTTAATTGATTAGTAAAAGTAGTGATTTAGTGAATTTAATTGAACAGTGGGATTGATGATTAGTGTAATTAATTGATTAGCAATTAGTGTAATTAATTGATTAGGCTGATTGTTGCTTAGCAAACTATTTGACTAGAGAGATTATTGCAATTGATTGATTGGTGTGATATTAGCTATACTGATTACCCAAAATTGTTTTATTAAGTAATTTAATCAATGTACCATCTTAACAAACCTACCATGCCAAAAAAAAAAAAAAAAAAAAAATCCAATGCCAAACCACAACCTAAAGTGAAAGTAATCCCCACCAATGAACCACAAGACTCCTGCACATATTTAAATGCTACAAATCTCTAAAGGATAATGAAAATTCCATCAACTGTTCTCTATGTAACAAATATGCTCATCATGACTGCTTGGGATTACTCGAGCAAATGATTCAATAACTAGAATTATCCAATGAGTTTCCATATCTCTGCAAATCATGCAGACCCAAACTGGATCTGTTTGAAAGAGTTGATACCATAGAAACATGAATAACATCCCTTGACACCGTAGTAGCATCCCTGGACGCTTTAAAAGAAAGATTTTCCAACCTTGAAAAAAAAAGACACAATGCAAAAACCTGAACATCCAATCGCTACAAACCACATCTTTACCCAACAACCACAACCCAATCCACAGCCCAATTAAAAAAAAAAAAGCATAAGCCAGACAAATAATGATATCCCAATCCTCATCAGAGAAGCTTCTGCAGGGTCATTTGCAAAAATGAATCAAGCAAACGTAAATTCATTTATACTATAAATTCACTTGCCAAAAGCATCACCAACCATAAGAACCTCCGTTTTCGCCCTGACCTAACCATACAGCAATGTGCCCACTCCCGTGTACTCCACACAGAACTCAAAAAAAAGTTTAGACAATGGAGAGAAGGACCTGTACATTGACTACCATGCTGACTGTATCAAAAGTAAGTCACACAACCCGCAACTCAGCTTTAACCTTCAACCACAAGCCTACCTCAACCAATCCACCATCACCCAAGACTAGGCACTCACGTCCCTAACTATCTCAACTCCAACTACTGCTGGCCTTAAATGCAAGCTACTCAATGCAAGAAGCCTTGTCAATAAAATACCTGAATTTCTCCTCTTACTAAATATGGCTAAATTCGACATCATATTTATCCGTGAAACATGGCTCAAAGCATCTCTCCCTGACTCCATTACCATAGTAAGAGACTATCATGTTTACCGATCTGGTCATGAAATCCACAGAGGGGGTGGTGTTGCTATCTTCTATAAAAAGTCCTTACATCTAATAAACATCCAAGTTACCCAGGAGCTTTGCTCTCCCTGAGACCATCATCTGTGAACTATCCTCAAATGTCACATTTCGATTCTTACTAGGTTACAGATCACCTGATTATGACATCGAATATGTAAACAAGCTAAATTCACTACTGACATGGGCAGCATCCTGCCCACATGCTTTTATCTTTCTTGGTGACTTCAATCTAACTCATATTGACTGGACACTAAATGAATGTACAACTGAACCCACACAGGCAACCTTTTACAATGCTGTTACAAATCTGGGACTGGAACAATGAGTAACCAACAATACTAGACTAAAGAACTGCCTCGATCTCATCTTCTGCAATAGTTTGAATTTAATTTATGGAATACAAACTAAAGAACCCTTTTCCAACAGTGATCACAATATGATTGAGTTTTGTCTCAACATACATCCACACAAAAATCATCACAATGACATAATCCCCAATTATAACTTCAAAAAAGGCAACTATGATCTTATAGACAACAATCTCTCATCCCTTGAATGGCATTCTTTATTCATTGGATGCAATACTGTAGAAGACCATTACAACATATTTTTACTTGAAGTCAAAAGAGTCAACAAACTATATGTACCATTAACAACTCCCAAAACAAAACAAAACACAGATTAGCCATAACAATAAGGAAGCTTCAATCCAAAAAGAGATCACTCTGGTGGAAAAACAAATCCGGTCACGTTGCCAGAGACTCAAGGTCCATCCCACCCCTGAAAGGACCTAATGGTAAAGACTGCAATGATGACACTATTAAAGCCAACCTCTTAAACACATTCTTTAGCTCACTATTTGTAAACAGGAATGGATCAAGACCAGTACTTCCTAGTCAAACCACAGACAACTATAATGATCTAATACATATCGATTTTACAGAAGACAATGTTGAAAAAGCATTGTGCAATCTAATACCATCCCTATCTATTGGACCGGGCGGAATATATGCCTACTTCTTAAAAAAGCTATCCACTGCCATAGCCGAACCTCTAAGCATAATCTTTGAAAAATCCTTCAGGACCAGCTCCTTGCCAAAACTATGGTCACAAGACACGGTCATCCCCATCTTCAAAAAGGGAGACCTCAGCCTAGTTGAAAATTACAGACCAATCTCTTTATGGTGCATCACCTGTAAAGTCATGGAATCAGTTATTAACCAATCCATTATCCTCCACTTAGAGACTAACAACCTACTCTCAGGGACAGTAGGCACATTGATGCACTTGTGCACGCTCCTTAAGGCCCTGTCACACTGCCCAACGGATGCAAAACATTAGTAAAAAGGACACAACGGATGAGCAAAATGTTTCATCTGTTGTTATCCGCTCTCAAAAGGGGCAAAAATTTGCATAACTGGAGCGGATAACACGGAAAGGAACGGACGCGGGGAGGACGCAGAGCAGATGGAAAGTGGATGCGGAACGGAAGCCCAGCAGATGGAAGCAGATGGGAGTGGATGGCACATCCGCTAGGCTTCCGGGGGACCTCAGCAAAGCGGATGCGGAACGGATACAGCGGATGCAGAGCGGACGCCAAGCAGATGAAGCGGATGCACAGGGGATGCACAGGGGATGCACAGCGGATGCACAGCAGAAACCTAACGGATGCCTAGCGTTAATTGCGCATGTGGGGAGGATGCATTGCATCAGCCCTGCGGATATAAGGGAAGCAGCTCGGAAGCAGGTCACCATTCAGAGGAAAGACCTGCTGCCGGACGAATTGACAGCCTTGCCTGCCCTGCCTGCATTCCTGCCTGCAAGCCTTGCTGCCAGCCTCCCTGCCAGCCTTGCTGTCTGCCTGCCTGCCAGCCTTGCTGCCAGCCAGTCTGCCTGCCAGCCTTGCTGTCTGCCTTCCTGCCAGCCTTGGTTCATGTCTGTCTGCCAGCCTTGGTGCCTGCCTGCCTGGCAGCCTTCCTGCCAGCCTTGGTGCCTGCCCCCCTGCCAGCCTTCCTGCCAGCCTTGGTTCCTGCCTTCCTGCCAGCCTTGGTGCCTGCCTGCCTGCAACCCTTGGTGCCTGCCTCCCTGCAAGCCTTCCTGCAAGCCTTGGTCCCTGCCAGCCTCCCTGCCAGCCAGCAACCCCACAACCATGTGGAAGCACAGCAAGCCTCAGTCATCTGCTGCCAGCCCTGGCAAGAGGGACAGGGCTACCATCCCGCCCCCTGGCCCTCACTCTGGTTCTGCTGGGGCTTCTGCAGCACGGGCTCGCTATTCTAGGGCTGGGGCTCCTGCTGCTTCTGCTTCTGGAGGAGCTGATGACAAGCACTCCAGCACCAGCCACCTCCACAGCACCTGCACCCTTCACCCCTGAGACTGAGCGACCAAGAGGAGTGCCAGAGACTCATTTTACTTTTATAGCTTGTTGTTAATAAAGTCTATTTTTGATTCACACACTTGCTTCATTTCTTTTTTTAATAAAGTCTTGCTGGAAACTTTTAGAAATGGTTTAAGCCTTTGCATGCTTGTGGGATGGGTTAGGATAGCAGTGGGATGGGTTAGGATAGCAGTGGGATAGATAAACCTCCAGTGCAAGCATCGTGGGACTGTATGGTCCACCCTCCCAGGTTCCACACCTATGGTCCTTTATTATCAATAACAATGTAATCAATCATCCACACATGTCAACATAAACACAACTCTTTATTAAATGCCGTTCATTGTAGGACCACTCAACAAACATGGCCCAATCTCATCGGTGTGATGAGACAGGCTGAAGGGAGCATCCATTAAGCATCTACCATCCTGTCTTGCCACTCCACTGCTCCAGCTGGGGAGTTGCACCAGTGTTTCAGGAGGTTGCGCTGCTTCTTCCCTTCACGTGAGGTTCTGTTGGGGCCTTGCACATTCTCAGTGTCGATCAGGTTTCGCCCTTGCCTCCATTCCCCAGGCTCCATGTCCCCATTGCCTTGCTGGAGGTCCACGAGCCTGTTCTGCAAGACTGGATAGCGGGTGTGCATGAGATTGTGCAGGATGCAGCAAGCTTCCATGATCCTCCTCACGGTCTCTGGGCAATACTGCATGGTGGTGAGAAGTACCTGGAACCTGTTGGCCAGGATGCCAAAGGCATTCTCCACCACCTGCCTTGCCCTGGACAGCCTGTAGTTGAAGATCCTCTCTTCACGGGTGAGGTATTTGGAGGTGTAGGGCTTCATGAGGTAGGTTGTGAGGGAGAAGGCGTCATCCCCCATGATGAAGTAGGGCATATCTTGCGTGTCGTTGGGCAGGGGTTCTGGATCTCAGGAGGCCACGATGAGGTTGCGTTCCAGCTCACCCTTGAGGTCACTGGCGTTGTATACCTGGGCATATGAAGGTGAGCTGTTGCCTGAAGCATTGATGTACATGAACTTGTAGTCAGCATCAACCATGGCAAAGAGGATGATGCTGAAGAAGCCCTTGTAGTTGTGATAAGAGGACCCTGAGTTGGCTGGCGCTTTGCAGGCCGCGTGCTTGTCATCAATGGCTCCAATGGTGTGGGGGAAGTTCCACCTATGATACCACTGCTCTGCAACTTTCTTCCATCCTTCTTCAGTGGAGGGGCACTGGAGGAGCTCCTCCTTGTATTCTTCGTTGATGGCCTGCACCACTTCTCTGACAACAATGCTGATGGTGTTGGGTGGCACCCTCCAGCCGTACTGCATGCTCCTGTAGGTGGTCCCTGAGGCCAGGTGGCTCAGAGTGAGTGCCACCTCGAGCCCAGGTTCCAGGCTGGGCCGGAAGTTGGTGTTTGCCTTGGTCAACCTGGGTGTCAGCCGCTCCACAACTTCATCAAACTTGGCTGGCGGCATCCTCATGAAGTTCTGGAATGCACGAGTGTCTTCGTTCCTGAGCTCCACCATCAGCTTGTACAGTCCATCCTCTGCTCTTCTGGCGAACCATCTTCATACCCAGACGCTTCTTGGCCGCCTCTTTTTCTTCCCGTAGTGGAGTTCACAGAGCCTGTAGATGGCTTCACACTGTTGCAGAAGGATGGTGGCTGCCAAAAGGACTTTGTTATGATCCACAGTGGACATGACTGGATGCTGTGGAAGAGGCAGAGGCAGATGAAGGCTGCAGAGGTCTGCAGCAGGATTGCTGGTCTAAAAGTGAGAATCAGATGTGTTGCTCCCCCTTTTTACAGGCAGTATAGGTGTCCCTTTGCATCCTCTAGGCATCCTCTAGGCATCCTCTAGACATCCTTAATATCTGAGATAGGTCCCCTCTGCAAACGTTTTTTCCATTTTAAATGCTTTGTTTCTGTGCTGCATCCACTAGGCATCCGTTCTGCATCCGTTCTGCGTCCGTTCTGCTTTCTCCCTGTGTCCGAGCGGATGTGAGTTGCGTGGATGCGGAACGGATGCCTAGCGGATATAGCGGATGCGTAATGGATGCAGAACGGATGCCTAGCGGATGCCTAGCAGATGCAGAATGGACGAATTGGATACATTTTCCGCTCAAAAGTTTTGAGCAGCTCAAAACTTTCTAAGCGGATGAAACATCAATAAACGGATGCTGGACGGATAGAGAGGAAGCAAAACGTATGCAATGAGTACAGAACGGATACATTATGTTAACCAACGGATGGCAAGCTTTTTTGTCCATTTTACATCCTCTTTGCATCCATTGGTGCAGTGTGACAGGGGCATTACAGACATCTTAGGGATGAGGTGAGGTCAACAGTAGACAGTCTGAGGTTTTGGAGGATTGAGCAGTAGTGGGATTCAAAAAAATTTACTACTGCTTCTGTGGGCATGGCTTGGTGGGCATGGCTTGCTGGGCATTGTTAGGAATATGAGTCACCTAACAGCTATTTGGGTTAGAAATATATAAACCCGGATAAACATTTTAAAATTGTATCTTTAAGAAAATGAAAAAGTGTAATTCGGTGTGGTTTCTCAAATGGCCATAAGATGGAGCCAGAAACCTGGTTTGTCTTAGTCTCAGAAGAGAGTGTGTCTCAGTGTATCTCTGTTTCCTTCTGTTGGAAAGTATTGCCGTTCCTCCATTTCTTTTAAGTGACTGATGTTACTGGATTTGATATAAGTCTGATACTGAACTGTTTTTGACACTGGACTTTGTTACTAGATTATTCCTGGATTGAAAACTGACTGATTTAACCTGTGAATAACTTTGGACTGCCTATTTTGAACTTTGCTTCAACCTTTATTGAAAGTAAAACCCTACATTTACTGTACAGTGTATCTATATGCTGTGTGTGTATTATTCAAACACTATTCTCCATATGTCTCCCTGCATGCACTCATTCTCCTAATGGGGAATTACTTCAACAGACATGGCAGGTGAAGGATACTGCAAAATTCCCTTCTCTCCCCACCCCACTAACCTGTTTTCCAGCTCCATTCTCCTGTACAGGACAACCAAAGGAGACCCATCTGATCAGCTGAGACACAATGGGAGGCAGAGAAGAGATGGGATTGGCGGGGCCAGTCAGAGGTGGGATTGGCCGGTTCCCCCAACAACTCAACATTTCCACTACTAGTTCTCTGGAACTGGTCACAACTGGCTGAATCCCACCTCTGGGTTTGAGGAAGAAACCGCAGAGTCAGGTAGTGCATTCCAGGCATTGTCTGTCCTGTTGCTGAAGTCATATTTCCTGCTTTTGAGTTAGGTGGTTTATCCTGAGTTTGTATCTATCGTGTGCTCATGTATTGGTCAGGTTGAAGCTGAAGTAATCATTGACGGGTAGGACATTGCAATGGATAATTTTATGTACTACACTTAGGTCAAGCTGAAGGCGGTGTAGTTCTAAGTTGTCTAAGCCTAACATTTCAAGTCTGGTGGCATAAGGTATTCTGCTATGAGTAGAGGAGTGGAGGACTCTTCTCGTGAAATACCTCTGGACTCTTTTGATCATATTAATGTCCAATATGCAGTGCAGGTTCCAGACAGATGAGCATGTATAGGTTCTGTTGTACATTCTTGTTGGGTTTACATCCTTGTTGTGAACTTAGCAGTTCTTTTCCTCATGTGAAGGAGTGACGTTTGCATCTCAATGTACACTATGACTCACCGCCGGAGAGGAAGTGTGCCCCTCTGTTTTGGCGTATTTTTTCCCCTTAATTTATATAGATGGAGGTTTTTGCTAATGAGGTACAAACGTACATTTGTTTCTACAACCTTCTGTGTTTGTTCAGGGACAATCGGTTCCTGGAGTCCCATCCGCAAACGTTTTTCCTTCAAAAAAACACGCTAGCTTCGATAATTATCAGTAGACTTTGTTGCTCTAGGTTTTCAGATTAATTAAGAGTTTGCTCATGCAAATATGTCAACCTGTTATGAAGGAAGGGAAAATGTGACTCATCTCTTCCTTTTTTTCTGCATTCCACCAGATGCGGGCAAAATGCACCGCAAACTCATCATGGTAAACGATACAAAGATTTCAGACCTTCTCATAACAGGACGGATTAATTTAATCAGCGAAAAGGGCAAATCCACATTGGTCCTTTGTTCTGTTTGGCACAACTCAAGCAGCAATTAAATTTATTGTTTGTTCTCAAACAAAACCATATATCTACCGAAGGGAAGGCGAGGTGCTCTGGGAAAGGGGGGGGGACTTTCTTAGCCAAACACAATTGGATGGAAAAAATCTGTTGATACAAAGCTACAGTCTTGAATAAACTTTGTAAATCTCCTCTGTCAGAATATTTCATAGCTGGAGAGACAGCAAAGTCTTTATTAAAGTGAGTGGCTCCCCTTGTGTGTCTTTTTAATGTTTTCTTTAAAAAGGGGGGGGGATTTTCTAAATGGCTTCTCTTGAAAAAGCTAAGCAAAATTAGATCTGCTGGTTGTTTGGAAGAGAGACCACCAGGAAACCCCGGGGCTGCAGATGATACCAGAAAGTTGAATAAACAATTCATATTGTCTTTGAGAGAATTACACTGATATGCCCATGAAATCCATGGGAAAATTTTTGGCCTAGTGGTTAAAGCATCAGGCTAGAAATTGGGAGTTCTAGTCCCATTTAGACATGAAAGCTGGCTAGATGACTTTGGACCAATCACCAGGAGACGGTGAGTTCTAGTCCTGCCTTAGACATGAAAACTGACTAGGTAATTCTGAGCTAATCACTAGAAGAACATTTGTTCTAGTCATGCCTCAGGCATGAAAGCTCGCTGGGTGGCTCTGAGCCAATCACTCGGAGACAATGAGTTGTAGTTCCACCTTAGTCATGAAAGCTAGGTGACTTTGGGCCAGTCGCTCTTTCTTAGCCCAATCCACCTGACAGGATGGCTGTTGTGGGTACAAAAGAGAAGAAGGGAGTATTAGTTATGTTTCATGGCCTTGAGTTGTTTATAAATATAATAAAGGTGGGGTATAAATAAAATACATAAAAATAAAAGTAAGTTATCAGAGGCAGAGTTCAACACTGAGATTTTAGTCACTCAACTTTGGTTCATGCTGAAATAACCAAAACACAGATCAAAGAAATGTCCAAAGTAGATGCATATGATGTGAGAGGGGATAGTTATAAAATGGGACAAAACTCACTTAACAAATGTGTTGTTTAGCAACAAAAATTTGAGGCTCTATTGTGGCCCTAAGTCGAGGAATATCAGGTCCAGGTCTAAACCGGGAATAAAATGGAGGTTGATTGGAAAGAAAGAGTAGATTTATTGGTGAACAGAACCAACACACACAGAGAGAGCATGCAGTTCTGGGACAGCTGGCAAAATGGAATTGAGAGTAGGGTGGGGTTTTATGCCTTTTTGATTTCTATGGGGTCATGTAGAGGTCATGACTGGCTCTATAGGCAAAGGGGGAAATGCAAATCTTAGGTGTTTGTCTGAGCTAATTTTGTCTTGCCTAATTGTTTTGCTTATCTGGAATTTCTGTCTGACCCAGCCTTTCCAAATGGATTACTGAATTTGCATTTCTAAAAGCTGGCCTCCTCCGTTTCTGCTTCGGGCAGGGAAACTGGAGCTGGTTTCTGCCTCCCCTAAGATCCCCCCCCCCCATTTCTCCTTTAGAGGAAAATATTCTCTCCTGTCTTTTTAATATTCCCCCAAATATTTCATTATTTGGAGGGTAGGTAGGAGGGTAGGTAGGTGCTGGTTTTCTATCTACACTATATAATATAAACGAACCTCCAAACCATTTCCAGCCTCCAATCCACCGGCATTAATATGTTATGGTCAAGAAGAGATTTATTATTTTCAAGTTTCATCCACTTGACCACTGAGGAAAAATACATATGTATTAAACTTTTGCTCTGATCTGGCAGGATTCCTTTAATATTCTTCAGGACATGAAAGAAAATATCCAGAATTGTTATTATGGAGTTAATTATATCCCATCAAAAGTAATGTTCGCTTCTCTGCTTTGATTAATTAATTTTCTCCTCAAATATAGTCAATAATTTGGCCGTGCTTCAGGGAAATAATTACAAAGGCAGAGAGGGGTACAATATTTCCTGGGTAATCTGGCAAAATGGCCCTTATCCATAACCTAAATTTAGGCCTGTGTCCTATTTTTGCAATTGTTATTATTCCAGCTAATGCATTTCTCTCTCCTTCCCCCCCCCCACCTCTCTTTCTCTCTCATAATGGCATAGCCATGCTGTTGAGACAGCTCATGCTTTGCTCTTCAAAACAGGGACAAGGTAGAATAATGTTTTTAACTTAAAACTGGGCAAAGGCCAAAAATCCTGATGGTGTATAAATAGCATAGGATTCGAAGAAACAAAGAAGGCCGAGTTTCTTTAACTTTGTGAACCACAATTTCTTAAACTAATAAAATAATGTGCATGCCCTCTTAGTAAAACTGCCAGACCCCAAATTGTCCAGGTTCCCACTCTCAAACAAGCATAAAAAGCTAAAATGATATATTGTTAATATCGCCCATCTCTTGTGGCCCAATAGGGGTTGAGCTGCATACGTTTTTTTCAGTGTCTTCTCAATGCTTATAGTCCCTCCATCCCTCCCTCGCTCCCTTCCTTCCTTCTTTCCTTTCATTTGTTCTTCTTCCCTTCCTTCCGTTCTTTCCTTTTATCTATTCCTCTTCCCTTTTCTTTCTTTCTTCCTTTTATTATTCTTCACTTCCTCTTTCTTCTTTCTATTTTCCTCCCTTCCTTCCTTTTCTTTCCCTTTCTGTATTCCTCTTCCTTCTTTTCTTCCTCCCTCCCTTTTCTCTATTTTTCTTCCCTTCCCTCTTCTTTCCATCCTTCCTTCCTCCCTTTTCTTTGTACTTCTTCCTTTCCTCTCTTTCTTCTTCCTATTTTCCTTCCCTTCTTTTCTTTTATCTTTCCCTTGTCTTCCTTTCTTCCTTTTCTTTATTATTCTTCACTTCCTCTTTTCCTTCTTTTCCTTCCTTTCTTTCTTCCTTTTTTCCTTGCTTCCCTTTCTCTATTCCTCCAGAATATCTTATGGCACCAGACTTGAAATTCTAGAGCTAGAAAATCTAAAACTACACCGCCTCCAGTCCTATCTAAACATAGTATATAAAATCATACATTGCAATTTCCTACATGCAAATGAATACTTCAGCTTTAATCATAACACAAGAGCACACAACAGATACAAACTCAAGGTTAACCGACTTCAGCCACAGAGTGGTTAATTTCTGGAATCCTCTACCTGACTCTGGTTTCTTCCCCAAACCCCAAAAACTTTAACCTTAGACTGTCTCCTATTGACCTCACCCCTTTCCTAAGAGGTCTGTGGGGGGGGGTGCATGAGTGCACCAACATGCCTACTGTCCCTCTCCTATTGTTTTTTATTTTTCTTATAAGTATCTATCTCATGTATTCAAGACTATATTTATTCTTACATCTGTATCTTGTAAGTGATTGACAAATCAAATAATAAAAAAAACCCACCATGGGCGATGACACCATTATTTGCCTTTTCACCAAACAAGGCCATGGGGGATGCAGCTCTGAACCCCAGAATCTGAGTTTTCACTCTTTTTCTTCAGGCTTTCTATTTTAAACCAATCAGCAGCAAAACAAGCAGAAAGTCCAATGCTGTCAGATATTTATAGCTTGGGTACATAACTATAAAACAACCCATCCTTTCCCAAAACAATTTCTTGAGGTTTTTTTTCCCCTTCTCCATGCAAGCCTGAGCTTTGAATATGGTGGTTGACCAAATTCTTGTGAGCCCTTTCAAAATGCAAAGCAGCTGTTCCCTCTCGCCAATGTGCCAGGAGCTTCTTATTTCTCCCCTGGGTTTGGCTTGCATGTTTTCTTTGCACTGCTGCCGACAGTGACAATTTAATTCATGGTGTGCCGTGTGTCCAGACACGGTTTTGTGAAACAGACAGTTTGAATTAATTCGATTCTGCTTTGGAGTCTGATCCCAGGAGGCCTGGATGAAGTGACGCCGTGAAGAAGTGAGGGATTGAAGCACAAATCAGCCTGCAATGAGTCTTAATCTGTTCAATCAAATGTTGGTTCCCTCCCAGGAACTAGAAGGCAAAATGCAAGAAATTTCACACACATTTTTTGTAGACATGGCTTTTCCTAATCTCTGCAATCTCTTTATATATAACGGGACCCATTTTTCATGCCACTTTAAGAAGCACATTTGATTCAGTGGCACAGTCAAATCGAAGGGCTGGATCTGAAAATGAACTCTCTGATATGCAGGCCAGGTTTTAGAACTGAACACATTTTGGAAATAACCTGTTTTCCATTTTGCCAGTGGGATTTGACATTCTTACTCAAGTTTTATTGGGTTGGTGGATCATGTGTGAGTGGCCTTTTCAGGAGAGGAGGTTGATATATTTGGAGGAGGAAGTGGAGGATAAAAGAAGGGAAGGAGGAGGAGGAAGTGGAGGAGGAGGAGGAGATAAGAAGAAAAAGAAAAAGGAAGAGAGGGAGGAGGAGAAAAGAAAAAAAGGAGGAGGAGTGGAGAAGGAGGAGAGGAGAAGGAGGAAGAGACAAGAAGAAAAAGAGAAGGAGGAGGAGGAAAGAAGAAGAGGAGGAGGAGAAGGAACAAGGAGGAGGAGGAGGAGGAAAGAAGAAAAGAGGAGGAGGGGAGAAGAAGGAGGAAGAGGAGAAGAAAAGAGGAGGAGGAGGAGAAAGAATACAATAGCAGCTACTTGGAGCAAGGAAAAAAGAACTCAACTGCCTAATTGTATGAATAACTACCAATAGCTTGAATCCATTTTGACTGTTTATAGGAAGGCTGCTCATACTGAGCTCCAACAGAACAACAACAAACAAAACAACAATCTTGATTGCAACATGTCCCTCACTGGGTGGCTGTCCAACTGCAATAAAACTTAAGAAGTTAAAAATAACAGAAATTAAAGTAACCAAAAGGAAATAAAACCCATATACTGTATTATAAGGACAATAAAAATAACACTGATACAATTCTAAAACCCCTAATCTCTACCCTGCCTTCTAATTTTTCTAGTAAGCTTTATGACAGATCTCCAAAGTATCATCTCACTTTAGGAGTAACCCTGCGTACCCTCAAGGTGGTCAAAAAAGTCAAGATGGCAGCCAAAATTGGGGAAGGAGTTGGACTAGATGATCTCCATGCCTCTTCTCAATTAGCCCATATTAGAATTCTATGATTTTTTTTAACCAACAGAAATCTTTTCTTAAACCCTACTCAGGAATAGTGATATTGGCAGCTCCCATGGCTTAGAGATGGAGCTCTCACCTCACAATCAGGTTGTGAGTTCGATCCTAGTAGAGGCTAATATTTGGAATAGACACTCCTGCTCGAGCAGATGACCGACAAGATCCTTTCATTACTGTAACAGGGTTATGAACAGAGCCATAAATGACACAAGAATAGCACAATTGAACATATGGAATATCACAAGAATTTCTTTGCGGTTTTGGCAGTAATAGCCTTTGCAGCAATAACACTCGAAAATGGCTATAATTAGGAAGAGTTCATAATGCTTCAGTGGCACTTGCAATAATAAAGCAATAGGGTAAATTATTCATCATCGTCTGGATCAGGGGTGGGATTTGACTGGTTTGGACCGGTTCTATAGAACCGATTGTTATGATTCTGCACAGTTCGGAGAACCAGCAAATCGTGTCCCTGGCTGGCCCCGCTCCTCTCCACCCTCCCCTTCCCCGCCCAGTCAGTCTTTATCACACATGCCCAACATAGCTGACTGCATTCTTCCCCATGCAGTCACTCCTTAAGGTATTTCTTTTTTTCCCCACCCAACGATCAGCTGTTTCAACGATCAGCTGTTCCGGGATCCCTCTCGCCATCTTACTGCTTTGCCCAGGAGGCTTCCCTGAGGCCCAGAAGGCAAAAAATGGGGGGTTTTGCTGCAAAAAAGAAGCCACACCCTCCCAGTCACATGGCCATGCCCATCTAGCCACGCGTACCTGACCCAGTTGTTCCTTAAGGTATTTCTTTTGTTCCCCTCCTGACGATCAGCTGTTCCGATGATCAGCTGTGCCAGGATCCTCCTCGCTGTCTTACTGCTTTGCCTAGGAGGCTTCCCTGAGGCCCAGGAGGCAAAAAAGGATATGTGGGGGGATGCTGGGCCCCAGGGAAGCCTTCTGGGAGCAAAAATGCCCCCCCCCGAAAGCTTCCCTGAGGCCCAGGAGGCAAAGAAACTGGGGTGTGTGTTGGAAGAAGAAGAAGAAGAAGAAGAAGAAGAAGAAGAAGAAGAAGAAGA
>BLBF01000056.1:2428762-2439902 GCA_015471245.1 Laticauda colubrina | reverse complement strand
TTCTTTCTTTCTTTCTTTCTTTCTTTCTTTCTTTCTTTCTTTCTTTCCTTCCTTCCTTCCTTTCCTTCCTTCCATTCTTTCTTTTCTTTCTTTCTTTCTCTCTCACTCACTCACTATTTTCCTCCCTCCCTCTCTCTTCCTTCCTTCCTCCCTCCCTCTGTCTCTTTCTTTCTTTCTTTCTTTCTTTCTTTCTTTCTTTCTTTCTTCCTTCCTTCCTTCCTTCCTTCCTTCCTTCCTTCCTTCCTTCCTTCCTTCCTTCCTACTATACAAGTAACTCAAGATGGTGAACATATCTAATACTTTTTCTTCCTTCTATTTTCCCCACCACAACAACCCTGTAAGGTGGGGTCTCCTGGTGATTGGCCCAAGGTGACCTAGGCAATTTTTCATGCCTCAGGCAGGACTAAAACTCACCATTTCCTGGTGATTGGCTCAGTATCACGCAGACGGCTTTCATGACTAAGGCAGGACTTGAACTCATAGTCTCCTGATTTCTAGGCCACCACCTTAACACCAAACTGCTTTCGTTCTTCCAACAGTTGTTTTTACCCACTAAAGGAAGTTGCATAGATTACATCTCCCATGACTGCAGCATCCTGTCTGGACTTTGGACATAATGTCACTATCTTTTCAGTCACAGTACAATTGTTTGGGGTATACAAGAAACTATCATCTGTAATGTGTCCATGTACACAACTGTTTGGACTTCAGGGGTTCATCTCAGTCCCACGCCTTCTTTTAAAGTCCCTGGATCTGCTAAATAAGGTCTCCAAGTAACAAACCAGGATTTAAAAGGAGAAAAGCTTGGTGTCTTTGTGTTAAAATTAATCTATGAATCTCTGTGAAACTGTGTAAATGCAGCATTTCTGATGGGGTGATAAATCTTTCCATTTTCACATAGTTAATGCAAGCAACAGTTTTAATGTTGGCAAGGGCTAAGTAATACTAGTAGTTCCAAGTGGAAATGCAGTATTGCCACCCTGGAGCTTTGCGTAAGAATGCTGGAACTGACACCTGTTGGGGAAAGATAATTGATGCTCTGGAATCAGAGGAGAAAGAAGAGAACATAATTGACGTTTGCTTATGGGAAAGAAATTTAGTCCAGTGGCTTCAAGAATATGGCATCTACCCCATTTGTCTTAAAAAGCATGGTTTGCCTTGCTGTAATCTTGAATAAATGGTGACTTTCAAAAGGATGATGCAATGCTCAGAAGAGCAAGCAGAGAGACAGGTGGTCCTTGACTGATGTCCACAACTGAGCCCAACATTTCTGTTGCTAAATAAAATTATTGTTAAGTGAGTTTTGCCCTGCTTTAGGACCTTTCTTGCCACCGTAGTTAAATGAATCGCTGCTTTTCTTAAGTTAATAACACAGTTGTTGGAAAGAAAACCCAGCTGGTTCAATTCCAAGCTGGGAGAAAAGACACTGGAAACATGGAGGCTGACTGGAAAGAAAGTTTAATGATGAACAGAACTAACAGTAATCCTGGGTCAGTCAGACAAAATGGAGTTGAGTGGGTGGGTATTTATACCTTCTTTTGGGCTTTGCACTTGATCTTCCTGTTCCTGTGCAAGAACATGTCCTCTAATATTCTATTGGTTGTTGTCAGATTCCTATGGGATCAGGTAGGGGTTATGTAGCGGTCATAGCTGGCTCTTTAGATAAAAGGGGAAATGCAAATCCAAGATGCTTGTTTGAGCTAATCTTGTCTTGCCTAATTGTGTTGCTTATCTGGAGTTTCTGTCTGACCCAGCCTTTCTGAATGGATTACCAAATTCATTTCTAAAAGCTGGCCTCCTCCGTTTCTGCTTCAGGCAGGGAGATTGGAACTATTTCTGTTTCCCTTAAGAGCGTGATTCTCCATTTCTCCCTTTGGGGAAATATAATATCTTGCCTTTTTAATATTCATCAAAATATTTTACTCTTCTGAGGTGAGGGGCTTCCCACACCTAGGAGGGTAAAGAAATGTCTGAAAGAAAACATGAAAAATCCTCCTCTCTCCTGCAAATCACACTCTCTTCCAACACGGATGATGTTACCTAATTGGATAATGAAACGTTTGCCAGAAAACCACCAAGCTCCAAAGAGCACCAGAAACTCTACAATTCAACCCTGAGCTACAAATATTTTCTTCTATTGATACCTAAATATAATGGCATGGTTGACTATATATTAATCCTCGACATAGAATAGAATAGAAATACAGAATAGAATAGAATAGAATAGAATAGAAAAAATAGAATAGAATAGAATAGAATTCTTTATTGGCCAAGTGTGGTTGGACAGACAAGGAATTTGTCTTTGATGCAAATGCTCTTAGTGGACATAAAAGAAAAGATACATTCATCAAGAATCATAAAATACAACACTTAGTGATAGTCATAAGTGACCATAATCAATCAAATTGTACTAGGAAACAAATGTAACAATATAAATTGTAAAGATACAAGCAACTTGGTTATTTATTTATTTATTTGATTTGTCAATCACTTATACGATAATAGATATAAGTATAAACAAGAGTAAGAATATAGGAAATAGGTACAAATAAATGGGGACAATAGGACAGGGATGGGAGGCACAATGGTGCACTTATGCACACCCCTTACAGACCTCTTAGGAATGGGGTGAGGTCAGTGGTGGATAGGTTATAGTTATAAGTGGGAAGAGATAGGTACTACAGTAGGAAGTGTTATTATAATCTAGTAGTAGAGGAATAATAGTAATACTGTCTTAGTAAATAAATTGACAGTGTTGTGGGAATTAGTTATTTAGAAGAGTGATGGCATTTGGGGGAAAACTTTTAATCCTTGAAATATGCCCCATCCTAAGAAGGGCCAGTTCTATTAGGATACCTGGAGGGGCCTGGCATTTTTCTATGGTAAATGGATGCAAGAATGGAAGAAAACTCTACAAATGACCGCATCACTGTAATTCTTGGGAAGGAACACACAATTTAATACCTTAACCCAAAACCTTGGCTCTCATCAGCTACTGCCTGTCCTATTTATTTTGACACTGCTAATTAGCACTTGTCCTTTTGCAGCATAAACTTACCTAACTGATTTGCTGTCAGGCTGCACAATGGCTATGTTCCTATTGCTTGTTCATGCTTGGCTAATTTAATCATTGGCATTTAATAACTTGTAAGGACCACTCACTTCACCCTGGCAGGTTTAATCAGTTGGACAATCACAAGCACAACGAGATTCAAGGTTTGGAGGTTGGCCTTTCTTTTCTTTTTAGCTTCCAACAAAGGCTGCAGTTTGTCAGGTTGTAAAGATTTAATAAGGTCTCGAACATAGGATTATATTATTAATATCTTGTGTTGTAATAAGTAAAGTACAGATCGTCCTTGGCATATGACTATATTTGAGACAGGAATTTCTGTTATTAAGCAACAGGAACTCCAAGAGATCGTGGAGGATAGGGGACCTGATGTGCTGTGCTCCATGGGTTGATAAGGAGTCAATCAATTGATCAGAATAGAGCTGGAAGGGACTTTGGAGGACTTCTAGTCCAAGCTCTGCTCAAGCAGTAGACCAGAGGTCTCCAAACTTGGCAACTTTAAGACTTGTGGACCAACTCCCAGGATTCTCCAGCCAGCCATGCTTGGGAATTGAAGTCCACAAGTCTTAAAGTTGCCAAGTTTGGAGACCTCTGCAGAAGACTCCATACCATTTGAGACATGTGGCTGTCCAATCTCTTCTTGAAAACCATCATTGATGGAGCACCCACAACTTCTGAAGGAAAACCATTCCACTGGTTCATTGTCCCCACTGTTAGGAAGTTGCTCCTTAACTCCAAGTTGCTTCTCTCCTTGATTAATTTCCATTGTTTCTTGTTGTGCCTTCTGGTGCTTTGGAAAATAAGTTGACCTCCTCTTCTTCTTTGTGGCAGCCCCTTAAATACTGAAATATTGCTCTCATGTCTCCCCAAGTCCTTCTTTTCTCTCGGCTAGCCATACCCAATTCCTGCAACTGTTTGTTTTTAGTGGCTCTTCTCTTTGCATTTTTTTTTCAAAATCACAAAATTGTTTTTGTAAACTGGATGCAATATTCCAGGTATCAGACACAACTTTGTGAATGAAAAGCAACATTTTTTTAAATTTTAATCTGTTTTAGCTGTTTCAAAAGCCGCTGATTGATTTTTTCTTTAACAAAATGTGAGCAGATCTTGGACCATTTGCTCTGCGCTAAAAGCAGATTTCATCTTGTTGATGTGGTTATGTACTTCATTTTCCCACCAAGCCTGAGTAGGAAGCAACTTGACAAGTGACTTGGGATGGTGGAGGTTTCTTTCTTCTTTTTTCCCCCCAAGCATAAATCACTACCCTCCCAAAACGTGTGGCTCTGTGTTTACCAAGTTGCCAGGAGCAAAAATGACGCTGCCTCTTCCCCTCTATGCAATCCCTCATTCAGTGGAATGTATAATAAATGTAATCAATATATTGAAAACAACAGCCAATTGTTCACAACCAAGTTTGAGAATGAATTTTGAAATTCACACTGAGATTTGGAAATTAGGAGGAGGAAGTGCCAGCTGGTAAAAAGAGAGAGAGAGAGAGAGAGATCAAAGGTTGAAGTCACTAGATTCATTATCACATTAACAGAATAACAGAGTTGGAAGGAACCTTGGAGGTCTTCTAGTCCAACCCCTTGCTTAGCCAGGAAACCCTACAGCATTTCAGACAAATGGTTGTCCATTCTCTTCTTGAAAACCTCCAGTTTTGGAGTATCTACAACTTCTTGTTCCACTGGTTAATTGTTCTCACTGTTAGGAAATTTCTCCTTAGTTCTAGGCTGGATTTCTCCTTGATTAGTTTCCAACCATTGCTTCTTGTCCTGCCTTCTGGTGCTTTGGAGAATAGCTTGACTCTCTCTTCTTTTGGGGCAGCCCCTGAGATATTGGAAGACTCATGTCTCCCCTAGTCCTTCTTTTTATTAAACTGGACATTTCCAACTCCTGAAGCTGTTCTTCATATGTTTTAACCTCCAGCCTCTAATCATCTTTGTTGCTGTTCTCTGCACTCTTTCTAGAGTCATAGCAATACTATTAGCAATTATTAGGTAAATATTTTGAAATTTTAAGAAAGATTAATGAAAGGGTGTAATTGGCTTGGATCACATATAACACTATTCAGAGACATGAAGTTATGAAAGGATGAGCAGAAGTCAGCCAACAAACTAATCGGAAGCGGACAAAAGAAATCACACCCACAGGGTGTCATAAAATAAAATAAAATAAAATAAAATACATGCAAAAGTTGGAAGGGATGTTGGAGGTCTTCTAGTCCAACCCCCTGCTGGTGTGGTGATGGCCATTATTTTGAATAGCTTTAAAAGTAACCATTTCCAGACATTTAGTCATTATTGTCTTGGACAGGGGAAGGGGGTTTTTCAGGCATTTCTGTTGAGTTGACCATGATATGTAGAATTTGAATGGTGAGAGCTTCACTGTGAATAGGACAAAGTTCATGAGATTTATATAAGGCAGGCCTGGCCCAAATGAAATTGGAAATTTGTACATTTGCATTCATACATTTTTGTGGAGAAAAGAAGGATGAGAAGTGATATGACAGCAGGGTGACAAAATTTGAGGAGCTGCCACAAGAAGAAGAGGGAGTCCAGCTATTTTCCAAAGCACCAGAAGGCAAGAGAGGAAGCAAAGGATGGAAACTCATCAAGGAGAGAAGCAACCTAGAACTAAGGAGAAATTTCCTGACAATCAATCAATCAATCAATCAGTCAATGCATTGGTTTGCCTTCAGAAGTTGTGGGCTCTCTATCACCAAAGGCTTTTAGGAAGAGATTGGACAGCCACTTGTCTGAAATGGTATAGGATCTCCTGCTTGAGCAAGGGATTGGATTAAATGACCTCCAAGATCCCTTCCAACTCTATTATTCTGTATCCTGTATTCTAACTTGATGCCATTTTATTGAATTGCCTGAACTGGGAAGAGTTGTTTTCCACATCGGCACATCGCATGTTGGATGACTATTTTGTTTATAAAATAAATGAATCAAATACCAGTTAAATATTATTGTTCATCCAGGCTTCATTTACAGATCAGCAAGAAGCAAATAAAATTCTGAGAACTTTTCAGTGGCCGCATTGTGCAAAAAATTCAGAAAATTTGACAGGGTGGATGCTGTAATTATTGCACTGTTTTTCAGACTAATATCAGCCTTTTAGTCTTATGAAACTACTAGCTCGATACCAGTGCTTTGCTACAAAACTATGTGGTCAGGCTTAGTTTTTGGGGAAAAAAATAAAGGAAAAGAAAATTCTGCCTCTGCCTACCAGCATCCATCGGTATTCATATGGCTAGCATCCTGTCAGTGTGTGAGAGAGTTGAGAGCTGTTTGGAAGCAGTATTTGCTGTGTGAGCAAGAAGGAGACAGCAAGGAGCCTGGGCGTGGCTTAGCTCAACTGTTCTGTACTAAAACTGCTTGGGGCTGTGAAACTGAAACTCTTCTGCTCTGCTTGTGTTTTGCATTTGGAAGAGATTTCTCTTCAGGTGGGGAGGGGGAGTAGAACTCCTTAGCATCAGAGCATGTTAATAATAATAATATAGGAAATTCTAATGCTCTGGTGGTCATTTCAAAAAATCCTTTCTTAGTGAGAATCTAGAAGCCAAGAGAAACTTAGGTGCCAAATGTCAAGTTTGTGGCCTTTACGGTTCTGGAGATTTTGTGATGATACATGAGTGGTATTTGGCTTTCATAGATATAGATACCCAAAATTCTGAAGAAGGGAAGATTGTAACACTGGGAGCAGAAATCCCTGTATCCACTTAGAAATTACTAAAACTGTGCAGTGTAAACTTTTACAATTTTAGTGTGGTAAACAGCATTCTGATTTCAGTATCTGTTATTTCTATATGCTACTATTGCTGGCCTAGTAACTACTAGTCTAGGGGTGTCAAACTTGCGTCATCACGGCACCATCACATGACATATTGGGACTTTTTCCCCCTTCGCTAGACTGGGGGGGGGGGAGCATGTGATGCATCCAGCCTGTGGGCTACGAGTTTGGCAGTCTTGGACTAGACACTATGAATTCTACTCTTGCCTGAGACAAGAACTCCAGTTGGGTGACTTTGGGCCAATCACCAGGAGATGGTGAGTTCTTGTCCCACCTTGGCCTGAAAGCTGGCTGGGTGACTAAGTTTAGGGTAATCAGCAGGACAAAGCGAGTTCTAGTCCTGCCTTAGGCATGAAAGCAGACTGGATGATTTGGGGGCAATCACCAGGAGATGGTGAGTTCTAGTCCTGCCTTAGACATGAAAGCCAGTTGAGTGATTTTAGGCCAATCACCAGGAGATGGTGAATTCTAGTCCCACTTTAGGCATGAAAGCAGACTGGGTGACTTTGGGCCAATTACCAGGAGATTGTGAGATGTAATCTCACTGGGCGTGAAAACCAATTAGGTGTTTTGGGACCAGTAGTGCTTTTTTAGCCCTAGGAAATAGGCAAAGACAAATCATGTCTGAAATCTTGCCAAGAAAACAGCAGGGACTGCACCTGGCAGTCCACACTGAGTTGAATGTGTATGTGTGCGCACGTGCAGACACACACACAATAGGAAGAAGAGGGGGAGGGTGGGAGGGAGAGGGAGAATGTACCTTTATCATTCATGACCATTCATTGCACTTGGAGATTGATGTATGCTCTCTTTATTTAAAACCAGGGAGGTCTCTTCATTAATATACAAAACTTTTACACGAACCATGACTGGTTTCCTTGAAAGATGTTTTCTAAACCTTTTGTGATACAGTTTAACTTTCAAATCCATTTCAGCATGTCAAAACGTGTCCATGAAAACCATCCTTTTGTGCCATTGCCTTCTGCAAAAATCACTTTTTGGATATGGATATTTTCTAAGTTGTATCACTAGGGTTGTAATTAATTTAATGAACATACCATCTTTGGGAGCAAAGCCCAGATTGAAGCTTTTTTTTTTTTTTTTAAAGAAAGGAAGACCATCTCTTATCAAACTTTGGCAAGGAATCCCATTCTTGTTTCCCAGACTATTTCTCCTAAACTATATAAACTCAGGCAACCCAGATGGATTAGTTCCCTCTTGTTAGTTGCTAGGATTATTAGCTCAACACATTAGAAAATGAAAATAAAATTGTTCATTAGATAAGTGCTACTTAAGAGCCTGGGATACTGATTTGGCCAAAAAATTAACAGAGCAGAATTTTGAAGATCTGTACAATTATTCTCATATTTATTTAAACCTGATCATCATTTCCTCCATATGTTCATAAACTTTTCTCTCTCAGATTACTTCTGTCTTTATAAAACTGTTTTATGATGATGCATGCATTTATTTCCAGGCCTCTTTTTTTGTTATTCCATTTTTTCCCTTTTTTGAGACTCCTATCATTTAAGTTCAGCTTACTTTTGTTTAATAAAAAGCAATCGTTATGTTGCTTCCCAAATTATTTGTTCATTTTGGAGATATATTGCAAATTTACACATAAGACATAAAAGGTAGTTATGGGACTTACAACCACAATTGAGTTCAATTTTTTTTTATTGCTAAATGAGAGATTTGTTAAGTGAATTTTGCTCCAATTTATGGCCTTCCTTGCCACATTTGTTCAGAGAATCGTTGCAGTTGTTAAATTAGCAATCCGGTTGCTAAGTGAATCTGGATTTCCCCATTGACTTTGCTTATCAGAAGTTCACAAAATGGGACCACATGACCACAGGAAACACTGCAACCATCATAAATGTGAGTCAATTTCCAAGCATCTGCATTTTTTAAAAAAATATTTTTTAATTTTAATTATGAGAATACAACACAATACATCCAGCTTGGCCTTGTTATGCATAGATATATATATTACTTCATCATTTATAATCTCCTTATTGAATATATTAATTACTAATTAATTATAACAACTAATATTTTGACCTTGTCTTCTGCTATATAACCATTGATAAAATTTATTCCATATTTTATAATATTTAGACTCTCCTTTGTCTTTTATTTCTAAAGTTAACCTATCTGATGGTTAACTTTAGAAATAATGCCGGACTTCCGGTTTTGAGCTTCTTCGGCGACAGACCGAAACCTCGTCTCTGCGAGGCTTTGATCCGTACTCGCCGCTGGAGCGCTGTTTGGAATATCAGTCACCTAACAGATATTTGGGTTAGAAATATATAAACCAGGATAAACACATAGTTATGCTTAGTTGCTGGGGGATTTGAACTGGTGAGCTGTGATCTTGTTTTTTGGCTTCGCATTCGTGGTCGTGTCACATCTTCATGGTGGGTGTCAGTTCGCTTCTTGTATGGGTCAGAGGGGTTTGAAGCGGGTAGTGGTGCAGCTACTGTACGGCTTCTGGTTCGTGGTCGTGTCTCCTCTTCTGTGTGGGTGTGAATCTTTTTTCTATGTGGAGGTGTGGTGGTAGCATCTTGTGGCACTCGTGGGTGTGGGTCTGGTGTCATTCTTCATGTTAGGTACTCATTTATTAATGAGGGCAGGTTTCCAAATGGTTGGTAGGCGGGAGGTATCATCTTGTTTATTCATGCTGTGTGGGCGTTTTTCTATCTCTATGACTTCTCTGATTATTCTGTTGTTGAAGTGTTCGGTTTTGGCGATAGTTCTGATATTTTTAAAGTAAATTTCATGTCCTGTGGCTTTGAGGTGTTGGACCAGGGAAGAGGTCAGTTCTTCTTTTTTGATTGAGTTCTTGTGTTCTTCAATACGTGCACTAATTCTTCTGTTAGTTTGTCCTATGTATGTGGTGGGTCAGGCAATGCAAGGGATTTCGTATACTCCTTGGTTTTCTAACTCAGTTTTGTCTTTAGGGTTTCTTAGGATGGTGGATATTTTTCTGTTTGTGCAGAATGCTGTTTTAATGTTGTGTTTTTGGAGGATCTTGCTGATTTTGTCTGTAGTACCTTTTATATACGGGAGGAGGGCTTTGCCATTCTCTTGTTCTCTGTCTTGGCTTTTGGTTGGGGTTTCTTTTTGGATTACGTGGGTAATCTTTTTTTGGAATCCATTGGCTTTAAGTACATTAGTGAGAGTGTGTAGTTTGGTTTTTAAGTGTTGTTCATTGGCTAAGCATTTTGTTCTGGAGATGAGTGTCTCGGCTACGGAATTGATCTGTGCTGGGTGGTGGTGTGAGAGTGCATGTAGAAAGCAGTTTGTATGTGTTTTCTTCTGGTAGATGGTGTGTCTTAGGGAGCCATTGGATTTTTTGTATGCTAAGACATCTAGGAAGGGAAGTTGATTGTTGGCTTCTGTTTCCATGGTGAATTGTATTTTGGGGTGTAGGCTGTTGAGGTGTGTGAGGAAGTTGTTCAGTTTTTCTTTCCCGTGTGGCCAGATTATGAAGATGTAATCTACATATCTGAGCCAGAGTTTGGGTTTGTGATCATATTTTTCTAGAGCTTGTGTTTCAAAGCGTTCCATGTAGAGGTTTGCGAGATGCTACCACCACACCTCCATGTAGAAAAAAGACTCACACCCACACAGAAGATGAGACACGACCACGGACCAGAAGCCGTATCGCAGCTGCACCACTACCCGCTTCAAACCCCTCTGACCCATACAAGAAGCGAACTGACACCCACCATGAAGATGTGGCATGACCACAAATGTGAAGCCAAACAACAGGATCACAGCTCACCAGCTCAAATCCCCCAGCAACTAAGACTAACCTGAGCACAACCAAGCCCCCACCCAATCAGAACACAGTCAAGCCCCCATCCAATCAAGTCACCCCCCCACTACCAGTTAAAAGGAAGAAGCAGCTGCGAGCTCACATTATTCTGAGAAGCACAAAGCCGAAGAAACAAGCCTGAAGATGATGAATGAGACTTCATTGAAACGTTGCCTAGATACTTCCAATTTAACACGGGAGAAAACCCGAACAACCAAAGATATATATATATATATACATATATTTGTTTTCTGAGGTTTTCGCGGGTATTTGTATGTGGATCTTTGGTTATTCGGGTTTTCTCCCGCATAGAATTGGAAGTATCTAGGCAACGTTTCGATGAAGTCTCATTCATCATCTTCAGGCTTGTTTCTTCAGCTCTGTGCTTCTCAAAGATCCATATACATATATACATATACATATACATATACATATACATATACATATACATA
>BLBF01000056.1:2383643-2418515 GCA_015471245.1 Laticauda colubrina | reverse complement strand
TCTTTCTTTCTTTCTTTCTTTCTTTCTTTCTTTCTTTCTTTCTTTCTCTTTCTTTCTTTCTCTTTCTTTCTTTCTTTTTTTCTTTCTATTATCTACTCTTTGTCACTCTCCCATCCATCCATCCATCCATCCATCCACCTACCTAGCTACCTACTAGGTAGGTAGCTACCTACTCTATTATCTATCTCTCTATCATCTATCTACCATCTATCTATCATCTATCATCTATCTATTTCCAATTCTCTCCATCCATCATCTATCCATCCATCCATTTGTCTGCCTGTCTATCTATCCCATATATTTCTTTCTATTTCTCTCTCATCCATGTCTGTCTGTCTGTCTATCTATTGTCTACTTACCTACCGATCTACCTATCTTCCTATCTAAGGGCTGTCTGGGGAATTCTGGGAGTTGAAGTCAGTTGCCACTGAGAATCAACACTGCTCTAAACCATGGCACACTGATTTAATTAGATCAGTAGGACTTGGTAGGATATTGTCCTTCCATTTTCTTCCAGCTGTCACATCTACCAGTGATGGTGGATGGGGGGGGGGGGGGGAGACACCATTTGAAAGAATTTGAATTTTTCTTGAAAAATGTAGAACCAGGAATTGGTGATAAGGAAGAAAAAAAAAGGCAAGATGTGAAAACTAAACCCAGGACAGCACAACAGATGTGAGCCTAGATGTTTTAAAGCAAAAGCTGACTTCTGGGAATCTACCCAACCTCCTTAATTAATAGACTTTTTTTGCAGGGAGTGTGGATGAAAGAGAGAAGTAATGGAGAAAAAGGGAAGGCTTGCTTTGAAAAAAGTCCCTTTGTCACTTATGCCTTGATGGGACAGGCAAGGTCTTAATTAGCCAAGAGCTGAGCTTAAAACAAGCTCAGTTGGTCTAAGCTTCCGGTGCCTTTATTTCATTTTTATCTCTCTATCTCCCCACCAGTCTCTGCCCACATGTTATTGATGTGCAAATAAGCAGGTTGGAAAGTTTGAAGATCTCGTGGAATTGGGGTTTGGACGTGATGAGTTTCCTTTCTGCAGCAGCATTTTTCTCTGCATTGAAAATTCATTATATTGAAGAGAGGAATTTTAATATAGCCATCACTCCAAGCTTGCTTTACAGAAAAGAATGACAGAATTGGAAGGGACCTAAGAGGTCTTCTAGTCCAACCCCCTGCCCAAGCAGGAGACCTTTATACCATTTTAGACAAATGGCTGTCCAATCTCTTCTTAAAAACCTGCAGTCGATAGCTTGAAATTGAAATTTAAGAAAATCAAATGACACTATAATAATGATATAATATGATATGTAATGTTGATTAGAATATAATATGAATGTAAACTTAAGAAGAAAGGTATATAAATATTGTGCATGTGATATATGTACCCAGATGACACACTGTATAACTGAAAGAAGGCAAGCATGATGACCCAAAGGGGCGTGGCACAAAAGCAACAAAGTCACAAAAATAGGTAAAGTCCCTTTAATTTCTCCAACTTGGCCTCCAATGTCCAGTTATCATTAGCTGGAGAAAAAAACTCTCCCAAGAACAGTTTTTAAAGGGAAGAAATTCCATCCAAACTCAAAGTACATATAAATTATAAATAAAAAAACCAACACAAACCACGCAGCAGCAATTAACGAGACAGGGCAGGATAAGGAATTGAAGACGTCAAAAGATAAAACACACACACTTGGGAGGAAGACAGAACTCAGATAAGACTTGACAAACCAGAATAATTTCACGCTTTGCTCCCAGCAACTTTGCCATGTGCAGTTTGCCTTTTTAAGCAGCTGCAGCCAATGAAGGGGATCAGGGCCCTTTCCTCCCCCATAAACCATGCAACTCACATTGCTCCTTTCTCCATTCCTTTCCTGTGTGCCCTAGGATGAAGAGGGGATGGGCCTAGCCAGACTGTGCCCTTCCCCAGTTTTTTCCACAGCCACCAGAGCCACACTCCCACTCCATGTCAACTATTCCACCTCTCCCTCAGAATCAGATTCCAACAAGGGCATGACAGTTTTACTTGTTGTTTTTTGTTATAAAAATTGAAAAAAAATCCAAAAAAACCATCCTCCAGTGATGGAGCACCCATGATTTCTGAAGACAACTTTTATTCCCCTGGTTAATTGTTCTCACTGTCAGGAAATTTCTCCTTAGTTCCACACTGCTTCTTTCCTTGATGAGTTTCCATCTATTGCTTCTTGTCCTGCCCTTAGGGGCTTTGGAGAATAGCTGGACTCCCTCTTTTTCTGCAGTTCTTACTATCATCTCTACCTTGGGGAGCAGAGAGAAACTGTCAGGATTCAAAGCTACCTGTAATTTTAGAAGTCAATAGCAGGGACTGTAGAAGGAATTCATTTTTTGCCAGTCTCACCTCTTCTGCAAGGGATGGTATTGAGGCCACCAGCTCGCTTGGCTTCAATGAGAGTTGGACCAGTGGTAGGATTCAAATCTTTTTACTACCAGTTCTGTGGGTGTGGCTTGGTGGGCAAGGCAAGGGAAGGATACTGTAAAATCTCCAGTCAGAGATGGGATTTGCTGGTTCTCTGAAGTACTCAAAATTTCTGCTACCGGTTCTCCAGGACTGGTCAGAACTTGCTGATTACCACCACTGAGTTGGACCAATTCATGAGACCAAAGGCTACTAACCTTGATGGCAGTAAAGCTGGCCATCTCCTGGAGACAGGTAGACTTCCTTGTAGAGGGGATTGACCATTATAAGAAGAGGCAGCTGGAGAAGATTACTGTAGCCAGGGGTCTATTCCAGTGAAGGCACGGCTTATGGACCCTCAATGAACTCCTTTTTGTCACCAAGAACAAAAGGTGGTGTGAGCAAAAGCATCTTCTTGTCCTGTTTGCTTCCCCTAATTTTCATAGCATTATTGGTGTGTAATAATGCTATGCAGTACGTATGTAATAATGCTCTCTAAGATAATGCTATGTAATGTAAATAATTCTCTATGTAAATAACATCCTATATAAGCTATTTAAGTATTAATTTTATTTACATAGCATGTATCGCATTTTCTATCAATCCATCTCCATCTCTATCTCCATCTCTCTATTCATCTCTCTCTCTCTCTCTCATCTCTGTCTCTCTGTCTCTGTCTCTGTTTCTCTCTGTCTCTCTCTGTCTTTGTGTGTGTGTCTCTCTCATCTCTGTCTCTGTTTCTCTCTGTCTCCCTCTCTCTGTCTATCTGTCTGTCTCTCTCTCCATCCATCCATCCATCCATCCATCCATCCATCCATCCATCCATCTATCTCATCTCATCTCTCTATCATCTCTCACTCTCTCACTCTCTATAGAGCCAGTTTGGTCTAGAAGTTAAGGCACCAGGTTCCAAAACTGGGAGACTGTGACTTCTGGTCCATCCTTAGAGATGAAAGCCAACTGGGTGACTGTGGACCAGTCAATGTCTCTCAATGGGAAAAATAGGAGGAGTTATGTTGAGCACCCTGAGTTATTTGTAAAAATAATAAAGACAGCATACAAACAAACAAACACAGAAATAAAATTAGGCTTCTATGATGCAACTAAGTTTGAATGGCTAGTCGGTTTCTAATGAATAACTCTGAATGCTAGGCTTGGCTTTTGAATAATTATAAATTGTAAATTTACTTCTGATTTTCGAACACTGGAAGAAAGTAGATTGGAAGTCAGGGATTGTTTTTGTGTGCTGGAGAGGTTTGTTATTATCATACAGATGTATCTGTGGCTGTTGTTTTTTCCACTTAAAACAATCCCTAATAACTTTTTAAAATGGAAAAATAGACATTAAGGGTTATTGCTCGCAAGTGACCCACATCCTCTGAATTCTCAACTGTTTATTTAAGGAGGAAAATGGCATTATTAAGATTTGACCAGAAAGCAGTTTCTGTAAAAAGGCAAGGATGGAGATAAAAACATTACTTCTCCCCAAACTTATTATGTTGTCGTGCATTATACAGAATCGCCATGATTGGGTGAAAGTTCATCCTTCTCCCTCTTCCTTCTTTGTATAATTTCTATATTTTTTTAAACAGTTTAGTTTTTAAATTTCTATTGAAAGGGATCAATTTTTTTAAAAAATGGCAGCCCAGCCCAGACTGTAGATCATTCAATGGGGGTCATATTACATCTAGACCCAGTGTCTCTGGGAAAGTTCCAAGTTTTTGGAGACTTTCTAAAGTTTGGTGATGCCAAGGCCACCTCAGTCTTATGGCTCTGAGAACTTGAAACAAAATCCGGAACTTTGTTGATATGATCATGGCGAAAATCTTATAGGCCCAAAGTTGGAAAGTCACACCAGAGCTTGACCGGCTATTACAGAAAAGGAGGAGTCAACTGATTCTCCTAAGCATTTGAAGGCAACACAAGAAGTATGGAAGCTTATCAAAGAGAGGTACAACAACCTAGAACTAAGGAGAAGTTTCTTGACAGCGAGAAAGATTAATCAGTGGAACAACTTGTCTCCAGAGGTTGTGGGTGCTCCATCACTGGAGGTTTTCAAGTAAAGATTAGACAACCATTTATCAGGAATGGTATAAGTGTCAGAGTTCCAGCGATCACCCTAATTAAATCATGAACCTCGAGTCAAACTTCAAAAAAATTCCAAAGGATTTATAGGAGCAACATGCTGGCATGACCTATATGAAGCCGATTCTGAGATACTTGACAATCATCTATGACCCTGTTTCCCCCCACCCCTCTGGGTGTATCATAATTCAGATTGTCCAACGGAACACGTTCATGGGCTGGGGGTCATCAATCATGCTCTGTCTTTGGAGTCTGGCAGCAACGAGGCAAAGGAACAAGGAGAGCCTGTTCCCAATGTGCATGTGCACAAAGCTGCTAGGAAGCGAGAACAACTGAAACAAAAGGGGCAACTCAGGAGTAAGGCTGGGAGGTGATTGCCCCTCCTATAAGATATAAAGGACAGGCCAAGATGATGAAACCTTTGCAGGAAGCAAAGTCGTTCATTATGTTCGGATTAATCATTGAAGCTCTGTATGGACTTTGTACTTCGGTTGGTTTTTATAGTTCATTTGGCATTTTAATTGTTGGCAGCAATTCAAAGGAGAGAAAGGTGAGTACTTATCTTGAGGAACTGTTTGGGGCTAATTACAGGCTGGGAATGAACATAATTCCCAGCGTTGAAATAAAACAAGAATTGTTTTAACTAAGTGTGTGCTTAATTACAGTCTCAGGAAGTCTGGGTCAGAAGACAAGGAAGCCACCATTGCAGGGGTGGGATTCTACCAATTCAGATCAGTTTGGGTGAACTGGATGTTAAATCTGTATCTTCATGGAACTGGTATTTCAACCCACTGGCTGGCTCCGCCCACTTTGTCTCACCCCTCCCAGGAGTCTCCATGCAGCCCATTTTCAATGCAAGTGTAGGACCCACGCAAAGGCTCTGGGAGGGGGAAAATGGGCCTTCTGGAAGTACCAAAAGTCATGAAATGGTCCTTTTTCCGGTTTCCAGAGGCCATCTGGAGCTCGGGGGAGGCCGTTTTTCACCTTCCCAGAGACCCGAGGGAAGCCTCTGGACTCTGGGGAAGCAAAAAGCGGCCCTCCTGAAAGTTCTGGAAGGCCACCCCCCACTGTGGCCACGCCCACACAGCAACCAGACTGTGAACTGGTTGCTGGGATTTTTAAATCCCACCCCTGCACCCTCAGGGCTGAAAAAAGAAACAATATGGTGAACATTTGCTTTCTAAAAAATCTGGTAAGTTTACACAGGCAAAACTTTGGAGAAGAGCTCAGCTGGTTCCTGCCCAGCCAGATGGCGGAGGACTTAAAAACACGGAGAGCGGCTTAATTTGGAAAGGGATCAAGGGAGGAGAAAGATTTGAAACACATTAGCAGGGGTGTCAGGCGCCGTCTTCATGTTGCTAAAACCAGATTTCTTCCAATCCAAGCTGTAAGCTTGATAGAAGGAAGGAGGGATAATACAGATAGTCCTTGACTTATGACCACAAGGGAGTCTGTCATGCCCTTGTTGGAATCTGATTCTGAGGGGGAAATTGAGCAGCTGACAGGGAGTGGAAGTGTGGCTCCAGTGGCTGTGGAGGAAACTGGGGAAGGGCACAGTCCAGCTGGGCCATCAGAAGAAGACCCAAGCCCACCCCTCTTCATCCTAGGGCACACAGGGAGGAATGGATAAGGGAGCAATGTGGGTTACAGGGGAGAAAAGGCCCCTGATTCCCTTCATTAGTTGCATCTAGGAAAACAGGATATAAAGGGCGTTTGCGCAGAGCACCTTGCTGGAAAGAAAGCCTGCATTTGGCGTCCTCCCAACTGTGTGTGTTTTGTTATCTTGTGAAGTCTGCAATTCTTTATCCTGTCCTGTCTCGTTAATGCTGCAGCGTGGTTTGTGTTGGTTTTTATTTATAATTTATATGTACTTTAGGTTCGGACTGAATTTCTTCCTTTAAAAACTGTTCTTGGGAGAGTTTTTTCTCCAGCCGATGATAACTGGATGTTGAGGGTCAAGTTGGAGGTATTAAAGGGACTTTATCTACTTTTGTGACTTTGTTGCTTTTTGTGCTATGCCCCTTTGGGTCATCACAGAGCCCCAAATTTCTGTTGCTAGGCAAGACCGTTGTTAAGTGAGTTTTGCCCCATTTTATGACCTTTCTGGCCACAACTGTGAACCACTGAAGTTGTAGAAGTCAGCAACCTTGTGGATTAGTGAATTTGGCTTCAACCTTTGATTTTGCTGGTTGAAAGTTAGGATGGCCCTGAAAAAAAGGGGTCACTTATGACCCCTTTTTCACGTTAATGACCATCACAGCATCCCTGTGATCCTGTGATCAAAGTTCAGCTGCTTGGCAATTGATTTGTATTTATGATGGTCGCAGTGTTTTCCAGGGGTCACGTGATCCCCTCTTGCCACCTCCTAACAAGCAATCAATGGGAGAAGCCAGATTTGCTTAATAACCGGGTTACTCACTTAAAACTGCAGTGCTTCATTTAACAAAGAAGGTTGAAAAAATGGTTCAAAATTAACAGATGCCTCAGTTAGCAACATAAATTTTGGGCTTGGTTGTGGTCGTACATTGAAGACTATCCCCTCCCTTTCTGTTGGCAACTTTAAAAGACCAGAGAAATATTTTATGAGTTGACACTATCCATACTAAGGGTTTAATACTGTAGGCAGGGTTTATGCAGCTGGGCAATTTTTCATCTCTTCTGACTGTTTAAGGCAGGGAGAATTCTTAAGGCTTTTATCCTAAAGCTACATCTATTTCTTGGACACCAATGAAACCCTGGACATAAAAATTTGAATAGGAATAGGAATAGGAATAGGAATAGGAATAGGAAGAGAAGAGAAGAGAAGAGAAGAGAAGAGAAGAAGAAAATAAAATAAAATAAAATAAAATAAAATAAAATAAAGAATGGAATGAAATAGAATAGAAAAGAAAATAGGAATGGAATAGAATAGAATAGAATAGAATAGAATAGAACAGAACAGAATAGAACAGAAGATAGGATAATATAGGAATAGAATATAGTAGAATAGAATGGAACGGAATGGAACAGAACAGAACAGAACAGGAATGTAGAGTTGGGAGGGACCTTGGAGGTCTTCTAGTGCAACCCCTGCCTAGGCAGGAAACCAGTGGTGAGATTCAATTTTTTTTACTAATGGTTCTGTGGTCATGGCTTGGTAGGAGTGGCAGGGGTCGGATATTGTAAAATCTCCAGTCAGAGGTAGTATTGACCGGTGTTGTAATGATGAGGCTGTCGAGTTGTTTGATCATGAACAACTGAATCATGATGATCTTTATTGGAGTATAGTCTTGCATTTATACACATTTTTAGTTATCCTCCTTCATTGGTTAACTTTGGTTACTGCTTAACTTTCATTACTGTTCAGCACAGTAATCCATACAATTAATTATCTCTAGTTAAAGTCTAACATATGTTTACTTCCCCTCTCTAATCCTCCTTTAGGTTAGTGACTTTGTTGGCCTGAGTTGTATTTGCTTGGAAACATTCTTTATCTGAGGTTTGCCATCCAAGATTGGAACATTCCTGCAATTACAACTCTACAGGCCGGTTCTCCAAACTAATAAAATTTCCACTACCAGTTCTCCAGAACTGTCAAAACCTGCTGAATTACCACTTCTGAATAAAATCCTAGACCACTTCAGACAAAATAATTATCCAACTTCTTCTTAAAAACTTCCAATGTTGAAGAACTCACAATTTCTGGAGGCAACTTGTCCCACTGGTTAATTGTTTTCACTCTCAGGAAATTTCTCCTTAATTCCAGGTTGCCTCTCTCCTTGGTGAGTTTCCATCCATTGCTTCTTGTCTTTGCCTTCAGGGGTTTTGGAGAATAGCTTGACTCTCTCTTCTTTGGGGCAGCCTTTGAGATATTGGAAAATTGCTATTATATCACTCCTAATCCTTCTTGTCATTAAATTTGGCATACCCAATTCCTGCAACTGTTCTTCCTATGCTTTAGCCTCCAGCCCCCTAATCATCCTTGTTGCTCTTCTCTGCACTCTTTCTAGAGCCTCAGCATCCTTTTTACATCATGGCAACCAAAACTGGATGCGGTTTACCAGGTGTGGCCCTACCAAGGCATTGTAAAGTGGCATGAAATATTGATTCTCTCCCTCTGTTTATGCAGCAAAATTTGTTTTAACATTGCTCTCATTTTGTAGCCTACATTACAGTTGTTAGGGAAGGGCATTTTATGAATGTGCTTATTTATTACACTGTTAAAACACCATATTTTTCAGGGAATCATAATGTCATACAGTGAAAAAGAGAAAAGAAAAGCAGTACCTGTGACAATAATTCAGTGTGTTAGCATCATGCATTCACCGATAAATCACAGAAAATCATCTCACCACAATAACCTCTAGACAAAATAGGCAACCAGTGAGCAGATACCAACCCTCTAAAGACTGCATGGGAAGTAAATTAAAGTGTATCAGAGTGAAGGTGCTGTTAAATTTCTAAATGGGAGGCAAGTATTATCATAAATAATAATAATAATACCCTTTTTCTTTCATTCTCCAAATCTTTCCAAGGGACCATGCACTATAAACACCTTACAATCAGTGCATTGGAGAGGTGCAATGTGTTTTGAAGAAAACTGTCCTGCTTGAGTTAAGTACAGATGGTCCTCGACTTACGACCCCAATTAAGACCGACATTGCTATCGCTAAGCGAGAACAGCTGTTCAGCGAGTTCTGCCCGATTTTATGACCTTTCTGGCCACAGGGATGGAGTGAATCACCACAGTTGTTTAAGTTTGTAATAAGGTAAGTAAGTGCCTTTTATGACCTGGTCTCAGGCAGCCATTAAGCGAATGCAGCAGTCATAAAACAAACATGGCAGTTGTAAATAAACACAGGGCTTTACAAAGGCACTTTGCATGGTGCCCTTGTAAAATCAGCTGTATAGAATTCTTTATTGGCCCAGTGTGATTGGACACACAAGGAATTTGTTTTTGGTGAAAATGCTCTCAGTGTACATAAAAATAAAAGATACATTCATCAAGAATCATCAGGTGCAACACTTAATAATAGTCATAGGGTACAGTAAGCAATCAAATCATATTAGGAAACAGTCAATATAAATCATAAGGATACAAGCGACAAAGTTACAGTCATACAGTCCCAAGTGGGAGGGGATGGGTGACAAGGAGTGGTGAGAAGATTAACAGTAATAGTAGTGCAGACTTTGTAAATAGTTGGACAGTGTTGAGGGGATTAGTTGTTGAGCAGGATGATGGCTGGCGTTCAGGGGGAAAGAGCTGTCCTTGTGTCTAGTCCTTCTCTTGTGCAGTGCAGCCCTGTGGCATCATTTTGAGGGAAGGAGTTGAAACAGTTTATGTCCCGGATGTGAGGGATCTGTAGTTATTTTCACAGCCTTCTTTTTGACTCCTGCAGGATACAGGTCCCTATGGAAGGCAGGTTGGTAATAATTGCTTTTTTCCACAGTCCTAATTCCTCTCTGGAGTCTGTGTCTGCCTGTTGGGTTGCAGAACCAAACCAGACAGCTATAGAGGGCAGATGACAGACTCAATCATTCCTCCGTGGAACTGCATCAGCAGCTCCTTGGGCACTTTGAGCTTCCTGAGTTGGCGCAGAAAGATCATTCTTTGTTGGGCTTTTTTGATGATGTTTATGACTGTGGAACACTGCAAACATAACTGGATTAATGAAAAGAAGGACTAAAGGGGACATGATATCAATATTCCAGTTATTGAGGGGCTGCCCCAGAGAAGAGGGGGGTCAAATTATTCTCCAAAGCACCAGAGGGCGGCACAAGAAACAACAGATGGAAACTAATCAAGGAGAGAAGCAACTTGGAATTCAGGAGAAACTTCCTAACTGTGAGGACAAATAACCAGTGGAACAGCTTGCCACCAGAATTTGTGGGTGCTTCAGCAGTGGAGTTTTTTAAGAAGAGATAGGACAGCCTAAAATGGTGAAGGGACTCCTGCTTGGGAGTGGGTGGGTGGACTAGAAGGCCTCCAAGATCTTCCAACTCTGTTATTCTGTATTCTGTAAAAGTTCAGAAGAGAAAGGCTAAGAGTGGCATGCTAGCAGTCTTCAATATTTGAGAGGCTGCCACAGAGAAGATGACAACTTATTCTCCAAAGCACCTGATGGTGTTACCTAGTTAGGGTAATGAAACCTCTGCAAGAAAACAAGCAAGCTCAGAGAGGACCAAGGACCAGTGGTGGGATTCAATTTTTTAAAAAATACATTTTTATTGAACAAAATAAAGCAATGAATGTGATTTAATCATCCTTACAAATGGTTCTGACCCAAACCTTGTTCCAAGTAAACCAACACAAAACAGAGTTAACGGCAAAACCTTTTAATGTTTCTTTACCAATTCCTGTTCCTTCCTGGTTAAAAGGCTGTTTCAAACTAATTGTCTCTGATAAGAACGAGCCTTGACAAGATGGTGCAAGGCTGCCAAGAACACTAGATAAAGTTGCCAAGAAATATTTCAACCATAAAGAGTCTCCAAACACAAACCAAGATACTCCAAATGTCCACAAGGCTTGAGTGGGACCGGGCCTTAAGTTCCTTATTGTATCTCTCTGTATTGGGGATTCAATTTTTTTTTTACTACAGGTTCTAGGAAGGATACTGCAAAATCCCCCTTCCCTCCCCACCCCACTAACCTGCTTTCCAGCTCTGTTCTCCTATGCAGGGCAACCAAAGGAGACCCAGCCAATCAGCTGGGACTCCATGGGAGGCAGAGAAGAGATGGGGTTGACGGGGCCAGTCAGGGGTGGGATTGGCCAGTTCTCCCAACTGTTCAACATTTCCACTACCAGTTCTCCAGAACTTCTCCAGAACTGGTCAGAACTGGCTGAATACCACCTCTATTATGTCAATCCTGAGCTACAAATAATCTCCTTTATTGGTAAAGTTCCTTGTGTCTCAAATGAACTTCAGAACTCTTTCAAAGTTTAGTTTCTAAGTTTGCTGCCGAATCCTGATATTATCTCTCCCCCCTCACCAGATTTTATCTTGTCAGCATTTTTAAAAATACAAACCACCTACTGTAGCTTTGTCACTTCGCTCTGGTTGGAAACGTAGGCTGGTTAAAATGCCACTCATCCGTTGTTTGGGAGACGTGCAAGAAATAAAATCTGGGGAAGCAAGCCAGGCCACCAACATGGAAAAACGTGCTATTTATTTGAAAAGAACTTGATGGGGAGGTGAAGGCTAATGAGAACCTTGCAGCCAGAGGTTTCAGAAGTTGCAGATGAGATGCTACCGGCCTTAAAATAAAGGCAAAAATAATTGTCACCTAGATCTGCCTCACTTTGTCTACCCACATACACACACAAACGCTGAAGCAGTGGAGACACCAGAATCAGGTGTCTGAGACCAATTAACATGAAGTTCGAAGGCTCTCTTGGCCCACAGATGTTGATTAGGAGAAAACATTTGCAAGAGAGAAAGTGTGGAAAAACAAATTATTTTTGGTACAATTTCAGAGATAGGCCAAAGACAGTGATGGATGAAGAATCTCTATCTTTCCCAACATAAAACTATCAGTAGTGTGAGGTGGAAGCAGATAAAAACCCACCAAAAGATTTGTTGATCCAAGGAAAACAAGTTTTTATTCACGTGTCTGCAGAGACGGGTCCCCTCAGGCATTGAAGGAACCCAGAGCAAAATTCAGGCAGCATTTTTATACCCTAACTGTCCGCCCCCTCGTACGAGGGCTTGGCTCACATTCTTTCTGTTTTCAAATTGACACATATATTTTGAAGGTTTATGCTGACTCCCTATCTAGCAAAAGCAGTTACACGGTTTCTGACCTCTCAGCACTTTATTACAATTCTTCATTGTTCTAGCCTCATCTTGTTTTTTTTTTTTTCTCTTTTCCCTCTTGGAACATCTCACACTTGCTTTGTCCCTTTCCCATTCTCCACACTACCTGCCAACAATCTCCCAGAGATTCCCAACTCAGGGATTTACACTGTCCTCCAGAAGTCGCTGGATTCCCAGAGTTTAAGGACAGTATATCCCTTCTTCTATCCCGAAAGGCAACAAACTAACCTGATACACCCCTGGTCTCCCGGAGACGAAAGGAGTGTGGGCGTCCCCACTTCAGGTGATCAACGATACTCCCAGAGCATCAGGCCGGCTTCTCTCTCTCTTGTTTCCAAGGATCATCTGCTGAGTGCAGTTACTCCGGGATCCAACTGAGACAAGGGAGGGGCCCCTCTACAATGGGAGGCGGTGGCGCCACACTTACCCAGTCCTTTTTCTCCAGTCGAAATTCCGTCGGGCCCCACGTTGGGCGCCAAATTGTGAGGTGGAAGCAGATAAAAAACCACCAAAAGATCCAAGGAAAACAAGGTTTTATTCACGTGTCTGCAGAGACAGGTTCCCTCAGGCATTGAAGGAACCCAGAGCAAAATTCAGGCAGCATTTTTATACCCTAACTGTCCGCCCCCTCGTACAAGGGCTTGGCTCACATTCTTTCTGTTTTCAAATTGACACATATATTTTGAAGATTTATGCTGGCTCCCTATCTAGCAAAAACAGTTACAAGGTTTCTGACACCTCAGCACTTCATTACAATTCCTCATTGTTCTAGCCTCATCTTGGTTTTTTTTTTTCTCTTGTGCACAAACTGGAACACTTTCTTATTTAGCAGAGCTACTGAGTTTGAGACACACTTCCTTATTTAATTCAATGGGCCATCCAACATGACTTCGGTTCTGCTCACAGTAGTGATGTCTAAATTATGACTTTCATGCTTTCATGCCAAAAGCAAGACTAGAACTCATCCTCTCTTAGTGGTTTCCCTAAATCCTCCAGCCAACTTTCATGCCTAAGGCAGGACTAGAATTCACTGTCTCCTGGTGATTGGTCCAAAGATATCCATCACTCTCTCACTCTCTCAGCCCAACCCATTTTACAGTGTTGTTATTTTGAGGAAAATACATGGAAGAAGGAGTGTTGGATATTTTTGACGCCTATAGTTTTTTGTAAAAATGATAATGGTGGCATAAAAATAAAATAAATAATGGATGGACAGAAGTCTGTTCCATTAAATGTGTTAAGCCTTGTTCCTTGGCACCCTAAAAATAAGACACCTGCAAACAGTTAACTAATTTTTGCTCCTGGGTTCTCTACCTGACGGAGTTTATTTAAACCTCCTTTTCTTTTCTTTTTTTTCCATTAGGATAAAAATAACATTTTGAATTCCTGTCAAATTTAATTACAAGCTTCAGTTTCCCACCTCCAGATCTGCCCTGATCCTCCTTCATTGTCTAGGAATCTAAGTTGAATAACATGTCATGATTTTCTTTGGGTTAAAAAAGCATCTTCCTTCCTGCATAATTTCTTTAATGTCAGAAATCCCACAAAATTTTTATCCTTGAGAGCTCATTGTTCTCCAGAAGTATAATATCAGGTCATTTTAGTAGCTCTTTTGGAAGTTTCCAACAGACATCCTAGATATCATTTTATTATTGCCATGATTTACTCAATATTTCCCAACCTTGGGAAGTTTCAGAGGTGTAGATTTTTCAGTTCCCAGCATTCCCCAATCACTGTGCCGACTGGGGAATTCTGGAAGTTGAAGTCTACCCATCTTAAAATTCCCAAGGTTGAGAAACAGTGACCTAAATGATGTCTCATTTTGTGTCTCATTTCTCATACTCCCAAATATTTAAGTCCCAAGCCAACTAAGGGACAAGTAGTCCTCAACTTATGATTTTCTGTTTAAAGACCACTCAAAATTATGATGGAGCTGGATAAAAGTGAGTTACGACCATCACAGTGTCCAAGTGATCAAATCTCAGCTGCTCAGCAATCAGCCTATACAAGTAGTCCTGAACGTATGAGCATAATTGAGCCCCAAATTTATGTTGCTAAGTGTCATGCCCCTGTTGGAATCTGATTCGGAGGGAGAGGCTGAGCAGCTGACAGGGAGCAGGCGTGTTTTCTCCATTGGCTGTGGAGAAAACTGGGAAAGGGCAAAGTCCGGCTGGGCAGAGCAAAGAAGAGATAGAACAAGGGAGAGGAAGTTCAGAGGAAGATCCAGGCCCACCCCCTCATCATCGGAGGGCACGCAGAGAGGAATGGAGAAGGGAGTAATGTGAGTTGCATGGGGGAGTTATGGGGGAGGAAAGGGCCCTGATTTCCTTCATTAGCTGCAGCTGGGAACACAGTGTATAAAAAAGGCAAGCTGCATATAGCAGGCCGTTGGGAGCAAAGCATGAATTATTCATGGTATACCAAGTTGTAGGTATAGCAAATTGTGGTATCATGGAGGCTTATCTGTGTTCCTGGCGTCTTTCCAACTGTGTGTATTTTGCTGGGCTTTCAAGTCTGCAATTCCTTCTCCTGTCCTGTCAAGTTAATTACTGCAGCCTGGTTTGTGTGGATTTTTAGTTACAGTTTGTATGTACTTTGTTTTTGGACTGAATTTCTTCCATTTAAAGGCTGTTCTTGGGAGAGTTTTTCTCCAGCCGAAGGTAACCTGGACATTGGGGGCAAAGTTGGAGATAATTATAGGTACTCCTACAGATTATCTGACTGAGTTGCCTTTGTGCCATGCCCCTTTGGGTCATCACACTAAGTGAGACATTTGGTAAGCGAATTTTCCAACCATTCTTGCCTCAGCTGTTAAATGAATCACTGCAGTTGTTAAGTTAATAACATGGTTGTTATGTGAATCTGGCTTCCCCGTTGATTTTGCTTGTCAGATGGTCACAAAAAGAGGAATCACATGAACCATCATAAATATGAGTCTGTTGCCAAGAGTCTGAATTTTGATCATGTGACCAGAGAGATTCTTTAAAGGTCATAAGTGTGAAAGCAGTCATGTCACTTTTTCCAGTGCCGTTGTTGTTCTGAACGGTCACTAAATGAACTGTTTTAAGTTGAGGAGTATCTGTGTTTATGATTTCATAAGCTCTGGTCCCAATTATGGTTATAAATCGCAATTCTTAGAGTTAAAAAAAATGATTTATTAGGAGTGACCATGTTGGCATTACCTGGATGCAGCCAACACAAAGACACATCATTCATTTCCCCCTTGACCCTGGTCTTCCTCCCCATCCCCTGGATGTATATTCTCCAATGGGACACATCCATAGCCAAGAGTCATCAATCATGCTCTCCAGTAATATACTTGCACTCCGACAACTTTGGGCTGCCAGGGTGATTATCTAGGCACATAAGGAATGCACTGATTTACTCCACTCCCTTTCTGCTGGCAGCTAAAAAGACCAAAGGAGTATTTTTTAGTTGACAACAAACTGATTTATAGGTCACTTAACAAATTAATTCCTATTTAAGAGTTAATTATCTTCTTCTGAGGGAGATGGGTGGTTCAAACATATGAAAAACTAGCTTGATCCCTGTGCTTTGCTACGGAACTATGTGGTCGGACTTAGTTTTTGGGGAGGAAAATAAGGGAAGGAAAATTCTGCCTCTGCCTACCAGCATCCATTGGTATTCATCTGGCTAGTGTCCTGTGAGTGTGTGAGAGACTTAAGGGCTGTTTGGAAACTGAAACGGTATTTGCTGTGTGAGCAAGAAGGAAACAGCAAGGAACCTGGGTTGGGTTTAGCTCAACTGCTCTGCACTAAAGCTGCTTGGTGCTGCTGTGTGAGCAAGAAGGAGACAGCAAGGAGCCTGGGCGTGGCTTAGCTCAACTGTTCTGTACTAAAATTGCTTGGGGCTGTGAAACTGAAACTCCTCTCCTCTGCTTGTGATTTGTATTTGGAAGAGATTTCTTCCCAGGTGGGGAGAGGGAGTAGAACTCCTTAGCATCAGAGTATAATAATAATAATAATAATAATAATAATAATAATAATAATAATAATAATAATAATAATGGAAATACTCTAAATGCTCTGATGGTCGTTTCAAAAAAATCCTTTCTTAGTGAGCCCCTAGAAGCCAAGAGGAACATAGGTGCCAAATTTCAAGTTTGTAGGCTTTACAGGTCTGAAGATTTTTTGATAATGCGTGAGGGGCATTTCGCTTGTATACAGAGATATAGTAAATAAAATATAAGACTGTGACACTACTCTCTCCACATCTTAGGATGAAAACATCACCATTTTTCTTTTTATGAAGATGTTAAAAGGCCTCCAAACATCATGGAGTCACTTGAAATGACAAAGTTCCAGGAAGTTCCTTTGTCAGAGACATTACGTGGCCGAAAAAGCGTCTCTGTCAAAATGTCTCCCAGTTAAACATCTTTCCCTGCCTTCAACCATGGACCTATTGATTTTGTCTTCTGTGACACTTCTGGGTTTGTGTCTTGGTGTCAGAGCTCTGACAAATTTTCCATTGTTGCCAACCATCTCCCTGACTCCAGTGCTATTTGATCTGGAAATGTTTAAAGCACACTTTTGATCTTTTCTTTTCTCTCTCCCCCCCCCCCCTTGTTTTTTACTGGAAGAAGATACATCCTGGCAGCCTTAAAATTTAGGCTGCAAATTTAACTGAAAGCTTATTTGAATCAGAAATGGAATTTTGAACAGGTTCAGAATGAGCATAGGATAGCGCTAAACCTTACAGAAGAGAATACATGTAGGCTAAGACTGAACTGTGGGGTCTTTGGTTGTTTTCTTGCAGACATTTCATTAGAGAAGAATATTTGTAGTTCCAGGCTGAATTGTGGGGTCTTTGGTGCTCTCTGAACTTGGTGTTTTTCTTTCAAATGTTTCATTACCCAACTGGGTAACGTCATCAGAGATGGAAGGGTTTACTTGTCTTGTCAGTGTTGGTTGGAGTGTTGTCATTGATTTCTCGACTAGACTGTTTTCCTGAGTTTCTTGGCTCTGACAAGAAACAATGGACGGAAACTAAGCAAAGAGAGAAGCCACGTGGAATTAAGGAGAAACTTCCTAAAGTGAGGATAATTAACCACTGGAACAGCTTGCCTCCAGAAATTGTGGGCTTTTCATCACTGGATGTTTTTAAGAAGAGTCTAGACAGCCACTTGTCTGAAATGATATAGGTTCTCCAACTTGAGCAGGGGGCTGGACTAGAAGACCTCCAAGGTCCCTTCCAGCTCATTCATTCTATTCTATACTTTCCTGTCAAAAATGTTTCAACAAAAAGTTGTTTGTCGAGGTCGGCGTGTATAGAGATCAAACTGATCAGTCAATCAATAAAATAAAAAACTGGGATCCATTATACACTGGGGGAAAAAATTGCACCAAACTCCCAATTTTTAATCAGAGAGTTAACAAATAAGATAGCTGTAGACTTTGAACTGAAGTGTCCCCATGTACTTTGGAAGCTGAAATAGTTGAGTTGATTTCAATCCATCAAGTGTCAACTTCAAACCAAATTGGACGCCATTTTCACACTTCTCAGTTGCCACACTATATGTGGGTGGAGGGAGGAGGTTGGAATGCATTGCCAGACAAAACACTGATGTTTCTTGTGGGAACCAAGGTCATCTCCACAGAGATCGGATGAAAATAGGGGAGTGCCTAAGAAGCCCAAATGACTTTATTGGATAATGTGACCGGTGACACTTGAGGAGGAAGATTATCTGCTATTTTAATTATACTGTAATCCCAGGGAATATTTAGAGTTGGTTTTGCATTGAAGCATGCCGATATGATGTACCCAATAAAGATATTTTTTAAGAAAGATTCTTGCCTTGGAGTTCTGATTTGTTTGGGCTTGTTAGTCAGAATCTTGACAGAAAGGGGAATTAAGTCTCCTCAGTTGTACGAGAAGGTTGCTTTATCATATTGTGGAAAACACTCCATTAGTGACAATCTGCTTTGTATTCTGTCATTTCTTCAAGGAAATTATAATATACATGGCTGCCTCTTTACTTTCTCAACAGTCCAGTGAGTTTAACAGAACTGAGGATTAACAATTGCCAGCAAATCAATGAATAAATGTTATCCCTAAGTAGGATTTCAGTCAACATCTAACATGTGATTTGCACCTTGTGATGATAATGATGATAATTTTGCATTAATAAATAAGATCCTTGATATTATCTTTAGTAAGAATTAGGTATTAGTATATCTAAAATAGTTCCCCATTTGATTCTGTATAAAAAAATGGAATCTTTTCTCACTTTATAATTTTACATTTTTGTTTTTTCTAAAAAGATACCCTCCCCAAAACCCATTCTATTATTTTTCTTACCATCGATAATAATGTTTATATTGAGTTGCGTTAATATGCAGCAATAATGTTCCAGTATTTTAAAATTAGAACATTATATTATTAATGCTAAACTAAATGATTGAATAAACAAAAATGAGAAAAGGAACCAAATTGCAACTAATATTTTACCAAGTGCTTTAACAATGTATTATATGCAAAATCTTGAATATTATCTGTGTTAAATATTCCTGTTTGCCAGTGCAATCCAACAGCTGTCTTAAATATTATATCTGATAAGTGTCTACTTCTATTTTTATTAGATAACCCTTGACATGTGATTTTTTGTGGTAAAAAATGAAACCAATCAATTATAATTTTAATTTTGTTAGATATTTTACAGCATTAGACTTAGAGGTAGGATTAGATCATTTAATTTAATAGGTCAATTTAAAATTTCACTAAGTCACACAGTGTCAGATTTTAGAATTATAAATGTATGTACTTATAGCACTTAATTGCTTTTAATTTTATTGTTATTTTATACTGTTAATAATCTTATAGCAGCATATAGAAGTTAGATTAATAGACTTTTTATTTGTTTACAGATTGAAATTCCATTGGTATTTTATGATAACTAGAAGGAGAAACTAAATTTCAGGATTACTGTCATACTGCATATGTTCCGTCTGGAAAAACGCGAGGTAGACCGGGTTCCAACAGCAATGTCTTTATTTTAACTATATACAGCAATGGAATGGTTTGGCTCAAGCCGCAGCAGCCTTCATATACAGCTTGCCTGCCGGCTTGTAGCCAATGGCAGTTACTTGATTTTGCCGCCTTTCGGCGGTTCTCCTGGATTGGTTCTTAGTGAACCAATCCCATGCAAACCTTTCTGGCCAATCACTAGACATTTGGAGTATACCATTTTATACAGAACACCCCTCCCCCCTTAGTTTAGTCCTACGTGGGTGACGTAGTCGTGCAGGTAGGTGGGGCTTCTTCTGACTCGACTTGCGCGGTTCATTTTTGCTGAAGACTTTGAGCGGTTCGGACGGGATTGCTGTCTCTCCGGCTCTTCTCCATGGAACTGTCTGGTAGGGTAAGTCAGCAAGGTTGCTACCGCTTGAGTTGCTCAGGCCGGTGGTTTTGCCTCTCCCTCCTGGTTCTCCTGGGCAGGTCGAGCTGGATTGGCTGGCCCTTTCCAGGATGGGTTCCTCTTCGTCTGGATTTTTCCCGCAAGTCTCATATAACCCTAAGTGTTCTTTTTGCTCTTTTTGATTGGTTAGATGTTCTTTATTATTATTTTCTTGTATTTCCCTCCCCTCTTTGGTTTTGTTTTCGTCGATTTTTATTATTTGGGGTTGTGTATTTGTATTTCGTTCAATATTTTTGGAACGAAGCTGGTCTATGTGCCACTTCCATTCCCTGCCATCGTCTACGGTTAGGCGGTAGGACCAGGGGCCTGTTATCTGTGTGATTGTGGCTGGAAGAAAATTGATTGTGATTGTGGCCGGTGAAATTTTTTGCGTAGACTAGGTCACTGATTTCAAATGTGCGGAAATGGCTGGAGGAATCAGGGGGTCTTTCCAAAGTGTAGTTTGGATGTAACCTATCTAAATGTGACCTAAGTTTTCTCCCCATTAACAATTTTGCTGGGCTCTTGTTAGTTACCGTGCTGGGGGTGATATGTTGGAGGGTGAGTAGACAGTTAATTTTATCCTGGACATCCCCGAGGTCCATTTTTTCTAAACCCACTTTAGTAAACCTGACCATTCTCTCGGCCCTACCATTTGCTGCTGGGTGGGCCAGCGCGGTTAGTGCATGGTGTATACCTAGGAAGGCTAGGTACTGCTCAAATTGTAGGTACTGCTAGGTACTGCTCAAATTGTATAGTGGTTAGTTGAGGCCCGTTGTCGGACACTAGGACGTCCGGCAACCCATGGGTTGTGAATAGTTTGTTGAGTTGTTTAATAACCGCATCGGTTGTCGTAGATGACATTACTACAACTTCCAACCAATTTGAGTATGCATCTACGACAATCAAAAAGGTATGTTCCCTAGTAGGACACGCAAAGTCAATATGGATCCGAAACTAGGGGCCTCGTGGGGTCTCCCAGTCCCTCATGGGTGCTTGTGGTGGGGAAGGTCTGGTTTTCTGGCATTTAGTGCAAGTAGCAACCCAGTATTGAATATCCTTTTCTAAAGGTATTGATAAGACATATCAAACATAGTTCCTAGCTAGGCTTTTCATTTTTACAATACCAGGGTGGCCCTCATGAAGCATGCCCAACATTCTAGTTTGTAGTCTAGCAGGAATTACCACACGATCACCCCACAATAAACAGCCTTTTTGAATTGAAAGTTCAGTCTGTCTGGTCCGGAAAGGTTTAAAGTTTTCAGTTTTTTGGTTTTCCGGCCAGCCTTTACCTACCCAATTTAAAATGTGGGCAATCACTGGGTCCTTTGCGGTGGCTCTGGCGACATCGTTAGCAGATATTGGCAGTTCGGGGCATGTTTCTATTTGCAGGGTGGTCATTGTTGGTGCTGGGTCTTCCTCTGTTGTTGGCAGCGGTGTTCGACTTAATGCGTCTGCATGGGAGATTTGTTTACTGGGTTGATGTGTCAATGTGTAAGTGTATGCTGCTAGGAATTCTGACCATCTAGTCATTCGTGGGGACAAAAAGTTTGGTGTAGTTTTATTTCCCGCCAGAATTCCTAGTAACGGTTTATGGTCAGTTACAATGGAAAATGTTCTTCCATAGAGGTACTCGTGAAAAGGTTTCACTCCAGCAACAATTGCCAGGGCTTCTCTGTCTAGTTGACTATAGTTGCGTTCTGCTTTAGAAAGAGTTTTTGAGTAATAAGCGACGGGTGCCTCTCTCCCATCAGGCAATTGGTGGCTCAGGATGGCACCGACTCCAAACGGTGAGGCGTCACAGGTGACCATCAATGGAAGTGTGTTACTAAATTGGATAAGAACGGTGTTTGAGGTTAATAAATTTTTTATTCTATGGAATGCCTTTTGTTCTCTATGACCACAAGTCCAATTAGTTTTCTTATCCAGCAAACGGTGTTATGGTTCTGCTATCGTTGCTTTGTGGGGGAGGAATACGTTATAAAAGTTTATTAGACCCAAAAATGCCTGAAATTCCATTTTGTTTTTTGGTTGTGGTGCGTCTCTAATAGCCTTGACTTTTTTTTCTGTAGGGTATATACCCTCTCTGTCAATTAAGTAGCCCAGAAATTCGACGCAATCAGTCATTAAGCAGCATTTTTCCTTTTTAACTTTCAGGCCGGATTCTCTAAATATTGTTAGCACTTCTCTTAAGTCTTTTTTCTAGTTGGGTTGTATCTTTAGCCGAAATTAGGATGTCGTCAAAATATGGTACGACTCCTTTTATTCCATTTAATAGGTGTTCCATGAGGCTTTGGAAAACGCCTGGGGCAATGCTTACTCCAAATTGAAGTCTGTTACATTTGAATGCCCCTCTGTGAGTTACTATTGTCTGTGCCTTGGTCGTTAATGGGTCTACTGGAAGCTGTTGGTATGCTTGTGCTAAATCAAGCTTGGCAAAAAATTTTCCCCTCCCGAGTGAGTATAATAAATGTTGTACGACTGGCACAGGGTATACACTTTGTTGTAGCGCATGGTTCAAGGTAGTCTTGTAGTCTCCACAGATGCGTACCAACCCGTCAGGCTTAACTGGTGTTACTATTGGCGTCTCCCACCTAGCATGGTCAATAGGTTCTAAGACCCCTTGGTCAATTAATTTATTCAATTGTTCATCTATTTTTGCTTTTAACGCAAAGGGAACTTGTCTGGCTTTTAACCTTCTATGGGCCACCTGGGGTCTAAACTAAAGGAAATTGGGGTCACCCGGTACCTGCCTAGGGTGCCATCGAAAATGTCCTGGAACTCATGAATCAGGCTTTCTTCCCAGTCGGTTGTGGCTACTCGGCTCACTCCGGTCATTCCAATGCCCAATGGTGCGAACCATTCGATGCCCAGGAGGCTGGGTCAGTCTCTGTTGACTATTGTTTGAGGCAAGACTTCAACGTGCTGCTTGTAGGCAACTCGGAAATGTCCTAGACCTACGACAGGGATTCAATTCCCTTGGTAGTCCTTTAGAATTAATTTTTGTTTCTGGAGTTCTTTTAATTTGATATTTGGGACCAGTCGTCTGATTGTGTCCCAAGACACCATTGACAGGAAAGATCCTGAATCGACTTCCATCTCACAGGGGCTTCCTTCAATTTTTACGATGATTTTGACTTTTCTCCCGCTTTCCGTCTGAGCGCTTCTGATAGTGACAGTTTGATGAGTCTTTTCTCAGTTACTGGCTCGTTTGTTGCACTCCCACTTTCTCTCGGCTTGCTTCGATTCAGTTTGTGGTGGAGAGTTATTGCGTCTGTTAGGGCTGTTCTTTTTGCGATTCCTAAAGACTTTCTTAATGTGTCCCCTCTTTTTGCAAGCTCGGCAGATGGCATCAAGGAATTTGCAATCGGCTCGAGGGTGGTTTCCTCCACAGCTGGCACATTCCCACCAGTTTCTTTTTTCGCACCTTTTTTTGTTGGCGTACAGGCGGTGTACCTCATCGTCATCATCTTCTGATTCTGATGATTCGTCAAAATTTTCGTGATGTGTGGTGGTGAGAACTTGCTTCTTTCCTCTGGCTAGGATCGTTTCATTGTTATTCGCATTCATTTGCTTCATAGTGGCCGCTGACTTTTTTGTGGCTTCTGCAGCTGTGGCTTCTGCGATTGCTTCAGCCACTGTTATATTGGGTTTATTTAGCAATTTACTTTGTAAATTAGAGTCTTTTAGGCCTAGGACCACTCGATCTCGCATGGCTTCATCTAAGTTCAGGAACTCGCACGTTCCCCCCAGTTCTCGGAGGGCTGCCACAAAGTCAGCAATGGTCTCGCCTTCTTTTTGTTCCCTTTGGTAGAACTCATGCTGTTTGATGAGATTTGACACTACTGGAGCATAGTGAGCCTTTAACATTCGCTGGAGTTCGGCCCAGGTCATTTGTTTTACATCTCTGGGCTTCGCCAATGCTTTGGCCATCTTGAACCCAGTTGGTCCACAATGCGTTAAGAAGACAGCCCTCTTACGCTGGTCTGAGATTTCCTCCATCTCATTGCTTTCTAAATACATTTGAAAATGGTCTACGTAGGATTCCCAATCCTCTTCATTGGGATTGAAAGATGCGGACTGTGGTTATTTCTGGCCATCGCTTCTAGCCTGGATTTCAATTCGCAGCATGCACAGTCTCACATATTAGGACGATCCCATCCTCGTCACCAGTGTTCCATCCGGAAAAACGCGAGGTATTCCAACAGCAATGTCTTTAATTTAACTATATACAGCAACGGAACGGTTTGGCTCAAGCCGCGGCAGCCTTTATATATGACTTGCCTGCCGGCTTGTAGCCAATGGCAGTTACTTGATTTTGCCGCCTTTCGGCGGTTCTCCTGGATTGGTTCTTAGTGAACCAATCCCATGCAGGCCTTTCTGGCCAGTCACATTTGAGACATTTGGAGTATACCATTTTATACAGAACAACATACCTTCTGTTTTTTGCTGTTTAAAGCCCATGTCACACTGAACCAACAGATGGTGGAGCTCAGGAGCAAAGACCCTTGGGCGTTCCAGAACTTCATGAGGATGCCTCCAGCCATGTTTGACGAAGTTGTGCAGCGCCTGACACCCAGGTTGACCAAGGCAAACACCAGCTTCCGGGCCAGCCTGGAACCTGGGCTCAAGGTGGCACTCACTCTGCACCACCTGGCCTCAGGGACCTCCTACAGGAGCATGCAGTATGGCTGGAGGGTGCCACCCAACACCATCAGCATTGCGGTCAGAGAAGTGGTGCAGGCCATCATCGAAGAATACCTGGAGGAGCTCCTCCAGTACCCCTCCACTGAAGAAGAATGGAAGAAAGTTGCAGGGCAGTGGTATCAGAAGTGGAACTTCCCCCACACCGTTGGAGCCATAGATGGCAAGCACGTAGCCTGCAAAGCTCCAGCCAAGTCAGGGTCCACTTATTTCAACTCCAAGGGCTTCTTCAGCATCATCCTCTTCGCCATGGTCGATGCTGACTACAAGTTCATGTACATCGATGCTTCAGGCAACGGCTCATCTTAAGATGCCCAGGTATACGCCAGTCACCTCAAGGAGGAGCTGGAATGCAACCTCATTGTGGGCTTCCCAGATCCAAAACCCTGCCCAACAACACACAAGATGTGCCCTACTTCATTGTGGGGGAAGACGCCTTCTCCTTCAGAACCTACCTCACTTCCAGACTCCTCACCCGTGAAGAGAGGATCTTCAACTACAGGCTGTCCAGGGCAAGGCGGGTGGTGGAGAACACCTTTGGCATCCTGGCCAACAGGTTCCAGGTACTTCTCACCACCATGCAGCATTGCCCAGAGACCGTGAGGAGGATCATGGAAGCTTGCTGCATCCTGCACAATCTCATGCGCACCCACTACCCAGTGTTGCAGAACAGGCTCGTGGACCTCCAACAAGGCAATGGGGACATGGAGCCTGGGGAATGGAGGCAAGGGTGAAACCTGATCGACACTGAGAATGTGCAAGGCCCCAACAGAGCCTCACATGAAGCAAAGAAGCAGCGCAGCCTCCTGAGACACTGGTGCAACTCCCCAGCTGGAGCAGTGGAGTGGCAAGACAAGATGGTAGATGCTTTATGGATGCTTCCTTCAGCCTGTCTCATCACACGGATGAGATTGGGCCATGTATGTCTGGTTGGCTTACGATGAACAGGGCGTTTAATAAAGAGTTGTGTTTATGTTGACATGTGTGGATAATTATTACATTATTATTGATAATAAAGGGCCGTAGGTGTGGCATCTGGGAGGTTGGACCATACAGTCCCACTATGCTTGCACTGGAGGTTTATCTATCCCACTGCTATCCTAACCCATCCCACTGCTATCCTAACCCATCCCACAGCTATCCTTACCCATCCCACAAGCATGCAAAGGCTTAAACCATTTCTAAAAGTTTCCAGCAAGACTTTATTAAAAAAAAAGAAATGAAGCAAGTGTGTGAATCAAAAATAGACTTTATTAACAACAAGCTATAAGACAAAAATGAGTCTCTGGCACTCCTCTTGGTCGCTCAGTCTCAGGGGTGAAGGGTGCAGGTGCTGTGGAGGTGGCTGGTGCTGGAGTGCTTATCATCAGCTCCTCCAGAAGCAGAAGCAGCAGAAGCAGAAGCAGAACCAGAGTGAGGGCCAGGGGGCGGGATGGTAGCCCTGTCCCTCTTGCCAGGGCTGGCAACAGATGGTTGAGGCTTGCTGTGCTTTCGCATGGTTGTGGGGTTGCTGGCTGGCAGGGAGGCTGGCAGGAACCAAGGCTGGCACCAAGGCTGGCAGGAAGGCTGGCAGGCAGGCAGGCACCAAGGCTTGCAGGGAGGCTGGCAGGCAGGCAGGCACCAAGGCTGGCAGGAAGGCTGGCACCAAGGCAGGCACCAAGGCTGGCAGGCAGACATGGACCAAGGCTGGCAGGAAGGCTTGCAGCAAGGCTGGCAGGCAGACCGGCTGGCAGCAAGGCTTGCAGACACGCTGGCAGGGAGGCTGGCAGCAAGGCTGGTAGCAAGGCTGGCAGGCAGACATGCAGGCAGGGCAGGCAAGGCAGTCGATGTGTCTGGCAGCAGGTCTTTCCTCTGAATGGCGACCTGCTTCCGAGCTGCTTCTGTTATATCCGCGGGGCTGACGGAATGCATCCTCCCCGCATGCGCAATTAATGCCAGGCATCCATTAGGCTTCTGCTCTGCATCCGCTGTGCATCCGCTTCATCCGTTTGGCGTCCGTTCTGCATCCGCTGTATCCGTTCTGCGTCCGCTTCGCTGAGGCCCCCCGGAAGCCCAGCGGTTGCGCCATCCTCTCCCATCCACTTCCATCCGCTGGGCTTCCGTTCTGCATCCACTTTGCATCCGCTCTGTGTCCTCCCCGCGTCCGTGTTTTCCGCTCTGGTTATGCAAATTTTTGCCCCTTTTGAGAGCGGATAACAACGGATGGAACATTTTGCTCATCCGCTGTGTCCTTTTTGCATCCGTTGGGCAGTGTGACATGGACTTAAGACATAAATAAATCAACAGATACCAATTCTTAATATTGTCAGAAAGATAAAAATAATTTTTGTAGATTTTTTAAATTGATCTTTATTGATCTTTTTATAGGTCTTAGCAAACTAAGTAATCACATTTTTTAGCTGCCTGGCAAATCTGGAGCCTTTGAAATGCTGAATATTATCAACTTCATCCAGATTGATGAAAGTATAAGGAGATGACGTCTGCACTCTTTCCTCGTCATTTTTTTTTCATTTTTCATTTAAATAATCTCTCCCACTTTCAGGTAGTTCAGAAAGATATATTAATTTGACTCTGGGTGGACAGAATTGAGTTCTTCATAGGACATAAGAAATGGGAGAACCAAAATGTGCAATTATCATCAGAAAAAAAGCCCATTAGGCAGGCTGGCTGGCCTGGTTTTTGCTGGCAAGCAAAGAACTGGATATACTGTCCTGATGCCTGAACAAGTGTATTGCTGTGTCTATCATTCCCTCTGGTTGCCTATCAACAGTTGTCTACTGATTTTAATCAGGACTGCTTATGTTGTGGGGTCCTTGGTGAGCTCTAAGTTTGGTTAAAAGAGAGGAGGAAGAAGAGGATTGTGGGATCCTTGTTGCTCTCTGAGCTTGGTTGTTTTCTTGCAGGTGTTTCATTGCCTGATTAGATAATGTCATCACTCCTAGAAGGGAATGGGATTTGCAAAGGGGAGGAAGAGGAGGAGGAGGATAAAAAGAAGGGGGAGGAGAAGAGGGGGAGGAGGAGGAAGATGATGATTGTGGGGTTCTTGTTGCTTTCTGAACTTGGTTGTTTTCTTGCAGATATTTCATAACTTGATTAGGTAATGACATCATTGCTAGAAAGGAGTGGGATTTGCAGAGGGGAGGAGGAAGAGGAAGAGGAGATGGAGAATAAAAGAAGGTAGAGGAGGAGAGGGGAGGAGGAGGGGGGCAATGATGACTATGGGATTCTTGGTGCTTTCTGAGCTTGACTGTATTCTTGAGGATGTTTCATTACCCAACTAGGTAACATCATCAGTGCCAAGGGAGTGGGGGGGTGTTGCTCTCTGTTTATATAAAAGTGACTTGCCCTGTCACTGTTGGTGGAAGTATTCTTGGTGGTTCTTTGATTAGGCTGCTGTTCCTTGATTTGATTATTTGTCTTACTTGGTAGTTCCATGACTGGGTTGCTGTTTGCAGTCTGGTCTCGTGTTAATCTTGGTGCTAATCTCTGCCTATCTGAGTGTTGCTTTCTGACAAGGAGAATTTCTAGCTTTTTGAATGGTAGATAGACGTTGTTTGTCTCAGTGTGCCTGTTGATGGCTGGTTTTTATTTTTGATGGATGAACTGATCGCCCAGAGCTTCAGTCTTTGAATTAGGTGATTATAAATATGTGTCAGGGAATGGTGCAGCAGGGGTCTGAATGTAGCCAGAGACACTGACACAAACTTGTAGTTTTATATCAATAAATATATATTACATCTATATTTACAACAAACAAGATAGTCAATCAATTAGGAGCATCATAAGGGTAAACCCCAGAGCAGGTAGAAGAAAAAGGTGGGAGGGAAAGGGAAGCTCCCTCTCCATACTCCCAGCAAGCAATCACAGCACAAATTGCCTCATGCAGGAGCCACTCCTCTCCAATCAATCAAGTATAGTGGTGTAGTTTGGCTCACTGCACAATCTCACTGTTCCAGCTACTAAATTTAAATACCTTAACAATATGCAAGCGAAGTGTTGTCACAATGCCAGCACATAAACAAAAGGGTCTGTCTGTGTAATTATATTATTGCAAACCAGGACTTTTATTATGGGTTCCTCTGTATGGCACCATTACAAAAAAAGAGCTTAATATTCTTATTGTTACTTTTTTATATAAAATTTGAAATAAAGACAATGAATCTGAGTGTTTTGCTTCCTTCCTCTTTGAATGGATTAATCTGAAGTCCTGCCCAACCTTTTTATTGAGACATTTGATGATTCTAGGCAATTTAAACCCAACTGCATCAGCCAAATTTATAGCCAAATGCCAAATACAGCTATTCAGAGGAACCTTATGCATCCCACTTAAAAATCTGGGGGGAAAAAAAGAGGCAAGTCTACAGATTTGAAAGAAACCGATCATGGATTTCAGGGAGAGCAAATTAAGACAATCTGCCAAAATGAATGGAAAGATTGGATCCAATGAATGCAGTCTGTTATTCTCTTTAATTTTCTTCTGAACAATGACCTTTAAAAGACATATTTGGAAAAAAAGAGGCTTTGACAAAAAAGATCTATATGATAAATGCACTGAAGAGGGGTCTATTAGACATTTCTATTGTTTTATTGATTTACATCAATTACCCCTTTCCAGAAACTCTGGATGTGCAAAAAACTAAATATAGAACAGAGGAGCAATGCAAAAAAACATCAATCCTATAAACTTAACAAAATATGAATGGCATAAATCTTTTCCCAGGTGCTTAATTATCGAAAATTAGCACTTCCAAGCTTTCTCTAATATGAGGTGGATTTATTCCTCTAAATCCTTCTTTTCTAGCTAGAGATTTTTGTGCTTCTCCAAAACTGTTTTTAAATCTCAGTTACTTGAGTGTCCTTTATGCCATTCCGCTAAATTAGCATTTCTTCCCAATCGCTATTTTAGTATAATCTGATTACCAAGGAATGTGGCACCAGAGACACAGATGGAAACGGCAATCAGTTATGTGAGAAAAACTGAGACTCGGGGGACACTATGTGTCTCATGTGCCTGGTGATGCAGAAGCCATGAGAGGACCCAGCTGTGGCCGATGTCAGTAAAATATTACATAAATGACTCATAAAGATACACAAATCATTTCAGAAGGGGTTGCTGCAGATGAAAACGAATGCTGGTGGTCTTGCAAGGAAGAAAAGGGAAGAGAGGGAAGGGAAGGGAAGGAAAAGGGAAGGAAAAAGGAAGGAAAAAGGGAGGATACATTGGAGAAGAGAGGAAAGAAAAAGAGAAGAGAAGAGAGGAGGAAAAGAGAAAGGAGGAAAGGGAAGGGAAGAGGGAAAGGAAAGAAAAGAGACAAGGGAAAGGGAAGAAGGAACGGAAAAGGGAAGGGAGAGCAGGAGAAGAGAGGAAAGGAAAAGAGAGGAAGAAAAGAGAAAGGAGGAAAGGGAAGGGAAGGGAAGAAGGGAAGTAAAGGAAACATTTATTTTACGTTATTGTCACTGCACCTCGTACAACAAAATTAAATGCCATCTTCAGTGTACATGAAACCATAAAAATAAAACCAAACGCACATCCTTCACATCCTTGGTAAAAGAAAGAGAAACAGAGGAAAGGAAAGGACCCTGGAGGTCTTCCAGTCCAACCCCTTGCTAAAGCAAAAACCCCTGTACCATTCCAGACAAATGGCTGTCCAATCTCCTGGAAACCTCTGGAAACAACACTGGAAACCTCCAGTGTTGGAGCACCCACAGCTTCTGGAGGGAAGCTGTTCCATGGATTCACTGCTGAAAGAGTTTAATTAGCAAGAGGAACAGAGGCCATATTTTGGACAATTGTACAAGCAGTGTGCTAGTCTACATTTTTTTCAAGGACCAAACCCTTCTCCATTACAGGCAGTCCCTGACTTACAACTGTTTGTTTAGTGACTTAAGTTGCGACCAGCACTGAAAAAAGTTCTCTGTGACTGTTTTTCATACTTATGACCATTTGCAGCCTCCCTATCATGTCCCTGTCAGAGTCTGAATCCAAAGAGGAAGATGAACAGCCGACAGGAAGCAAGAATGTGGCTCTGTTGGCTGTGGAGGAGGCTGGGGAAGGGCACAGTGCAGCTGGGAAGAGCTGTCTCTTCCTGAGACCATCATCTGTGAACTGTCCTTAAATATCACATTTTGGTTCTAACTCTGTTATAGAGCACCTGTCAGGCGGAGCTCCATTCAAAATCCAGGAAAGAAATACTTAGACTCTTTAAATTAGAGAAAAGTTATCTTTTCCTGAAAGTGAAGTGGTAGCAACCAGAGATTTCTGAATCTGAGAAATTAGGCGCGCAATTCACATATAGAAAGTGATGGAAATGTTCCCACCCCCAATAGTTCAGATGAAACTTCCAATTAGAAGTTGTGAATATGATCATGTGGGCATCTTCAGGTGATGATGAGGCCTCTGTCCGTTGACCTTGGCATAGTTTGATAATGGGTTGCAGTTGCGCAGAGAAAAGAAAATTAAGCAAGAAATAGAAACCTAACTCTATTGTATGCTCCCCCCTCCATTTACACAACAGAAGAATGTAACACCTCCAGCTCACTTCCCAGATTTATCCCTACCTCCCCTTCCCCCCGTTACTTATGGCAGTCAAAAGATGCAAAGCGATAGTAGAAGATCTTGAAGGCTGACAGCACCTGATTATGACATCGAACATGCAAACAAGCAAAATTCACTACTAACATGGGCAGCATCCTGCCCACATGCTTTTATCTTTCTTGGTGACTTCAATCTACCTCACATTAACTGGACCCCTAATGAATGTACAATTGAACCCACACACGCAACCTTCTACAATGCAGTAACAAATCTGGGACTAGAACAACTAGCAACCAACAACACTAGACTTAACAACTACCTCGATCTCATCTTCTGCAATAGTTTGAATTCAATTTATGGAATACAAATTAAATAACCCTTTTCCAACAGTGACCACAATATGATTGATTTTTGTCTCAACATACGTCCACAGAAAAATCATCACAGAAATGGGATCCCCAATTATTAATTCAAGAAAGCCAATTATGATCTTACAAACAACGATCTCTCATCCCTTAATTGGCAATTTCTATTCTCTGGATGCAATACTGTAGAAGACCATTAAAACATATTTTTACTTGAAGTCAAAAGAGTCATCAAACTATATGTACCATTAATAGCTCCCAAAACCAGAAAAAACAAATTACCCATAACAATAAGGAAACTTCAATCCAAAAAGACATCACTTTGGCAGAAAAACAAATCTGGCCACGTTGCCAACTTCAAAAACCGATACAAAAATTTATGCCACCAGATAAAGACTGAATGCACCAATTATCACATTAAACAAGAGGAAAACCTTCTATACACCAATCCAACCAGTGCTTTCTACAATTTTGTAAACCACAAACTAAAAGACTCAAGGTCCATCCCACCCCTGAAAGGACCTAACGGTAAAGACTGTAACGATGACACCATCAAAGCCAAACTCTTTAACACATTCTTTGGCTCAGTATTTGTAAGCAGCAATGGATCATGCCCAGTATTTCCTAGTTGAACCACAGGCAACTACAATGAACTAATACATGTTGATTTTACAGAAGACAATGTTGAAAAAGCACTGTGCAATCTAAAACCATCCCTATCTATTGGACCAGACGGAATATATGCCTACTTCTTAAAAAAAACTTCCACTGCCATAGCCGAACCTCTAAGCATAATCTTTGAAAAATCGTTCAGGACCATCTCCTTGCCAAAACTATGGTCACAAGCCACGGTCACCCCCATCTTCAAAAAGGGAGACCCCAGCCTAGTTGAAAATTACAGACCAATCTCCTTATTCTGCGTCACCTGTAAAGTCATTATTAAGCAATCCATTATCCTCCACTGAAAGACAAACAACTACTCTCTAATAAACAATTTGGTTTCAGAAAAAAACTATCCTGTAATCTGCAACTCTTACCCTGCAAAAACACATGGACTACACAACTCAATCAGGACAAAGCAATAGATGTAATTTACATAGACTTCTGCAAAGCCTTTGATTCAGTGGTACACAACAAACTACTCCTAAAACTAAAATCTTACGGTATGTCTGGACACCTGCATAACTGAATAGAAGCATTCCTGTCAAACAGACAACAAATGGTCAAAATTGGGAGCATCCTATCAAATCCTGTTCCTGTCAACAGTGGTGTCCCCCAAGGCAGTGGACCAACTCTCTTCATACTCTACATAAATGACCTCTGTGATCACAATAAGAGCAACTGCATTCTTTTTGCTGATGATGTAAAGCTATTCAACACCACAGACAATATTGCTACCCTTCAAAAAGATCTTGACTAAGTATCAGAATGGTCAAACAAATGGCAACTTCAAATCTCAACCAATAAATGCTCTGTCTTACATATTGGCAAAGAAAAAAACCAGAAAATAAAATACAAGCTGAATAGTCAAGTCCTTGTTGATGATTCAAACTCTGTCAAGGACCTTGGAGTAGTCATCTCAAATGACCTAAGTGCTAGAGCCCACTGTAACTACATAGCCAAAAAGGTGTTAAGAGTTGTTAACCTAATCCTACGTAGCTTTTTCTCTGGTAATATCACACTACTAACTGGAGCATACAAAACATTTGCTGGACCAATACTTGAATACAGCTCATCAGTCTAGAACCCATATTATGTATCTAATAATAACACAGTTGAGAAAGCCCAGAAATATTTCACAAGAGGAGTTCTCCACTCCTCTACTCGTTGTAGAAGACCTTAGGCCACCATACTCGAAATTCTAGACCTAGAAAACCTAGAATTACGCTGCCTTCGGTCTGATCTAAGCATATTATATGAAATCATACATTGCAATGTCCTACCTGTCAATGAATACTTCAGCTTCAACCATAACAACACAAGAACAAACAATAGAGACAAATTCAAGGTTAGTTGCACCAAACTTGATTGCAGGAAATGCGACTTCAGCACCAGAGAGGTCAATGTCTGGAATCCTCTACCTGACTTTGTGGTTTCTTCCCCAAACCCCAAAAACTTTAACCTTAGACTGTCTCCTATTGACTTCACTCCTTTCCTAAGAGGCCTGTGGAGGGCATGCATAAGTGCACCAACGTGCCTACCATCCCTGTCCTATTGTTTCTTTTATTTTAATTTTTCTTATATGTGTCCATGTATTCATTACTATGTTTTTACTTATACCTATTATCTTGTAAGCAATTGACATAAACAAACAAACAAATAAATAAATAAAATAAACAAAAGGCTTTGGGCAGGTTACAACACGATAACATGGAGAGTTGTAACAACAGGAATAAATCCAAAATGATACATTTCAAAAACTCACCCCTAATAACAAATCAATTCCCTGCCAAGATAAGTGCTAGTACAATTTAACTGAGATTGAAATGCCAGGAAAATACAATTGCATTGAACTGTATCTGCTAAAAGGCACAGGAAAGGACTTTATACACTTCGGAGGGTGAAAGGTTCCAAAATGTTAGCCGCAGGTTTTTAAATGAGGTTCTGAACCAATTAATGCCCATCGAGAAACAGAATTTCCTCAAAAGAGTGGAGAAAAACAGGGCATAAATCTTTGGGGAGTATCAATTACTTCATTTCTACATTTCTGTAGCTTGGTGGAAGGGTTAATTTTCTGGCTTAGAAACCAGGAGATGGTGAGTTCTAGTTCCACCTTAGGCATGAATACTGGCTGGGATAACTTCGGACAATCAGCTGGAGACAGTGAATTCTAGTCCTACCTTACCCATGAAACCCAGCTGATTGACTTTGGGCTGCCAATCACCAGAAGACTGGGAGTTCTAGTCCTGTTTTAGGTGTAAAAACCAGCTGATGACTTTGGGCCAATCACCAGGAGCTGGTGGGTTCTAGTCCCACCATAGGCATGGAAAATAGCTGGGTGACTTTGGGGCCAATCACCAGGAGACAGTGAGTTCTAGTCCTGCCTTAGGCATGGAAAATAGCTGGGTGATTTTGGCTAATGATCAAGAGACTGTGAGTTCTAGTCCCACCCAAGGCATGAAAGCCAACTGAGTGACTTTGGACCAATCACTAGGAGATGGTGAGTTCTAGTCCTCCCATAGGCATGGAAGATAGCTGGGTGATTTTGGCCAATCACCAGGAGATTGTGATTCTAGCCCCACCTTAGGCTTGAAAGTCGGTTCGCTCTTTCTCTCAGTCTAATACACCTCATAAGGCTGTTGTGGGGAAAATAGGAGTAGGTAGGAGTATTATATATATGCTCCACACAGAGTTACTTATAAAATAATAACAGTGCCATAAGAAATGTAAAATAAATAAATAAAAATAGGTAAAATCTGTCTGCACTTTTGTAACAATGTGAGTTGAGTTGTGAAAGGACAAAACTTGGCACCTTAACCCAGGAGTTCTGGGCTTCCTGAACATCCACAGTCCTGTTTCGAAGTTTCTTGAAAACTGTT
>BLBF01000056.1:2371773-2383633 GCA_015471245.1 Laticauda colubrina | reverse complement strand
TCATAGTTAGTATTTCACCTAAAACAGTTAGGGTGAACAATGTTATCCCTAACAAAAACATTCCCTGTCTTCTCAAAAATTGTGCCTGTTGCAAACTTTGCGATTTTTCAAAATCCCAAATACCATTTTCTGGAGCAAAGAGAGTGCAATTTTGACCACAGATTAGGTGTACAATGGAGTTTGAATCTGGCATTGTTTTCAGTGTTCCTGTGCACCCCCCAAAATTGTACATTTTTTGCCATTTGGATGTAAGGAATGCATAAAAACAGTAGTGTAATTCCAAAAGAGACAAAACATATAATATAACTTCCCTTTGCATATACAGGTAGTCCTCAACTTACAACAGACCAATCAAAGTGACAACAGCAATGAAAAAAAGTGACTTACAACCATTTTTCACACTTACACCATTGGTCATGTGATCAAAATCCAGACACTTGGCAACTGACTCATATTTATGACAGTTGCAGTTTTCCAGGGTCGTGTGATCTCAGGGGTGGGATTCTACCTGGTCTATCGAACCGGTTGTTACAATTCTGCACAGTTCGGAGAACCAGTAAATCGCACCACTGGCTGGCCGCTCCCTTCCCTGCCCACTCACTCCTTACATGGCATGTGCGCCATCAAACTTGCCTGTTAAGTTGCTATTTTTCCTTTTTTTTTCCCCGATCATCAGCTGTTCTGCTATGTGGGGAGATTTAGATTAGCTAGAAAGCAGGAAATCGTTGCATTTCTTGCTTTCTAGCTAATCTAAAAGCAGAGCCAAATCTTCCTTAGGACTGAAGCTTCTAATTTTCAGTGCAGACTCAGGTAGCAGATTGCAAAAAGATAGATCTCTGAGTGAATCTGTGATTCTGTGAGCAACTCAATCTGTCTGCCTGCTTTGCCTGATTTTGGGTAAAAGTTGTTCTCTTTTTTTAATAAAAAAAAATCAATATTTACATGGTATGTTGTGAGTTAATTTTGTGAGTTTGCTTCCTCACAAATTTTATGTGACAGATTCAGGTAGCTGATTACAGAAAGATAGATCTCTGAGTGAATCTGTGATTCTGCAAGCAACTTAATCTTCCTGCCTGCTTTGCCTGATTTTGGGTAAAAGTTGCTCCTTTTTAATGAAAAAAATCAATATTTACATAAATATTTATAATATTTACATACAAGCCATGCTCAGCCTGTCACATGACCAACAAGCCACACCCACAAATGAGCCCACACCCACAGAACCAGTTGTTAAGAAATTTGAATCCCACCCCTGTGTGATCCCCTTTTGCAACCTTCTGACAAGCAAAATCAAGAGGGAAGCCAGAGTTACTTAACAACCGTATTATTAATTTAACACCTGCAGTGATTCACTTAACAACTGTGGCAAGAAACAGTCATACAATGGGACACTTAACAACTGTCTCAATCAACAACAGAAATTTTGTGTTCAATTATGGTCCTAAATGAAACGCATGTGTATCCTTGGTGCATCCACACAAAGCCATAAATTTTGTCCTAATGTTAATAACAACAATTTCCCCTTTTAATAATAGTCTCATCTTGATAAAGATAATTACAACCTCATGTTTATCAATAAGATTATCCTACTTGCAGTTATTACTTTTATAATAATTATAATAATCCAAACATTGCTCTTATTAAGGACCAGACAAAAGAGTGAATCTCATGTACAACTAATCCAGATTTAAATATCTATCTCTTCTCTTATAAAAGATGGAGAACACGCAGATTAAATCTTTGTTGTTGCTGCTGCAAAATTGCAAAGAACTTCCTGTGCAAAGAACACCAGACTCCATAAAAATGAACAAGTTAGAAAAATAAAACTAATGAATACATGGTGCCAAAGGCAAGGGAGACCTTTCTTAAATTGGCTCAAAAATTTGGTTCCTAGCAGGGGGAAAATTTTTATTTGGAAAATGATTTAGCATTTTAATACTATTGTATTATGCGCCTGGCTATTGTACATTTCCCTGTTTTGGAAATCAGGAAGACAATTTATTGGGTGATTTCTGCATGGTCCTTCCTCAAGTCCTGCCAGAGAATTTGTGGCATTAGCCCCAAAGGCACTTTTTAATTCTCGTAAGGATATGAACTGGCTTAATGCTGTTTAACACACTCATGCACAGACAGGCTCTCCAAGGCAGCATCGGTAACAAGCGGTTCCAATAAAGTAAAAAGGACTTAGAACAAATAATGCAATAAAAGATTCTAAATGTAACCTGCTTAGGGCTTCAAGGCCTCAAAAGTGATTTTATCAAAATAGCTTTGACTGAACAGGGCCTGAAAACAGCAAGGCGAGTTTAATGAAAATGAGCCAGGAGATACAAATGGGTTTTAAGCTGGTGGTGAAAATTTGGAAATAATTAACAGGAAAGAACAGGAAGAGAATTCCTTCCTTTCTTCTTCCCCTCCCTTCCTCCCTCCCTCCCTCTTTCTCTTCTTTCTTCCCTTCCTCCCCTCTTCTCTCCCTCCCTCTCTTCCTTCCTTCCCTCCCTCCTCCCTCCCTCCTTTGCTTCCATCTTCTCTTCCTCCCTCCCTTCCTTCTTTCCTTTTCTTCCTCCTTCCCTTCCTCCCTCTCTCCCTCCCCCTTTCTTTCTTTCTTTTTTCTTTTTTTCTTTCTTTCTTTTCTTCTCCTCCCTCTCTCTCTGTTTCCCTCCCTCCCTCCTTTCTTTCTACCTTTAACTTCATCTTCCCGCACCCAAAAACAGATTGCAGTCAAGCTATAATTGAGCTTTGGTGGTGCAGTGGTCAGAATGCAGTACTGCAGGCTCCTTCTGCTGACTGCCAGCTGACTGCAATTTGGCAGTTCGAATCTCACCAAGCTTCAGGTTGACTCAGCCTTCTGTCCTTCCAAGGTGGGTCAAATGAGGACCCAGATTATTGGGGGGCAAGAGGCTGACTTTGTAAACCGCTTAGACAGGGGTTGTAAAGCACTATAAAGTGCTATATAAATCCAAGTGCTATTGCAATTTATCTTTAATTATTCTTTATGTATATAAGAAAAAACACATCCAAACAAAGCTCCCTCTATTCTGCAATGGACAAGCCAACTAGGCAAATTCCCCACAATTCCACAAAAGCAACTGCATCTTTTCTGTGGTTGAACTGCTATGAAACAAATATTGTCAAATCTTGGAAACTCCCAAACCTCACCAGTCTTCTCAATTATTGTTTCAGTCTTTGCAGCAGTGCCAGGGCAGAGGTGAAGGGAAATTAGGAGTCTATTGAAGAGCAAGTGATATATCAAAGCATTTTGGTATCCCATCCAAAACAGTTTTGGAAAAGAGGGAGAATGCTTAAGTTTTGTGCCTGTTTTTCATCTGATTGTGTGTTTCTCCATAGCACAACTGTCACAGAAGAATCGAACATGAAGGAAGTGATCCCTCCAGATCCCTCCTGCTGTCCTGAGCTTTTACATCTCTTTAAATTTCCCCTCCCAGAATTATAAACGCGGTGGGCTACAAAGCAGAAATTCCCTGCAGAAATCCCATAATTTGCTCAAATCTGCCACATCTAAGTCCTGGAATATCAGCAACATCTTGAGCTGGCTCTCCCATTGGGATGAAGATCTTGTTTATCCCTGAAGGATGTGTCATCTCATTTCATGAGGGATGTGTGATAGAGATGCATCAGCTCCTTGGATGCTGAAATGACATTTCGAATGGAGGCTGAGTAAATATCAGTGTGGCCTGCGTGGGAAGGAGACCAAAGTGGTGGCAGGACCAGGACAAACAATTTGCAAGGATTCTCAGATGAAAGCAAAGGGGAAGAAAAAGCTTTCATAGATAGATAGATAGATAGATAGATAGATAGATAGATAGATAGATAGAGTTGTTATAGTTATAGTAGTAATAGTTATAGTTTTATAGCTATAATTATAATTATAGTTAGTTATGGTTATTATTTAAAACTATAAGTGTGATGACCCAAAGGGGCACAAAGGCAACACAGTCAGATAATCAATAAGAGTTCCTTTATTATCTCCAACTTTGCCCCCAATGTCCAGGTTACCTTCTGGCTGGAGAAAAACTCTCCCAGGAACGCCTTTGGCTGTAGAAAATTAAGTCCAAACCAAGGTACACCACTGCTGGTATTCAGCCGGTTCACACTGGTTTGGGTGAACTGGTAGCAAGAATTTGGTGTGGGTCACTGAACCAGTAGTAAGTTCTGGCTGGCCACACACCCCCTGCCCGGTCACCCTCCTGCCCAATGCTCGCTCACCCCGCCCGCCCACCTGACATTCGCCTAAGGTATTTCTTTCTTTTTTTTCCCCTCCCAACAATCAGCTGTAGATTTGATCAGCTGTGCTGGGATCCCCCTTGCTGAGGCCCAGAAAGGCAAAAATGGAGGGATGAGCTCAGCCCCAGAGGAGCCTTAGGGGAGCAAAAATGTCCCCAGAGGCTTCTCTGAGGCTAGGAAGCTCCCAAAATGGAGCTTGGAGGAGTGCTGCATGCCCCTCCCATGCTCTGTTCCTTTTCTTCCAGAGCCTTAGAGGAGCCTTAGGGGAGCAAAAACGCCCTCCCAAGACTCCTCTGTGGCTAAGAACCTCCCAAAAATGGGTCGGGCTGCAAAAAAAGCCAGTCACATGGCCACACCCACCAAGCCATGCCCACAGACTGGAAGTAAAAGTTTTTGAATCTCACCACTGAGGTACACTCAAACTGTAACAAAATCCAAACAAACCAAACTGAAATAATTAGTTTGGCAGGGCAGGAGCAGGAATTGCAGACTTCAAAGGCCAACAAAACACACACAGTTGGGAAGACACCGGGAACACAGATAAGCCTCAATGATACCAGATAAAGTCACGTTTGCTCCCAACTGTCTACTGCATGCAGCTTGCCTTTTTTATACACTGTGTTCTCAGCTGCAGCTAATGAAGGGAATCAGGGCCCTTTCCTCCCCCGTAAGCCAGGCAACCCCTATTGCTCCCTTCTCTGTTCCTCCCTGTGTGCCCTAGGATGAAGAGGGAGGTGGGCCTGGGTCTTCCTCTGAATTCCCTCTCCCTTGTTCTACCTCTTCCCTGCTCTGCCCAGCCGGACTTTGCTCTTCCCCAGTTACTTCCACAGCCAACGGAGCCATACTCCCACTCCCTGTCAGCTGCTTGTCTTCCTCCTCCAAGTCAGATGCCAACAGGGGCATGACAGTAAGTATGCAACACTGTTCAATTGTTTTGGCATTACATTTGCCATACATGCAAAAATATTACTAAGCCATTAACATTCATATTATTGACATCATATTTTCTTTTTTAATTCTATTCATCCTGGTTATTTTTGTTCTGACCTTCCCTTCTTTTTCTCAACCACTGATAAAACTTATTCCATGTTTCATAATAATCTGATTCCCCCTTGTTTTTCAATTCTAAGGTTACCTTATCCAGTTCTGCACAAGCCATTATTTGAACAGATAACAGATAATCAGAGTTGGAAGGAACCTTGTAGGTCTTCTAGTCCAACCCCCCACCCAAGCGGGAGACCCTACAACATTTCTGACAAATGGAAATCCAGTCTTCTTGAAAGTCTCAAGTGATCAAGTTCCCACAACTTCTGAGGACAACTTCTGTTCCATGGGTGGATTATTCTCCGTCAGAAAGTTTCTCCTTATTTCCAGGTTGAATCTCTCCTTGTTCAGCTTCCATCCATTGTTCCTTGTTTGGCCTTCAGGTGCTTTGGAGAATAGCTTGACCACCCTTCCTCCTCCCCTCAGATATTGGAAGACCACTATCATGTCTCCCCTGGTCCTTCTCTTTACTATACTAGCCAGGCCCAGTTCCTGCAATCGTTCATCATGTGTTTTATCTCTAGTCCCCTCATCCTCCTGGTTGCTCTTCTCTGCACTCTTTCTAGAATCTCAATATCTTTTTTTTTTTATATAATGTGGTGACTAAAACTGGATGCAGGACTCTAGGTGTTGTCTTACTGAGGCTTTACAGAGTGGTATTAGTCCCTCCCTTGATCTTGACTGTATCCCTCTGTTAATACAATTTAGGATTGCATTAAGGCCCTGTCACATTGGCCGATGGATGCAAAACGTTTGTAAAAAGGACACAGCGGACGAGAAAATGTTCCATCCATTGTTATCCGGTCTCAAAAGTGCCCCAAATTTGCATAAACAGAGCGGACAACAACGGAAAGGAACGGACGGGGGGAGGATGTTGAGGGGATGGAAAGCGGATGCTCCATGGAAGCCTAGCGAATGGAAGCGGATGGGAGTGGATGGCACATCCGCAGGGCTTCCGGGGGAGCACAGCAAAGCAGATGCGTAGCGGAAGGAGCGGATGCAGAGCGGATGCCGAGCGGATGAAGCAGATGCAGAGCAGAAGCCTAGCGGAAGCCTAGCGGATGCACAGCGTTCACTGTGCATGCGGGGAGGATGCATTGTGTCAGCCCCACGGATATAAAGGGAAGCAGCTCGCAAACAGGTCATCATTCAGAGGAAGAACCTGCTGCCAGAAACAGCTCCAGCCAGCCAGCCAGCCAGCCAGCAAGCCAACAACCCAACAACCATGGGGAAGAAGAGAAAGCCTCACCCATCTGCTTCCAGCCCTGGCAAGAGGGACAGGGCCACCATCCCACCCCCTGGCCCTGACTCTGCTTCTGCTGGGGCTTCTGCTGCTCAGGCTCACTCTTCTGGTGCTGGAGCTTCTGCTGGCGCTTACTCTGCTGGTGCTGCTCCTGGTGCTGGTGCTTCTGCTGGTGCTTACTCTGCTGGTGCTGCTCCTGGTCCTGCTGGTCCTGCTGGTGCTCCTGGTCCTGCTGGTCCTGCTGGTCCTGCTGGCGCTGCTAGTGCTTACTCTGCTGCTGCTGATCCTGGTCCTGCTGGTCCTGCTGGTCCTGCTGCTGGTGGTGGTACTGCTGGTCCTGCTGGTCCTGCTTTTGCTGCTACTGTTGTTGTTGTTGCTGCTGCTGCTGGTGGTGGTGGTGTGGAGGAGCAGCCCCTACAAACTTGAAGCCCCTCTGATGAGGGCCCATATGGCCCTGCCAGAGGGAGGAAGAGGCAGACGCGTGAATGGGAGAGGAGGAAATACTCAATCAAAGAGGAACATGAGGAGGAGGTGCTGGAATGGCTGAGGGAGAATGAATATCTTTGGCGGAAGGGACACAGGCTCTATCGAGACACCAAAAGGAAGCAGGCTGCTTGGAGAGAGAAGGCGGAGAGCCTGGGCTACACTTCGGAGGTGCTCCTCGGCTGGTGGAAGCACATGCACACCTGGTACGGGAAGCTGCACCTCAAGAAATCTGGACAGGCCACGGTCAAGCTGACGGACAGAGAGACCTACGTGATGGCCAAGTGCAGCTTCTTGGAGGGTGAGATCCACCACTGAGGAGCAGCCCCTCTGACAACCCTCTCTCTCAGGCAGCCTGATGAGAGCCAGTCCTCTTCTGACCAAGAGTCAGCTCCTGTGTCCAGGCAGGTATCTGTGAAGCGTCCCACGATGGAGACCCCCACGACAACTGCACTCCCCGTGGTGGAGCACATGGAGGACCCCCTGACGCAGTGGGAGCAAGGAGATGGCACTTTCACCACAACCCAACCCGCATCCACCCCCAGCTCCACCTCCACAGAAAGCAGAGAGGCAGAGAGGCAGACCGGTGGGGCAGAGCCACACTGTCCTCTTGGAGATGAGGGACACCATCAAAAGGAGCGTAGATCTCTTCTCTCAGCTGGTAAACACCGACATACCATCCTCAAACCGCAAGCCCTTCCTCACCTACGTCAACCAGACCCTCCTGGACATGTCCGAATCACAGTACCAGGTGATCAAGGACAGGATCACCGGTCTTCTTCACAACCCTCCAGCCCAGCTGAACCTGCTCCCACCCAGGCCAGGTCTGCAACTCCACCCCAGGTGATGTCACTGTCCTTCCAAGGCTTTCCACAGGCCCTCATCTACCAAGGCTACGGCTACCAGGAGGTCCAGCAGCACAGGCAGCCCTTCCCAGATCAGGCACAGGTACATCGTACGCCACCAGTGCCACTGATGCCACCCATGCCACCCATGCCACCGATGCCAGCCACGCCACATATGCCACCATGCCACCGATGCCACCCATGCCACCGATGCCACCCACGCCACAGATGCCACCAAAGTCACAGATGTCAGCCACACCACAGATGCCACCGACACCACAGATGCCACCCACGCCACAGATGCCACCCACGCCTCACCTCGCTCAGCTGCAGACCAGTCATCCCCACTACACTGCTCCTTCCTCCACCCCACAGCCAAGCTCGGCCTCAGAACATCTGTCATCGGTATTGGGGCTGACATCCCATGTCATGGAGGAAGGGGCTCTCAACATCACGGGGCTGAGCCAGCTCTCTGAGAGCTTCCTCCACACACCATCCCCTGTTGTCCTCTCAAGGCCAGGCACCCCAATGGTGCCTCAGACCAGCACTCCAGCAGCATCCACCTCCACAGCACCTGGACCCTTCACCCCTGAGACTGTGGGCACACCTCAGAGTGACTGAGAAGAGTGCCAGAGACTGGGTGGCTACCTGTTGACTTTATTTTTGCTTTGGACACTTGACTTGGGTCATTTTGCTTTTAAAGCTTGTTATTAATAAAGATTATCTTTGCTTCACACACTTGCTTCATTTATTTTATTAAATAAAGTCTTGGTGGAAACTTTTAGAAATGATTTAGCCTTTGCATGCTTGTGGGGTGAGTTAAGATAGCTGTGGGATGGGCAGGGATACCTTTGGGATGGGTAATAGCTGTGGGATGGGCAGGAATACATTTGGGATGGGTAATAGCTGTGGGATAGATAAACCTCCAGTGCAAGCATAGTGGGACTGTATGGTCCACCCTCCCAGGTGCCACACCTATGGCCCTTTATTATCAATAATAATGTAATCATTCATCCACACATGTCAACAAAACACAACTCTTTATTAAATGCCCTGTTCATTGTAGGCCCACCCAACATACATGGCCCAATCTCATCAGTGTGATGAGACAGGCTCAAGGAAGCATCCATTAAGCATCTACCATCCTGTCTTGCCACTCCACTGCTCCAGCTGGGGAATTGCACCAGTGTTTCAGGAGGTTGCGCTGCTTCTTCCCTTCACGTGAAGCTCTGTTGGGGCCTTGCACATCCACAGTGTCTATCAGGTTTCGCCCTTGCCTCCATTCACCAGGCTCCATGTCCCCATTGCCTTGTTGGAGGTCCACGAGCCTGTTCTGCAAAACTGGGTAGCGGGTGCACATGAGATTGTGCAGGATGCAGCAAGCTTCCATGATGTTCCTCATGGTCTCTGGGCGATGCTGCATGGTGGTGAGAAGTACCTGGAACCTGTTGTCCAGGATGCCAAAGGCGTTCTCCACCACCCGCCTTGCCCTGGACAGCCTGTAGTTGAAGATCCTCTCTTCACTGGTGCGGCATCTGGAAATGTAGGGCTTCATGAGGTAGGTTCTGAGGGAGAAGGCATCATCACCCATGATGAAGTAGGGCACATCTTGTGTGTCGTTGGGCAGGGGGTCTGGATCTGGGAAGCCCATGATGAGGTTGCATTCCAACCTCTCCTTGAGGTCACTGGCGTTGTATACCTGGGCATCTGAAGATGAGCCATTGCCTGAAGCATCGATATACATGAACTTGTTTTCAGCATCGACCATGGCGAAGAGGATGATGTTGAAGAAGCCCTTGTAGTTGTGATAAGTGGATCCTGACTTGGCTGGAACTTTGCAGGCCACGTGCTTCCCATCTATGGCTCCAACGGTGTGGGGGAAGTTCCACCTCTGTTACCACTGCTCTGCAACTTTCTTCCATCCTTCTTCAGTGGAGGGGCACTGGTGGAGCTCCTGCAGGTATTCTTCGATGATGGCCTGCACCACTTCTCTGACCACAATGCTGATGGTGTTGTGTGGCACCCTCTAGGCATACTGCATGTTCCTGTACGTGGTCCCGGAGGCCAGGTGGCACAGAGTGAGTGCCACCTTCAGTCCAGGGTCCAGGCTGGGCCAGAAGTTGGTGTTTGCCTTGGTCAACCTGGGTCTCAGCAGCTCCACAACTTTGGCAAACATGGCTGGCGGCATCCTCATGAAGTTCTGGAATGCACGAGTGTCTTCGTTCCTCAGCTCCACCATCAGCTTGTCATACAGACCATACTCGGCTCTTCTCGTGATCCATCTTTGGACCCAGACACTTCTTGGACACCTCCTTTTCTTTGTGTAGAATAGGTGAAAGACCCTGTAGATGGCTTTGCACTGTTGTAGAATGATGGCATCTATCAAAAGGAGTGTGCGATGATCCATGGTGGAGATGACTGTATGCTGTGGAAGAGCAAGATCAAGATCAAGGCTGAAGAGGTTTGCACCGCAGGGCTGCTGGACTGAAAGTGAGATCCAGGTGATTTCCTCCCCCTTTTTATAGGAAATACAGGTTTTCCGCTAGGTGTCCTTCTGCCTCCTCCAGCCATCCTCCAGCCATCCTAAATATCCAAGATACATCCCCTATATGAACGTTTTTTCCGTTTTAATGCTTTATATGCGAGCTGCATCTTCTTTCATCCTTTCTATGTCCGTGCTACTAACGCTGCGTGTCCATTCCGCATCTGTTTCGCTTCCTCCCTGTGTCCTTTTTCCGCTGGAGCAGATGTGAGTTGCGCGGATGCGCAACGGATGCCTAGCGGATATATCGGACGCGTAACGTATGACAACAGACGTATAACGTTTGTTCTCCATATGCGTAGCGGATGTAGAACGGACATGTTGGATACTTTATCCGCTCAAAAGGTTTTGTGTCAGTAAATGGATGCTGGATGGATAGAGAGCATGAATCACGGATGCAGTGAGTACAGAACGGATGCATCGCGTTAACCAACAGATGGCAAGCGTTTTTCTCCGTTTTACATCCTCTTTCCATCCGTTGGTGCAGTGTGACATGGCCTTTAACTGCTGGTCACAACACAGCACATTTTCCTATGATTGTTATATTTCTCATATTTCATATATTTCTACAAAGACACCACATACTTCATGACCATTGTCACACAACGGGGTCAATGATATGTGTACCAATAGTGTATTGTGTACAACTTGCATTGTTTATTTAATGCTCACATGATCAACATAAAGTTATCATCTCCTTGCCTTTTCCAGGGTTGCTGAGAGACTGGAGTTGGTTATATCTTAATTAACAACCTTGGAAGAATAAACATTGCTTGATACGCTCACTCCATCAATAATATTTGTTCGCCCAAAGACCAGAAATTTTTAAAAGAACAAAAATAGAGCAAATCAATAAAATAATGTATGAACAACTAGCAAAATAAATATTATTACAACAGTGTAACAGTCACTCCTCTATTGCAATGTTAATGCAGTTCCCCAGGTGATGTAAATCTAAAACATTAATAGCAATTAAATAAAAACTATATATCCCTGAGCAATTTATTAGTTAAGAGATATCAAACCAAAAATAATATTTAAAGGAAAGGTATTGTACTGATGTCTTTAACCAATTACATCTTACTTTCATCAGAGAAGCACAAAATTTAGCTACTTCCCATGTAATGAATAGTTTTAAATCCTGAAGGAGGAAGTACATGTAAAATTTATCTGACCTCCCAGAGAATTTATCTATTAGGGGCACAGTGTAGATTGACCTAATGTCTCTTTAGCATTTACAACATAACAACGTGAATGAGGTGATTTTAACTTCCTCATCACACCACAGACAAATACACTCTATTGTAGGGATTTTTACTATATCTGCCTTGAAGAAATTGAAGACTGAAGAAGGTTAAATCTGCTTGAGCAGAGTCTGTAGGAGATGATAGATAGATAGATAGATGATAGATAGATAGATAGATAGATAGATAGATAGATAGATAGATAGATAGATAGATA
>BLBF01000056.1:2324983-2370201 GCA_015471245.1 Laticauda colubrina | reverse complement strand
TCCTTCCTTCCTTCCTTCCTTCCTTCCTTCCTTCCTTCCTTCCTTCCTTTTGAAAATGTGGACAGCCTCAAGAGGGCAGTAAAGAATGCATCATTGGTTTGCCTCTTTGCTGCCACCTGCTGGTCACCTGCAAGTTCTAGGTTTCTGAGGCCAGAAACAGTAGCTCTATTTTAGTGTAGAGGTTGCTATTAAGCGTATGAATAAGGTAAGAGAACTTATAAATATAGCTCAACATGGTTCCCTGAAAACGATGACATACTAATAGAAGAGAATCATATGTAGTTCAGGATTAAACTCTTGGTATTCTCTGAGCAGACGTATCGTTACCCAACAAGGTAATGTCATCTATGTGAATGAGTGTTGGGTTTGCTCCGGAATCTATACATCATCATTTGAGGCCGATGTTGATCATGCGAATAGCAAGAGGCTCCATCAGTGTAAGTGTGAAAAAGGATCATGTGTCCAGTGGTGGGATTAATTTTTTTTTTACTACTGGTTCTGCTTGGCAGGCATGGCTTGGTGGGTGTGGCTTGGTGGACGTGGCAGGGGAAGGATACTGTAAACTCCCTCTTTCCTCCCCACCCCACTAACCTGCTTTTCAGCTCCATTCTCCTGTGCAGGGCAACCAAAAGAGACCCAGATGATCAGCTGGTACTCAATGGGAGGCAGAGAAGAGATGGGGCTGGTGAGGCCAGTCAGGGGTGGGATTTGTCGGCTCTCTGAACTACTCAAAATTTCTGCTACCAGTTCTCCAGAACCAGTCAGAACCTGTTCTGACCCAAACCCTTTTCCAATAAAACAAACACAAACCAAAGGGAACAGAAACCTTTTAATGATTCTTACGAATCCGCGTAATTTTTCACTGCTGCTGTAACTTTGAATGGCCACTACAAGAACAGTCATAAGATTGTCGAGAATGTATTTGTGCCCCTGGATCTCAGTCTTCAGATAAATGGTGGAGAGAGAGAGAAAAAAGAAAAAGAAATCCCACCCCTTTCGCATGCTTTTAACCGAGCCCATGAGCCCAGGATATTTTCGCTTTTGTATTCGCCGCTGAGATCATCCACGCCGCATCTCTATTAAGGTGTTAACAGAGGACCAATCCTTTTGTGCAGCCCCCATCCAGTTTCTGAAGAATCAAAAGAACATCTCACGATTCTCTCTGACCCATTTCTGCTTCTCCGAAGGCTCTCCTTGTGACTGCAATCTCCCTTCCCTTTGAAATAAGCCTTTTGTTCCTCTTTCGAAGGGAGGAATTACTTCTCCTGGCCTCCAAACCAGGTGAAAAGGGAAAATGTCACTGCGGCAAAGGAAGGTGATTTGTCATGAGGGATGGGAGCTTTCTACCTCGCCGTAGACTCCTCGCCTTTTCTCGAGAAGCTCTTTTTTCTTTTTCTGTTCTGAGACCAAAGTATAGTGTCTGATGCAAAAGAGGCAAACCGTTCTTGGAATCGCAATTGCAAGCGATGAGTTGACACACAAAGCCAGACCGAAAAGTTGGCATGTGGCTTTTTTTTTTCCTTGTCACTTTGGGACCTTTTGCTGCCAGGAAGGATAATTGGAGAAAGGGGATGGATGTAGAAATCAGCAGCCCATCAAGAAATCGGCCTAATCACAATCAAGGACTGGAATATGTTCTTTCTTTTTATGGAGGTTCTCAGTGAATCAGGTCCTGGTTGTCCCAAAGATGCTTTTTTTTTTTTTTTTTTTCCCCCAAGAGGTAACTGGACTTTCTTTGTTTTTTTTCTTTTGAAGATGTTTTGTTTCTCATCCAAGAAGCTTCTTTAGGCTCTGACTGGATGGTGGAGAATGGAAGGATTGATACTCCTTGCAGAGAGCTGGTCATTTGCATCCTTTTAAAGATACCTTGAGGCCACTTGCAGGTTTCTCTGTGTCCTCAGAGTCACCTAACTGGTGCAAATGGTTCCTGTAGTCTGCAGTTTTTCCTCTGGAAATTCATTCCTACTCCCACACCATTCCAAGAGGATTCATCCCAAATTGGATAGCTAAAAGTCTATAGAGATTCTCAGTCATCCAGGTGAGGATTGTCTGAAAGGTGCTTTTTTCCAGGAGGTAATTGAACTTTTCTTGTTTTTTCTTTGAAGATGTTTCAAGAAATTTCTTCAAATGTATTCAAAAAGAAAAACAAGGAAATCCAGTTGCCTCCTTAAAAAGCACCTTGGGGGGGGGGCGGGTCTTTCTTTTTCCACAAGTGCTACATTTAACGTCCCACTTTGCTGCAGTCAGACTCCAGGAAGCAGATGGTTCCTGGTGCAGAACTTCAGGAGGTGAGGTGCAGGGACACCACAATGCCCAAAAGATTAGTGATTATCTAGCAATGATTTGGCATGGTCGATTCAAGGAGGGCACTTTCATTTCGTCACTGTGTGAAAGGACCGATATCCTGTTCCAAAGAGGTGTTTCCTGCCACCTTTTTTATCCACTCAGCCTGAAGCCTTCATTCCACATTTTATCAATCAAGAATGCTGGAAATCATGTCTGTCTGTCTGTCTCTGTCTATCTACCTACCTACCTATCATCTATCTTATCTCTTTCTCTTCTCTCTTTATCTAGTATTATCTACCCATCCATCCAAATATTTTATCTGTCTGTCTACCTATCTACCTACCTACCTACCTACATCTATCTATCTTATCTATCTACCTTTCTCTATGTCATCTAATATACAGTACACACATATATACCTCTCTCTCTCTCTCTCTCTCTCTCTCTCTCTCTCCTATCTATCTATAAAATCTGAAAAATATCCACTGCTACTTGGAAGAGGCAAGTGTCAATATCACCTCTGCTAGGCTTTTGTGCAGACTTCGCAACTGAGTCACCATGATTTTCAGAAACGTGCATCTGCAATCTAGTCAGTGCAGCCTATCAAAGAAGTCCGTATTTCCTTTTCCTGCAGGCCAGAATGCACTGGCCAAAGGGAAATGAAAGGGAACAGGCTGTTGAATCATCACTGCAGAAGCAATGATGGCAGGAGATTATCAAGAGGTGGCTGGCCAATTTCCGCAGTTCGCTTGCAATCCAAAGCCCTGATATAGATATCCATTAATACAACCTGATCTCCACTAATTTCAACTTGAGAGCTCAGCTTGGATTTGCTTGACAAGACGATTGGAAAACAGATAACAGATAATCAGAGTCGGAAGGAACCTTGTAGGCTATCTAGTCCAACCCCCCACCCAAGCAGGAGACCCTACACCATTTCTGACAGATGGGAGTCTAATCTCTTCTCGAAAGCTTCCAGCGATGAAGCTCCTACAACTTCCAAGAGCAAGATGTTCCATTGGTTGATTGCTCTCACTTTCAGAAAGTTTCTCTTTACTTCCAGGTTGAATCTCTCCTTGTTCAGTTTCCATCCTTTATTCCTTGTCCGGTCTTTGGGTGCTTTGGAAAATAGCTTGACCTCCCCCCCTCCTCTCTGTTACAGTCCCTCAAATATTGGAAGACTGCTATCATGTCTACCTTGGTCCTTCTCTTCATAGACTAGGCATTCCCAATTCCTGTAACTTTCATATATTTTAGTCTCCAGTCCCCTAATCATCCTGGTTGCTCTCTCTGCACTTTTTCTAAAGTTTCCACATCTTTTTTATTCCCTACAGACACTTGGAAACCTTTCAAAACTATCTGTTGGATCTCAATTGAGCAGTGACTCTTCATCCCAAATTGGTCCCATCCACCAGGCTGTGATCTTCCCGCAACAAAAGAATTAGCAAAAGATCCTTCATGACCAGTTGACCATCATCTCACCCAACCTAAAAGGACTACCTGTGTCCATACTGAGATGTTCTTAATGTCAGGGAAGGGAGGACTCTAAGAATCTAAAGATAGAACAAGATTGGCAAAAATAAGTAAAAACATATCACCACCATGTTGGAAATGCAGCATGGTGATAGGGACTTACTACCACATGTGGTGGACATATGTAAAAGCAAGAGTGTTGGTGGAAGATAAAGGTGTGGGTGGAAGAGATGATTAGTCAAAAAGTAGAGTTTAGACCAGAAGTGTTCCTATTGGGAATTATAGATGAGAAATATAGTAAAGGAATAATATATTTAATGTTGCACTTAATAACAGCTGTGAGATTGGTTTATGCCCAAAACTGGAAGAATGAAGACACATCCATCGAAAGCGAAATAATAAGGAAAATATTAGTCTGTGCAGAAATGGACAGACTAACTCTAGAAATTTAAGGCCAGGTCACATTGGCCAATGGATGCAAAACGTATGTATAAAGGACACAGCGGACGAGCAAATTTTCCATCCGTTGTTATCCGCTCTCAAATGTGCCCCAAATTTGCATAAGCAGAGTGGACAACAACGGAAAGGAACGGACGGGGGGAGGATGTAGAGGGGATGTGAAGCGGATGTTCAATAGAAGCCTAGCGGATGGAAGCAGATGGAAGCAGATGACACAGCCGCAGGGCTTCCGGGGGAGCACAGCGAAGTGGACGCACAGCGGAAGGAGCGGATGCAGAGTGGATGCCAAGCAGATGCCTCGTGGATGCCTCGCGGATGCCTAGCGGATGCAAAGCATTCACTGCGCATGCGGGGAGGATGCATTGCGTCAGCCCCGCAGATATAAAGGGAAGCAGCTCGCAAGCAGGTCACCATTCAGAGGAAAGACCTGCTGCCAGACACAGCTCCAGCCAGCCAACAACCACGGGGAAGAAGAGGAAGCCTGTGCCATCTGCTGCCAGCCCTGGCAAGAGGGACAGGGCCACCCTCCCACCCCCTGGCCCTGACTCTGCTTCTGCTGGGGCTTCTGCTGCTGGTGCTGACTCTGCTGGTGCTGGTGCTTCTGCTGGTGCTGACTCTGCTGGTGCTGCTGCTGGTCCTGCTGTTGCTGCTGTTGCTGTTGCTGCTGTTGCTGGTGCTGCTGGTGCTGCTGCTAGTGGTGGTGTGGTGGAGCAGCCCCTAGAACCTCAAAGCCCTGCTGATGAGGGCCCAGAAAGCCCTGCCAGAGGGAGGAAGAGGCATTCGCGAGATAAGGGGGAGAGGAGACAGCACTCCAATGCAGAGGAACATGAGGAGGAGGTGCTTGAATGGCTGAGGGAGAATGAGTACCTCTGGCGGAAGGGACACAGGCGCTATTGAGACACCAAGAGGAAGCAGGCAGCTTGGAGAGAGAAGGCGGAGAGCCTGGGCTACACTTCGGAGGTCCTCCTCGGGTGGTGGAAGCAAATGCACACCTGGTATGGGAAGCTGCACTTCAAGAAGTCTGGCCAGGCCACGGTCAAGCTCACTGGCTAGGAGACCTACGTGATGACCAAGTGCAGCTTCTTGGAGGGTGAGATCCACCAGCAAGGAGAAGCCCCTCTGACAACCCTCTCTCTCAGGCAGCCCACAGAAAGCCAGTCCTATTCTGGCCAAGAGTCAGCTCCTGTTTCCATGCAGGTATCTTTGGAGCGCCCCACAATGGAGACCCCCCCAACAGCTGCACTCCCCGTGCCGGAGCACATGGAGGACCCCCTGATGCAGTTGGAGCAAGAAGAGGCCACTGCCACCAGAGACCAACCCACCCCCACCCCCAGCTCCACCTCCACAGAAAGCAGACCAGAGGGGCAGAGCCACACTGTCCTCTTGGAGATCAGGGACATCATCAGGAGCAACACAGATCTCCTCTCTCAGCTGGTACACTTTGACATACCATCCTCTAACAGAAAGCCCTTCCTCACCTACGTGAACCAGATCCTCATGGAAATGCCCGAAGCCCAGTACCAGGTGATCAAGGAGAGGATCACAGGTCTTCTGCATCACCCTCCAGGCCCAACCGAACCTGCTCTGACCCAGTCCAGGTCTGCTCCTCCACCCCAGGTGATGTCACAGCCCTTCCAAGACTTTCAACAGCCCCTCACCTACTAAGGCTACGGCTACCAGGAGTTCCAGCAGCACAGGCAGCCCTTCCTAGTCCAGGCACAGGTACATCGCACACCACATGTGCCACCGATGCCACCAATGCCACCGACGCCACAGATGCCACCGACGCCACAGATGCCGACGCCACAGATGACACCAACGCCTCACCTCACTCACCTGCAGACCAGACAGCCCCACTGCACTCCTCCTTCCTCCACCCCACAGCCAAGCCCAGCCTCAGAACATCTGTCATTGGTCTTGGGACTGACATCCCATGTCATGGAGGAAGGGCCTCTCAACATCACAGGACTGAGCCAGCTCTCTGAGAGCTTCCTCCACACACCATCCCTTGTTGTCCTCTCGGGGCCAGGCACCCCAATGGCGCCTCAGACCAGCACTCCAGCCACTGCCACCTCCAGAGCTCCTGGACCCTGAGACTATGGGCACACCTCAGAGTGACTGAGAAGAGTGCCAGAGACTGGGTTGCTACCTGTTGACTTTATCTTTGCTTGGGACATTTTTTTTGGTTCATTTTGCTTTTTTAATAAAGTCCTACAGTTTGTTATTAATAAAGGTTATCTTTGCTTCACACATTTGGTTCAGTTCTTTTAGTAAATGAAGTCTTGGTGGAAACTTTGAGAAATGGTTTAAGACTTTGCACGCTTGTGGGATGGGTTAAGATAGCAGTGGGATGGGCAGGGATACCTTTGGAATGGGTAATAGCTGTGGGATGGGCAGGGATACCTTTGGGGTGGGTAATAGCTGTGGGATGGGCAAGTTACCTTTGGGATGGGTAATAGCTGTGGGATAGATAAACCTCCAGTGCAAGCATAATGGGACTATATGGTCCACCCTCCCAGGTGCCACACCTATGGCCCTTTATTATCAATAACAATTTAATCATTCATCAACACATTTCAACATAAACACAACTCTTTATTAAATGCCCTGTTCATTGTAGGGCCACTCAACATACATGGCACAATCTCATCAGTGTGATGAGACAGGCTGAAGGAAGCATCCATTAATCATCTATCATCCTGTCTTGCCACTCCACTGCTCCAGCTGGGGAGTTGCACCAGTGTTTCAGGAGGTTGTGCTGCTTCTTCCCTTCACATGAAGCTCTGTTGGGGCCTTGCACATCCTCAGTGTCTATCAGGTTTTGCCCTTGCCTCCATTCCCCAGGCTCCATGTCCCCATTGCCTTGTTGGAGGTCCACGAGCCTGTTCTGCAAGACTGGGTAGCAGGTGCGCATGAGATTGTGCAGGATGAAGCAAGCTTCCATGATCCTCCTCACGGTCTGTGGGCGATGCTGCATGGTGGTGAGAAGTACCTGGAACCTGTTGGCCAGGATGCCAAAGGTGTTCTCCACCACCCACCTTGCCCTGGACAGCCTGTAATTGAAGATCCTCTCTTCACGAGTGAGGAGTCTGGAAGTGTAGGGCTTCATGAGGTAGGTTCTGAGGGAGAAGGCATCATCCCCCACGATGAAGTAGGGCACATCTTGTGTGTCATTGGGCAGGGGGTCTGGATCTGTAAAGCCCAAGATGAGGTTGCCTTCCAGCCCCTCCTTGAGGTCACTGGCGTTGTATACCTGGGCATCTGAACATGAGCCATTGCCTGAAGCATCGATGTACATGAACTTGTAGTCAGCATCGACCATGGCGAAGAGGATGATGCTGAAGAAGCCCTTGTAATTGTGATAAGTGGACCCTGAGTTGGGTGGAGCTTTGCAGGCCACGTGCTTCCCATCTATGGCTCCAACGGTGTGGGGGAAGTTCCACCTCTGATACCACTGCTCTGCAACTTTCTTCCAGCCTTCTTCAGTGGAGGGGCACTGGAGGAGCTCCTCCAGATATTCTTCGATGATGGCCTGCACCACTTCTCTGACCACAATGCTAATGGTGTTGGGTGGCACCCTCCAGGCATACTGCATGCTCCTGTAGGTGGTCCCGGAGGCCAGGTGGCGCAGAGTCAGTGCCTCCTTGAGCCCAGGGTCCAGGCTGGGCCAGAAGTTGGTGTTTGCCTTGGTCAAACCTGGGTCTCAGCCGCTCCACAACTTCATCAAACATGGCTGGAGGCATCCTCATGAAGTTCTGGAATGCACGAGGGTCTTCGTTCCTCAGCTCCACCATCAGCTTGTTATACAGTCCGTACTCTGCTCTTCTCCCGATCCATCTTTGGACCAAACACTTCTTGGCCGCCTCCTTTTCTTCCCGTAGAACAGTTGAAAGAGCCTGTAGATGGCTTCGCACTGTTGCAGAACGATGGTGGCTACCAAAAGGAGTGTGTGACGATCCATGGTGGAGATGACTGGATGCTGTGGAAGAACAAGAGCAAGAGCAAGGCTGAAGAGGTCTGCACAGCAGGGCTGCTGGACTGAAAGTGAAATCCAGGTGATTTCTCCCCCTTTTTATAGGAAATATAGGTTTTCCACTAGGTGCCCTTCTACATACTCTAGACATCCTCCAGACATCCTAAATATCCGAGATACATCCCCTATACGAACCTTTTTTTCCCTTTTAATGCTTTATATGTGAGCTGCATCCGCTTATATCCTTTCTATATCCATGCTACTAACGCTGCGCGGATGTTCCGCGTCCGTTTTGCTTCCTCCCTCTTTCCATTTTCCGCTGGAGCGGATGCGAGTTGCGCGGATGCGCAGCGGATGCCTCGCGGATACAGCGGACGTGTAACAGATGTAGAACGTTTGTTCCCCATATGTGTCGCGGATGTAGAAGGGACACTGCGGAAAGTTCATCCGCTCAAAAAGTTTTGTGCAGCTCAAAACTTTTTGAGCGGATGAAATCTCAGTAGACGGATGCTGGACGGATAGAGAGTATGAAAAACAGACGCAGTGAGTACAGAACGGAAGCATTGCGTTCTCCAATGGATGGCAAGCGTTTTTCTCCATTTTACATCCTCTTTCCACCCGTTGGTGCAGTGTGACAGGGCCTTAAGGATAAGAGTGAGACAGAGTATTATGAAATCTGTAGCAAAATGTATCAATGGTTGGAGTCGAGGAAAAGAAGTAATTGTTGATGCTTTATAGGAATGAAGGTTAAAGTTATGTAGCTAAAGAAAATGAAATATAAGGGATAATTATGATATGAATATAAAGACTATCAGGGGCAAAAGGAGATGGGAAAGAAGCCAGGTTGTAAATATGTATATTAATGTAAATTGAAACAATATGTAGCTAGCATTAAATTAACAATGTAGGAAAAAGGAAAGATCAATTGTTATATCTATTTTTATGTTATAGTATGTATGGCCAAAATGATTGCCAAGAAAGTCACACTATATTCAATTGTTTTTAACATTTACTTAATAAAAAGTTAATTAAAAGAAAAAGAATCTAAAGATAGGATATCCAATACCTGGGAACTGTAGATGGATAGTTGATATCTTACTTTAGTTTTGGAAAGCTAAGCTTTTTGTAGGAATCCTTCAATTAGTTCCAAAATAACAGCCTAGAGTGATACAAAGAGTGGGCTGAGTGAGAGTAATTGATCTAAAATGATCGCAGATGTGTAAATATCTGTCTTCTTAGAGCACCGGGGTCAAACTTGATCACGTCATGTGACATAGTGTGACATATTGTGACTTTTTTTTGCCTTTGTGAAGCTGGAGTGGGCTTGGCTTGCATGTGACAAACCCAGTTTGACGGGCCTGACTTATTTTAACAGTTTAAATCAGGGGTCTCCAACCTTGGCAACTTTAAGACTTGTGGACTTCAATTCCCAGAATTCCTCAGCCAGCAAAGCTTTGCTGGCTGAGGAATTCTGGGAGTTGAAGTGCACAAGTCTTAAAGTTGCCAAGGTTGGAGACCCCTGGTTTAAAGAGTGTCAAAAGTTAGCACCTACCCCTCTCCTAGAAGAATGAAATACTTTGAGAAATATTAAAAAGGCAGAAAATTATATTTCCCTGGATGAGAAATGACAAAACATGCTCTTGGAAAGCTGCCCCCACCTTCCTTAATAGTCCTCAGCAGATGGCAGCACTTAAGAGATAAAGCTAGCTCTATTCATAAGCAAATACCTCATCCAAGATCCAACAAAGTTGGATTAGCCCACAGTTACAATAGGAATTGCCCAAAGCCTCTTTACTACATTACCCTCAGAAACTTCAACCAAGCTTAGCTCAGACTAATATCTAGGATTTGTGCTTTGCCTATAGAGCCAGCTATGACCCTTACATAACCCCCACATGGCCCCATGGGAGTCTGGCAACAGCCAATAGAGACATGTTCTTGCACAGGAAAAGGAAGCTCAAGTGCAAAGCCCAGGGGAAGGTATAAAAACCCCTCATTCTCAACCCCATGTGGTCAGCTGTCCAGGACCATCCATGTGGTTCTACTTCATCATTAAACTATATTTTCAATCAGCTTCCACCCTCCATTTTGTCTCCAGTGCCTTTCTCCCCGTTGGAATTAAACCAGATGGATATTTCTTCCAACAATAATACCCATTTTCTTTCTTTCTTTTTTTTAAAGAAACTTCTTCAGATGTCTCCCAGCCTTCTACATTTCAAGTTTTTTCCCCATCAATAGCTACAACAGTAATGGTTTTCTCTGTCCAGTTGAATATCACTAAAGCAGTGATCGCCAACCAGTGGGCCAGGGACCTTTGGTGGTCCACAAGAAAATTTTTGTGGTCCACAGAGAAATGGCTCCCCAAAGCAATTAATCCAGGCTGTGCAGGAACACAAGTCTGCATCGCTCATGTGGCCTGCAGGAACACAAGGCTTGCGTTGCTTGCATTGCGAACAACATGAGGTAGTGAGGGGGGGGGGAAAGGCACAAGGGGGGTACTTGCCCCACTTGCCCCACACACCTGGCCTGGCCACCAGATTGCTCCTTTCCACTTCTTTCTTCTTCTGCTTTTGGCTGCATGCAAGGAAAGCAGCCAAAGTCTTTCTTTCTCTCCCCCAAACTCTGCCAGAAATGTGTTTTTGGGACCTTGCAAGGCCTCCTGCTCCAAAAGGCTGCACCAACAAAGACTCATTTCTGGTGGAGTTTGGGGGAGAGAAAGGAAGACTTCTGCTGCTTCTGCTGCTTTCCTTGCATGAAGCTAAAAGTCTCTGCCTCTCTCTCTCTTTCCCCCTGAGAACGGAGCTGGAGATGGTATCCTGCAATCCCAAATAAAGAATGATTGATCAGTAGGAAAATGGGGTGGGGAGTTTTCCTGCAGACTTTTTGGGGCACTTTCCCAGGGTCTCTGGTCCTCAGGATTTAAAATGATGAGTTTAATGGTCCCTGAGGTCCAAAAGGTTGGTGACCCTTGGACTAAAGGGCAGTGCTAATATTTTTTTTCTTTGCTGAGGGAGCCAGTGTTATCCAAAGATGTTCCCTGGTCATGTGGCCAACATTACTATATGCCGAAAAGTGGAACCTATTTATCTACTTGCATTTGCATGCTGTCAAACTGCTAGGTGAGGAGGAGCTGAGGCTAAGGAATGGGAGCTCACCCCACCCTGTGGCACTCTGGTCTCAAACCTGGGCTATCAGCTTTCAAGCTGACAAACTCAGGGTCTTTAACTATTGAGTCATTGTGCCTCCATCAATACCTATAAATGATAAATATCCTGTATAACTGTATCATTGTCCCATATACGCTATTATGAGTATGAAATCTGGAAGGTTTTAAAACCCTGCAATGCCATTTTTTCTTAGCAAAAGAAGAGAAAAATTGCTAAATTGTCCCTCTCTGCAAATAGCTTCTAAATATAGAATTAACAGTACTTGGGGAAATGATTAATACTGATAAAAAGAAATGATGGCTTTCTCTTGAGAACACTTTGAAAAAGTGGCATGGTCATATGACATGTGGATTCTCCAGCCAAATTGGAGAGGAGTGGAAAAAACAACAATAACAAAGGGCAGCTTGACATAGGAGAAGCAGAAATGGATGGATGAAAAAGCCAGGATTTTGAAATTCAAGAAGACCCTGAATGAAACTGTGGATGCATTGAAGGTAGTTGGCTTAAAGGAGAAGGAAGGAAGCAAGGAAGGAAGGAAAAAGGAAGGAAGGAGGGAGAAAGAGAAAGAAGGAAAAGGGAAGGAAGGAAGGAAAAGGAAGAAAGAGAAAGGGAGAAGAAGGATGGATGGATGCAGAACCTAGCAACTGGGCCACATAGTCTCTTTTAAGGCCCGGTCTCACTGGTCGACAGATGCAAAACGTATGCATAAAGGACACAGCAGACAAGCAAAATTTCGGGGGTGGCTCCATCCGTTGTCATCCGCTCCAAAAAGTGGCAAAAATTTGCATAAACAGAACAGAAAAGAATGGATGCGGGTAGTATGTAGCGGGGATGTTAAACAGATGTTCACAGGAAGCCTAGTGGATGAAAGCGGATGGAAGCGGATGACACATCCGAAGGGGTTCCTGGGGAGAATTTCGAAGTGGACGCATAGCGGATGAAACGGATGCATCACGTACGCCTAAAGGAAAGAAAGGGGATGCCGCGCGGATGTATATTGGATGCAAACCGTTCACTGCGCATCCTTTCTATTTCCGTGCTACTAACGCTGTGTAGACGTTCCATGTACCTTTTGTTTCCTCCCTCTTTCCGTTTTCAGCTGCAGCGGATGTGAGTTGAGGGGATGCCCAGAGGATGCAGAGAGGATACAGCGGACGTTTAACGGATGATAAACGGACATAGAACGTTTGTTGCCCGTATATGTCGCGGATGTACATCGTACGTGGCAGAAAGTTCATCCGTTCACAAAGTTTTGTGCAGCTCAAAACTCCTTGCGCGGATGAAATCCCAGTGGACGGATGCTCGACGGATAGAGCGTATGAAACACGTATGCAGTGAGTACACAACGGATGCATCGCGTTTTCCAACGGATGGCAAGCTTTTTTTAACGTTTTACATCCTCTTTGCATCCGTAAGTGCAGTGGGACCGGGGCTTAATCTTTTTGTCTGAAGACTTGCTTCTTTGGCCTCCTGCTGTTTTTACAGAATAACAGAGTTGGGAAGGGACCTTGGAGGTCATCTAGTTCAACCTCCTGCTAAAGCAGGAAACTTTATACCATTCCAGACAAACAGCTGCCCAGTCTCTTGTTGAAAAGCTCCTGGTTTAAGTAACTTCCTTCATGAGATATTACTTTAGTAGCCACTCAAACATAGCATACTAATTCTGCCATTTCACTGAGGCATTGGAATCACTTCAGAGCAAAAGAAGCTTCAGCTGAGATTGATGGTTGCTGCAGATTTCTCTACTTAACTGCCTCTGCTGGCCTGAGCTGCAAGGAAAATGCCAGTGTGTCCTAAACTTTCATTTCCTCGGGCACAAAGCAACGCGGCATTCACACCTCAAGCAACTTTTGTGCTGATGTGCCCGGAATTAGATGTGCATGGATTACTATATTGGCCCAACTATTCTTCCAAGATTTATGAGACCCGAGCATTTCTCCTTCAAGTGAGAGTCTGAAAATAAAACCACGCACACGCATGTTACAAACTATTCTAAAAATACAGATTCCAGGTATCCTTGTAAAAGAAGAAAGACCCTGCAGGAGGAGCAAAGACCACTACCCATTGGGGAGCAGGGACCAATGGCACCCACACACACACCTGGGGATGTGGACTCATCCTACGAAGGCACAGCCAGGCCTGTCCAAAAAAAGAGGAGCCTGGCAGAGCTGCCTCAACTTATAACAGTCAGGAATAATGAAGAACGACCACAAGGTCATGAGCAAAGCAACAAATTGCAATAGCTGGCACGTTAACATCACCTCCTAGAGATAAGCATTCTAGGCCGGGTCTGACAAGGGCGGAAACAACAAGAGATAAGCCTCCTTTGACCAACCTGACAGAGTTAATTACAGGTGGGAGGTAGTTGGAAGGGCCTATTATGCCTGCAAGGGCTAAATTGATTCATGGTATATAAAGGCAGAGATCTCTGTAATGGTAGCTTAATAATCTGAGGATGTCAGCAGAAGCTGATGAGAGTTTAGTAAGTACAGTAAATATAATTTTAGTTCTGGAGATTGCATGATGTCTGTTTCTTCTTTTACACACACACACACACACATATGGTTGGAAGGGATCCTGGAGGTCTTCTAGTCCAACCCCCAGCCCAAGCAGACAAATACCATTCCAGACAAATGGCTGTCCTGTCTCTTGAAAACTTCCAGTGATGGAGCAGCCACAACTTCTGGTAGCAAGCAGTTCCATTCTGAGCTTTCATCCATGTACTTTCCAAGAACTAACATATTACTGAGGCCTCATTGATAATTTTGTGATATTCAGACTTTATTGCCTAATTGTATCTTTTAATTTACAATGATAAAATAAAGCCTGTTTCAGAATTGTTTCAGTCACCAGGAATACATAAGAGTTTTATTATCTTTTACTCATTAATGCCAACTGTCTGGAACTGAGGTCAGCTTTAAATCAACCAAGGTTCAAGACCGTATGGATTAGGCAAAACCCGGCTCAAATACAGTCACTGTGAGAGGGATCTTGGAGTCCTGGTAGAGGATCACTTAAATATGAGCCAGCCGTTTGTGGCAGCAGCCAAAAAAGCTAATAGAATCCTTGGTTGTATAACCAGAAGCATAGAATCAAAACCATGCCAAATTAGTATCACTTATAAAGGTTTTGTGAGGCCACACCGGGAGTACTGCATCCAGTTTTGGTCAACACATTGTAAAAAAGATGCTGAGACTCTAGAAAAAATGCAGAGAAGAGCAACTAGGATGATTAAAGACCTGGAGACAGTTGCAGGATTTGGGGTTGGCTAATTTAGAGAAAAGAAGAAACAGAGGGGACATGCTAGGAGTATTCCAGGATTTGAGGGGCTGCCATAAATATGAAGGGTGACCATCAACCTATTCTCCAAAGCACCACAAGGCAGGACAAGAAGCAACAGATGGAAACTAATCAAGAAGGGAACCAACCTGGAACGAAGGAGAAATTTCCTAACAGTGAGGAAAATTCACCAGTGGAACTGCTTGCCACCAGAAATTGTGGCTGCTCCATCACTGGAGGTTTTTAAGAAAAGACTGGACAGCCACTTGTCTGAAATGGTATGGCATCTCCTGCTTGGGCAGGGGGGTTGGACTAGAAGACCTCCAGGGTCTCTTCCAGCTCTATTCTGAATTGAAAAACTAGCATCTGGATATTTTGAATAGACCGTGTCCTCTGCATCTGATAATGAGAATTACATTTCAAAACTTCTAGATTTGGTCACATTGCCTTTAGCCCTGAGTCACATTCATTTGCCCCTAGCACAATGATTCACCAGTTCTGAAATTCATATTTCATTTACGAGCAACAGATCTATTAAAAAAAACAACTCCGAACATTCAGTACATTTGTTTTTTTTTTTAATCTTACATCTTGGTTTGGAACTGATAATGTGCTGAACACTGGACAGGCACGTCCGAGTCTTCGGTTAAGTCTCGCATTGATTAAAGAGAACGGTGGATGAGTGTAAATTAATGCGTGGATTGGGAGAGGCTTTTGAAATATATTCTGAAATCAATGGAGGGAGGGAGCTTACATTGAAAAAGAAAAGAAAGTTAAAAGAAAGAGTCTGATTATCACTTTGGACTGGAGGGTAAAAGAAATAGCAGATAATCAGAGTTAGAAGGGACCCCATAGATCATCTAGTCCAACCCCCTGTCCAAGCAAAAGACCCTACATCATTTCTGACAGATGGCAATCCAGTCTCTTCTTGAAGATCTCAACTGATGAAGCTCCCACAACTTCCGTGGGCAACTTCTGTTCCTGGTTGATTGTTCTCCCTGTCAGAAGGTTTCTCCTTATTTCCAGGTTGAATCTCTCCTTGTTCAGTTTCCATCCATTGTTCCTTGTCTGGCCTTCAGGTGCCTTGGAAAATAGTTTGACCTCCTTTCTCCTCTCTGGGGAAGCCCCTCCAATATTGGAAGATGCTCTCCTGTCTCCCCTGGTCCTTTTCTTCTCGAGACTAGCCAGGCCCAGTCCCTGCAACCCTTCTTCATATGTTTTGGTGTCCACTGCCCTCATCATCCTGGTTATAAAGAATGGTGGCAGGAATTAGAAAAATTTCATGTTTTATTTATTTTATTTATTTTGTCAAGCGATTAAAAGATAACAGGTATAAGTAAAAACATAGTTATGAATACATGGATACATATAAGAAAAATAAAAGAAAAAATAAAAGAAACAATAAGACAGGGACGATAGGCACGTTGGTGCGCTTATGCAGGCCCCCTACAGACCTCTTAGGAAAGGGGTGAGGTCAATAGGAGGCAGTCTAAGGTTAAAGTTTTTGGGGTTTGGGGAAGAAACCACAGAGTCAGGTAGAGGATTCCAGACATTGACCTCTCTGTGGCTGAAGTCGCATTTCCTGCAATCAAGTTTGGTGCGATTAACCTTCAGTTTGTATCTATTGGGTGTTCTTCTATTGTTGTGGTTGAAGCTGAAGTATTCATTGACAGGCAGGACATTGCAATGTATGATTTTATATACTATACTTAGATCAGACCAAAGGCGGCATAGTTCTAGGTTTTCTAGGTCTAGAATTTCAAGTCTGGTGGCCTAAGGTCTTCTGCAATGAGTAGAGGAGTGGAGAACTCTTCTTGTGAAATATTTATGGACTTTCTCAACTGTGTTAATATCAGATACATAATGCGTATCTGATATGAAAAATATGAAGAACGGTTACAAGAACTGGGTACATCTAGTCTAATGAAAAGAAGGACCAGGGGAGACATGATAGCAATCTTCCAATATCTCAGGGGCTGCCCCAAAACAAGAGGGAGTCAAGCTGTTCTCCAAATCACCTGAGGGCAGGACAAGAAGCAAAGGGTGGAAAGTAAGAAAGAAGAGAAGCAACTTAGCACTAAGAATAAATTTCCTGGCAGTGAGAACAATTAATTGGTGGAACAACTTGGCTTCAAAAGTTATAAATGCTCCATCACTGGAGGTTTTTAGGAAGAGATTGGACAACCCAAAGGGTCTCCTCTTCAAGCAGGGAGTCGGGCTAGAAGACCTCCAAAGTCCCTTCCAATTCTGTTATTTTATTGGTCTACTGAAAACAGTGAAAATTTTACTTCGAAACTTGAACATTTTCCCACCCTGTCATATTTGTTCTACAAAACTATCTGTTCCACTCCAACCCGTAATCCAAGGTCTCCTCTAATACCTGCTGTATAATTATGGCTTCTCTTTTTGCAAAAGTCCACAAAATTAACAATTCTGAGACAATGAGACTCTCAGAACAAAGTGAAGGGAAGGAAGGTATTTATCAAAAAAATGTGTGGGTGTTATTGGCATTTATTGTCCTTCCAGAAGATGCTGTAGGTTGTGTTAGAGTCGTAATATCGTATCACAATCTTGTAGGAAGGTATCTCTAAACTCTTCCACTTGTTATTACAGTGAGCACAAAATTATGTTTCCTAAATCTTCTTGTTATTAGATAAAAGCTCGGGTCGTCTTTGAGCTGAATTTAACTCCTTGACCATGGAGCATCCTGAAGTTTTTTGTTACCAATTTAGGACATTCTAGTTGGTCCTTTAGACCAGGATTTCCTTGAGATCTTCCTTTCAGATCAACCAACCCACCATGGAAGAAGGCCCATTTGGAACGACGCTGCTGGTTGAACTAATGACTTCAAACAGAGAATCGAAGGACATCTGTCAGAGATGGTCTAGTCTAGTGGATTTTGCACTGAGCAGTGACATGGGCTAGATGCAGAGGTGGTATTCAGCCGGACCAGTGGACCAGTTCTGGAGATTTGGAGTAGTTCGGAGAACCGGCCAATCCCACCTCTGACAGGCCCCGCCAAGCCCCATCTCTTCTCTGCCTCCCATTGAGCTCCAACTGATTGGCTGGGTCTCCTTTGGTTGTCCTGCACAGGAGAACAGAGCTGGAAAGCAGGTTAGTGGGGTGAGGAGGGAAGGGGGATTTTGCAGCCTCCTTCTCCTGCCACGCCCACAAAGCCACGCCCACAGAAGCAGTAGTAAAAAGTTTGAATCCTACCACTGGCTAGCTGGCCTCCAAGGTTACATCCATCTCTATAATTCTCTATTTTAAGTCACAGAATCTAACTCTGTTCAACATTTCATTTCGTGAAATGTAGAAAAAACAATTCATAAACAGTCCTTGGTAGAACTGAGCACGTGACCATGTTTTTCCTCAAATGGATTTGAAAGCATGGCAGACTAAACAAATGTACCAACAACAAAAATGGGTTTCTAATTTCTAAGAATAGAAAGACATTCAATTGGACCAAAGCTCTACCCAATCCATCACCCATTTTCTCATGGGCAGCAGTCAAAACACAGATGGGAAACCCACAAACCAGAAGGAACACAATAATAGCCACCAATGTGTATTCCCAGAAACTGATGTTCAAAAGCCTGTGGCTTCTAATTTGATTGTACCCATGTGTCCATCGTGACTTATGGCCAATACATGAGACACGAAACTAAATAAGGCACCAATGTTGACCTTCTAATGTTTCCTTCATCATAGCTACATCCTTCTAATGATTTATATCATCACATAATTGAAGAGGTCTCATTAGCAATTTTCTCAATGGATAGAACTTAATCTATCCATTAGATGGATTATCAAACAGCTTATTTCAGGTAAATATATCTCAAATAGGAATTTGATGATCCTCAGTTATATTAAATGGAGCTTCTTGTTGAATTCACAAATTATTTTGTTGAGGCTGTTTTTTATTTTCTCATTAGTTTCTTATCCAAAGGGAAATTAAATCTACTAGAATCTGTCCTCCTTAAATAAACCAAAAAACTATGAGTTCTAGTTCCACTTTTGACACAAAGCCAAGTGACTTTGGGACAGTCATTCTCTCCCAGCCCTCAGAAGCAGGCAGTGGCAAAGCATTTCCAAAAACCCTTGCCAGGTAATCATCAAGATCAAGACTGACTTGAAGACAAGAAAGAAGGAAGGGAGAGAGAAAGAGAAAGAAAGGAAGAAAGGAAGAAAGAAAGAAAGAGGGAGGGAGGGAGGAAGGAAGGAAGGAGAGAGAGAAAGAAGGAAGGAAGGGTGAAAGAGAGAGAAAGAAAGAGAAAGAAGGAAGGAGAGAGAGAAGGAAGGAAGGAAGGAGAGAGAGTAACAAGGAAGGAAGGGAAGAAGAGAGAGAGAAAGAAAAAGAAAGAAAGGAAAAAGAGAAAGAAGAAAGAAAGAGAAAGAAGGAAGAAGAGAGTAAGAAGGAAGGGAGGGAGAGAGAAAGAAAAAAGAAAGAAAGAAAAAAGAGAAAGAAGAAAGGAGAGAGAAAGTAGGAAGGAGAAAGAAAGAAGGAAGGAAAGGTGAAAGAGAGAGAGAGAGAGAAAGAAAAAGAAAGAAAGAAAAAAGAGAAAGAAGAAAGGAGAGAGAAAGAAGGAAGGAGAAAGAAAGAAGGAAGGAAAGGTGAAAGAGAGAATGAAAGAGCAACTTGTGTCCAGACATTGTGGGTGCTCTAGCATTGGAGGTTTTTAAGGTGAAATGGAAAACCATTTGTCCAGAATGCGATGCTCCTGGTTGAGAAGGGGGGTTGACTGGTCCGGTGGTTCTTAACCTGGGCAATATCGTCCCCCAGGGGGTGATTTCATTTTTCAGGGGGGCAAAGGAACGGAAGGGGGGGGTGATATGGAGGCGATGGAGCGAGAAGTTTGGGGGACACTTTTGAGACTTTTTTTAATACAGTGAACCACTCGCTATGTATCTGTCGAACAAAAACATCAGATCGCTCACTATTAGTGGATTGAACTTGTTTTAAAATGTTCTGTAAAAATTTTCTTTGTGTCTTTTTAACCCTTTTTACAGGGTGCATGAATTTTCCTCGAATCTTAATTTAGTTTCAGAGTTTTTGTCTTGAAATTCTTAGTTCCTGCACTGCAGTTTGTTCTTACGCCCTTTTTATATTTCTTTTTGCATCTTAAAATCTTAAAACTTTATATTTCTTTTTGCATTGTAATTTAATCATTAAATGTTACAGGTTTTTTTCGGGCATTTCATTTTCTTGCAATTGAATTTTGTTTTCAGTGGTCATTGCATTTAAGTGTCTTGAATAAATAAGATAATAATGAAACACTTGTTTCACAAAGTTTGGGAGTAAAGTGATGGGTGGCATCAGAATTTCTCAGAGAGTTGAGATATGGGGAAAAGACGGGAAATAAATTATTTGCATCGATATGTCCTGATGACAATTTTAAAGAAAACAAAAAACGTGTTTGCATAAATTGAAGAATTATTTCCTATGTTGTGATTGAGAGGTTATGTTGGGAAGGGAGGCGATGATAACTTCCTCAATGGCTCAAGGGGGCGATTCTTTCAAAAAGGTTAAGGACCACTGGACTAGAAGACCTCCAAAGTCCCTTTCAACTCTGTTCTTCTCTTATACCGATATCCTGATGCCTTAAGCCCATGTCACACTGCACCAACAGATGGAAAGAGGATGTAAAACGGAGAGAAACACTTGCTTTCCATTGGTTAACGCGATTCATCCATTCTGTACTCACTGCCTCCGTTTTGCTTCCTCTCTATCCGTCCAGCATCCGTCTATTGACATTTCATCCGTTCAAAAAGTTTTGAACTGCTCAAAACTTTTTGAGCGGAAAATGTATCCAACACATCTGTTCCGCATCCGCAACACATACGGGGAACATCTGTTCTACATCCGTCGTCATCCGTTATGCATCCGCTACATCCGCGAGGCATCCGTTGCACATCCGCGCAACTCAAATCCGCTCCAGTAGAAAGCGGACACAGGGAGGAAGCGGAACGGACGTGCAGCATTAGTAGCACGGACGGAGAAAGGATGAAAGTGGATTCAGCTCGCATAGAAAGCATTTAAAATGGAAAAAACGTCCGCAGAGGGGACCTATCTCAGATATTAAGGATGTCAAGAGGATGCCTAGAGGATGCAAAAGGACACCTAGTGGAAAACCTATATTGCCTGTAAAAAGGGGGAGCAACTCACCTGGATCTCACTTTCAGTCCAGCAGCCCTGCGGTGCAGACCTCTGCAGCCTTCATCTGCCTCTTGCTCTTCCACAGCATCCAGTCATCTCCACCATGGATCATCACACATGCCTTTTGGCAGCCACCATCATTCTGCAACAGTGCGAAGCCATCTACAGGTTCTTTCACCTGTTCTACGGGAAGAAAAGGAGGCGGCCAAGAAGTGTCTGGGTCCGAAGATGGATCGGGAGAAGAGCGGAGTATGGACTGTAGAACAAGCTAATGGTGGAGCTGAGGAACGAAGACCCTCGTGCATTCCAGAACTTCATGAGGATGCCGCCAGCCAAGTTTGATGAAGTTGTGGAACGGCTTACACCCAGGTTGACCAAGGCAAACATCAACTTCCGGCCCAGCCTGGAACCTGGGCTCAAGGTGGCACTGACTCTGCGCCACCTGGCCTCAGGGACCACCTACAGGAGCATGCAATACGGCTGGAGGGTGCCACACAACACCATCAGCATTGTGGTCAGAGAAGTGGTGCAGGCCATCATCGAAGAATACCTGCAGGAGCTCTTCCAGTGCCCCTCCACTGAAGAAGGATGGAAGAAAGTTGCAGAGCAGTGGTATCAGAGGTGGAATTTCCCCCATACCGTTGGAGCCATAGATGGGAAGCACGTGGCCTGCAAACCTCCAGCCAAGTCGGGGTCCACTTATTTCAACTCCAAGGGCTTCTTTAGCATTATCCTCTTCATCATGGTCGATGCTGATTACAAGTTCATGTACATCGATGCTTCAGGCAACGGCTCATCTTCAGATGCCCAAGTATACAACGCCAGTGACCTCAAGGAGGGGCTGGAATGCAACTTCATCATGGGCTTCCCAGATCCAGACCCCCTGCCCAACGACCCGCAAGATGTGCCCTACTTCATCGTGGGGGATGAGGCCTTCTCCCTCAGAACCTACCTCATGAAGCCATACACCTCCAAATGCCTCACCCATGAAGAGAGGGTCTTCAACTACAAGCTGTCCAGGGCAAGATGGGTGGTGGAGAACGCCTTTGGCATCCTGGCCAACAGGTTCCAGGTACTTCTCACCACCATGCAGCATCGCCCAGAGACCGTGAGGAGGATTGTGGAAGCTTGCTGCATCCTGCACAATCTCATGCGCACCCGATACCCAGTCTTGCAGAACAGGCTCGTGGACCTCCAACAAGGCAATGGGGACATGGAGCCTGGGGAATGGAGGCAAGGGTGAAACCTGATAGACACTGAGGATGTGCAAGGCCCCAACAGAGCCTCACATGAAGGGAAGAAGCAGCGCAACCTCCTGAGACACTGGTGCAACTCCCCAGCTGGAGCAGTGGAGTGGCAAGACAGGATAATAGATGATTAATGGATGCTTCCTTCAGCCTGTCTCATCACATGGATGAGATTGTGCCATGTATGTTGAGTGGCCCTACAATGAACAGGGCATTTAATAAAGAGTTGTGTTTATGTTGAAATGTGTTGATGAATGATTAAATTGTTATTGATAATAAAGGGCCATAGGTGTGGCAGCTGGGAGGGTGGGCCACACAGTCCCACTATGCTTGCACTGGAGGTTTATCAATCCCACAGCTATCTTAACCCATCCCAAAGGTATCCCTGCCCATCCCACAGCTATTACCCTTGCCACAGGTATCCCTGCCCATCCCACAACTATTACCCATGCCACAGGTATCCCTGCCCATCCCACAACTATCCTTACCCATCCCACAAGCATGCAAAGGCTTAAACCATTTCTAAAAGTTTCCATCAAGACTTTATTAACAAAAATAAATGAAGCAAGTGTGTGAAGCAAAGATAATCTTTATTTATAACAAGCTATAAAAGAAAAATGACCCAGGTCAAGTGTCCAAATAAAGTCTACAGGTTGCCACCCAGTCTCTGGCACTCTTCTCTGTCACTCAGAGGTGTGCCCAGTCTCAGGGGTGAAGGGTTCAGGGGCTGTGGAGGTGGCTGCTGCTGAGTGCTGGTCTGAAGCGCCACTGGGTTGCCTAGCCCTGAGAGGACAACAGGAGACGGTGTGTTGAGGAAGCTCTCAGACAGTTGGCTCAGTCCCATGATGTTGAGAGCTCCTTCCTCCATGCCATGGGGTGTCAGCCCCAGTACCGACGATAGATGTACTGAGGCCGGGCTTGGCTGTGGGGTGAAGGAAGGAGCAGTGTACTGGGGCTGTCTGGTCTGCAGCTGGGTGAGGACTGGCATGGGTGGCATTGGTGGCGTGGGTGGCATCGGTGGCGTCGATGGCAGCAGTGGCGTGGGTGGCATCGGTGGCATCAGTGGAACTGGTGGCAATGGTGGTGTACGATGAGTCTGTGCCTGGACTGGGAAGGGCTGCTGTCTGTGCTGCTGGACCTCCTGGTAGCCGTAGCCCTGGTAGGTGAGGGCCTGTGGGAAGCCTTGGAATGGGAGGGACATCACTTGGGGTGGAGGAGCAGACCTGGACTGGGTGGGAACAGGTTCATCTGGATCTGGAGGGTTGTGAAGCAGCTCGGTGATCCGGTCCTTCACCACCTGGTACTGGGGTTCCGACATGTCCATGAGGGTCTGGTTGACATAGGTGAGGAAGGGCTTGCAGTTGGAGGATGAGGAGTCGGTGTGTACCAGCTGAGAGAGGATATATATGCTGCTCCTGATGGTGTCTTTTATCTCCAGCAGGACAGTGTGGCTCTGCCCCTCCTGTCTGGCTCTCTGCCTTTCTGTGGAGGTGGAGCTGGGGGTGGATGCGGGTTGGACTGTGGTGGAAGTGCCATCTCCTTTCTCCCACTGCGCCAGGAAGTCCTCCACGTGCTCCGCCATGGTTAGAACAGCTGTCCGTGGGTTCTCCGTTGTGGCATGCTCCACAGACACCTGCCTGGAGACAGGAGCTGACTCTCGGCCAGAAGAGGACTGACTCTCAGCAGGCTCCCTGAGAGAGAGGGTTGTGAGAGGGGCTGCTCCTCGGTGGTGGACCTCACCCTCCAGGAAGCTGCACTTGGCCATGACGTAGGTCTCTCTGTCCGTCAGCTTGACCGCGGCCTGGCCAGATTTCTTGAGGTGCAGCTTCCCGTACCAGGTGTGCATGTGCTTCCATCAGCCGAGGAGCACCTCTAAAGTGTAGCCCAGGCTCTCTGCCTTCTCTCTCCAAGCAGCCTGCTTCCTTTTGGTGTCCCTATAGAGCCTGTGTCCCTTCCGCCATAGATACTCATTCTCTCTCAGCCACTCCACCACCTCATCCTCATGTTCCTCCTCGATGTTGTATTGCTTCCTCTCCCGTTCTCGTGTCTGCCTCTTCCTCCCTTTGGCAGGACCACATGGACCCTCATCAGAGGGGCTTCCAGGTTGTAGGGGCTGCTCCTCCATACCACCACCACCAGCAGCACCAGCAGGACCAGGATCATCATCAGCAGAGTAAGCACCATCAGCGCCAGCAGCACCAGCAGGACCAGGATCATCATCAGCAGAGTAAGCACCAGCAGCGCCAGCAGCACCAGTAGCACCAGCAGCACCAGCAGCACCAGCAGCACGAGCAGGACCATCAGGACCAGGAGCACGAGCAGGACCAGGAGCACCAGCAGGACCAGGAGCACCAGCAGCACCAACAGGACGAGGAGCAGCTTCAGCAGAGTAAGCACCAGCAGAAGCACCACCGCCAGAAGCAGCTTCAACAGAGTAAGCACCAGCAGAAGCACCACCGCCAGAAGCAGCATCAGCAGAGTAAGCACCAGCAGAAGCACCACCGCCAGAAGCATCATCATCAGCTCCTCCAGAAGCAGAAGCTGCAGAAGCCCCAGCAGAAGCAGAGTGGGGGCCAGGGGGTGGGAGGGTGGCCCTATCCCTCTTGCCAGGGCTGGCAGAAGATGGCTGAGGCTTTCTCTTCTTCCCCATGGTTGTGGGGTTGCTGGCTGGCAGGCAGGCAGGCTGGCAGGCAGGCTGGCAGGCAGGCAGGCAGCAAGGCTGGCAGGCAGGCTGGCAGGCAGGCAGACAGCAAGGCTGGCAGGCAAGCTGGCAGGCAGGCAGCAAGGCTGGCAGGCAGTCGATGTGTCTGGAAGCAGGTCTTTCCTCTGAATGGTGACCTGCTTGGGAGCTGCTTCCCTTTATATCTGCGGGGCTGATGCAATGCATCCTCCCCGCATGCGCAGTGAACGCTAGGCATCCGCTAGGCTTCCGCTGTGCATCCGCTTCATCTGCTTGGCTTCTGCTGTGCATCCGCTTCATCTGCTCGGCGTCCACTCTGCATCTGCTTTATCCGTTCTGCGTCCACTTTGCTGCTCTCCCCTGGAAGCCTTGCGGATGTGGCATCCGCTCCCATCTACTTCCATCCGCTGGGCTTCCGTGGAGCATCCGCTTTCCATCCGCCCTGCGTCCTCCCTCCGTCCATTCCTTTCCGTGTTGTCCACTCTGGTTATGCAAATTTTTGCCCCTTTTGAGAGTGGACAACAACGCATGGACAACAACGCATTTTTCTCGTCTGCTGTGTCCTTTTTACAAACATTTTGCATCCGTCGGCCAGTGTGACAGGGCCTTAAGTGGGATAGGAATTCAAGCAAGGAAGCCGTAGAGCATAGAATCATAAAGTTAGATCATCCAATACAAACCTGCATCTAATACAGAATTCATCAGAGCATGAAAAAACAAGCATTGAGCCTCGCGGTTAAGGAGCTGGGCTACAAACTAGGAGACATACATTCTAGTCCTGCCTTAGGGATGAATGTTGACTGGGTAACTTTGGGCCAAACTAGGTGAGTTCTAGTCCCATCTTAGGTATGAAAACCACTGGATGGTTTTGGGGCCAGTCCCTCTCTGTTAGCTCAACCCATCTCACAGAGTATTGCAGGGAAAATAGGAAGAGGAATGAGTGTTTGGTAGGTTTTCTTCCAACTCTATTATTCTGTATTTTGGTATTTTGCTTCTCTCCCCTACCAAGGTCTTCTGTGCTGCCCCATGATGGCAGGAGGGTATTTCTGGGAAGGATGAGCGGAGAACATCAGGAGGGCATGCCAAGATTATCTATTGCCAGCAGGCATCCCAAAGACTTCAGGTCATTCCAGCTGCCCAGTTAAAGTGAAGGCAGCTATATTGGGAAAAGTAATCTAGAAATGTGCTGGAGGCAGATGACCACTTTAATGACAAAAGTTTCAGTTTTGTGAGGGAAAAATCAGTAATAAACCTCTTCTGTATTTTTACTAGGAAAACCCCACATGGCTAGAAAATGTAAATTATTCCTTCAGTAAATTACTCACTAAAAATGATACAGCCTTTCTTAATAGCTAGAAATGCAATTAGCCGGTGGGATCATTGACCGTTTGTCCCACAACCCTTTGACCGGGATGATATAAGGTCTCCTACCTTGACCAAAAGGTTGGACTAGATGACCTCAGAAATCTCTTCCAGCCCTAAGATTCTATGTCCTGTATTCTATCATTCAAAAAAGCCAAGACAGTTCTAGGCTGCATTTAACAGAGGGATAGAATCACATGAAGTGTTAATAGCACTTTACAAAGCCTTGGCGAGATCACACTTTGCCCACCACATTGATGATCAAAAAGATGTGGAGACTCTAGAACAGAGGTCCCCAAACTTGGCAACTTTAAGACTTGTGGACTTCTGGCTGGGGAATTCTGGGAGTTGAAGTCCACAAGTCTTAAAGTTGCCAAGTTTGGGGACCTCTGTTCTAGAAAGAGTGCAGAGAAGAGCAACAAAGATGATGAACATAATTTAATGAAAAGAAGGACTTGGAGTGACACGATAGCAGACTTTCGATATCTCAGGGGCTGCCCCAAAGAAGAAGGAGTCAATCTATTCTCCAAAGCACCAAAAGGCAGGACAAGAAACAATGGGTGGAAACTCATCAAGGAGAGAAGAAACCTAAAACCAAGGAGACATTTCCTGACAGTGAGAACAATTAATCAATGGAACAACTGGCCTCCAGAAGTTATGGATGCTCCAACACTGGAAGTTTTATTTTAGAAAAGATAGGACAATCATTTGTCTCACACAAGGTTTCCTGCCTGAGCAGGGGCGTAGATTAGAAGACCTCCAAGTCCCTTTCAATTCTGTTATTCCATACCTGGTGGCAACATGGTAAAGCTGAACAAAGTTAAAGTAATCCAGCATGGATTTCTATAGGAATGAACTGGAACAATTAGTTGTTGTTTTTGAAAGACCAAAAATAGGCCAAACACGATGCAAAGGATAGAACTGAAAAAGAGAGGTTGTTTTGAAGAAGCTTTGTGCAAAGAAGCAAAACTTAGAAATATTTACATTTGAAGAATGCAAAACTGATCTGGAGTCTTTTTAAAGCATACACTGGGGAAAATTTACGTTTAGAAGACAAACCAGGAATATTTGTCTTTCAAATGGTTCATATCATGCAAAGCTGTATATACCGAGGCTCTCTATATTAACAAAAGTCACCAAAGACAAATAGAGAAAGATTTCTCAATGCATTCAAAAATTTAAACAAGCATTCGACTGGAAGGAATAGGTTCATATTTTCAAATCTGCAAAATGAACCAGATTTATACTCATCTCTATCTATCTATGCCTTCCAAGCCTGGGAACAATGAAAATTTTACTTCAAAACTTTAACGTTTCCTGACCTTATTATATTTGCTCTACAAAGCTATCTTCTATCTCACAGTAATCCAAGGTCTCCTCCAATTGAATAAAAAAAATGAGGACTGTTGCTAAATGCCAACAAAAAGATATGGAGATCTCCAATTCTTCTACCATCTTGGGGATATCTCGATTTTTGCAGTCAAGATAGCTCACCCTTATTGATCTGTGTTTTTCCCCCATTCTTGTTATCTTCACAAGCAGGGTCAAAAGGAAGCAGAGAAATCTCTTTTCCTGGAAAGAAACCTGATTATTAAGATCCAATTCTCTATGCTGAAGCCACAAAAAAGGATTAGGGGACTGGAGGCTAAAACATAGGAAGAATGGTTGCAGGAACTGGATATGTCTAGTCCAATGAAAAGAAGGACTAGGGGTGACAGGATAGGAGTTTTCCAATATCTCAGGGGCTGCCCCAAAAGAAGAGGGAGTCAAGCTGTTCTCCAAAGCCCCTGAAGGCAGGACAAGAAGCAATGGGTGGAAACTGATCAAGGAGAGAAGCAACTTAGAACTGGGGAGGAATTTCCGGAAAGTGAGGACAATTAATCCGTGGAACAACTTGCCACCAGAAGTTGTGGCTGCTCCAACACTGGAAGTTTTTAAAAAGAGATTGGAGAATCATTTGTCTGAAGTGGTGTTGGGTTTCTTGCCTAAGCAGGGGGTTGGACTAGAAGACCTCCAGGGTCCCTTCCAACTCTGTTGCTCTATTCTATTCTATTCTTATGCTAAGTCATAGCTACAGCTCTTCCTGCCTGCCTGCCTGCATTCATTTCCCTAGCCTTCAATCATTAGAGGATTACTTTTGTTGTAGGGGATGGGAAAAATGTATAGGAGGTCATCTTAATTTTACTTTAAGGGAAGAGATAGGACATCCATATTTTCATTATGCTATTCTGAGAATCAAAGGATTTCCTCCTTCCTTTTGATTTGAGAGCTGTTTTCCCTCTTCTAAGATGCTTTCATTGTCATCTTCATCAATTGCTGATCTGGCCATCCACTATGCCAGATCAGACTAAATAGTGTGGTTGGGATTCTTCTTCCTGAATCATTTATTTCTAAGGATAGGTCCATTGTTCTTGAAGGTAGAACAGAGATGGTCTTCAAATGTTTGGTTCCTTGTTGGAGAAGGGTGCAGAACAGTGGTGGGATTCAGAAATTGTTCACTACCAGTTCTGTGGATGCGGCTTGGTGGGCGTGACAGGGGAAGGATACTGCAAAATTTCCCTTCCCTCCCCCCTGCCCACTAACCTGCTTTCCGGCTATGTTCTCCTGTGCAGGGCAACCAAAGAAACCCAGCCGATCAGCTGGGACTCAATGGGAGGCAGAGAAGAGATGGGGTTGGCTGGTTCTCCAAACTACTCCAAATTTCCACGACTGGTTCTCCAGAACTGGTCCAAACCAGCTGAATACCACCTCTGCTGCAGGAGAAAAAGAGGACCTTGAAATCCTCAGGTTTCCAAAATAGAAAATAACTGAGAATTCATAGTGTGGCATCAAAATCACTTGGATATCTCAGGATCCTCACTGAGGGAAAATACTCAGATGAGGATGTTATTAATGATGATGATGTTACCCATTCAATCATATTTGACTGACTGACTGACTGACTGACTGACAAGGGAAGAGCAATAGAAATGATTAGAGGACTGGAGGCTAAAACATACGAAAAACTGTTGCAGGAACTGGGTAGGTCTAGTCTAATGAAGAGAAGGACTAGGGGTGCATGATAACACTCTTCCAATACTTGAGAGGCTCCTACAAAGAGGAGGGGATCAAACTTTTCCAAAGCACTAAAAGGAAAGACAAGAAGCAGCAGATGGAAGCTAGTCAAGGAGAGAAGAAACCTAGAACACAGGAGAAATGTCCTAATGGGGAGAGCAATCAACCACTGGAACAGCTTGCCTTCAGGAGTTGTGAGCATCACTGGAGGCTATAAAAAGGTATTTATCTGAAATGGTATAGGGTCTCCTGCTCGAGCAAGGGGTTGGGCTAGAAGACCTCTGAGGCTCCTTCCATCTCTGTTATTCTGTGTTCTATGATTCTACGAGTGAGGTCTCTACACCTCTCAAGCCCATGTCACACTGCCCAATGGATGCAAAAAGGACACAGCGGACGAGCAAAATGTTCCATCCATTGTTATCCGCTCTCAAAAGGGGCAAAAATTTGCATAACCGGAGTGGATAACACGGATGGGGGGAGGATGCAGGGAGGATGCAAAGCGGGTGCGGAACGGAAGCCCAGCGGATGGGAGCGGATGGGAGCAGATGGGAGCGGATGGCACATCCGCAGGGCTTCCGGGGGACCTCAGTGAAGCGGACGTGGAACGGAAAGAGTGGATGCCAAGCGGATGCCAAGCGGATGAAGCAGATGCACAGCGGATGCACAGCGGATGCACAGCGGATGCACAGCGGATGCACAGCGGAAGCTGAACGGATGCCTGGCGTTAATTGTGCATGCAGGGAGGATGCATTGCGTCAGCCCCGCGGATATAATGGAAGCAGCTCGGAAGCAGGTCGCCATTCAGAGGAAAGACCTGCTGCCGGACACATCGACTGCCTTGCCTGCCCTGCCTGCATGTCTGCCTGCCAGCCTTGCTACCAGCCTTGCTGCCAGCCTTGCTGCCAGCCTCCCTGCCAGCCTCCCTGCCAGCCTTGCTGCCAGCCTCCCTGCCAGCCTTGCTGCCAGCCTGCCTGCAAGCCTTGCTGCCTGCCTTGCTGCCTGCCTTCCTGCCAGCCTTGGTTCATGTCTGCCTGCCAGCCTTCATGCCAGCCTTGGTGCCTGCCAGCCTCCCTGCCAGCCAGCAACCCCACAACCATGCAGAAGCACAGCAAGCCTCAGCCATCTGCTGCCAGCCCTGGCAAGAGGGACAGGGCTACCATCCTGCCCCCTGGCCCTCACTCTGGGGCTTCTGCAGCACGGGCTCACTCTTCTGGGGCTGCCGCTTCTGCTGCTTCTGCTTCTGGAGGAGCTGATGACAAGCACTCCAGCACCAGCCACCTCCACAGCACCTGCACCCTTCACCCCTGAGACTGAGCGACCAAGAGGAGTGCCAGAGACTCATTTTTGTCTTATAGCTTGTTGTTAATAAAGTCTATTTTTGATTCACACACTTGCTTCATTTCTTTTTTTTTATAAAGTCTTGCTGGAAACTTTTAGAAATGGCTTAAGCCTTTGCATGCTTGTGGGATGGGTTAAGATAGCTGTGGGATGGGTTAGGATACCTGTGGGATGGGTACTAGCTGTGGGATGGGTTAGGATAGCAGTGGGATAGATAAACCTCCAGTGCAAGCATAGTGGGACTGTATGGTCCACCCTCCCAGGTGCCACACCTATGGCCCTTTATTATCAATAATAATGTAATAATTATCCACACATGTCAACATAAACACAACTCTTTATTAAACGCCTTGTTCATTGTAGGCCAACCAAACATACATGGCCCAATCTCATCCGTGTGATGAGACAGGCTGAAGGAAGCACCCATTAATCATCTATCATCCTGTCTTGCCACTCCACTGCTCCAGCTGGGGAGTTGCACCAGTGTCTCAGGAGGTTGCGCTGCTTCTTCGCTTCATGTGAGGCTCTGTTGGGGCCTTGCACATCCTCAGTGTTGATCAGGTTTTACCCTTGCCTCCATTCCCCAGGCTCCATGTCCCCATTGCCTTGTTGACGGTCCACGAGCCTGTTCTGCAAGACTGGGTAGCGGGTGCGCATGAGATTGTGCAGGATGCAGCAAGCTTCCACAATCCTCCTCACGGTCTGTGGGCGATGCTGCATGGTGGTGAGAAGTACCTGGAACCTGTTGGCCAGGATGCCAAAGGCGTTCTCCACCACCCGCCTTGCCCTGGACAGCCTGTAGTTGAAGATCCTCTCTTCATGGGTGAGGAGTCTGGAACTGTAGGGCTTCATGAGGTAGGTTCTGAGGGAGAAGGCGTCATCCCCCATGATGAAGTAGGGCACATCTTGCGTGTCGTTGGGCAGGGGGTCTGGATCTGGGAAGCCCACGATGAGGTTGCCTTCCAGCTCCTCCTTGAGGTCACTGGCGTTGTATATCTGGGCATCGGAAGATGAGCCGTTGCCTGAAGCATCGATGTACATGAACATGTAGTCAGCATCGACCATGGCAAAGAGGATGATGCTGAAGAAGCCCTTGGAGTTGAAATAAGTGGACCCTGAGCTGGCTGGAGATTTGCAGGCCACGTGCTTGCCATCTATGGCTCCAACGGTGTGTGGTAAGTTCCACTTCTCATACCACTGCTCTGCAACTTTCTTCCAGCCTTCTTCAGTGGAGGGGTACTGGAGGAGCTCCTCCTTGTATTCTTCGATGATGGCCTGCACCATTTCTCTGACCACAATGCTGATGGTGTTGGATGGCACCCTCCAGCCGTACTGCATGCTCCTGTAGGAGGTCCCTGAGGCCAGGTGGCGCAGAGTCAGTGCCACCTTGAGCCCAGGTTCCAGGCTGGGAGGGAAGTTGGTGTTTGCCTTGGTCAACCTGGGTCTCAGCCGCTGCACAACTTCCTCAAACATGGCTGGAGGCATCCTCATGAAGTTCTGGAATGCCCGAGTGTCTTCGCTCCTGAGCTCCACCATCAGCTTGTCGTAAAGTACGTACTGTGCTCTTCTGGTGAACCATCTTCGGATCCAGACTCTTTTTGGGTGGCTCCTTTTCTTCTTGCAGTAGAGTTCACAGAGCCTGCAGATGGCTTCGCACTGTTGCAGAACGATGGTGGCTGCCAAAAGGACTGTGTTACGATCCACGGTGGACATGACTGGATGCTGTGGAAGAGGAAGAGGCAGATGAAGGCTGCAGAGGTCTGCACCACTGGGCTGCTGTTCTGAAAGTGAGATGCAGGCGAGTTGCTCCCCCTTTTTATAGGCAGTATAGGTGTCCCTTTGCATCCTCTAGGCATCCTCTAGGCATCCTGCAGACATCCTTAATATCCGAGATAGATCCCCTCTGCGAACGTTTTTTCCATTTTACACGCTTTGTTTCCGTTCTGCATCCGTTCCGCTTCCTCCCTACGTCCGGGCGGATGGAGTTGCACGGATGCGCAGCGGATGCTAAGCAGATATAGCGGATGCGTAACAGATGTGTAACGGATGTGTAGCAGATGCAGAACGGACGAACTGGATACATTTTCCGCGCAAAAGTTTTAGGTAGCCCAAAACTTTTGGAGCGGATGAAACATCCATAAACGGATGCTGGACAGATAGAGAGGAAGCCAAACGGAGGCAGTGAGTACAGAACGGATACATTGTGTTAATCAATGGATGGCAAGCTTTTTTGTCCGTTTTACATCCTCTTTGCATCCGTTGGTTCAGTGTGACAGTGGCTTTCTACTATTTCTGTGCTCTGGCTGATGTCACCTTTGATGGTGTCCAGCCACCATGTTCTTTGGCAGCCTGGTTTTTTTATGACTGCTAACTCTTCCAAACATAAAAGTCTGTAAAGATTCTCCATCCTCCAGGTCCTGGATGTCCAAAAAGTGCTTTTTCAGGAGGCAAGTGGACTTTCTTGTTTTTCTTTTGAAGACATTTCACTTCTCATCCAAGAAGCTTCTTCAGGTCTGACTGGATGGTGGAGGAAGGGAAGGATTGATGCTTCTTGCAGACAGCTGGTCATTTGCATCTTTTTAGAAGGCTGTTGAGGCCACCTGGGGGTTTATCTGTGCCCTCAGCGTCACCTGAGTAGTGCAAATGGTTCCTCTAGTCTGCAATTTAATACATCATTCCATCCTCTTCCAAACATAATTGTTTTCTCCAGCAATTATTGGAAATGTCCAGAGGAGTGCAGAGAAGAGCAGAAAAGATGATGAAGGGACTGGAGACTAAAATATATAAAGAACGGTTGCAGGAGCTGGGTATGTCTTGTTTAATGAAAAGAAGGACTGGGGTGACATGTTAGCAGTTTTCCAATATCTAAGGGGCTGCCATGAAGAAGAGAGGGTCAACCTATTCTCCAGAGCACCTGAAGGCAGGACAAGAAGCAACGGATGGAAACTCATCAAGGAAAGAAGCAAGAACTAATGAGAATTTTTTCTGACAGTGAGGACAATTAACCAGTGGAACAACTTGCCTTCAGAGGTTGTGGATGCTCCATCACTGGAGGTTTTTAAGAAGAGATTGAATAACCCTTTGTCTGCAATGGTGTAAGGATTCCTGCCTGAGCAGAGGGTTGGATTAGAAGACCTCCAAGGTCCCTTTCAACTCTTGATTATTCTGTAAAATCATGATAACATCTGGAAATGGTTCAAGATTGCTGTGTCACAATGTCTTCCATGAATTTTTTTTGAGGTGGGATGGCCAGTCATGTCTCATATCACCCTCTTCCCTGCTTCAGAATGAATAGAGCTCTGATCTCATCTCAGTTGGAGGCTCAAAGCAAGATCTTCAATAAATACATACAGCTTTCATCATGATATGAAATAATCTAAGTCTCACGGCTCTGAAAACAAAGTACTTTGTTCTTTGAGTTGTTTTTTTCTCCCTTTAGCCTGGTCCTTGCCATAATGATAAATTTCTGGATGATAACACGACAGAGCGAAGATGGTAGCTCACCCTGCAGCAAACGTAGCAACCCTTTTCCTATTAAAATGATCAAAGCAAGGCTAATAAGCTTAGGGTCCCATCTGATTGCTAGGATATTTGTTAATTTCTATTCGGCGTTTTGAAATGGCATTTCGGGGCCGATAGGAATTAGAACTAGCACAAGAAAGTGCTTTGAAACAATGGCTAATAGGCATTTTCCCCCCTACATTCCTTTTGCTTTTTCTTTGCAAGAATTGAAAACTACATGAGGTTCACGTTATTTGCCTTTGGGCCTTTGGATGTGTTTAATACTAGTAGTGGAGCTATCTCCTTGGGCTAAGCATGGTTGATAGCTCTTCATTTCATCAGCAACCGATTCCTGCTTTCCCGTTTCAGAATTTTCACTGTGCAACAAGAATTTGGCTTATTAGTTTGGAACTGATTTGTTTTTCTTTCTTTCTTTTATGTATTTGTATGCTGCCTTTATTATTTCTAACAAACAACCCAAGGCAACCATCATAGTCAACATATCTTTCTCCTCCTATTTTCCCTCACAACAACAACCCTGTGAGCTGGACTGCGCTGAGAGAGAGAGAGAGAGTGACTGGCCCAAAGTCACCCAGCTGGCTTTCATGCCAAAGGCGGAACTGGAACTCCCAGTCTCCTACTTTCTAGCCTGATGCCTTAACCACTGTATCAAACCAGGTTATTTTAAAAGACGAATTTTGAAGACGTTACTGCAGAGGTTTTTTAAGACTAAAAACCAGCACCAATAAACTTCAACCATTCAGACTCCCAGGCAAAGCTGTCACTCGACAGAGCAGATTGGCTATCCCGAATGACAACTGTTCTGCTGCTGAGAAGATTGCTAACTTATTAATGTTGTCACTCAGTCGCTAAGTGGTGTCCGACTCTTTGTGAACCCAGGGTCCACACCACACCAGGTCCCCCTGCCCTCCCTTGTCTCCCAGAGTTTGCCCAAATTCATCTTAGCAGGCAACTTCTGCTGAGTGCCAGCTGCCTGCAATTTGGCAGTTCGAATCTCACCAGGCTCAATGTTGTCTCAGCCTTCCCTCCTTCTGAGGTGGGTCAAATGAGGACCCAGATTATTGGGGGCAACAGGTTGATTCTGTAAACCACTTAGAGAGGGCTGGAAAGCACCGTGAAGTGGTAGATAAGTCTAAGTGCTATTGGTGTTCCTTCCTTCCTTCCTTCCTTCCTTCCTTCCTTCCTTCCTTCCTTCCTCTCTTAATTCCCTTTCTCATTCTCCTTCCTGGTGGCACAGTGGTTAGAAAGCAGTATTGCAGGCTAATTCTGCTGACTGTCAGCAGTTCAATCCTGACCAGCTCAAGGTGGACTCAGCCTTCCTTCCTTCCAAGGTGGGTAAAACGAGGACCCAGATTGTTGGGGGCAAGAGGCTGACTCTGTAAAACTGCTTCGAGGGGGCTGGGAAGCACTATGAAGCGGTATATAAGTGCTATTGCTGTTGCTATCTTCGTTGCATTGATGACATATAGAACCATCTCATCCTATGCTGTTCCCTTCTCCTTTGGCCTTCCCTCTGTGTTCAGTTAGTAGCACAGTTGTAAAGTGAATCCGGCTTCCCCATTGCTTATCGGAAGGTTGATCACATGACCCCATCCACATCATAAATGAGTCCATTGCCAAGCACCTGAAGTTTGACCATGTGACCATGGGGATGCTACAACGCTCGTAAGTGGACCAACGGTCATAAGTGGTTGTAAGTTAAACAGTTTTTTTTAAATTGCCGGTGTAACTTCAGACGGTCACTAAAGGAACGGTTGTCAGCCGAGGAGTAGCTGTATCCTAATATAACATAAATCCAAAACATTCAGCTGGTAAATAAAATCTTCTTTGACTTATGCAGCCAAAGAGTTGGTTTCAAAAATTCTATTGCCTTTTAGGAGTCTTTCTGGTGTCCATGCCAGCAATTAACAAGGAAAAAAATGGCAGTTTTCCTAGTTCCATTAGCACTTTCTAGAAAAAATAAACTCCAGCTCAGATGTCACAAGCACCAGGGAGAGAAATTTGCAAAATACACACCCATCTAAACTGACCTGTTTGTAAGGTTCACTGCAATTGTATGAGCCTAACATATCTGCTTTGCTACACTAAAAGCTTGGCCGATTTGTCTTCTCCCTTTGGGAGAGTTTGACTCTCTTTTTCCTCCAAATGAATGTTTATTTTATTTTATTTATTTATTTGTGTGTGTGTGTGTGTGTGTGTGTGCATAGCATCCTATGTACTAGCATTCTGTCAGTATGTGAGATAGTTGAGGGCTCTTGAGAAACTGAAAGAGTGCTTGCTGTGTGAGCAAGGAGGAGACAGCAAGGAGCCTGGGCGTGGCTTAGCTCAACTGTTCTGTACTAAAGCTGCTTGCTACTGCTGTGAAACTAAAACTGAAACTCCTCTGATTGTGTTTTTACATTTGGAACAGATTTCTTTTCAGGTCGGGAGGGGGAGTAGAACTCCTTAGCATCAAGAGCATGTTAATAATAATAATATAGGAAATTCTAATGCTCTGATGGTCATTTCGAAAAATCCTTTCTTAGTGAGCCCCTAGAAGCCAAGAGGAACATAGATGCCAAATTTCAAGTTTGTGGCCTTTATGGTTCTAGGGATTTTGTGATGATGCCTGAGGGGTATTTCGCTTTTATATACATAAATATGAAATCCCTGTTGTGAACATGTTTGACCAGCGCCTTTCTAAACTGTGAATAAGCACATCTGCTTATTTTGGAACAAACTTTCGCAGCCCTTCAGTCGTGAGAAACCAATGACCGTGGCATGATAATCTCTTTATCAACCCGTCACTTCTTTTTTTGGGGTTTGAATTTCAAAGAAATGGGGTTGCATTTTTAAAAAAGATTTTTTTTTTCCTTTAACCGGCCGAGGAACAAAGTGATTTTTCCATTTGTTTGTTTGTTTCTTTGTTGGCTTTTTAGCTTGTTCTTTCCATTTGTTCCAGCTATGCTCAGGTCCTTTCAAATTATCAGAAAGTACGATAGTCCTCGAATTACGACTGCAATGGAGACCAACATTTCTGATGCTAAGTGAGACAGTTGTTAAGTGAACTTTATCCCGCTGTGCATTGTATTTTCATTCTGTCTTTTTGGCTCTCTGGAGTTTTTAGTTGTGACAGTATCTCCTTATTTTCTAACCCACCCAGAGTCTTGCCATTGCAGCCCGATATAAAGCTGATAAATAAATAAATGAAATGATCCAAACTCAGCTTTAAATGTGAATAGAGAAGTGGATATGGGTGGTCCTCGAATTACGACAACAATTGAGCCCAATTTGTTCAGTGATTTTCACCCTATTTTACAACCTCTAACCATACCTGGGAAGTTGAAATTTTGCACACTCTTTGGTACTGTTTTAGTTTTATAATAAATACCAACCTTCTGCAGATTGGAGATTCTCAGCCATCAGTCCTAGTTGTCCCAAACGTGATTTTTCAGGAAGCAATTGGACTTTCTTTGTTTTTTTCTTTTGAAGTGGCTTCACTTCTCATCCAAGAAGCTTTTTCAGCTCTGACTGGATGGTGGGGAATGGAGGGATTTATATTCCTTGCAGAGAGCTGGTCACTTGCATCCTTTTAGAGCAGTGGTCAGGGACCACTGGTGGTCTGTGAGAAAATGATGGTCCGCAGAGAAATGTCATCCCCAAAGCAATTAATTTAGGCTGTGCAGGAACACAAGGCTGCACTGCCCACATGGCCCCACAGGAACACTAGGCTTGCATTGCAAATAACACAAAGTAGTGAGGGGAGAAGGGGAACTTGCCCCTCTTACCTGGCATGCCTGGCCTGGCCACCAGGCTGCTTCTTTCTGCTTCTTTCTTCTTCTGCTTTTGTTTGCACACAAGGGAAGCACCCAAAGTCTTTCTTTCTCTCCCACAAACTCTGCCAGAAATGAGTCTTTGGGACCCTGCAAGGCCTCCTGCTCCAAGTGGCTGCGCCGGCAAAGACTCCTCTCTGGTGGAGTTTGGGGGAGAGAAAGAAAGACTTCTGCTGCTTCTGCTGCTTTCCTTGCATGGAGCCAATAGTGCCTCTCTCTCTCTCTCTCCCTCCCCCCCCCCCCCCCCCCCCCTCCACGGGGGCGGGGGGGGGTCCCCGTGTATACCAAATAAAGAATGATCGATCGGTAGGACAAGGGGATAGGGAATTTTCCTGCAGACTTTTTTTGGGGATTTTCCCAGGATCTCTGGTCCACGGGATTTAAAATTATGAGTTTGGTGATCCCTGAGGTCCAAAAGGTTGGTGACCCACTATTTTAGAGGGTTCTTGAGGCCACTTGGAGCTTTATCTGTGTCCTTAGGTCACCTGAATAGTGTAAATGGTTCCTGTAGTCTGCAATTTTTCCTTCGGGAGCCCCTTCCTCCTCCCACACCATTCAAGGAGGGTTCATCCCTGTTGAGATAATTCCCCGTTAGGAGAATGAGTGCATAAAAGGAGACATATTTTGAGAGAAGTGTTTGAAGAATACACACACATATTGCAACTGCAATACTTTCCAACAGAAGGAAACAGAGATATACTCACGCTCTCTTCTGAGACTAAGACTAAACAACCCAGGTTTCTGGCTCCATCTTATGGCCATTTGAGTAACCACACCCAATTGGAGTTTTTAGCATGCTCTTAAAGAGACAGTTTTAAAATGTCTATCCTGGCTTATATATTTCTAACCCAAATATCTGTTAAGTGACTTATATGCCTAACATAGTCCCCTTTTGGGTAAGATAATATATACAACCTTACATTCTAAGTCCATAATCTTCACAACCAGTCTTATGCTTTATAGAGCCTTGGGCCTTTGTAAAATGATCTGCTATATTGTTTTCTGACATACAGTATTCTAGCTTAATCATCTTACTTTGCACACGTTGTCTCACATTTAAATATCTTAAATCTGTGTGTTTCGTTCTTGTTTTAACAGCAATATTTGAAGCCACCTGTATTGCTGATTGGTTATCTTCGTAAACAATAGGATCTGTTACATTAATTCCCATATCAATTAATAATTGCTTATACAAAACTAAATCTGTACATAATAAACACAAACATGAGAATTCAGCCTCCATTGTTGACAAACTTAGATGTTTCTGTCTAATAGATCTCCATCCAATCAATGCTTTTCCCAATAATACAGCAATACCCGATGTAGATTTTCATGTATTTATGTCTGTAGGAAAACTTGCATCAGCATATGTAGTCAAATTCAGTTCATCTTTTGGTTCCAAATACAATGCATTTTGCATTGTTTGTTTCAAATGTCTAACACACGTTTTGCAGCTTGCCAGTGCCTTTCAATTGACTCAGCATGAAATCTTGCTAATTGATTAATACTTTATGCAATATCTGGCCTTGACCAATTACTGAGATAAGATAAATTACCAATCAAAGACTGATAAATGTTCTTATCAAAAACAGGACTTTGAACATCACTATGGCTAAACTCCTGGCTCATTGGTGTTTTAGCTGGTTTGTAAAATTCCATGTTAAAAATTTTTAGAAATTGGTTAATTTTATCTGCCTGTGGGATCTTGTATCCTCCTCTAGTTCTATCTATCTTTAAACCAAGGTATTGTTTAATTTCTCCTAACTGTTTTATCTTCAATTTATTTTCCAATAGTGGAATTATCTCAGTAGCTTCTTGTTCAGTTTTGGTGATTAATGCTATGTCATCAGTAAATAACAACAATAATGAAATCATACCATTACTTTCTCTTTTAAACAAACATGGATCAGCCATGCCAGCTACAAAAAACCTATCTTAGTTAATTCTTTAACTATACATTGGTTCCACTCATATCCTGATTGTTTCAAACCATAAAGACTCTTTTTCAATTTCCAGCAATCATTATCATCTTTGATACCTAAAGGTTTCTTTAAATATATAGTGTGTTGCAACGGTGCATACAGATAAGCTGTCTCTACATCCAAATGATTTACAATATATTTCTCCTGAGCTGCCCTCACTAATGCTGCCCTTTATGTAGTAGCCTTCAGACTAGGTGCAAACACCTCATCATAGTCATTTGCTGTCTGATTGAACCCTTGTGCTACTAACCTGGCTTTATGGGAAACAGTCCCATCCACACCTGTCTTCAGTTTATATATCCATTTGCATCCTATGGCATGTTTACCTGGTGGTAAGTTAACATTTTCGTAGACATCCAGTTTTTTTAAAGATTCCAGTTCCTTATCCATTGCTTTCTGCCAAGCAGCCTGATCCTTAGCAGGATACAGTTTTAGTTCACTATAGTTACTTGGAACTGTATTCACTTGGCATACAACACTAGCCTGATATCTATCAGGTGGTCGTGTTACTCGGGTTGAACGTCTTGGTAATACAGGGCTTACTGTTGGACTTTCCTGTGCCACCTGCTCCTGTTCTCCTATTACCCCCTGTTCTTACTCTTTAATGGCTATTTGTTGTTTACTGATATCATCCTTAGGAATTATTTGGGTGTCAATAATAATATCATTGCTGGATTCCTGTTCCAGTTTATCCCATCCAACGTGCTCAAGAAATTTTGCACTAGCACTACAGTAAACATGAGCTGTGCCTTGATCCCAAAATCTAAATGATCTATGGTTTGCCTCATAACCCACAAAAAATAACTTCTTAACCCTATATTGCCCTTTCAATCTTACTTGTGAGGGAATATGCACCCATGCTGGAGCTCCAAACGTGTGTAAATAACTTAAATTTGGCTTTCTGCCATGCCAACGAGTGAATGGTAATTCTCCAGTTGTTATATTTACGACGTTGTTTAAAACATGGTTGCTACACATTATGGCTTCACCCCACAGTGTTTTAGGTAAACCTGAATCAGATAACATAATACGAGCCATGGCTTGTAATGTTTGCCCTCTCCCTTGTACAAACGAGTTATGTTGTGGTCTGTAAGGTGCAGAACGTTTATGCTCAACACCAGCCAATTTCAGCATCGCTTGGAATCTTTTGTTAATAAATTCAGTCCCATTATCAGTTATTAAAGTAATTACTTTACTTTTCATTTTTCTCTCAGCAAACCTTAGCCAGTTAAAGAAATGTTGGAATGTTTCTGTTTTGTTCTTCATAAGATAGCAGAAACCGTATCTTGAGTAATGGTCCATAATACTCAAAATATAACAGGCACCTCCTAAACTTGGTTTCTTAGGACCAATTATGTCAGCAAACACAGCCTCTAAAGGTTCTTTGGCCTTAAACCCATTTAGTCTGTTTGCTGGAGTAACCTTACTCTTTTCTTGACTACAAGCATTACAGTGTAAATACTTGCTACAGGGTTTCAATTTTACTCCCTCTGCCAGTTCAACAGTTTGTTTGAGCATTTTGAAATTAATGTGCCCTAGACATCTATGCAGTAAATGTATACATTCATCATGTGGCTTAATATTGTTATAAACTGAGTTAGCCATCTTCAACTGGTCATCATGTATCACATATAAATCATTTTTAAAGTTGCAGTAACATTTTACCTTCTTTCTCTATTATACAGTTATCTCACCTAAAGGTTACTACATAACCAATATTAACTAAAACCCTTACCGATAACAAATTAAATTTCAGTTTTTGTACATATAGTTAAATGTTCGTTTATACAAGAACAATATGCAGTACCTTCACCTGATGTGTTCATCTTCCATCCATTTGCCAATGATGCACGTTGTTTACTTGTGGACATCTTTGCAAACCTTTTTCTAGCTTTAGTAATGCACTGTGATGCTCCACTATCAACAACCCACAAATCATGGTTTACAGTTGAATTGCTAGACAAGCTAAACTAACATTCTTCTTGGCCTTCTGGTGTTTATCAGTATTCTGTTGTTTTCCCTTCTTACAAAATTTAGCTATTTGTCCCCTAGCCCCACAAGAAAAACATTCCCTAACAGTATAGGCAGTTGAAGATAAATCCTCTTCTTGTGGTTGTTCCTTTCTCAGTTGGTCTCTATCAATCCGTCTTCTTGTTTCTTCTAGCAATCTTCCGGTTATGTCAGTCAGTCAGTTTATCTCTGGGCAGGACTTCCAGTGAAGATACATAATCATCATAACTTTCATCCAATGAAGAAAGAATGATGTAAACTTGATGCAGCTCTGAAAATATCAGTTCTTTTTCATGGAGCTCTTGGAAAGTTCTTTTCATGAAGTTCAAATGAGCTAACATATCTCCACTTTTCAGAAGACGTGCTCTAAACAGTTTACATGTAAGATATATCTGTGCACCTACACTGTCACGAACAAAAATCCTCTTCAAATTCTCCCAACACCTAGCAGCAGACTCTTCTTCATGAATATGGACTAGCTGCTGGTCACTCAGTGTTAGTCCAATTATACAAAGAGCTCGTTCGTTGTTCTGTTTAAAGTCAGTGATCTTCTTGGCATCATCCTCATTTTCTGGATCCCAAGCATCTACATCCGGTGGATCTTGAACTACATTCCATAAACCTTCTTTATGCAGAAGTAGACTGCATTTCATAGACCAGGAAACATAGTTTATTCCATCCAACCGGGTTATCAGTGATAGACTTGTGGAAGTGTCTTGTGCCATCTTTCCCAGGATAGTAAACCACAATTAAACAGTAAGCAGCTGTCTGCATACAGTACTGTGTATTCACACTAACTCTCAGTTATCTGAGCCTGGTATGGCCTGGGCCCATAACCAGTGTTGAGGTAATTCCCTGTTAGGAGAATGAGCGCATACAGGGAGACGTATTTTGAGAGAAGTGTTTGAATAATACACACACAGTACACAGATACACTGTACAGTTAATGTAGGTTTTTACTTCCAGAAAGTTTAAACAAAGTTCAAGGTAAGCAGTCCAAAGTCATTCACAGATTTCAATCAGTTTTCATCCAGGGATAATCCAAATATCAAAAGTCCAGTGTCAAAAAACAGTTCAGTAACAAACTTACATCAAATCCAGAAATAGCAGTCAATTAGGAAAAATGGAGCAAAGGCAATACTTTCCAACAGAAGGAAACAGAGATATACTCACCTCTCCTTTGAGACTAAGACTAAACAACCCAGGTTTCTGGCTCCATCTTATGGCCATTTGAGTAACCACAACCAACTGCAGTTTTTAGCATGCTCTTAAAGAGACAGTTTTAAAATGTCTATCCTGGCTTATATATTTCTAACCCAAATACCTGTTAGGTGACTTATATTCCTATCAATCCCAAATTGTGTAGCTAACAGCGAAATGTCTTCAAAAGGAAAAACAAGAAAGTCCAATTGCCTCCTGAAAAAGGACCTTTGGGACTTCAATCACAGAGTCATTATTTTAAACTCTCTTTACAATAATGGTTAATAAATTGGACTTCCTCCTACCCACCCATCAACAGCTGGAAGATGCCATCCAGCACTGTTATTTCATCAGGCCTGACTCCTTGTAAATTTTGGGAAATGCCATTGTGTCCTCTGGAGTCAAGTTTGCTTCATATTTATTTGCTTCAAATTTATTTCAAACATAATTGTTGTGTTGTTGGAAAATAGGTGGGTATATATTTACTTGTGTATATGCACATGTTTTTGTTTAAAAAAATGTCAGTTTGGATAAACCATAAAATATCCCTCAATTATTATATGTTACAGTGGCAGCCAAAATGTTGCATAACATGTCATTATGTTTAGTCTCAAGCTTGGTTTCTTTGTTTTAATAATTGTAAATGTCATTTGGTGGGGGAGGAACAGTATTAACAGGAAAAGGGCTGAAGTGAATGCAACCTCCTTATGGAGAAGAAGCTAGGAATATTCACCCCAAATATGCTCACCGTGAGCCTTGGTGGCACAGTGGTTAGAATGCAGCACTGTGGGCTACTTCTGCTGACTTGCTAGCTGCCTGCAATTTGGCGGTTCAAATCTCACCAGGCTCAAGGTTGACTCAAGCTGTTGTGGCCGGCCAGCAGCTGGCAGAGCTGGCAGCAGAGTCAGGCAGTAATGAGGAGGTTGGGGAGGAACCTGGGCTGGTTCTGAAGGCTGAGGAAGGCTCGGAGGAGGGCTCTGCATTGGAGGCAGGGATGGGGCCAGTTCAGGCTGGCAGTTACCAGTTGCTTTTGGGCTCAGACAGCAGTGAGGCAGGGGAGCTTCTGGAACAGGTTCCTAGCCTGCACATGCACAGAGCTGCCAAAAGGAAGGCACAATTAAGAGCTCAGGGTCGACGTGGGAGTGGATGATGAATGCTCCCTCCCGTCAGGATTAAAAGAGGAGTAAAAATGGAGGGTTGTTTTTTTTTCAGGAAACAACTCGTTCATTTGTTCATCTGTTCATTCCAGCCTTGTGCAGATTTATCTGTATAACCCAGCCCTTCCTTGTCAGCACTGAGTGTGGAGCTATTTACCAGGCAGCGTTCTAGGATTGATAAAGGCCTGAGGTCATTAGTCTACCTTCACAAGACTATGTGCCAAGACGTTGGCTGACTGTGAATGAAATAAAGTCACATTCATGTAATTAAAGAGGTTTTTTTTCCCGGGACTTAGAATTGACTTCGTGCTTTTGGGGGAGATCTAGGACAAAACATCAGCCTTCCATCCTTCCGAGGTCAGTAAAATGAAGACTGAGGTTGTTGGGGGCAATATACTGACTCTGTAAACTGCTTAGAGAAGGGTGGAAAGCACTGTGAAGTAGTATATAAGTATAAGTGTTATAGTGTTATAGTGCTATTGCTATTTATTTATTAAATTTATTTTTATTGTTGTTCAGCTGCTAAGTCATGTCCAACTCTTTGCAGCCCTGTAGATCACAGCATGCCAGGCATCCCCTGTCCTCCCCATGTTCCAAATTTTGCCCAAATTCATGTTCCTTGTGTCAGTGATATTATCTAACTATCTCACCCTCTGCCACCCCCTTTCTGCTTTTGCAGCATCCAATCTGGGTTGCTTACGGGGACCAGAGGTTTCGTCTCCAGTGCCCTAATCATCTTTATTGTTCTTCTTTTGGGTCTTTCCAGACTCTCTGCATTTTTTAAAATAAGAGTTGAAGTTTGCAAGTCTTAAAGTTGCGAAGGTTTGATTAGACCTCTGATCTTATCTACCATGGGAATCCTTGTCTTCTTCTGTATGTAGATATAGAGGTCAGTATTTCTCAGACTTGGCAACTTTCAGATATATGGACTTCAACTCCTAGAATTCCCTAGCTAGGAATGCTTAAATTTGCCTTAAAGTTGCTAAGGGGCATCAAGATGATAGGTAGATAGGTAGATAGATAGATAGATAGATAGATAGATAGATAGATAGATAGATAG
>BLBF01000056.1:2260272-2286304 GCA_015471245.1 Laticauda colubrina | reverse complement strand
GAATAGAATAGAATAGAATAGAATAGAATAGAATAGAATAGAATAGAATAGAATAGAATAGAATAGAATAGAATAGAATTCTTTATTGGCCAAGTGTGATTGGACACACAAGGAATTTGTCTTGGTCCAAATGCTCTCAGTGGACATAAAAGAAAGAGTCGAGAATCATGAGGTACAACACTTAATAATAGTCATTAGGGTACAATAAGCAATCAGATCATCCTAGGAAGCAGTCAATAAAAATCGTAAGGATACAAGCAACATACAGTTATAAGCAGGAGGAGATGGATGAAAGGAAGCATGGGAGGATTAATAGTAATAGTAGTGCAGACTTTGTAAATAGGTGAACAGTGTTGAGGGAATTATTTGTTTAGCAGAGGGATGGCCTTTGGGAAAAAAACCTCCCCTTGTGTCCAGGTGTTCTGGTGTGCAGGGCTCTGTAGCATCGTTTTGAGGGAAGGAGTTGAAACAGTTTATGTCTGGGATGTGAGGGGTCTGTAGGTATTTTCACAACCCTCTTTTTGCCTCATGCAAGATACGGGTCCTCCATGGAAGGCAGGTTGGTAGCAAAAAAATTTTCTGCAGTTCTTGGGAGCTAAAACTGGAGGTTTTAAAGAGGGGCCTGGACATCTATTTGTCCAGAATGGTACAAGCCAAGGGTCTCCCACCTTGGCCCCTTTAAAGTTTCTGGATATCAACTCCCAGAATTTCCCTGGCTGGCTGGGGAATTCTGGGAGGATGGACTACAAGACCTCCAAGGTCCCTTCCAATCCAATTATTCTAGGTTCATTTCTTTCAAACATGGAATGAATAAAAAGGGTTGCTTTGTTGTTACGTCATTTGATTTTGTTATTTTTTTTTTAATTTAAAAAATGCCACTTCTTTGGTTACACCTCTTTTATTTGCTGGTTGGATGGCAATCATTTTTCATTTCTGGTACCTGTCTGTTTCTCTTTCATTTTTATGATATTTGATAGCACTGTTTACTTACTTGCTTTGCCTTCGAGTCTTCTTATCTCCCTAGAATAAGGCTATGGTTAGGATATTCCATGAAGTTGAACATGGCAACCACCAGATGGCATGGATGTCCATTACAGCTGAACAAGTAGATTTTTAAAGCTTGAGAAAAGCAAAATTAACAGAATAACAGAGTTGGAAGAGATATTGGAGGTCATCTTGTCCAACCCTTTGTTCAAGCAGGAGACCCTATACCATTTCAGGCAAATCTCTGTTGTCCAGTCTCTTCCTAAAACCTCCAGTGTTGGAGTATCCACAATTTCTGGGGGCAAGTTGTTCCACAGATTAATTGTTCTCATTGTTGGGAAATTTCTCCTTAGTTCTAAGATTCTTCTCTCCTTGATTAATGACCATTGTTGCTTTTTGTCCTGTTTTCAGGTGCTTTGGAGAATAGCTTGACTCCCTCTTGTTTGGGGGCAGCCCCTGAGATATTGCAACACTGCTATCATGTCTCCCCTGGTCCTTCTTTTCATCAAACTAGACATGCCCAATTCCTGCAACTGTTCTTCACGTGTTTCAGCCTCTAGTCCCCTAATCCTCTTTGTTGCTCTTCTCTGCTCTCTTTTTAGAGTCTTTTTTACATCTTTTTTACATTGTGGCGATGAAAAACTGGATGCAAATATTCCTTTTGCTTGCCGTTCGCAGGTGCTTTGTAATAAAGGAAGATTCAACTGCACAGATCCTACCTTTTTCATCTTTCCATAAGCCATACTCTCTGTTTTCGTGATTAAAAAAAAACAACACACAATCAGATGCAGCTAATTTTGCAGAAGTTGTCCCAGCAGCTCAGCACCACTCTTTAAAAATAACTTTTTTTGTTGTTTCCTTTGAATGAATAACTCATTTTAGATCTGATACCACATTTCCTTAGTACAGTGGCATCTTGGTACTCAACTGCTTTGAAACTCATCGAATTTGGTACTCAGCTCATTTTGACATGAACTTTTTGTCCCGGTACTCATTGTTTGTTTGGTACTCAACACACAATCTAGAAGTTCTTGGTGTCATCTGCCTTCTGACTCACTACCTTATTTCTTATGGGAAAAAGGTGTTTGTTACTCATTGTTTTTGATACTCATCACAACTCTCAGCATCAACAATGAGTGCTGAGGTACCACTGTAGTGCCTAAAACCAAACATCTCTGTGGATTCCATTATTATTATTAGTCCCAAAGGTGCTTTTTTCAGCAGGCACCTGGACTTTCTTGTTTTTTGTTTTGAAGATGTTTTACTTCTCATACAAGAAGCTTCTTCAAATCTGAAAGGATGGTGGGAAATGGAACACTCTCACCTGTCAGAGCTGAAGAAGCTTCTTGGATGCGAAGTGAAATGTCTTTAAAGAAAAAACAAGGAAGTTGAGTTGCCTCCTGAAAAAAGAACCTTTGGTGGACAGTCATGACCTGGATGACTGAGAATCTCTACAGATGTTTAGCTACACAATTTGGGATGAACACATTTTGATTGGTGTGGGAGTAGGAAGGGATTCCTAGAGGGAAAATTGCAGACTACAGGAACCATTTGAACTATTCAGGTGACCCTGAGGACACAGACAAGCCTCCAAGTGGTCTCAATGACCCTCTAAAAGGATGCAAACGACCAGCTGTCTGAAAGGAGTATAAATCCTTCCATTCCCCACTCTTCTGACAGAGCTGAATAAGCTTCTGGAATGAGAAGTGAAATGTCTTCAAAAGAAAAAAAACAAGGAAGTCCAGTTGCCTCCTGAAAAAGCACCTGTGATGATCCAGGGTGGGATACAAAATAAATATAGGCACCAAAACAGGTGAAGCCCCTTTAATTCCCTCAACTTGGCTTTAAAGCTCCAAATATGCTTGGCTGGAGACAAAAAACTCCCCCACAAACAGATGCAAAAAGGAGGAAATGCCATTCAAACTAAAAATACCTATAAATTGTAACTAGAAAAAAAACCCACAAACCACACTGAAGCAATTAAGGAAACCAGGCAAGATAAGGGCTTGAAGACATCCACAGACATGGAATACACACTGAGAAGGATGCCAGAACTCAGATAAGAACTGACAGACCAGAAATATCGTCACATTTGTTTCCAACACTAGTTCATGTGCACTCCAACCTTTTAAATAGTCCTCACAACTGCAGCCCATGAAGGGGATCAAGGCCCTTTCCTCCCCCTTAGACCACACCATTCACATTTCTCCCTTATCCTCTCCTCCCTGCATGCCCTAGGATGAAGAGGGGATGGGCTGGGTCTTTCTCTGACTGCCCAGCCGGCCTCTGCCCTTCCCCAGCCTCCTCCACAACCTCCGGAGCCCCACTTCCACTTCTTGTCAGCTGTTCCTCCTCTCCCTCAGAGTCAGTCTCCACCAGGGGCATGACAGCACCTTTAGGATCAATCATGACCTGGAGGACGGAAAATCTCTACAGACTATTAGTAGTAGTGTTGCTACCATAAGATCAATATTAAGCTAAGTGCACCATCTTGTATCAATCTGTATGAAAGGCACATAAAATAAGAGAGGAAGATGCTTTATAATTAGCTAATGTAGATCTTTGGGAAGTACAGGGGACTTGTCAGAAGAAGGTTTTGTGAAGTGTTTCAAGAAAGGTAATAAGACAAATAACTTGTTGGCCTATCAGTGGGAGTGGGGGAAGAATAAGAGAAAGGAACTATCACTTCAGTTTATGATGGTGAGAAGAGACCACAAATCAGTTTGTCAAATGCTATTCTCATTTATTTGGAAAAAATGACGTCAGTAGAGAATTACAAAGTACAGGTAGACTTTGCTTCTCACAAGGTGGCAAAAGCTGGTCACTGCAACCGTCATACATGAACTTTGATCACGTAAACATGGGGAGGCTGCGACATGTGAAAAATGGTCCTAAGACAGTTTTTGCCATGGTGTAAATTCGAATGGTCACCAAAAGAACTGCTTTAAGTCAGGGACTACATGTAAACAGCTGGTATTTTCCCACTCCTAAGAGAGAAAGGGGAAAGTGGGGCATGAGGTAGATCTAAACAGGCAGCCCTACTTTTACAGTTGATGGCGTAGCTTAAATTGTCATCTCCCTTTTTCTGAATTCTCCAGGGCATTTTTCAAATCACTGTCGGATGGACGGTGCAGTCAAAAAATTTCTCTGCTGCTATTTGTCAGGTGGAACATACACATTCCTCTCTCTGTCTCTCTCTCTCTCTCTCTCTCTGTTTCTTTCTCTTTTGTCTCTGTCTCTGTCTCTCTCTTTCTCTCTGTCTATCTCTCTTTCTGCCTATATGTCTGTCTGTCTCATCTATCTTCTCTGTGTGTGTCTGTCTCTCTCTTTGTCACTTTCTATCTCTATGTCTCTCTGTCTCTATTTCTCTCTGTGTTTATCTTCTCTTTCTCTCTGTCTCTGTCTCTCTCTCTCTGCATTTTGTCTCAGCTGTCATTCTTCATGACTCCCTATCTTGCCCAAGGGAGGAATGGATCTGTCAGCCTTTATTGACTCAGAATTTCTTCCTATTGATCTTTTTTCTCCCCCCCCCCTTTCTCAATTGGGAATTAGAAAAGGCCACTCAAAGGACCGTCAGCTGTTCAAGAAGTCACTAGGTCACTTGCAATTCACATATGGACAGAAAGATCTTGGAGGGCAGCACTTTAAGAGACGTTCCTCTGTTTGTAGTGGGATGTGGCAGTGGACGGTGATAATTTTATACAAATTGCCATTTAAAGTTCAGCTTTAGAGTGATGTGGCTGTCATCTTACCAACAGACAATTTTGCTAGGACTCTCCAGGCTAAAGCCCCTGTCACACTGCATCAACGGATGGAAAGAGGATGTAAAATGGAGAAAAACACTTGCTATCCGTTGGTTAACGCGATGCTTCCATTTTGTACTCACTGCATACATTTTGCTTCCTCTCTATCCGTCCAGCATCCATCTATTGACGTTTCATCCACTCAGAGGGTTTTGAGCTGCTCAAAACTTTTGAGCGGAAAATGTATCCAATGCATCCATTCTGCATCCTCTAGGCATACGGGGGACATCCGTTCTGCATCCATTATGCATCTGCTATATCCGCTAGGCATCCGCTGCACATCCGTGCAACTCAAATCTGTTCCAGCGGTAAACGAACGCAGGGAGGAAGCAGAACGGATGCGCAGCGTTAGTAGCACGTATGGAGAAAGGATGAAAGTGGATGCAGCTACGCATCCACGTAATCTGCTCTGCATCTGCTCTGCATCCGCTCTGCATCCGCTCTGCATCCTCTACGCATCCTCTATGCATCCGCTCTGCATCCTCTATGCATCCTCTATGCATCCTCTACGCATCCTCTATGCATCCTCTACACATCCTCTACGCATCCGTTCCGCATCCGCTCTGCATCCGCTCTGCGTCCTCCCCCCGTCCATTCCTTTCTGTGTTATCCGCTCTGCTTATGCAAATGTTTGCCCCTTTTGAGAGCGGATAACAACGGATGGAACATTTTTCTCGTCCGCTGTGTCCTTTTTACAAATGTTTTGCATCCGTTGGGCAGTGTGACAGGGCCTTAACATTGCCGAATTTTAATTATTTTTAAAGAGTCTTTCCGCTAACAAATAATGATTGAAAAACACTGAAAAACATTTTAGCCTTAAACATTAAAGCTGGTTGAGTGACTTTGGACCAATCACCAGGCATCTGTGAGTTCTAGTCCCACCTTAGTCATGAAAGCCAGCTGGTTGACTTTGGGCCAGTCACTCCCTCTCAGCCCAACCCACCTCACAGGGTTGTTGTTGTGGGGATAAACAGAAGGTAGATATATTAGATATCTTTGTTGCCCTGAGATGTTTTTAAAAGAATTATAAATGTGGGAGAAAAAAATACATCAATCAATATAAAATGACTCAGCACAGCAATGAGTCTCCAATCTTGTTTCAGTCGAAGAATCAGAGGGTTGGAAGGGGCCCTGAAGGTCCTCCAGTTAACCCTTGTCAAAGTAAGTGACTATGAGGCTTGTCCAATGTGTCTGGAAAGGATAATTCAGTGTTCCACATGCAACAGAATATGACATCAAGATCCAGACTGATAAGAAACAAATTCTTTGTAGCTGCAGATGTAAAAAAAAAATTAGCTTTCCACCTACTCAAGGTTTGGCAGGTGGATAAAAATCTCCACGCAGTCTGCCAGAAATATGTAAAACAAAAAAGAAAATTCTTCAGTTAATTTCTAAGGAAACAGAGGACATCACCGGCCCTGCTGTTACTTTGGCAACCAACCATGACAATATAACAGACAAGTTAATTTAAGAACCCAACTATTTCTGAAAAGTGTTAAACAAACAGAGGGATTGTGAATAATACCTCTTTCAAAACAAAGATGTATACGATTTGCACAAAACTTCCTCGAATGAGCAAATTTTCCTGGGAGGATTGGGAAGCGTTCACAATAACAAGAATCATAAGGGACCTTAGAAGTCTTCTAGTCGAACCCCTGCTCAAGCAGAAGATCCTATACCATTTCAGACAAATCATTGTCCAATCTCTTCTTAAAAACCTCCAGGATTGAGGCACCTATAACTTCTGAAGACAAGTCGTTCCTCTGATTCAGAGGTCTCCAAGCTTGACAGCTTTAAGACTTGTGGACTTCAACTCCCAGAATTTTGGTAGTTGAAGTCCACAAGTCTTAAAGTTGCCAAGATTGGGGCCCCCTGCTTTCTGTCAGGAAATTCCTCCTTCGTTCTAAGATTGAATCTCTCCTTGATAGGTTTCCATCCATTGCTTAATAAGACTTTCTAACACTGTCAGATTTATCATTTTATGATTCAGTTCTGAAGTTCCCTTGAGAGTCACTCTGAAATCACAAGTGGGTGGTTTGAGATGTTTTCCCTTGGACATCTTAATAGTTGCCTCACCCCTTATTTTGCCTAAACAAGCTTTTGAAACAGCTTTTTACCATCTTTGATGGACTTGTGATAAAGCAAAGAAATACTGGGGTAAGATTGTTATTATTTTATTTGCATACTGCCTATATTGTTTTAACAAATAAGGTGTAGAACATATCTAACACACCTTCCTCCTCCTATTTTTCCCACAGCAACCATCCTTTGACATGGGTTAGGGTGAGGGAAAGTTACTGGCCCCAAATCACCCATCTGGCTTTCATGGCTAAGGTAGAACTAGAATTCTCAGTCTCCTGGTTTACAGCCTGGTGTCATACGATTCATATTTTGATAATGATGCTTCTCAAAATGGATATAAAAAAATCAAACCAGAGACTTTTTCTTTGAGGTTTAACAAACAAGGACATAGAAAAAAAATTTGGAACTTATGTTGTTATGCCAACAAAGGTCTTTTTTTTTTTTTTTTGTCAAAAAAGCCAACATAAAGAACTTTTTGTTTTGCCAAAAAGCTAACACTGTGCTAGGCTACATTAATAGATGGATGGAATCAAGATCATGTGAAGTGTTAATACCGCTTTATAAGGCCTTGGTAAGGCCACCCTTGGAATATGGCATCCAGGTTTGGTGGCCACAATATAAAAAAGATGTTGAGACACTCTAGAAAGAATGCAGAGAAGATCAACCAAGATGATCAGGGGACTGGAGACTAAAGCATATTGTGATGACCCAGAGAGTAACGCAAATGTAACAAAATCCAAAATGTAAATAAATTTCCTTTATTGCCTCCAACTTAACCCCACTGTTCAATAATTCTCAGTTAGAGATAAAACATACTCAAAAATAGTCTTCAAAAGAAAGCAATACAGTCCGAATTTAGTGACGCAGATAGAGATGAAAATAAAAACCAAACAAACTACAATGATGAAATTTCCACAACAGAATAGGAGAAGTATTTATTTCAAGGAGAAAACAAGGCACAGTCAACATGTTGGAAGGACGCCAACCAAGATAACTTTAGCCAAAAATAAAACACGCTTTGCTTCTGGTAACACTGTGTTGTAACTGTCTCTCTTATATACTTGTCTCTCCAGCTATAACCAATGGGGGGATCATGGCCACTTCCTCTCTCGCAAGCCAAGTTGCTTCCTTCTCCGTTCCTCCCTGCATGTCCAAGGATGAAGAAGGGATGGGCCTGGTTCTTCCTCTGACTGCCCAGCCAGCCTCTGCCCTTCCCCAGCCTCCTCCACAACCTCTGGAGCCACACTTCCACTCCCTGTTGGCTGTTCCTCCTCTTCCTCAGAGTCAGTCTCCACTAGTGGCATGACACATATGAAGAATGGTTGCAGGAATTGGGTATGTCTAGTTTAATGAAAAGAAAGACTAAGGGGTGACATGATAGCAGTCTTCCAATATCTCAGGGGCTGCCCCAAAGAAGAAGGAGTCAATCTATTCTCCAAAGCACCTGCAGGCAGGATAAGAAACAAAGGATGGAAACTGATCAAGGAGAGAAGCAACTTAGAACTAAAAAGGAATTTCCTGACAGTGAGGTCAGTTAACCAGTGGATGAATGCTCCAACACTGGACATTTTTAAAAAAGATGTTGGGTAACCATTTGTCTGCAGGGTTTCCTGCCTGAGCAGGGGGTTGGACTAAAAGATCTCCAAGGTCCCTTCCAACTCTGGTATGCTGCTATTCTGAAATGATTTAATTGAACATTTGGACAAGGAACGAAAGTAGTCAGCATTTCCAGCAAAAAAAGTCTGAGATCATTGCATGAGAAATATTTCATGTTGAAAGGTTACAGAATTGGAAAATGTCCATTTTCTTGTCTTTAGGATAAATCCTGGTCTATAAATATAATGAATTTGAGAATTTGGCTGAAGGTCTGCATTGCTGGTTTTCTGCTTCTTCCTAACACATCTTCGAAGTGCACTATTATTTATTTAAATTTATTTTAGTCCCCTGCTCACTTCGATTCCTCTTAATATTCCTTTACTCGTGACACCATAACCTTACCCCACATCATAAAATACCTTTCTTTTCTTTTTTTTTCTTTTTTCTTTTTTTCTTTTTCTCCTATAAACTTTTCAGCCTCACATACATGGCTCTTGCAATCTTCTCAAAAAACATGTTGGAAATTGGCAAACCTAACATTCATTCTTGCTAGGATAATAACTTCAATATTACTGTGACAATCCTGGGGAGGAAAAATGGTTGCTTGTAGAAATTCAATTTTGGGGAGAGGAGGTGAATTTTGTCGGAGAAGGAGGGAATGAGGGGGAAAATTCCTCTCCTTTGTGGATTAAATTCGAATACCAACTCTTAAAATCTATAAGAGTGTTCAATCTTCCTCGGAGCTGCTTGAGGCCACACTAAAAGAGAAATACTGAAAGTGTATTGTCTTTGTGTTTTGCTAAATTTAATAGCGCTAAGAAGACTGAAGTGCTCTAAGAACAGAATTCAACCTTTCAATAAGATGCTTTAAAGAACAGAAGTCAAATAATTTTCTTTTGCAGTAGAAGAAGTGTGCACTAGAACAGGAGTCTCCAACCTTGGCAACTTTAAGACCTGTGGACTCCCAGCTTTGCTTGGGAGCAAAGCTCAGCCAGCTTTGCTTGGATGTCCACAAGTCTTAAAGTTGCCAAGGTTGGAGACTTCTGCAATAGAGGGTCACCATCAACCAATGTTTCCAAGTGGAGTATTTTCACATGGGATCAGTCCTGGAAGCATCTACGGAGATTCTCAATCATCCAGGTCATAGTTGTCCCAAAGGTGCTCCAGTTGTGGTTCTTCAGTCAATGGCCAGTTCCCTTCAGTTGTCCTCAAAGAAGGTAAGAAATATTTATGGAGATTCTGGCACATAACCAGGTCAAGTAAAGAACACGGGCAGCTTGATAGATTTAAACCGTGGTTAATTTCTTGTGCCTTCTTGTGTTCCACAAGACCCCTTCCTCTGTATAGTTTACACTTGAGTGCCTACAGAGATTCTCAATCATCCAGGTCATGGTTGTCCCAAAAGTGCTTTTTCCAAAAGGCAACTGGATGTTCTTGGGGAGTTTTTCCCTTTGAAAACATTTCACTTCTGACTGAAGTTCGAACTGAAGACGTTTCTTGGATGAGAAATGAAACATTTTCAAAGAAAGAATAGAATAGAATAGAATAGAATAGAATAGAATAGAATAGAATAATGAATGGGAATGGGAATGGGAATGGGAATGGGAATGGGAATTGGAATTGGAATTGGAATTGGAATAGAAATGGAATTCTTTATTGGCCAAGTGTGATTGGACACACAAGGAATTTGTCTTGGTGTAAATTCTCTCAGTGTACATAAAAGAAAAGATACATTCATCAAGAGTGAAGAATTATAAGGTACAACACTTAAGAGTCAGAGAGTAGAATAAGCAAACAAATCATATTCGGAAACAGTCAATATTAATAGTTAGGATAAATCGTAAGCAACAAAGTTACAGTCATACAGTCACAAATGGGAGCAGATGGGTGATGAGGAGTGATGAATCTTCTCAGCACTCCTTATAACTCATTTCCTCCCACTTGACTGTGTCCTAGTATGGTTTGATTGCTCGTTGTACCCCATGATTATCATTAAGTGTTGTACGTTATGATTCTTGATTATTAACGAATGTACCTTTTCTTTATGTATATTGAGATTATTTACACCAAGACAAATTATTTGTGTGTCCAATCATACTTGGCCAGTAAAGTATTCTATTCTATTCTATTCTATTCTATTCTATTCTATTCTATTCTATTCTATTCTATTTGAAGATTAATAGTAATAACGGTGCAAACTTTGTAAATAGTTGGACAGTGTTGACGGAATTATTTGTTTAGCAGAGTGATGGCATTTAAGAAAAAACTCTCCTTGTGTCTACTTGTTCTTGTGTGCAGGGCTCTACAGCGTCATTTTGAGGGAAGGAGTTTGAACAGTTTATGTCTGGGATGTGAGGGGTCTGTAAATATTTTCACGACCCTCTTTTTGACTTGTGTAGTATACAGGTCCTCAATGGAAGGCAGGTTGGTAGTAATGTTTTTTTCTGCAGTTCTAATTATCCTCTGCAGTCTGTGTCTGTCCTGTTGGGTTGCAGGTCAAAACCAGACAGTGATAGTGGTGCAGATTCCATCATTCCTGTGTAGAACTGGATCAGCAGCTCCTTGGGCAATTTGATATATAAAATGAGAAAGCCCAGTTGCCTTTTGGAAAAGCATCCTAAGGATCAGATCTGGAAGCAGCAAGACATATAGGCAGTGGTGGGTTGCTGCCAGTTTCACAGCTGGTTCAACGATTGTGTGCTTTGCGCACATGGGCAGCTTTCAGAATTATTTACCTTCTATCTTACTTCTGGGTAACACAGCTGAGTTGTGACAATCTGATCTCCTGTGCAAATCAGCTGAGAGGATATAGGTGAGTATAGCGGGGGGACAAGTGAGCAGGCCGACTTAATCATTGGAGAGAATTGGTTCTCTCAACAGCTGATCGTTGGAGCTAAAGGTTTGTCCAAACTGGTCCAAACCAGGAGAATCCCACCCCTGGATGTAAGGTGCTGACATGGGGACTTTCACAATTACACCATTTCCTCCTCCCAGTTCTTCTAAACCCTTTTGGAGCCAGATCGTGATTGTTCTGTAGAACTTGGAAGGTTCCAAGTAGTCTTTTCTGATTGGCCAGAAAGGCCAGTAAAGGATTGGTTCATTAGGAACCAATCCAAGGAGCCGCTCAAAGGCGGCAAAGTTAAAAGAATGTCATTGGCTACAAGCCGGCAGGCAAGCCTCTATAAAAAGGGCTGCCACAGCTTGAGCCAATGTTCCTTTACTATTTGCTGTTAACTAAGAAAGAGTTATTTGTTGGAACCCGGTCTACCGTGCGTCTTTTCAGGACGGAACACTGGCGACGAGGATGGGATCGTTTTGAAGCTGAGACCGAGCATGCGGCGAGAAAACAACCATGCTAGACGAAATGGCTGGTAGCAACGCGCCGCCTGCACCTTTTAACCCCAATGAGGAAGATTGGGAGTCTTATATCGATCGCTTCCTGATGTTTCTGGAGAGCAATGAAATGGAAGACATTTCCGATCAGCAAAAGAGGGCTGTCTTCCTAACACATTGTGGGCCAGCCGTGTTCAAAATGGCAAAAGCATTGGCAAAGCCCAGAAATGTGAAACAGATGACCTGGTCTGAACTTAACCAAATGCTAAAGGCTCACTATGCGCCAGTTGTCTCAAATCTTATTAAGAGACACGAGTTTTATAAAAGTGACTAGAGGGAAGACAAGACCATTGCAGATTTTGTGGCAGCTCTCCACCATCTGGGAGGAGCCTGCAAGTTCCAGAATATGGATGAGGCCATGCGAGATCATGTCGTGTTAGGTCTAAAGGACTCCACTTTACAAAGCAAACTATTAAACAGACCTAACATAACTGTGGCAGAAGCAATCGCAGAAGCCACCGCTGCAGAAGCTGCGAAGAAATCAGCGGCCAAAATGAAACTGATGAATGCCAATACTGACACGACGACCCTACCCAGAGGGAAGAAGCAAGCTGCCACAACCACACACTATGAAGACCTAGACGAGTCATCAGAAATGGAAGAAGAAGATGATGAGGTCCATCGCCTGCACGCGAACCAAAAAAGGCGCAAAAGAAGAAGAAATTGGTGGGAATGCGCTGGCTGCGGAGGAAAGCACCCCCGAGCTGAGTGTAGGTTCCTTGATGCCATCTGTCGGGCTTGCAAGAAGAGGGGACACATCGAAAGAGTCTGCCGCAATTGTCAGAACAGCACTCCTAGCAGACACGGTAATTCCCCACAAAGAACTGACCTGAGGCAAGCCGATAGAAAATGGGAGCGCAGCAAGGGAACCAGCAACCGAGAAAAAACTCACCAGACTGTCACTATCGGAAGCGCACAGACGGAAAGCGGGAGAAAAGTCAAAATTGTAGTGACCATTGAAGGAAGCCCCTGTGAAATGGAGGTCGATTCAGGATCTTTCCTATCAATGGTGTCTTGGAACACAATCAGGCGGTTGGTTCCAAACATAAAACAAAAAGAACTCAAGAAACAAAAATTAATTCTCAAAGACTACCAGGGAAATAGAATTCTTGTGGTGGGTCTAGGACACTTCAAAGTCACTTACAAAAAACACACCGAAGTCCTGCCGCTGACTATAGTTGACCGAGACCATCCCAGCCTCCTGGGCATCGAATGGTTCGCACCATTGGGCATCGGGATGACCAGAGTAAGCCGAATAGCCGCAAGCAATTGGGAAGAGAGCCTGCTACACGAATTCCAGGATGTCTTTGAAGGCAGGTACCGGGGGACCCAAATTTCCTTTAGCTTAGATCCCCAGATAGCACCAAGAAGGTTAAAAGCCAGACGAGTCCCCTTTGCATTAAAGCCCAAAATAGATAAGCAATTAAACAAACTGATTGCACAAGAGGTCATAGAACCAATTGACCATGCTAGTTGGGAGACACCAATAGTAACACCTGTAAAACCTGATGGGTCTGTGTGCATCTACGGAGACTACAAGGCTACCCTGAACCATGTGCTGCAGCAAAGCGCATACCCGGTACCAGTCATGCAGCACTTACTGCACTCACTTGGGGGAGGAAAATTTTTTGCAAAACTCGATTTGTCTAAGGCATATCAGCAGCTTCCAGTAGACCCAATAATGGACGAAGCACAAACAATAGTAACGCATAGAGGGGCATTCAAATGTAACAGGCTTCAATTCGGAGTAAGCATTGCCCCAGGCATCTTCCAAAGCCTCATGGAACGCCTAGTAAATGGAATTAAAGGGGTCATTCCATACTTTGATGACGTCCTAATTTCAGCAAAAACGCGACCCAATTAGAAGCTAGACAAAGGGAAGTGCTAACGAAATTTAGAGAATCCGGCCTAAAAGTAAAAAAGGAAAAATGCTGCCTGGCTACTGACCGCGTCGAATTTTTAGGGTATTTAATTGACGAACAGGGTATTCACCCAACAGACAAAAATGTCAAAGCAATTAAAGACGCACCCAGGCCAAAAAGTAAAATGGACTTACAGGCATTCTTGGGTCTGATCAATTTTTATAACATATTCCTCCCCCACAAAGCAATGATAGCAGAACCATTACATCATTGACTGGATAAAAAAACTAATTGGACTTGGGGTCACAAGGAACAAAAAGCTTTCCAAAGCATGAAAGACTTATTAACCTCAGACACCATTCTTATTCAGTTTAGTAATACATTTCCATTGACGGTCACCTGTGACGCCTCACCTTTTGGAGTCGATGCCATCCTGAGCCACCAATTACCTGACGGGAGAGAGGCACCCGTCGCCTTTTACTCGAAAACGCTCTCCAAAGCAGAACACAACTATAGCCAGCTAGACAGGGAGGCCCTGGCAATCGTCACCGGAGTTAAACATTTTCACGAATACCTCTATGGGAGGACATTTTCCATTGTGACTGACCATAAACTGTTACTGGGGATTTTGGCGGGGAACAAACCCACACCGAACATTTTATCCCCACGGATGACTAGGTGGTCAGAATTCCTGGCCGCCTATTCATATACCTTGCTGCATCGACCTGGGAAACAAATCACCCATGCAGACGCTTTAAGCCGAGCACCATTACCAACCATAGAGGACGACCCGGCTCCAACCCACCACCGCCCTACAAGTAGAGACCTGCCCTGAACTTCCATTGTCTGCAAATGATGTCGCCAGAGCCACGGTGAAAGACCCAGTGACTGCCCACGTTTTGACTTGGGTAGGTAAAGGCTGGTCGGAAAGCCAAAAGACTGAAGGTTTTAAATCTTTTCGGACAAGACAAACTGAACTGTCTTTACAAAAGGGGTGTTTATTGTGGGGAGATCGGGTGGTAATTCCATCCAGACTGCAGGAAGAGGTGTTGGGTATGCAACATGAGGGCCACCCAGGCATAATAAAAATAAAAAGGCTGGCCAGGAGCTATGTCTGGTGGCCTGGTATAGACAAGGATATTCGACGCTGGGTTGCAACATGCCACAAGTGTCAGAGAGCTAGACCCACACCACCACAAGTGGCCATACGGGACTGGGAGACCCCACGAGGCCCTTGGTCTCAAATCCATATTGATTTTGCAGGACCAACCAGGGGCAATATGTTTTTAATAGTCGTAGATGCATATTCAAATTGGTTGGAGGTTATAGTAATGTCATCCACAACAACCGATGCTGTTATAAAACAGCCAAACAAATTGTTTGCAACTCATGGTTTACCTGATGTATTGGTATCCGACAACGGGCCACAACTAATGGCTGTACAATTCGAACAGTACTTAGCATCCCTGGGTATATACCATGCACTAACCACGCCGGCCCACCTGGCGGCGAATGGTAGAGCCGAACGAATGGTCAGGTTTACCAAAGAAGGCCTAGAAAAAATGGACCGGGGGATGTCCAAGAAAAGGTGAACCACTTACTTACACTACAACACATCACTCCCAGTTGTACAACAAACAAGAGCCCGGCAGAATTGTTAATGGGGAGGAAATTCAGATCCCATTTAGATAGACTGCACCCAAATTACACTTGTGAGAAACCCCACAACTCGTCCAGCTGATTCCACACTTTTGAAATCGGCGACCTCGTCTATGCAAAGAATTTTACCGGGGACCCTCTCTGGCTTCCAGCCACAATCACACAAATAACAGGCCCCCGGTCCTACTGACTAACCATGGACAATGGAAGAGAATGGAAGCGGCATATAGACCAGTTTCGTTCCCAAAACATCGAGCGTAAAACGACCGTGCAACCTCAAATAATAAAAATCGATGAAAACAAAACCAAGGAGGGGGGGAAAACACAAACAAATAAAAAAGGGTGTGAAAATGAACCATTGAAATTAAATCTAGAACATCTAACCAACCAAAAAGAGCACTTACGATTAGATGAAACCATCGGAGGTAGTCCAAGCGAAAGGGAAGCTGTCCTGGAAGAGGCCAGCTCAACCAGCCCGGTTGAACTAGGAGGGAGTGGCAAAACCACCGGCCTGAGCAACTCAAGCGGTAGCGGCAATGCTGACTCACCCTTCCAGGCGGTTCCATGGAGAAAAGCCGGAGAGACAGTGATCCCGACCGAACCGCTTGAAGTCCTAGGCGAGAATGAGCCGCGCAGGTCAACTAGGACCAGAAGAAGCCCCACCTACCTGCGCGACTATGTCACTCATGTAGGACTGAACTAAAGGGGGAGGGGTGTTCTGTATAACTTGGAAGGTCCCAAGTAGTGTTTTCTGATTGGCCAGAAAGGCCAGTAGTGGATTGATTCATTAGGAACCAATCCAAGAAGCTGCTCAAAGGCGGCAAGATTAAACTAATGTCATTGGCTACAAGCTGGCAGGCAAGCCTCTATAAAAAGGGCTGCCGTGGCTTGAGCCAATGTTCCGTTACCGTTGCTGTTAACCGAATAAAGAGTTGTTAGTTGGAACCCGGTCTGTCGTGCTTCTTTTCCAGACGGAACAGTGATTGTCTTCCCTTATTGAGAAATGAGGATGATGGCCTTCCAAGTACTGGAAAACAGACATTGACAGAATTTTTGTCAATTTCATTGATAGAGATTCTCAATCAACCAGGTCATGGTTGTCACAAAGGTGATTTTTTCCAAAAGGCAGGAGGAGTTTCTTGTTTTTCTTTTCTTTTTCTTTGAAAACTTTGCACTTCTTATCCAAGAAGTCTTAGAAGATGAAAAACTTCTTGGATGAGAAGTGAAATGTTTTCAAAGAAACTTCAGTTGCCTTTTGGGGGAAAAAATAGCACCTTTGAGTCTTGCCAATTTCACCCAACTTCCTTGCCTTTTTCAAAAAAACTTTAAAAAAATCTCAATTTCCTGGAAATTGAGCTGGTACCCTCTTTGAATGGTAGTTTGTAGGACGCTGAAATCTGAAGTGTTTGGGTGAGAATTTTAGCTAACTTTGGAGTTTTAGCTCTCTCTTCCAAACATTTCTGTTATTTTTACCTTGGTATGCTTGGACTTATTTTAGTTCGTTTTCAATTGTTTCCTGACACTTAAGACTTATGACGGACGTTTTAACGTTTCTATCTTTCATAGGCCACCAAGAGTCACTTCGACTGCAGGATAGCAATGGAATAAATAAATAAAACCCGACTGTACAATCAGTATGCATTTATTTGTCACAAGCAAAACAAACAATGATTGTGTGTTCGGTTCAATAGGACTATCATATTTAGGTTGCATAAATTCAGACAACTCAACATGGCAAGGAGGGAGATGTAGAAAACTTTCTTTGGTGCTACTGAAATGTTTATCTGAAGTTTCGCAAACCAGCTATGTCAGCTCTGCATTTTAGGCTCTGGAAACAGAAATCTAAGTTCATGGACGCTGAGAAACCAGAAACAGGATGAGCATTTGTGCCAATGGGAAATGGGACCACACACAAGTTTATGTGCTACATCTGGAAAGCAGCTGGCACGAGAGTATTGCTTTAGACTTACATATTTAGCATGGCAGAAGTAAGCTGCATCGTGTATCCGTATGCTCAGGATATTAACAGAATCACAAAGTTGGAAGGGACCTTGGAGGTCTTCTAGTCCACCCCTCCACTGAAGCAGGAGACCCTGTAGCATTTCAGACAAATGATTGTCCAAATTCTTCTTTAAAACCTCCAATTAAAATCAACCAATCGATCCAGGCTTCGTTCTCTACCCTAACATATCTAACATGGTATCTAACATGATAGCAGTATGCCAGTATTTGAGGGGCTACCACAAAGAAGAGGGGGTCAATTTATTTTCCAAAGCCCCTACAGGCAGGACAAAGAAGCAACGGATGGAAATTAATCATGGAGAGAAACATCCTGGAATTAAGAAGAAACTTCCTAACAGGGAGGACAATTAACAAATGAAACAGCTTGCCACCAGAAGTTGTGGTTGCTTCATCACTGGAGATTTTTAAGAAGAGACTGGACAGCCACTTGTCTGAAATGATATAGGAAGGATGCAGTACTCTAGGTGTGGCCTTAGTAAGACCACACCTAGAGTCCTGCATCCAGCTTTGGTCACCACACTATAAAAAAGATGTTAAGACTCTAGAAAAAGTGCAGAGAAGAGCAACCAAGATGATGAGGGGACTGAAGATTAAAACATATGATGAACGGTTGCAGGGACTGGTCCTGGCTGGTCTAGGGAAGAGAAGGACCAGGGGAGACAGGAGAGCATCTTCCAATATTTGAGGGGCTGCCACAGGGAGGAAGGGGTCCAGCTATTTTCTAAAGCTCCTGTAGGCCAGACAAGGAATAATGGATGGGAACTGAACAAGGAGAGACTCAACCTGGAAATAAGGAGGAACTTTCTGACAGTGAGAACAATCAACCCATGCAACAGGAGTTGCCTTCAGGAGTTATGGGAGCTTCATCACTTGAAACTTTCAATAGTAGATTGGACTGCCATTTCTCAGAAATGGTGTAGGGTCTCCTGCTTGGGCAGTGGGTTGGACTAGAAGACCTCCAAGGTCCCTTCCAGAGGCAGGAAGAGGCAGCAGAAACATTTCTAGCCATGACAGATTACCACATGAAAATAAAACGCGACATTACCCCACCAGGAAACGTGAACAGAACCTCAAACAGAATTCCAGAAGGCATCAACCATCAAGTTGCTATTAACTGTTCATTAGAAGGAGATAATGCCACCACCCCCCGCTGAGAAGCAAAGAGCTTTTTTGGGGTGTTTTTGCCAAGGCTTTTATGAAACATAATTCAAACTGCCTGGTGAGAAATTGCTGTTGTAATCCACAGTAATCTACCTTGACAGTTGTTCATTATTTGCAGGAATTAGAAGCCAAGTTCATTAAATGAAGAGTTTTCTCCTTTGTGGGCACCAATTTATTTCTTTCAATGCTGTTGGTATTTCAAAACTTGGCCAGAGAAAATGTCAGGGCCAATAGAGAACCAGTAAAACATTCTGGTTTGCAGCTTCTTTAATTCGTGTGTGATGCGCACACCGATTGGGTTTGTGGCAATTATAGTTTGAAACAGTTGGGATGACCAGATTTTATGACTGAGATGCAGGTAGTCCTCGACTTATGACTCCAATGAAGCCCAAGCAAGAGAATTGCTAACTTTGCCCTGCCATGCATTGTGTTTTCAGTCTGTCTTTTTGGCTCTCTGGGTTTTTTAATTGTGACTGTATCTTCTTATTTTCTAAGCCAGCAAGAGTCCGGCCATTGCAGCCCAATATAAAATTTATAACCAAATAAATGAAATATCTGAATTCAGCTTTCAATGTGAATCTAGAAGTGGATATGGGTAGTATTCTGTATGAAAATAGTTAACTCCAAATTCGCGAATCTGGTTGGCTAAGAAAGCCAGCATAGGGATTGGTTCACTAGGAACCAATCCAAAGGAACCGCCAAAAGGCGGTTAAATCAAACAAACATCATTGGCTACAAGCCAGCAGGCAAGCCATATATAAAGGCTGCCGCGGCTAGAGCCAAACTATTCCATTTATCTTACCGTTGTAAATAAAGACATTATTTGTTGGAACCCGGTCTACCTCGTGTTTTTTCCAGATGGAACACTGGCGACGAGGAGAGGATCATCCTAAAGAGACTGTGCACGCGGCGAATTGAGACCCAGGCTGAAGCGATGGCCGGAAATAATGCACCGCCCACACCCTTCAACCCCAATGAAGAGGATTGGGAATCCTACGTAGACCGTGTCCAAATGTACTTGGAGAGTAACGAGATGGAATATGCATTGTGGACCAACGGTTTTCAAAATGGCCAAGGCATTAGCGAAGCCCAGAGACGTAAAGCAAATGACCTGGCCCGAATTCCAACGAATGTTGAAGGCTCATTACGCACTAGTAGTGTCAAATCTCATCAAACGGCACAAATTCTACCTAAGGGATCAAAAAGAAGACGAGACCATCGCTGATTTTGTGGCAACCCTCCGACAACTGGGGGGAGCATGTGAGTTCCTGAACCTAGACGAAGAGATGCAAGATCGAGTAATATTGGGTTTAAGAGACTCTAATTTACAAAGCAAGTTACTAAATAAACCCAACATAACCGTAGCCGAAGCAATCGCAGAAGCCACAGCTGCAGAAGCCGCGAAAAAGTCAGGGGCCACAATGAAACAAATGAACGCGAACAACGACGAAGCGAGCCTAACTAGAGGGAAGAAACAATTTCCCGCCACCACACACCATGAAGATTGTGACGAAACATCAAAATCCAGGGAGGAAGACAATGAGGTCCACCGCCTATACGCCAACAAAAAAAGGCGCGAAAAAAGAAACTGGTGGGAATGCGCCGGTTGCGGAGGAAACCACCCTCGAGCCGACTGCAGATTCCTTTATGCCATCTGCAGAGCTTGTAAGAAAAGGGGACACATCGAGAAGGTCTGTAGTAATCTAAAAAATTACAGCCCTAGCAGACGCAGCAACTCTCCCCCACAAGCTGAATCGAAACAAACCGAGAGAAAGTGGCAGCGCAACAAACGAGCCAGTAACCGAGAAAAGACCCATCAAACCTTCATTATCAGAAGCGCTCAGACGGAAAGTGGGAAAAAGGTTAAAATAATCATAAAAATCGAAGGCAGCCCCTGCGAGATGGAGGTCGATTCAGGGTCTTTCCTGTCAATGGTGTCATGGGACACAATCAAACAACTGGTCCCAAACATTAAGCTAAAAGAGCTCCAGAAGCAAAAATTAACCCTAAAGGACTACCAAGGGAATCGAATCCCTGTCGTAGGTCTAGGACATTTCCGAGTCGCCTACAAGCAGCATGTTGAAGTCCTGCCTCTGACAATAGTTGACTGAGACCAACCCAGCCTCCTGGGCATCGAATGGTTCGCACCATTGGGCATCGGGATGACCGGAGTAGACCGGGTGGCCGCAACCGACTGGGAAGAAAACCTGATCCACGAGTTCCAGGACGTTTTCGATGGCTCCCTAGGCAGGTATCGGGGGACCCCAATTTCCTTTAGTTTAGACCCCCAGGTGACCCCTAGAAGATTAAAGGCCAGACGAGTTCCTTTTGCATTAAAGGCAAAAATAGAGGAACAATTAAACAAACTAATTGACCAAGGGGTTTTGGAACCTGTTGACCATGCTAAATGGGAAATGCCAATAGTAACACCGGTTAAACCTGATGGGTCCATACGCATCTGCGGAGACTACAAGGCTACCCTGAACCATGCACTGCAACGAAACACATACCCGGTGCCAGTCGTACACCATCTACTACACTCACTCGGGGGACGAAAATTTTTTGCTAAACTAGATCTAGCACAAGCTTACCAACAGCTTCCAGTAGACCCCTTAATGGCTGAGGCACAGACAATAGTGACTCACAAAGGGGCATTCAAGTGCAACAGACTTCAGTTTGGAGTGAGTGTGGCCCCAGGCATGTTCCAAAGCTTCATGGAATGCCTATTGAATGGAATAAAAGGGGTCTTACCATATTTTGACGATGTCCTGATTTCGGCTAAAGATACGACCCAACTAGAAAAAAGACTAAGAAATGTACTAACAAAATTCAGAGAATCTGGCCTGAAGGTTAAAAAAGAAAAATGCTGTTTAATGACTGATCGCATCGAATTTCTGGGCTACTTAATTGACAGAGAGGGTATACACCCTACTGAAAAAAAAGTCAAAGCCATTAAAGACGCACCACAGCCAAAAAACAAAACGGAACTGCAGGCATTTTTGGGACTAATAAATTTCTATAACGTATTCCTCCCCCACAAAGCGACAATAGCGGAACCATTACACCATTTGCTGGATAAGAAAACTAATTGGACTTGGGGTCATAGAGAGCAAAAAGCTTTCCAGAAAATAAAAAACTTATAAACATCAAACACCGTTCTTATCCAGTTTAGTAACACACTTCCATTGATGGTAACCTGCGATGCCTCACCGTTTGGAGTCGGTGCCATCCTGAGCCACCAATTGCCAGATGGAAGAGAGGCACCCATCGCTTATTACTCAAAGACTCTGTCTAAAACAGAACGTAACTATAGTCAACTAGACAGAGAAGCCCTGGCAATCCTCGCCGGAGTGAAACGCTTCCACGAATATCTCTATGGAAGAACATTTTTGATAGTAATGGACCATAAACCGTTACTAGGAATTTTGGCGGGAAACAAGCCTACACCGAACATTTTGTCCCCGTGAATGACTAGATGGTCAGAATTCCTAGCAGCCTACTCTTATACATTGACGCATCGACCCGGGAAGCAAATCTCCCATGCAGATGCATTAAGCAGAGCACCTTTGCCAACGATGGAGGAAGACCCGGTGCCAACAATGACCACCCTGCAGATAGAGACATGCCCCAAACTACCAATATCTGCAAACGATGTCGCCAGAGCCACCGCAAAGGACCCAGTGACTGCCCGCATTCTAAACTGGGTAGGTAAAGGCTGGCCGAAAAACCAAAAAACTGAAAACTTTAAACCTTTCCAGACCAGACAAACCGAACTGTCAATTCAAAAAGGTTGTTTATTGTGGGGTGATCGGGTAGTAATTCCTCCTAAATTACAAACTAAAGTGCTGGGTGTGCTTCACGAAGGCCACCCTGGTATTGTAAAAATGAAAAGCCTTGCTAGAAGCTATGTCTGGTGGCCTGGTATAGATAAAGACATTGAATACTGGGTTACTACTTGTAATAAATGTCAAAAAACCAGGCCTTCCCCACCACAAGCACCCAAAAGGGACTGGGAAACCCCACGAGGCCCCTGGTCGCAGATCCACATTGACTTCGCGGGTCCTAATAGGGGACATACCTTCTTAATTGTCGTAGATGCATACTCAAATTGGCTGGAAGTGGTAATAATGTTATCTACGACAACCGAGGTGGTCATTAAACAACTTGACAAACTCTTCACAACCCATGGACTGCCGGACGTCCTAGTGTCCGACAACGGGCCACAATTAACAAGCATCCAATTTGAACAATACCTAGCCTCCCTAGGTATACGCCATGCTCTAACCGCGCCGGCCCATCCGGCTGCAAATGGTAGGATGGAGAGAATGGTCAGGTTTACCAAAGACGGTTTAGAGAGAATGGACACTGGGGATGTCCAGGATAAAATTAACCGCCTACTCACCCTCCAACATATCACACCCAGTACTGTGACCAACAAAAGCCCGGTGGAATTATTAATGGGAAGAAAACTTAGGTCGCAATTAGACAGGTTGCACCCAAATTACATGTTAGAAAGACCCCACTCCTCCAGCCATTTCAGAACATTTGAAATCGGCGACCTAGTCTATGCAAAAAATTTCACCGGGGACCCCTTATGGCTTCCAGGCACAATCACACAAATTACAGACCCCCGGTCCTACCGACTAACCATAGATGATGGCAGGGAATGGAAGCGGCACATAGACCAACTTCGTTCCCGAAACATTGAAAGAAATACAAACTCACAACCACAAATAATAAAAAATGACGAATATCAAACCAAAGAGGGGGGAGAAATACAAGAAAATAATAAAGAACCTTTTAAAATAAACCCAGAGCATCTTAACAAACAAAAAGAGCAAAAAAGAAACTTATGGTTAGATGAAACTTGCGGAAAAAATCCAGACGAAGGGGCCAGCCAAGCCAGCTCGACCTGCCCAGAGAAACCAGGAGGGAACGGAGAAACCACTGGCCTGAGAAACTCAAGCGGTAGCAAAATGGCCGACTCACCCTTCCAGGCGGTTCCATGGAGAAGAGCCGGAGAGACAGCAACCCCATCCGAACCGGTCAAAGTCTCCAGCGAAAATGAACCGCGTAAGTCCAGTAGAGTCAGAAGAAGCCCCACCTACCTGCGCGACTACGTCACCACGTAGGACTAAACCAAGAGGGGAGGGGTGTTCTGTATGAAAATAGTTTTCGAATTCGCTAATCTGATTGGCTAAGAAAGCCAGCATAGGGATTGGTTCACTAGGAACCAATCCAAAGGAACCGCCAAAAGGCGGTTAAATCAAACAAACGTCATTGGCTACAAGCCGGCAGGCAAACCGTATATAAAGGCTGCCGCGGCTAGAGCCAAACTGTTCCGTTTATCTTACTGTTGTAAATAAAGACATTATTTGTTGGAACCCGGTCTACCTCGTGTTTTCTCCGGATGTAACAGGTAGTCCTTGTCTTTTGACCACAATTCATCTTCATCTAATGACCCATAATCCCTCATGGGGTGGAGAGTCTGGGCAACTGAATGGAGCTAGCAAAGATGGATGGGCTCTGTCTTAAGGGCTGGATGCTCTTCCTGTCACCAGGGTGGAGTTTTGTTCAGCAGATTATTCTCAATGTGCCCAGAGAGAGAAATATCTGCCTTCTACTTTGGATCGAACTCACAGACTCCTGATTATGAGGCAAAAACTCCACCACTAGGCCATCGCTGCACCACTCCTTTTTTCAACCACAATTGAGCCCAACTTTTCTGTTGATAAGCGCAACATTTGTGAAGTGATTTTTGCCCCATTTTACAACCTTTCTTGCCACGGCTGTTATGTAAATCACTCTCCGAGCCTCCGTACGCGCCCTGCACTTACCTGCATCCAAAACGGGCCCCATGGGGACTCCTGGGAGGGGTAGGATGGGGTGGGTGGGGCCAGCCAGGAATGGGATTTGGGGGTTCTCTCCGAACCACACAGAATCTTAGCTAGGGGTTCTCTTGAACTCCTGCAAGCCCCCAGCAGCCCCACCCCTAGGTTGACCCCCTTCCTCTTCTTTGGGGCAGCCCATCAAATATTGGAAGACTGCTATCATGTCATCACTAGTCCCTCTTTTCATTAAACTGGACCTACCCAATCTCAGCAGCCATTCTATGCAGATAAGGTGTGTAGATAATGGCCCTGTTGGTGTTAGAAAGAGGTAGACTCCAAGTTCAATGATTGGGTAATGACTAACCAACACAAAGTAGAAATTTTGGAGGAAAATCAGAATTTGTTCTGTGCATCCCCCCCCCCCTCCTCTTCCAGAAGTGATTATAACCTTGGAGCCAGGTTGCAAATGAAAATGTCCAGAAAAAATGTATTTCTCCAGGCTAGCAGTCAAATTAAACTTAACTGAAAGTCTGACATGATTAAGAAAATCTTGGGTGGAAAACAAGGACACGCATACACACATACACACACATATACACACGTAGAGTGCCCCTCTCAAGTGGCTTCATAGGTGACTTGTTCAATGTTTTAAAATAAGATTTGTCAGGATGAGTACAACTCTATTGCTATGGAAATGAGTGACTTAATAGTAGTGACTTAACAGTAATGAGGTTGAATCTCTCAGCAACAAAGGGTCACCTAGAAGTATTTGGAAGAGGAATTATTTCTGATGCTTTTATAATATCAAGTGTACTTTACTCTTTGTAAATTGAGCTCAGGTAAACTTTATGGATACAACTACGACGTTTTCTTGGCAACAACATGGAAACAGCCTGCTTTTTTGTTCCAGGGTGGTTTCTCAATTTACTAATCCAGGATAAAAATCTAGGGCAGGGGTGTTAAATTCAAGGCCCGTGGGCTGAATCTGGCCCACGGGGTGCTTAAATCTGGCCAGGGGGCCAGTCTGGAAATAGCAAAGGACCAGATCACGGTGCCTCTTCTAGCAAAAACAGGGCATGGGGGGCATGTGCAACCCCCCTGTGCCCCATTTTTGGCCACTGGCAGCACTCTGCCAGCCAAAACTGGGCACGGGGGGGGGGGCATATGGGAAACTGTGTTTGCACTCCCTGCAACCTGTTTTGGCCAGCAAAGTATTGCAGGAGGTGTCCCTCCCATCTCCCATCCCCCTCCTCACCAGCCGGCCCGTGGAGGAGAACTACAATGCTGATTCAGCCCTTGAAGAAATCCAGTTTGACATTCCTGGTCTGCGGTCTCCTTGTTTCTTGCATCCAAGTGCAAATAAATTTTGATCGTGTATAATTCCAAGAGTCAGGCGGAGTCAGAGGAAGCTCCTTTGCTTCTGAGAAATTATTGGTAGAAGAGAATGTTTGTAGCTCAGGGTTGAACTGCGGGGCCCTTGGTGCTCTCTGAGCTTGGTGGTTTTCTTGCAGACATTTCATGATCCAACTAGGTAATATCATCAGTGCTAGAAGGGAGGGAGGTCAAAGAGAGGAGGAGGGGGAGGACGAAGCAGAAGAAGAAGAAGAAGAAGAAGAAGAAGAAGAAGAAGAAGAAGAAG
>BLBF01000056.1:2234326-2260262 GCA_015471245.1 Laticauda colubrina | reverse complement strand
GAAGAAGAAGAAGAAGAAGAAGAAGAAGAAGAAGAAGAAGAAGAAGAGGAAGAAGAAGAAGAAGAAGAGAAATATGATAACCCATCTATGGTAATATTAAAATGCATTCTAAATAACCAACTGGCGAGGGAACTGCAAAAGCAAATCTCTTTTTTACTATCAATTATTTTGATTTTCAGTGGGGCTCCCTTTTTTTCCCTCATGGATGTTCTTGACTTAAATCTTCCAGGACCATCTTGGACAGGGGATCCTAAAACATCCGAGCAGTGGGAGTTTCTCTGAGCCCTACTTTAAGAAACTTTGTCTCTGAAAATCCAAAGGGAATGTTCATTTGCTAATTAGGTGGTCTTCAGGATATATGTTCTCTGCCTAATTTGTGAGTGCTCCCTTAAATAGCCCTCTGGAGTCAAAAAAAACCCTAACCTCTCCCTGTTATTCTGGCAATGGGAGAAAGCTCCGTGTGCTGCGGTTCCAGTTGGATTAAAAATAACTAATTACACAAACACCGTGTTCCTGCAAATGGGTTCTCTAATTGAATGGCACGTACAATGTGTAGGATGAATGGGGGAAAAAGTGTAACTTGATGCAACCCATTTCTGCAAAGCGAAAGGAACCTGAATATATACAGGTGGTATGGCCACAATTGAGCCAAACATGTCTGTTGTTGAGCGAGACATCCATGGAATGAGCTTTGCCCCATTTTAATGACCTTTCTCACCACCGTTGTTAAATGAACTGCCAAAGATGATACATGAGCAGTCCTGTTGTTAAGTGAAAACTGGCTTCCCCATTGTCAGAAGGTCGCAAAACGGGATCCTGCGACTAGGGGAACCTGGCAACGGTCATAAGTGTGAACCACTTGTCAGGCATCTGAATGTTGATCACCTGATCATAGGGAGGTTGCAGAAGTCGTAACTGTGAAAAATGGTTGTAACTCACTTTTTTCAGTGATGTTGCTGTCAGGATTCCAGCAAACTGCCCCTAATTAAATCATGAGCCTCAAGCTTCAAAAACTTCAAAGGATTTATTAGGAGCGAACATGTTGGCATGACCTGCATGAAGCCAACCCCAAAGTCCTCCTCCTCTTCCTCCTCCTTCTTGTAAACCCCACTCCCATCTCGCACTGATGATGTTACCTAGTTTGGGTAATGAAACATCTGCAAGAAAACAAGCAAGCTCAGAGAACACCAAGGACCCCCCCCCCCAATGTATATTGGTTTTCATTCGTAGATTAGAATTCTTTTCTTGAAAAATTGTATCTTGGCTGATGCAGATTTTTTTTATGCTGCCAAAAAAAAGGAGCCACCATCTAAGCTATCAAGGACATTGTTCATTATACTTTGGAGGGGGAAAGAAAGTCAGTGTAATCATCACCAACTCTGCAACTGCTTGTTTAATACCAAATGATGGTGATAAAATTATTAATTCCACCGGCGTCTTTATGGTAATTGAAAATGCTGCAAGCTTAAATGCTAATTGTCCTTGTAGATGCTCTCCATCAGAAGCTCACAGTGGTGCCAAGTTTGGGTTTTGAAGGAACCCTTATCCATTGTGGCACGCAAAAAAACCCCAACAATCTGAAAAGATGCTTTACATCTCACTTAGTACATGATGGGGTTTATTACACGGCATATGATTTTTCTGCTCTAGAAATGAACCGAAGCTATTTTGTCAATTTTAACCGTTCTGGAACAAAGTATGGGCATGTTCTGTTCACTGCAGTATTACTGTACAGGTAATCCTCATTTCATAACCATCCATTTAATGAATGTCTAAGGAGCTTCTCAGTCATCCAGGTTGTGGTTGTCCCAAAGATGTTCTTTTCCTTTAAAAGACAAGCGGATTTTCTTGGTTTTTTTCTTGAAGACGTGTCGCTTCTCATCGAAGAAGCTTTTTCAGTTGAGTTCTTCAGTTCTTCCAGGGCTAGAAGAGACCTTGGAGGTCTTAGTGCAACCCCTTTCCCATGGCAGGGGGTTCTAGACCATTCCAGTCTTCCATTCCAGACTTGATAGAATGGATACATGTGATCATAAAAACAGTAAGTGTCATGCCCTGTTGGAATCTGATTCCGAGGGAGAGACAGGGAGTGGGAGTGTGGCTCCAGTGGCTGTGGAAGAAAGGGGGAAGGGCACAGTCCAGCTGGGCATTCAGAAGACCCAGGACCATCCATCCCCTCTTCATCCTAGGGCATGCAGGGAGAAATGGAGAAAGGAGCAACATGAGTTACATGGGTTATGGGGGAGAAAAGGGCCCTGATTCCCTTCATTAGTTGCAGCTGGGAAAACAGAATTTAAAAAGGGCGTTTGCACACAGCTCCTTGCTGGAAGCAAAGCATGAATTACTTTTGTTTGTCAAGTCTTATCTGGGTTCTGGCATCCTCCCAATTGTGTGTGTTTCGTTATCTTTTGAAGTCTGCAATTCCTTCTCATGCCGTGTCTCGTTAATTGCTGCAGCTTGTGGTTTGTGTTGGTTTTTATTTAGAATTTATATGTACTTTGGATTCAGGCTGAATTTCTTCCTTTAAAGACTGTTCTTGGGAGAGATTTTTCTTCAGCCCATGATAACTGGACATTGGGGGCCAGGTTGGGGTATTAAAGGGACTTTCCATACTTTTGTGCTTTGTTGCTTTTGTGCCATGCCTCTTTGGGTCATCACAGTAAGAGGAAACAGAAAAAAATAATTCAGCCCTCCACCCAAGCAGGAGACCCTACACCATTTCAGACAAATCATTGTCCAGACTCTTCTTAAAAACCTCCAATGATGGAGCACCTACAACTTCGAGGTAAGTAGTTCCACCAATTAATTTTCAGTGTCATTAAAATACTGTGTTTATTTATTTAATTAGATTTGTGTGCCACCCATCCTGTCTAGAAACGAGTTTTGAGCAGCTGTACTGCAAACCGGGGCAGACAAAACCTTCGCCAGACCAATTCTTGAATACAGGACTTCTGCCTGGAATCCACACTGTATAACAAACATTAACACAATCAAATAAGTCCAGAGGTATTTCATGATAAGAGTCCTCCACTACTCTGCTTGCAATAGAATATCTGATGCTACCAAGCTCACAATTTTGGACCTGGACAACCCAGAAGTATGTCACCTATAGTCTGATGTAAGCTTAGGACACAAAATTGTCTGCTACAACGTCCTACCTGTCAACGACTACTTCAGCTTCAACCACAATAACACACGGGCAAACAAGAGATACAAACTCAAAGTAAACCACTTCAAACTCAATCGCAGAAAATAGGACTTCAGCAACAGAGTGTTCAATGCGTGGAACTCACTCCCTGACTCTGTTGTTACCTCTTCAAACCCCCAAAACTTTAACCATAAACTGTCTACTGTGGTCCTCACTCCATTCCTAAGAGGTCTGTAAGGGGGCTTGCATAAGCGCACCAGCGTGCCTACCATCCCTGTCCTACTGTCCCCATTTATTCGTAGTCATTTATTATGTATATACTTATACCTGTTTAGACTTATACATTTATATGTTAAGTTCATATTTACACTTGTTTTCTCATGCATTCTTGACAAACAAATAAAATAAATAAAGAGTAGAGTACTGTAGAATAGAATAGAATAGAATGGAATGGAATAGAATAAATAGAATGGAATGGAATGGAATGGAATGGAATGGAATGGAATAAATAGAATAGAATAAAATGGAATGGAATGGAATGGAATGGAATGGAATGGAATGGAATGGAATAAATAGCATAGCATAGAATAGAATGGAATGGAATAAATAGAATAGAATAGAATGGAATGGAATGGAATGGAATAGAATAGAATGGAATGGAATGGAATGGAATGGAATGGAATGGAATAGAATAGAATGGAATGGAATAAATAGAAGAGAATGGAATGAAATAGAATAAATAGAGTAGAATAGAACAGAATAGAATAGAATGGAATGGAATGGAATAGAATGGAATAGAATAGAATAAATAGAATAGAATTGAATGGAATGGAATGGAATTGAATGAAATAGAATAAATAGAATAGAATAGAATAGAATAGAATAGAATAGAATAGAATAGAATGGAATAGAATGGAATAGAATGGAACAGAATGGAATGGAATGGAATAAATAGAATAGAATAGAATAGAATGGAATGGAATGGAATGGAATGGAATGGAATAAATAGAATAGAATAGAATAGAATAGAATGGAATGGAATGGAATGGAATGGAATGGAATAGAATAGAATATATGGAATGGAATTAGAATAGAATAAATAGAATAGAATAGAATGGAATGGAGTAGAGTAGAGTAGAGTGGAGTGGAGTGGAATGGAATGGAATGGAATGGAATGGAATGGAATAAATAGAATAGAATAGAATTCTTTTATTGGCCAAGTGTGATTGGACACACAAGGAATAGAATAGAATAGAATAGAATAGAATAGAATAGAATAGAATAGAATAGCAGAGTTGGAAGGGACCTTAGAGGTCTACTAGTCCAATCCCCTCCTTAGGCAGGAAACCCTACACCATTTCAGACAAATGGTTGTCCAATCTCTTCTTAAAAACCTCCAGTGTTGGAGCAGCCACAACTTCTGGAAGTAAATTGTTCTACTGATAAATGGTTCTAACTGTCGGGAATTTTCTCCTTAATTCTAGTTTGCTTCGTTCCTTGATAAGTTTGTATCTGTTGCTTCTTGCTCTGCCTTCAGATGCTGTAGAGAAGAGGTTGACCCATTTGTGGCAGCCCCTATTTGGAAGACTGTTATCATGCCGTATCAAGGTCATGTCCTCCATATCTTGCCATGGAATTGTCCAATTAACCCTTTTTAATTCTGGGATACAACCTAGAATTTCTTGCAAAACAAGGCTATTTGCTCCCCCGGTGGGGAAGGGAAAGATTTATGCAATGGGCAGCCCACATCTGAATATTCATGTGCATTTTCTAGCAGGGTTATCTCAGCAGCAGGATCTGGGCTGACAGATGTATGGCAGCACCCTAAGTATAAATTAGTAAATAAGGCAGGTCTGTTCTACTTAACTTTCTACCTCTGGGGATAGATTTGTGTTCTGGAAAATGTTCACGCTGTTTTTTTAAATTAAAAATCTGCAGGAAAAATAGTCAGATCAGATTCAAGGTTAAGTGGGGGGGACGGACTGCATTTCCTAAAATATTCAAGATGGCCAAGGAGTGACCTGCTTAAAGAGGAAAGAAGAGTGAAGGATTATTTTTTTCCCCCAGCACTTCCTGGGCTACTCATGGAACTGTGCAGTTTGCAAGGTTCCATGGTCATTCCAGGAAATGTCGATGAAAAAGCTCTTGCTCCAAGACCGCTTGACATAAATAAAAAGGCCACTCATAAAATGTTACCCCACAAAAAAAGGAGGTTGAGACTCTAGAAAGAGTGCAGAGAAGAGCAACCAGGATGATGAGGGGACTGAAGGCTAAAACATACGAAGAACGGTTGCAGGGACTGGGCCTGGCTAGTCTCGAGAAGAAAAGGACCAGGGGAGACAGGAGAGCATCTTCCAATACTTGAGGGGCTGCCCCATAGAGGAGAAAGGGGGGTTCAGCTATTCTCCAAGGCACCCAAAGGCCAGACAAGGAACAATGGATGGAAGCTGAACAAGGAGAGATTCAACCTGGAAATAAGGAGGATTTTTCTGACAGTGAGAGCAATCAATCAATGGAACAGAAGTTGTCTTCAGAAGTTGTGGGAGCTTCATCCCTGGAAGCTTTCAAGAAAAGACTGGACTGCCTCCTTCAGAAATGGTGTAGGGTCTTCTGCTTGGACAGGGGTTGGACTAGATGACCTACAAGATCCCTTCCAACTCTGTTTTTTCTATGTCAAAAGTAGTTTAACATTTGTCTACCTCTCACCAGATATATCTTCTAAGAACCAGCAAATGTTGCAGTATGATTATTATTACTATTATTATTTTTGTAACTACCATTTATGCTTCCCTGGTTCTGCCAGCAGTGAAATAATCAAATTAGCTCACCATAGGGTTCCTGCTACAGAGTTTTAACTTCTAATGAAAAGAGCCTTGGAAGTAAAGTAGCCATAAAGAAAAAATCGGAAATTAACTAAATGCTTCAGGTTAGTTATTTCAACTTTCAGTTTGTAAAGTTTCCATGCTGTATGGAGTTTTCGCGAGTTGTATCCAGGATGAGAGCTGGGGTTCCTGGTTGGGAAAAGCTGCTTTCAAGTTATGTCCAGGGATGGGATTCTACCGTTTCGGACCAGTTTGGGTGAACCGGATGTTAAGTTTTCACCTGGTTTGCCAAACTGGTATTTCAACCGACCAGCTGGACCCAATCCTCCCAGGAGTCTCCATGTGGCCCATTTTTGATGAAGGTAAGTACAGGATCCGTGCAGAGGCTCTGGGAGGGGGGAAAACAGGACTTCCAGCAGTTCAGAAACGGGCCTGTTTTTGGCTTTTGGAGGGCCTCCAGAGCCCGGCTGGAGAATTCTGGGAGTTGAAGTCCACAAGTCTTAAAGTGGCCAAGTTTGGGGACGCCTGACCTCGTGGATCCAAAGCGATGCAAAGCCCTTGAAAGTACAGTTTGACTGTCATGGATTCTGTTGGGAGACATTAAGATACTTTAGGATGGCAAAGAATGGAGGAGGTTAAAGGATATGAAATTTCAGCTTTTCCTTTTTAGAATGTGGAATGATGGTTCCCCAGAGAAGCACAATTCTTGCTTTAGGCATCTATATAAATACTGCAAATTGCCATTATGCTTTATTAATGTGCAGCTGTAGTGACCCCCAAGGGTTAATTAAAAAGGCTAAGGTGTTTATATAGCTTCATCTTGGAAATATTTCATGGTCCACCTACTATTTTTGGCAAGTTTGAGGTGGAGGGATAACTGGCAACCAGTAATTAAAAGGCAGTTAAGTTGCTCATTAAATGCCCACGTGATATTGGCTTGTATGCGCTATGTTTAGCCCAGAAATGAAAAAAAAGTTTGTTACACTCAGTCCTGGTTTGTTAAGTTCTAAACCATTGCTTGGTTTAACATGTTCCAAACAGAATAACAGAATTGGAAGGGACCTTGGAGGTCTTGTAGTCCAACCCCCCTGCTTAGGCAGGAAATCCTACACCATTTCAGATAAAGGATTTTCCAGTCTCTTTGCAATGGTGTCAGGATTCTGGGCAGTTACTCCAATTAAATCATTAGTCTCAGGCCAAACTTCCAAAACTTCAAAAGGATTTATTGGGTGTTAACATATTCGGCACTGCCTGGGTGCAGCCGACTCTGAGACACATAATTCCTTGTCACCCTTGGCCCTGGTTTCCCCACCCCACCAACCTCTGGGTGTGTCATAATTCATATTCTCCAGTGGGACACCTCCATAGCCCAGAGTCATCAATCTTATTCTCCAGTTAGATATTTGCGCAGCAGAAACTTCAGTAACAATATCTGAAAAACTGTTTGTGGAATGCATTTTCACTTTCCAAGCTGCTGCACTGCCCTTTCTAGCTCCTTTCCTCCCTCCCTTTCTATGGGTCTTTTTAGAGTTGCCAAATAGCACTTATATACCACTTCACAGTACTTTACAGCCCTTTCTAAGTAGTTTACAGAATCATATTATCAGAGTTGTATTTCCTAGTCCGACGTTGGTGGAAGCTAAATCTCCATGAAAATCTCCAGTGATGAAGCAGCCATAACTCCTGGAGACAAGTCGTTCCACTGATTAATTGTTCTCCCTGAAAGTTCTCCTTAATTCCAGGTTGCTTCTCTCCTTGATGAGTTTCCATCCATTGCTTCTTGTCCTGCCCTCAGGGGCTTTGGAGAATAGCTTGACCCCTTCTTTTGGGGGGCAGCCCCTCAAATATTGGAACGTTGATGACATGTCAGCCCTAGTCCTTCTTTTCATTAAGCAAGACCAGGGCTGTCAAATTCCCAGCCTGCAGGCCAGATGCGTCACACACTGGCCACACCCATGCCTGGTTAGCGAAGGAGGGAAAAGTCCCGATATGTCATGTGATGCTGCCATGATGACATGAGTTTGACACCTGATCTAGACATACCCAGTTCCTGCAACTGTTCTTTATATGTTTTTGCCTCCAGTCCCCTAATCATCTTTGTTGCTCTTCTCTGCATTCTTTCTAGAGTCTCAACATCATTTCTCATGTCGTGATGACAATACAGTAATTTCTTTATTATTCCCAGAGTTCATCATTGCTGGACTAAGGGCATCATAAGCCAGCGTCTATAAATCACCCTTGCTGGGTTTATATAATATGCTAAGCACAAGCAAACCAATCATATTAGCATATCATCAAAGTTGCATGTCTTAGCCAGATGTTGGCAGAAGTTAAATCTGCATTCGCTTCTTTAATTTTTACGAATTTAGCACCAAGTGTTTACGTATTCCAGAATTCTGAGGCTGCTCCTGGGAATTCTTCTAGGGGAGTAGCAGATTTTAAAGATTTGCTGTGAAAAGATTTAATTCCCAATTGCCAATATGAATAGTAGTAGCTCTGACAATAAATAAAAATGATAAAAATAAAGAATGTCAGGTACTAGCAACCAGAATCGTTCATAAATAGCAACTTTATTAACATCTGCCAGTATTACAAGAACCTCTCTTAACTGCTTGCCTTTCACTGGAAACAACCAGATATGGTTTCATGGATCTTGGAGGAATTCAGGTTTATATCCCTTGTGGCTATGTATCCAAGCTACGTCCCTGTTTGACTCTTCCTTCCAGCTTGGCTGGCAATTTGCCAACAAAGAAAGCTTAAAGTAACCAATTAAAAAAAGAGGTAGAGAAGGGGAAGGTAGGGACAATATTGAGTCAGGTCTACAGTATATGTGAATTAAGTGTCATTTAGTTGAGCCTGATGTCTGACAATTGCCTAGACCAGGGGTCCCCAAACTTGGTAACTTTAAGACTTCTGGACTTCAACTCCCAGAATTCTCCAGCCAGAATTCTGGGAGTTGAAGTCCACAAGTCTTAAAGTTACCAAGTTTGGAGACCTCTGCACTAGGCAGAACTTCCCTGCAAAGTTGGACTTGGGCAGAGCAACACAAAAGAGAATAATTTTCTCGCTCAGTGGCTAAGATGCTGAGCTCGTCGATCAGAAAGGTCAGCAGTTCACCTGTTCGAATCCCTAGCACTGCGTAATGGAGTGAGCTCCCATTACTTGTCTCAGCTTCTGCCAACCTAGCACATAAAAAGCACATTCGAAAGCATGTAAAAAATGCAAGTGGAAAAATAGGGATCCCTTTGGTGGGAAGGTAACAGCATTCCATGCGCCTTCGGCATTTAGTCCTGCCAGCCACATGACCACGGAGACGTCTTTGGACAGCGCTGGCTCTGCGGCTTTGTAATGGAAATGAGCACTGGTGCCCCCTAGAGCCGGAAACGATGAGCACGTATGTGAGAGAGGAGCCTTTACCTTTACCTTTATCTTTACCTTTACCTTTACCTTAGATGGAAGGAGATCCTCTCACAGATAGACCATCTGAGGATTACAAGGTACAGGGTATCATTTAATTGTATGATGATTTAACTTAAGTAGATGTTTGCTCATCCTTCATTTTTAGAAACCCAAATTTCAAATAACAAAAAATAGGAAAAATTAGGAATTCTCTCTAATTCAGTTGTTCCAAACAAATCCCTCTTTCATCATTCTTTATTTCTGTATGTTTTGTTTTTTTTAGACTCCTGTTGGATTTTGAGGCTCTGCAGAAAGGATAAAAGATAGGTCAGGAGGTAGACAGGTTCTTAATTCACCTAAACCAGTGCTAACTAGAATCAATTCTTCTGGGTTGGAACCCAAAGCTCTCCTTGGCCAATTGTTCATGAAAGCTAGAAGGACTTTATTTCTCATAATTTATTTCTTGATCACTTTAATTGGGTATCAGGAGAATTTGAGCCCTAGATCTCCTAGAAGCTGTGCATAAAATACAGTTTTGCCAAATTTAAGGTTGGATTAAAATGGATGAGGGCAAAGGTGGCCATTCCTAACCCCAGGAACACCTGTGTGATGAGACATGTATTGTGAAGGACAAATTCCTATGAGGTCCTTGGTGCTCTGTGGCCAAGGAGCCCACAGTTCAAGACTGAACTGCAAATATTCTCGACTGTTAGGACAAATTCATGCCTAAAGTGGGACTAGAACTCATTGTCTACTAGTGAATGGCCCAAAGTCATCTAACCAATTATCATTCCTAAGATGGAACTAGAACTCACCATCTCCTGATGATTGGCCCAAAGTCACCCACCCAGCCCATGAATTAATTAGGGCATCTATCGGAACTTTGACACTTTCCAGTGTAAGTGAGACTAGAATTCACAAGCTCCTAGTTTCATCTTAACCATTATACCAAATAGAATCTCAATTCCACAAGGTAAAATAATTAAGAGGGACAGTTCTGATTATTCTCCATCTAAGTTGTTGGTAAACAATTAACACACTGAGACACAGAGATTGGTCTATTTATTTACGTAATAAATAAATTCGTAATAAATTAACTAGGCATGAAAGCTGGCCTTTGGGTATTTGAGCTAGCTAGGAAATATGTACTTCAAAACATTCCAACAAAGCTGAAGAGGATTTAATTTTCAAATAGTCACAGAGAACAGAGCCTGTTAATCACTTTCTGCATTTGGAATGGAATTTATTGAGCCAAGGGATTATGTTTTTATTAATAAATAATAGAGAGGTATGCAATACATCGCCTGTATATCATGCAGAATCATGAAAGTTAGTATAAATATTTTGGATATGTTCAGAAGTAGGTCAGATATAAGAGGAGGAAGGGAAGGGAAGTAAATCTTGAATTGTTTTGAGGATATCTCCAAAATTATATAACATGTTGCTGTTAAAAATAGTGGGTAAACTGGACAGAATAAAAAGACTCACAATATTGAAATTATGCTTAGATTTATGATTTCACCTTTCAGCTTACTTTCAGTTATTAAAATAGATGGAGCCATGTGATCTTTTAAAAACCCACACTAGACTTAAAGCCCATGTCACACTGCACCAATGGATGGAAAGAGGATGTAAAATGGAGAGAAACACTTGCCATCCGTTGGTTAACGCGATTCATCCGTTTTGTACTCACTGCCTCTGTTTTTCATCCTCTCTATCTGTCCAGCATCCGTCGACTGAGGTTCCATCCGCTCAAAAAGTTTTGAGCTGCTCAAAACTTTTTGAGCGGAAAATGTATCCAACGCGTCGGTTCTACGTCCGCAACGCATACAGGGAACATCCGTTCTGCATCCGTCATCATCTGTTACGCGTCTGCTACATCCGCTAGGCATCTGCTGCGCATCCGTGCAACTTGCATCCACTCCAGCGGAAAACGGACACAGGGAGGAAGTCAAACAGATACGGAATGGACACAAAGCGTTAGTAGCACGGACGGAGAAAGGATGAAAGTGGATGCAGCTCGCAAAGAAAGCATTAAAACGGAAAAAATGTTCACAGAGGGGACCTTTCTCGTATATTAAGGATGTCTAGAGGATGCCTAGAGGATGCAAAAGGACACATAGTGGAAAACCTATATTGCCCATAAAAGGGGGGAGCAACTCACCTGGATCTCACTTTCAGTACAGCAGCCCTGCTGTGCAGACCTCTGCAGCCTTCATCTGGCTCTTGCTCTTCCACAGCATCCATTGATCTCCACCATGGATCATAACACACTCCTTTTGGTAGCCACCATCGTTCTACAACAGTGCGAAGCCATCTACAGGCTCTTTCACCTGTTCTACGCGAAGAAAAGGAGGCGGCCAAGAAGTATCTGGGTCCGAAGAAAGATTGCGAGAAGAGCAGAGTACAGACTATACAACAAGCTGATGGTGGAGCTGAGGAACGAAGACCCTTGTGCATTCCAGAACTTCATGAGGATGCCGCCAGCCATGTTTGAAGAAGTTGTGCAGCAGCTGACACCCAGGTTGACCAAGGCAAACACCAACTTCCGGCCCAGCCTGGACCCTGGGCTCAAGGTGGCACTGACTCTGCGCCACCTGGTCTCAGGGACCACCTATAGGAGCATGCAGTATGGCTGGAGGGTGCCACACAACACCATCAGCATTGTGGTCAGAGAAGTGGTGCAGGCCATCATCGAAGAATATCTGGAGGAGCTCCTCCAGTGCCCCTCCACTGAAGAAGGATGGAAGAAAGTTGCAGAGCAGTGGTATCAGAAGTGGAACTTCCCCCACACCATTGGAGCCATAGATGGGAAGCATGTGGCCTGCAAAGCTCCAGCCAAGTCAGGGTCCACTTATTTCAACTACAAGGGCTTCTTCAGCATCATCCTCTTTGCCATGGTTAATGCTGACTACAAGTTCATGTACATCAATGCTTCAGGCAACGGGTCAGCTTCAGATGCCCAGGTATACAATGCCAGTGACCTCAAGGAGGGGCTGGAATGCAACCTCATCATGGGCTTCCCAGATCCAGACCCCCTACCCAACGACACGCAAGATGTGCCCTACTTCATCGTGGGGGATGACGCCTTCTCCCTCAGAACCTACCTCATGAAGCCCTACACCTCCAGATGCCTCACCCGTGAAGAGAGGATCTTCAACTACAGGCTGTCCAGGGCAAGACGGGTGGTGGAGAACGCCTTTGGCATCCTGGCCAACAAGTTCCAGGTACTTCTCACCAACATGCAGCATAGCCCAGAGACCATGAGGACGATCGTGGAAGCTTGCTGCATCTTGCACAATCTTATGTGCACCCGCTACCCAGTCTTGCAGAACAGGCTTGTGGACCGTCAACAAGGCAATGGGGACATGGAGGCTGGGGAATGGAGGCAAGAGCGAAACCTGATAGACACTGAGGATGGGCAAGGCCCCAACAGAGCCTCACGTGAAGGGAAGAAGCAGCGCAACCTCCTGAAACATTGGTGCAACTCCCCAGCTGGAGCAGTGGAGTGGCAAGACAGGATGATTGATGATTAATGGATGCTTCCTTCAGCCTGTCTCATCACACGGATGAGATTGTGCCATGTATGTTGAGTGGCCCTACAATGAACAGGGCATTTAATAAAGAGTTGTGTTTATGTTGAAATGTGTTGATGAATGATTAAATTGTTATTGATAATAAAGGGCCATAGGTGTGGCACCTGGGAGGGTGGACCATACAGTCCCACTATGCTTGCACTGGAGGTTTATCAATCCCACAGCTATCTTAACCCATCCCCAAGGTATCCCTGCCCATCCCACAGCTATTACTCATCCCACAGGTATCCCTGCCCATCCCACAGCTATTACCCATCATACAGGTATCCCTGCCCATCCCATAGCTATTACCCATCCCAAAGGTATCCCTGCCCATCCCACAGCTATTACCCATCCCAAAGGTATCCCTGCCCATCCCACTGCTATCCTTACCCATCCCACAAGCATGCAAAGGCTTAAACCATTTCTAAAAGTTTCCACCAAGACTTTATTAACAAAAATAAATGAAGCAAGTGTGTGAAGCAAAGATAATCTTTATTAATAACAAGCTGTAAAAGAAAAATGACCCAAGTTAAGTGTCCAAATAAAGTCTACAGGTAGCCACCCAGTCTCTGGCACTCTTCTCTGTCACTCAGAGGTGTGCCCAGTCTCAGGGGTGAAGGGTCCAGGTGCTGTGGAGGTGGCTGCTGCTGGAGTGCTGGTCTGAAGTGCCACTGGGGTGCCTGGCCCCGAGAGGACAACAGGTGACGGTGTGTTGAGGAAGCTCTCAGACAGCTGGCTCAGCCCCGTGATGTTGAGAGCTCCTTCCTCCATGCCATGGGGTGTCACCCTCAGTACCGACGACAGATGTACTGAAGCCGGGCTTGGTTGTGGGGTGGAGGAAGGAGCAGTGTAGTGGGGCTGTCTGGTCTGCAGCTGGGTGAGGACTGGCGTGGGTGGCATTGGTGGCATGGGTGGTATCGGTGGCGTTGGTGGCAGCAGTGGCTTAGGTGGCATCGGTGGCATCAGTGGAACCGGTGGCAAAGGTGGTGTCCGATGAACCTGTGCCTGGGCTGAGAAAGGCTGCTGTCTGTGCTGCTGGACCTCCTGATAGCCGTAGCCCTGGTAGGTGAGGGCCTGTGGAAAGCCTTGGAATGCGAGAGACATCACCTGGGGTGGAGGAGCAGACCTGGACTGGGTGGGAGCAGGTTCATCTGGATCTGGAGGGTTGTGAAGCAGCTCGGTGATCCGGTCCTTCACCACCTGGTACTGGGGTTCTGCCATGTCTATGAGAGTCTGGTTCACATAGGTGAGGAAGGGCTTGCAGTTGGAAGATGACGAGTCGGTGTGTACCAGCTGAGAGAGGACACTCCTGATGGTGTCTCTTATCTCCAGCAGGGCAGTGTGGCTCTGCCCCTCCTGTCTGGCTCTCTGCCTTTCTGTGGAGGTGGAGCTGGGGGTGGATGCAGGTAGGAATGTGGTGGAAGTGCCGTCTCCTTTCTCCCACTGCGCCAGGTTACAACAGCTGTCCGCGGGTCCTCTGTTGTGGCACGCTCCACAGACACCTGCCTGGAGACAGGAGCTGACTCTCGGGTGGAAGAGGACTGGTTCTCAGCAGGCTGCCTGAGAGAGAGGGTTGTGAGAGAGGCTGCTCCTTGGTGGCGGATCTCACCCTCCAGGAAGCTGCACTTGGCCATCACGTAGGTCTCTCTGACCGCGGCCTGGCCAGATTTCTTGAGGTTCAGCTTCCCGTACCAGGTGTGCATGTGCTTCCACCAGCCAAGGAGCACCTCCAAAGTGTAGCCCAGGCTCTCCGCCTTCTCTCTCCAAGCAGCCTGCTTCCTTTTGGAGTCCCTATAGAGCCTGTGTCCCTTCCGCCATAGATACTCATTCTCTCTCAGCCACTCCAGTACCTCATTCTCATGTTCCTCCTCGATGTTGTATTGCCTCCTCTCCCGTTCTCGCGTATGCCTCTTGCTCCCTTTGGCAGGACCACATGGGCCCTCATCAGAGGGGCTTCCAGGTTGTAGGGGCTTCTGCTCCACACCACCACCAGCAGCAGCACCAGCAGGACCAGCACCAGCAGCACCAGCACCAGGATCAGCAGCAGCAGAGTAAGCACCAGCAGCACCAGCAGCACCAGCAGTACCAGGAGCACGAGCAATACCAGGAGCGCGAGCAGGACCAGGAGCACGAGCAGGAGCAGGAGCACCAGCAAGACCAGCAGGACCAGGAGCAGCTTCAGCAGAGTAAGCACCAGCAGAAGCACCACCACCAGAAACAGCATCAGCAGAGTAAGCACCTGCAGAAGCATGACTGCCAGAAGCAGCTTCAGCAGAGTAAGCACCAGCAGAAGCACCACCGCCAGAAGCAGCATCAGCAGAGTAAATACGAGCAGAAGCACCACTGCCATAAGCAGCATCATCAGCTCCTCCAGAAGCAGAAGCAGCAGAAGCCCCAGCCACAGAAGAGCGAGCCCGTGCTGCAGAAGCCCCAGCAGAAGCAGAGTGAGGGCCAGGGGGTGGGATGGTAGCCCTGTCCCTTTTGCCAGGGTTGGCAGCAGATGGCTGAGGCTTTCTCTTCTTCCCCATGGTTGTGGGGTTGCTGGCTGGCAGGCAGGCTGGCAGGCAGGCTGGCTGGAAGCAAGGCTGGCAGGCAGCAAGGCAGGCAGGCTGGCAGGCAGTTGATGTGTCTGGAAGCAGGTCTTTCCTCTGAATGTTGACCTGCTTGGGAGCTGCTTCCCTTTCTATCCGCGGGGCTGATGCAATGCATCCTCCCCGCATGCGCAGTGAACGCTAGGCATCCGCTAGGCACCTGCTAGGCATCCGCTAGGAATCTGCTAGGAATCCGCTAGCCTTCCATTGTGCATCCGCTTCATCCGCTCAGTGTCCGCTCTGCATCCGCTCTTTCCATTCTGTGTCCGCTTTGCTGCTCTCCCCCGGAAGCCTTGCGGATGTGCCATCCGCTCTCATCCGCTTCCATCCGCTAGGCTTCCGTGGAGCGTCCGCTTTCCATCCTCTCTACATCCTCCCCCCGTCCATTCCTTTCCGTATTGTCTGCTCTGGTTATGCAAATTTTTGCCCCTTTTGAGAGTGGACAACAACGGATGGAACATTTTTCTCGTCCGCTGTGTCCTTTTTACAAACGTTTTGCATCCGTCGGCCAGTGTGACAGGGCCTTAAGATTCAACCTTCAAAGGCTCTGGATGGTGCCAATGTGTGGCAAAAGCAGTTTGGTCTAATGGGTAAGGCACCAGGATAAAAAGTAGGAGATGCTGAGTTCTAACCCCACCTTACATATGAGAGGTGGCTGGATGATTTTGGGCCATTCACCAGGAGAAGGCGAGTTCTAGTCCTGCCATAATCAAGAAAGTTGTCTGAGTGACTTTGAGTCAATTACCAGGAGACTGTGCGCTCTAGTCCTGCTTTAAGGCATGAAAGCTAGCTGGGTGATTTTGGGCCATTCACCAGGAGACAGTGAGTTCTAGTCTCACCTTCCTCAAGAAAGTTGGCCAGGGGATTTTGAGACAATCACCAGAAAATGATGAGTTATAGTCCCACCTTAGACATGAAAGCCAGTTGGGTGACTTTGGACCAATTTCCAGGAGTTCTAATCTTGGAGATGTGGAGTTCCAGAGGGCAGGTGATGAGATTGGAAAGGTGTCCTTTGATGGCATTCTTTAACTGAGGAAATCTCAGTTGTCAATTAATTCCTTTTCAGTTAATGTTTAAACATCTCACAAGGAATTTTCTAATTTCTTTTGCAAATCTGCATTGAGGTTAAGAAAGAGAATTTGCTGCCGAAATCATTTTGAAGAACAGAATTTGAGTATGTGTCATTGGAGCACAATAATGGTCTTGAATTAGTTAGTTTTAAAATGGACAAGACATCAGTGTGAACACCCTTCTTTAGCACCAATAGCTCAGGATTGAATTCTGGAGTTCTTGTTGCTCTCTGAGCTTGGTAGTTGTTGTTGGGTTTTGGGGGTTTTTTGCAGATGTTTCATTACCCAACTATGTAACATCATCAGTTCTAGAAGAGAATGAGGTTAGGTCTCTGTTTATATAGGCTCTTTTTTATTGTTCGATACCTCAATCAAGCAGCTACCAACTTAGACAAACAAGCTATCTATAAACAACAATGAAGGAACCACCAGGGGTGGGCTTTAAAAATTTTAGTGAAGGGTTCTCTGCCTGGTTGCTGGGTGGGCATAGCCATGGTGGGCATGGCCTAGTCGGGCTCCTGCACCATGGCGAAAATGGCTTCCCCAGGCTCCGGAGGCTCTCTGGAAGCCGGGAGTGAGATTTGGGGGTTCTCCAAACTGCACAGAATTTTAGCTAGGGGCTCTCCCAAACCCCTCCAAATCCCCAGCACCCCACCCCTGCCTCCTACCAACAGGACAAGCCACTGTATAAGAATAAATCTCACCACCTTCTAGCACTGACGGTGTCACCTTGTTGGGTAATGAAACCTCTGCAGAAAAACCACCCAGCTTAAAGAGCACCAAAGACTGCATCTTCCTTAGCTCTACAATACACCACCCTAGTTGTTACCAATTTCCATATTTTAATTTCTTCCCAATGGTAAATTTCAGGTGTAACATTACCCAGGCTTTTCTTTTTTTCAAAAGTAGTTGCATTAAGTGGTGAATTGCTACCGGTTCAGCCTAGTTTGCCCGAACCGGTAGTAAAGAAAAGAAAGCTCCGATGATCAGCTGAAAGGAGAAAGAAGAGACCAGCGGAGGATCGGCGCTCCCACCGGCCCTTGCGCTTTTCTCTTCTTTATCCTCTCAGCTGATTGGCACAGAAGAGCCTCAGCCGGTGTGGGAAAGCCGTGCAGCACCGAACCGGTCGGGAAAACTGGTAGAATCCCACCACTGTTTGCACTACCATCCCGAACAAAGGGGAATTCTTGAACGATCCCTGAGGATTTTTTTTTCCTTTTTCCTGGAGAAATTTACAAAACTCATCTTTTTTCCCTGCACATTTGGTGGTGCGTTGGGGAAAGACATTAGGCCTTGAGCTTCCAAGTTCCAGTGTTATGTTATGATAGGTGGGGGGGGGGGGAGCAGAGGTGGGTCTTTTGCCAGTTCTGACCAGTTCTGGACAACCAGAAGCAGAAATTTTGAGTAGTTTGGAGAAACAGCCAATCCCACCTCTGAATGGCCCCTCCAACCCCATCTCTTCTCTGCCTCCCATCGAGTCCCAGCTTCTCAGCTGGGTCTTCTTTGGTTGCCCTGCACAGGAGAACAGAGCTGGAAAGCAGGTTAGTGGGGTGGGGAAGGAAGGGGGATTTTGCAGTGTATCCTTCCCCTGACATGCCCACCAAGCCACGCCCACCAAGCCACGCCCACAGAGCCAGGAGTAAAAAAAAAATTGAGTACCACCACTGCGGGGCAGCTTCTTAAAATCCAGTTTTGTGACTTTTCCTTGGTACCACAGAAATACTCTTACTGCTTGCATGCTATAAGTAGTCCTCAACCTATGGCCACAAGTGAGCCCAACATTCCTGTTCCTAAACGAGACAGTTGTTCAGTGAATTTGGCCTCATTTTGTGACCTTTCTTTCCACATTCACATAAGTGAATCACTGCAGTCGTTAAGTAAGTAACATGGTTGTTAAATGAACCTTAACACTGACCTTGTTTTTCTGAGGGTTACGAAAGGGAATCACATGACCCAGGACACTGCAACCATCATAAATATGAGTCAGTTGCTGAATTTTGATCACGTGACCAGGAGGATGCTGCAATGGTCATAAATGTGAAAGATGTCTAGAAGTCCCTTTTTTCAGTGCCATTGTAACTTTAATCGGTCACTAAATGAACTGTTGTAAGTCAAGGATTACCTATAAAAAGAAACCAGTTGCTTATCTACTCCAAACAATTCAATGGGAATAGGATTCCCGTCCAATCTTGGAACTGATAGGAAATCTTAATTCAGGTGAGGCTTCTTTATTAAACTTGATTTTACCATCAATAGTCTCAATTGTCTGCAACATTCTAGACTGCCTTGAAATTTTATGTATGTGTATATATATATATATATATGTGTGTGTGTGTGTGTGTGTGTGTGTGTGTGTGTGTGTGTGTGTGTCTTTGTTCTGACAAACAATTCTGAAGAGTGCATGTTTTCATTAACGTTGAGGGGGCCATTAAATAGAAAAATGAGGGCCCTGAATTGTTTTTAAGGAGATGCAAAAGGAAGAAAAATTGAAATAAACATGTTGTTGTGCCTCAGGGCTACATTGTTTTTAGGAATGAAGGAAAGAGGAGGAGTTGAGTGAGGGGGGGATTTTTTCTTTTTTTTAAAAAAGAAGACTAAAAAGAATTGAAGAAGAAAGAAAAGATGAACAAAAAGTTTGCCAGCAAGGGAAGGTTGCATGTAATTCGTTTGTGCCTATGTAGAGATTCTAGACTGATTTCCCCTTTTCCACTCCACCCCCAAGTTCGGCCATTCCTTCCGCTGTCACATCACCTACATCAACAATGGCGAACCTTTTTGTTGTGTGCCGAAAGCATGCATGCGCCTCCCAGCTGGTTTTCGGCCTGTTTGAGGCCATTTTTGCCCTCCCGGGAAGCCTCGGCAGCTTCGGGAGGCCGAAAACGGGTATTCCAGAAATACCAGAAATGCCTGTTTTCAGCCTCTGGAGGGTCTCCGGAGCCCAGGGGAGGCTGTTTTCGTCCTCCCAGAGGCTCGGGGAAAGCCTCGGGAGCCTTGGGATGCTGAAAATGGGCCCGTTTCAGCACTTCCAATATTTCCAGAAGGCCCATTTTTGGGCTTCCCGAGGCCGCAGAGGCTTCCCTCGAGCCTCTGGGAAGGTAAAAACGGGCTGAAAAATCAGCTGGGAAGCACACACATGTACAGTGCAGATAAATTTGGCTGTGGCTCACGTGTCCACACAAATGGCTCTGCATGCCACCTGTGGTAGGCATTCCATAGGTTCGTCATCACAGACCTACATCATGCTGGATATGTTTTCAAATGAATATAGATATCCCAGCTATCTCTGAATAATTTGCTCATAAAAGTAGCATCAATCATTCGTTCTGGACCATTAAAGGAGAATCAGCCTCGCAAAGTCTTGGTCAATCAGGAGCTCTCAGAATAAATGAGTGTCTTTGGGCTTCTGAGAATAATTATATTGCTCCATTGATGAATTAGACAAAGTCTAAAGCTGAGAAACAGAACAAGTACTTTATGGTGGTGTTCACACAAGCAGAAAGGACATAACCAGGTCAATTAAAGAACACAGCTTGATAGGTTTAAACCTTGGTGAGATTCTTGTGGCTCCAAGGGTTGCTATCAGGCCCCTTCATTTGTATACTTCACACTTGAGCATCTATGGAGATTCTCAATCCTCCAGGCCATGGTTATCCCAAAAGTGCTTCCCCCCCCCCCCCCCCCCCCGCAGATGGCCACTGGATTTTCTTGGTGTTTTCTTTGAAAATGTTTTGCTTCTCATCCGAGAATTGAAGAAGTTTCCTGAAACTTCTTTTTCAAGTTTCCTGAAAAACGTTTTCAAAGGGGAAAAAAAAATAAAGTCTAGTTAGCTTTTGCAAAACTTTTGCAAAAGTGAAAGTATGTAAAACAAACCCATATTAAATATGCTGCAGTCCATTTGCTTTGAAAGGTCTGTACAATAGCCCCTCGGTTTATATACTGCTTCACAATGCTTTACACCCTCTCTAGTCAACCTCTTGCCCCCCAACAATCTGGGTCCTCATTTGACCCACCTCAGAAGGAGGGAAGGCTGAGTCCATTTTGAGCCTGGTGGGATTCGAACTGCTGGCAGTCAAAAAGAATTAGCCTGTAATACAGCATTCTACCCACTGTGCCACCACAGTTCTTATAAGAATGTCAAAAGAGCTTTGATGAGCTGGAAGAGTTTATGTTTTCTTTCTTCATCTGAGAAATATCTTGTTTTCCTTTATTATTTATTTATGTATTCAATTTATATGCTGTCCATATTAATAAGTGGCAACTCTGGGCAGCTTACAACCAAGCAGCAAGATTAAAAACATTAAAATCATAAATAGGGACCTTGGAGGTCTTCTAGTCCAACCCCCTGATCAAGGAGGAACCCAATGCCATTTCAAACAAATGATTGTCCGATCTCTTCTTAAAACCTTCCTATGACGGAGCACCCACAAGTTCTGGTGGCAAGCTGTCCTGCTGATTAATTGATAACAGATAACAGAGTTGGAAGGGACCTTGGAGGTCATGTAGTCCAACCCCCTACTCAGGCAGGAAACCTTACACCACTTCGGACAAATGGTTACCCAACATCTTTTTAAAAAACTCCCAGTGTTGGAACATTCAGTTTCTGGAGGCAAGTCGTTCCTCTGATTAATTGTTCTAGGAATTTTCTCCTTAGTTCTAGGTTGCTTCTCTCCTTGATGAGTTTCCATCTGTTGCTTCTTCTCCTGCCTTCGGGGGCTTTGGAGAATAGATTGACGCCCTCCTGTTTTGGGTCAGCCCCTGAGATATTGGAATACTGGCATCACATCTATCCCTTCTTTTTATTAAACTAGATTGATGGCAGTGAGTGGCCCATAGCTATTATGATCCAGGTGCTTATTTAAAATATCTGATGGGAAGAGTGAATTTTTGGCCCTTTATTCAAATATAGTGAATGTACTATTTTCAATCTAATGCTTGAGAAAAGAAAATATTTGGTGCTACATTCCTGAGTTGCTGCTTTGCCCAAGGAAATGTATTAAATTGTGTTCAAGCTGGCCCTGGACTGTGGAAGGAGCTCTTTGTTCCCAGCCCAAATGTGTTCCTCTGCTGATAAAATTGCTTTCTCCCCAGGTGCACTTGCAACCTGCTTTCTGGAAAAACCCCAGAGTGGAATCTCAACCACATTTAAAGTCTGAGAATGGCCAAGAGACAGCTGTTCTTTCTCCTTCGATGCATCCAGAGAAGAGTTGAAGAACATTCACAAGGGAGAAGATGAGGCAGGGGTGGAGAGCAACTCCTGAGCCAAACTCCCTGAAAGGACACGCTGCAGAATGTCTGGCCTTAGTAAAGACTGAGCAACCTCCCCACTTTCATTTGCTGAAGCTGGGGTTAATCCAGACCTCTTAGAAATCCTTCCTCCCCACTTTCCCCAACTTAATCCTTCAGCTTTGGCCCCTCAAGAGAGTTGAGTTCTCACCTTCAGCTAATGGTACAAGAAGATGTTGAGGCTCTAGAAAGAGCGCAGAGAAGAGCAAGTAAAGAAGGTGTCAAGCCCAAAATTGGCCGATATGTAACCATTTTAGTTAGGCTCCATTTTAGTTTGCTTCTTTTTCTTACTTTCTCTGTAGTAGTCATGGGGGGAAGGGTTTTGGGTTTGCCACAATCCTAAGGGGGAAGGAGTGGAGATAAAGAGAGTTGTTTAGGCTAGGTGGTTCTTCTTCCCGTGGGAACATGAGCTGTCCATGCTTGGCGCCCTTGAGGTGGAGATTAATGACATCAAGCAACGCTGAATTACTTCTATTGGAGAACGTGACTTTGGGGGGTTGTTTCTCACTTTTAATATTATGTGGGGTTCCAAGTTGTGTCAGATCCGAAATTACCATGGACTTTGCCAATTTGATGCTTTCCTAAATAAAAGAAATTGTCTTGGAAGGTGGATTTTATTTTATTCTTTTTTAATGGATTTCATCACTTGGAAACCTGACATTGGTAGCATCCCTGCCTATGGGGAGGAAAATTATTTTGAAAGTCTTTTAATGATACACACTTGTGCTTTTCTGCTGACACAATCCTTGGTAAAGAAATAAGTTATCCTTTTAAAACATTAAAAGGGTTAACAATGAGAGAGGCCTTATCTCCATAGACATGTATAAATCTCCATAGACATTTACTAACAAATAACTTAATTGGCTATTTATTAGTAAATGTCTGTGGGGATTCTCAGTCTTCCAGGTTGCTTTTTTCAAGAGCTGAAGAATCTTCTGGGATGAGATGTGAAGTGAAACATCTTCAAAGAAAAACAAAGTCCAGTGGCCTCTTGAAAAAAAGCACCTTGACCTGGCTGATTGGGAATCTCCACAGACATTTAGCTATGCACTTTGGGATGGACACCCTTCAAAGGATGCGGGAGCATGAACGGATTTCCAGAAAAAAAAATTTCAGGCTATGGGAACCCTTTGTGCTTCAGTTTTGAGATGCAATCTAGAAACAAGGATGAATTTTCTGGCAGTGAGGACAATCAACCAATGGAACAGAAATTGCCTTCAGAAGTTGTGGGAGCTTCATCCCTGGAGGCTTTCAAGAAAAAGCAATAAAAATTGTAAAAAGACTGGAGGCTAAATCACATCTTGAATGACAAAGGGAACTGGGTATGTTCAGCCTAATGAAGACAAGACTTAACAGTGACCTTGTAGCATCTTCCAATGCTTGAAGGTCAGTCACAGGAAGGAAGGGTCCATTTATTCTCCAAAACTCCTGAGGGCAGGACAAGAACCAATGGGTGGAAGCTCCTCAGAGGAAGATCCAATTTGGAAATAAGGAGGAATTTCCTTGATGGTGAGAATAATTAATCCTACTGGACATCTGCAGATCCTTTCAGTCCAAGAGTGTGGATTGGTGAGAACTAGAAAAAAGAGATCCCATTAGAAGACACATCCAATTAAAGAGAAACCTAACTTAGAAATAAGGAGGAATTTCCTGACTGTGAGAAGATTGATCAGCAGAATAGCTTGTCTCCCAGAGTTGCAGGTGCTCCATCACTGGAAGTTTTCAAGAAAAAAGGACAACCGTTTGCCTGGAATGGTATAAATTATCTTGGCCTTGAACAGGAAGTCTTGGACTAGAAGACCTCTAAGGCCCCTTCCAGCCAAGGTTCTAGGTGTCAATGTTCTGACTGACAAACCCAATCAAAGCAAGCACGGTCGAGACGATCCAGCCTCTGAATGCAAAACTTTATTGAGCGCATCATTTTGGCACCAATGAGGGCAAAACCAGCTCTAGCTAATTCCCGCACAAACCTACATAATTAAAGTATAGCATATTCCCTCCCCTTATCAGCGCAGGTCACATTGCCCCACTGAGTGTCTTTGTATTGTTATGAGAAAAAGCCTTTGGTTCTGGCAAACACCTGCTGAAGCGTCCTTGGCTCTCACAGCTCATCTTCTTGATGCCTGGAGCCTACATTCCATCTCACCCTTCCCTCCTCCCTGGTTTGCTGCAAGCTGAGAACCGATAATAGTTGCAACAGCATAAGGGTGCCTCGAAATTGACACGAGGATCCCAATGGATGTGTCCTAGCAATTCTACTGGTCCTTTTTGAAGACCCTCAAAGAAGGTGGACTATTTTTCAAGTTGAAGAAGGTGGACTATTTTTCAAGTTGTCCACTCTGTCACAAGCCATTTTCAGAACTCACCCAGAAGAGCAACTTCTGGTCTCTTCCTGCTTTTTTAACTCTTGTCTATGTTTCTGCGATTTAATCTCATCACAGAAGCGCTCGTTCTTGATGAGTCTGGCAGAAACTGGAGGCTGAATCAAGGATCGGCTGGATTCCAAAGTTAAGAAAAAACAAAATCCATGCAATCTGATACCAATCAACATTTTAGCTTTGATTTGCTCTCCTACTTGCTACACCTGTCAAGCACTTCCTCTACTCAATTTAGGAATAATTTAATATTAGCTCTTGTCGCAAAAGGTGAACCTGCAACATGGCTATTTTGTATAGCAGGGGGTGTTCAAACTTGACAGCTTTAAGACTTGTGGACTTTAGCTCCCAGAATTCCTCCTCCAGTCATGTTAGCTCCAGGAATTCTGGAAGTTGAAGTCCACAAGTCTTCAACTTGCCAAGTTTGAAGACCTTTGGGCTAGCTGGATGAAAGGAAGGGAGAGGGAGGAATAGATGATTGATCAGATAGATAGATGATATAGATTATATAAAAATCTAGATTCAGAACTAGATAGATAAATAGAGAGACAGAAAATGTATGGCTGGTTGGCTAGCTGGATGATAGACAGACAGACAAAGGATGGGTGACATAGATTATATAAATATCTAGGTCAGGGGTCTCCAAACTTGACAGCTTTAAGACTTGTGGACTTCAACTCCCAGAATTCCTCCTCCAGTCATGTTAGCTCAGGAATTCTGGGAGTTGAAGTCCACAAGTCTTAAACTTGCCAAGTTTGGAGACCCTTGTTCTATATAGCAACAGGGCAGCCTGAAGTCACCAGATTTTGGAGAGCTCGTCATGAACATACAACAACATCGTATCGCCCCACATTAGAAGATAACAAGTTCTCACTCAGCTATGATCAAGGATGCTGACTAAAAAGACCATCCCTATTCACCAGGATATTGAACAGCCCATCACAAGATTGAAGTAGAGTAGAATAACAAGAGTTGGAGGTCAGCTAGTCCACCCCTCTGCTCAAACAGGAGAACCTATACCATTTTTGGCAAATGTCTGTCTAGCCAGCATGAAAAAGAAACTAGTCATTTAATATCTACCCAATTTAACCCCAATAATGTCTGGAGAAAGGAATGGTCCCAGTTACCTTCATACAGCTTGACCATTAGTTATCCCTCTACCAGATGATGCTAAACCAACATTTAGCAAAATCAGCATTTAGTCACACCTTGAATACCACATCCAGTTTTGATCATCACATTACAAAAAAAATGTTGAAACTTTGGGTAAAATGCAAATAAGGGCAAGTAGGAAGATTAAAGGCCTGAAGACAAAAACATATGAAGAACTGTTAGGGATAACATTGTTTACCCTAACTGGTTTAGGTGAAATAATAACTATGAATCATAGTTAGTGTATGTTAGAGTGTATACAGCTTTAACTGTGAAATAGCAATTAAAGGAGTGGTTAAGAAAACAATATAAAAGTAGCAAGTCTACGGCTTGCTCTCTCTCTCTGGCTTTGATGATCCCTGATTACTGCTTGGAATCAAGACTGCATAGCTCGAACGGGAGAGACAACCAAGGAATGATTTTGTAAGTGAACTGACATAGGATATTCTACATTGGACTTTGCTAAATGAATACCCCTGAATGGACTGACTACATGGTAAATGAATATTGGACTGTTATTT
>BLBF01000056.1:2218155-2228455 GCA_015471245.1 Laticauda colubrina | reverse complement strand
TCTTTCTTTCTTTCTTTCTTTCTTTCTTTCTTTCTTTCTTTCTTTCTCTTTCCTCCTTCCTTCCTTCCTTTCTCTTCCCTCCTTCCTTCCCTCCCTCCTTTCTATCTTTCTTTCTTTCTTTTTTCCCTTCCTCCTTTCTTTCTTTTTTTCTTTCTTTCACCACCCATCTCAAGAAACTCTTATTTAGCTCACACTATGGATCAAACCAATGAATAAAACAATAACAAAACAATAAAAGCAGCGAGGCAATAGTACAAAAACTCTGTGCCTAATTCTCCCGCTTGGGAAGACCTTTAGCAGGCTCGGCTGTCCTCTTTCCATACTCTCTGCCAATATATATACTTGTAGCATCTGAGTTAAAAATGAAAAACAGCTCTTAATGACTTTCCAGAAGACTAGAAGAGTAGAGGACTGACTGCTAAGGTATATAATAAATCCTTCCATTCCCCACCATTCAGACAGAACCAAAGAAGCTTCTTGGATGAGAAGAGAAATGTTTTCAAGGAAAGAAAAGCAAAACCAAGGACATCCAGGTGCCTTCTGAAAAGCACCTTTGGGAGACCCATCAATCACAACTTGATATGACCTCATTGATGATCCTATCTCTGTCAAAGACCTCGAAGTTCTGATCTTGAATGATCTAAGCGCCAAAGCTCACTGCAACAGCATTGCCAAAAAGGCATTAAATTGTCAGTCTGATCTTACGAAGTTTCCCTCTAGAAATACCGAATTGCTAACTAGGGCATATGGAACCTTTGCCAGACCAATACTGGAATACAGCTCATCTGTCTGGAATCCGCACTGTATATCGGACATTATTACAACTGAGCGAGTCCAGAAGTATTTCACGAGAAGAGTATTACGCTCCTCTGCTCGCAACAGAATATCCTATACCACCAGGCTTGAGATTTGGGGCTTGGACAACCTTGAACTTCGTTGCCTGCAGTTGGACTTAAGCGTAGCACACAAAATGATCTGCTACAATGTCCTACCAGTCAATGGCTACTTCAGCTTCAACCACAACAATACAAGAGCACACAACAGATACAAACTCAATGTAAACCGCTCCAAACTTGATTGCAGAAAGTATTCAGCAACCGAGTGGTCAGTGCCTGTAATGCCCTACCTGACTCTGTTGTTACATCCTCTAGCACCCACTCCTTTAACCTCAAACTATCCACTATTGACCTCACCCCATTCCTAAGAGGTCTGCAAGGGGCCTGCATAAGTGCACCATCGTGCCTCCCGTCCCTGTCCTATTGTCCCCATTTATTCGCACCTATTTCCTGTTTTCTTATTCATGTTGATACTTATACCTATTATCTTGTAAGCAATGGACAAATCAAATAAATAAAAACTCAAGAGAACCAATTTCAGCCCCACCTCCTGAGCCCCTCACTTGGGATAGCCATGACTTTACAAACCCCAAATTTCTCTCTTTGGGTTCATTATATATATTTCCTCTCCCTTTGTCAAACATGTTTGTCTCGTAGTCTCCCTTCAAGGTTATGCTGAGAGGTTAAATTGTTCATCAGCTGAACTTGATGGTTAATAAGGAGAGGAGAAGAACCTTTGGCCTCACATTCACCAAAATCTGAGAGAGAAGTTCTGGATTCAAGAGGGCAAGGCTGTTAGACGTATTTAATTTTCTTTTCAGATGGAGTATTGCAACTAATTGAACTGCCTAGTCAAAGATATCCTGCTCAAAATGAACTATGAGGGAGTCAAAATCCATTGCCTTGTTCTCTGGGGACAAAGAAATCAGCTTGCATTCAATCACTTAGATTGGGGAAGGTACAGAAGATACAGATTATTCCTTATGACAACAATTGTGCCCAAAATGTCCATTGCTTAAGCAAGACGTTAAGTGAGTTTTGTCCTATTTCAGGACCTTTTTTGCATAGTTGTATATAAAAAAAAGATGCTGAGACTCTAGAAAGAGTACAAGGAAGAGCAACAAAGATTATTAGGGGACTAAAACATCTGAAGAACTGTTGCAGGAACTGGGTATGTCTAGTTTAACGACAAGAAGGAGTGGGGTGATATGATAGCAGTCTTCCAGTACTTGAGGGGCTGTCACAGAGAGGAGGAGGGGTCAAGCTATTTTCCAAAGCCCTGGAAGGCCAGACAATGAAAAATAAATGGAAACTGACTGAGGAAATTTTTTCTGACAGTGAGAACAATCCACCAATGGTACAGAAGTTGCCTTTGGAAGTTGTGGAAGCGGTCAAGAAGAGTTTGGACTCCTATCTGTCAGAAATGGTGTAGGATCTCCTGCATGAGTGGGGGGTTGGACTAGATGACCTACAAGGTCCCTTCCAACTCTGTTAATCTGTCACTTGTTAAGCACAAAAGATAAGGACCATACATGAAGATCTTCTAGTCCAACTCCTTGCTCCAGCAGGAGACCCTATACCATTTCAGACAAATCTCTGTTGTCCCATCTCTTCTTAAAAACCCCCAGTGTTGGAGTATCCACCACTTCTGGAGGAAAGTTATTCCACTAGTTAATTGTTCTCATTGTCAGGAAATTTCTCCTTAGTTCTAGGTTGGATCTCTCATCCATTACTTCTTGTCCTGCCTTCAGGTGCTTTGGAAAACAAAGCCCTCTTCTCTGTGGCAGCCCCTCAAATACTGGCACACTGCTATTGTGTCTCCCCTGGTTCTTCTTTTCATTAAATTAGACATACCCCATTCCTACAACAGTTCTTCATATAACTCAGCCTCCACCCCCCTGATCATCTCTGTTGCTCTTCTCTGCCCTCTTTCTAGAGTCTCCACATCTTTTTATCATCGTGGTGACCACAACTGGATGCAGGATTCCAAGTGTGGTTCTGTAAGGCATTACTAGAACTTCAAATCATCTTGATTCTATCCCTTAATGCAAGCATTAAGGTTAATGCAACCTAGGATTGTGTTGGCTTTTTTTTTTGGCAGATGCAGCAGACAGCTGGCTCATATTTAAGTGATTGTCCACTAGGACTCCAAGATCCCTCTCACAGTGTTCTGACCCAAACCTTGATCCAAGGAAACAAACAACAAATGGAGCTAACAGCAAAACCTTTTAAGGATTCTTTACTAATTCTGTTCCTTCCGGGTTAAAAGGTTATTTCAAACTAATTGATTTAATTGATGAGAATGAGCCTGGCCAAGGTTGTGCAAGGCTGCCAAGAACACCACATACAGTTGCCAAGAAATATTTCAAACAGAAAGAGTCTCCAAATACAAACCACGATACTCTGAATGTCCACAAGGCTTGAGTGCAAAAACTTCTTTGCTTCCTGCAAAGAACTCCTATTTCTCAGCTGGCTTTTATCTCTTGAGGGAGGGGCCATCACCTTGCAGCCTTACTCCTTAAGAGTCACCCATGCTGCTGCAGCTGCTCTTTCCTTCGAGCAGCCCTGCATGCACTCAGCACAGGCTCCTCAGGAACCTCTTCATCACTGCTGCCAGCCTCCTCAATCTCTGAAGGCAGCACTCCACTCCCTGATGGTCCTGGCCCCATCCCTGCATCACCTGCCCCTCGTCTGACTCCTCACTCTCCAAGACCTCAGTCATCCACACCTGCTGCCATCGAACCACAACACACAGTTACTACTGTTGAGTCAGGAACCTCCTATATATCTTGAAGTTAAATAAGAGGCAATAGAATTCAAGGGAGGTAGGACTTAGTTCACTTGTGACTACATAGGGATTCTAGGCTGATTCCTCTTTTGACACCACCCCCAGGTGGTCCTTCTCCTACAACTACTTGAGTTAGAGTACAAAGACAGCATTATTAGTCAGAACAGAAGCTTCCAGTCCTCTTTTCTGGAAATATTTCCATTTGATGATGACCTCTGACATTCTTTTGGGCTGCAAGTTCCTGTTTCTATTTCCTTATTCTGACAGGCATCACTCAATGTCACCCTTCCTTGAAGTTTATGTGAATTATTATTTTTTAAATCAGTTATGTCCAGAAAATTAATGGTTTTATTTATTAATGTTTGTTGTCAATGCATCTTACATTTCCTCCTCATGGTGAAAGTGTGCATATTTTTTTTGCATGGTTTTTGTGCATATGTCGCAGCAGATCTGTGCTTTTCCCCAAGAAAATGCTAATTATTTTAATACGAATGGATTTTCTGGCTGTCAGGTTTTTATTTAGAGCTGCATTCATAAGGGGTTGTGAGTTGCAGCCTGAAAAATTGGCAGACTTGTGGCAATTTATGGAATTTCATTGTGTGGACTGCAATCAAATATAGAGAATGTTATTTATTTGTTCAGGTGTTGACAAATGTCAATATATCACATTTCCTTCAGGAGCTCAAAATGCTCTCACAGGCCATCTTTTCACACCACTATTCTGACTGGGGAATGGCTGCCTGGGGAATGCTGGGAGTTGAAGTCCAAGAGTCTTAAAATTGCCAAGTTTGGGGACCTCTGGTTTAGACCATGGATATGCAACTTTTCAGTTTGCTTCGGCTCCATTGATTAAAGAGGAATCACATGAACTGTAGTACTGCTTTATAAAACCTTAGTAAGGCCATACCTGGAATACAGCATCCAGTTTTGGTCACCACATTATAAAAAAGATATTGAGAGTTTGGAAAAAGTGCAAAGAAGAACAACTCAGAAGATTAACGGTTTGAAGAATAGTTGCAGGGATTCGGTATGGCTCGACTTACAATCGCAATTGAGTCCAAAATTTCTGTTGCTGAACAGGACAATTGTTATGTGATTTTTTTCCCACCATTCTCTTCAAAATGGGCCTTGAAATGAAAAGTTACCAATGATATGCAGGTTTGCTTCTAAGACAGTTTATTCTGGGTGCCTCCTTACTTTTTAGTTTTTAATTAAGGCACCAGGCTAGTAACCAGGAGAGGGTGAGTTCTAGTCCCATTTTAGGCATGAAATCCAGCTGGTTGACTTTGGACCACTCTCAGCCCAATTTGTTGTTCCGGGGAAAATAGGAGGAAAAAGTGAGTTGTTTGTAAAAATGATAAAAGTGGGATACAAATAAAGAAACACAAATTAATAATTAGTCCTTTCTGAAAACACCCCGTTCATCTTCACTTGCAGATGAAGATGCACGTATTAGAAATGCTGGGCTGATATTTTGCACTGAACGGACTCCGTGTCCACCTGCCAGTGAGTTGATTCCTTATTGTTTGCACCTTTTCCAAACCCACTTCTTGGCTTCTACCGAAAACGACAAAAGGATTTGTCGTTGCAATCAACACAACCTCTCCTTCATTCTCCAAGATGCTTTTCGAAGGATGTTGACAAGGGACAGCCAGCAAATGTAGTGTTGTGTTTCATAGGCAGTGTGTGGGTGTGGGGGAGGGGGGGAAACCCACACATATACACACTGAACAAAAGTCAACCGCAATCATTGTGCCATTCATTTAAATGCATGCATATCAGTCAATCAGAGACTAATATCCAGGATTGGAGGCATGAGGTGAGGAAGAATAAAAAGGCCACTAATGAGACCATTTAAATCCTATTGTGTGTATCTTGTTGGGGGAAAGCGAGATATTGTGAATTTTTGTCGGTTGCAAAAAATCAAGGATGCTATGCGAAACAGTCCTTATTGCTTCATTTTCTTGTTTCCTGGATCACATGGCGGAAATATTTCATAGAATAACAGAGTTGGAAGGGACTTTGGAGGTCATCTAGTCCAACCCCCTGCTGGAGCAGGAGAGTCTATTCCAAATATTAGCCTCCGCCTAGGATTGAACTTGCAGCCTCCTGATTGTGAGGCGATTCCTCCAACTCTAAGAAAAAATTGGCTTTTAAGTGAATTTGGCCCCATTTTATAAACTTTCTTGGCACAAGTATTAAGGGAATCACTGCAGTGATTAAATTAGTACACAGGGATGTGGCAACAGTTGTAAGGGTGAAAAACAACCACAAGTCACTTTTCTCCGTGCCATTTTGTAACCATCAGAAAATTCCCAATAGTTGGAACAATTAATCTGTGGAATGAGTTGCCTCCAGAAATTTTTTGAGACTGGAAAATCATTTGTTTAAAAGAGTACAGGGTTTCCTGCTTGAGTGAGGGGGGTTGGACTAGAAGACCTCCAAGGTCCCTTCCAACTGTTATTCTGCTATATTGTTACATTAATGTATTTTTTGAAAAATAGCTGGTGGGGTTTTTACATCCATGAAAACCCACCTCCTTCTAGCACTGATGATGTTATCTAGTTGGATAATGAAATGACTGCAAGAAAACTACTAAGCTCAGAAAGCACCAAGGACCCCACAGACCTCCTCCTCTTCCATTTCCCTCTCCTCCCCCCTCTTTTCATCCACTCCTGAAACCCTCTTCCTTTTAGCATTGATGATGTTACCTAGATGGGTGATGAAATGTCTGCAAGTAAACTATCAATCTCAGAGAATACCAAGGATCCCACAGTCCTCCTCTTCCTCCTCCTCACTCACTCTTTTTTCCTCTCTCAAATCTCACTCCCTTCTAGCACTGATGATGTGACCTAGTTTGGTCATAAAATGTCTGCAAAAAGACCACCAAGCTCCAAGAGCATCAAGGACCCCACATTCTCATTTATCGAGACATCCACATGTAGTTGAGTTTGACTGAGGGGAGTCTTTTAAAGTCATTTAAACTCAGCCATTACAACAGCATCCTCACTGCTTGTAAAAATAGAAGAAGGGAGGAATTTTATTTAATCACACCAAAGCCTCACTTCATCCGTCATTCAGTTCTTTACAGTCAGTTTTTGGGGTGAGCTCCACAATTAGAATAGGAAGAAGACAGAGTCTTCATGAGTCATGACTAAGAATTATTGATAGCTGTTTCCACTTTCTTTAATTTGATGAATCCACTCTCATCTTTCCAAGCTCTTTCCCATCATTGCTTCTTGTCGTAATGGACTCTGTAAATCATCTGCTTCATGAAGAAAGATCTTCTTCTATTTTATCCAGCCCTTTCAAATGGCTGGACATCACCTTGTATTTCCAGGAAGCAAATGACAAAGGGAAACTGAGGGAGGGGAAGGGAGGAGGATATTTTGTGGATCAGGGGGCTATGGGATCAGTGGTGGGATTCAAACAAGTTAACAACCAGTTCTCTGCCTCAATGATTTCTTCCAACCAGTTCACCAAACTGCTCAGAAAAGTAACAAACGGTTCTCCTGAACCAGTGCGAACCAGATGAATCCCACCACTGTATGGGATCCTTGGTGCTCCCTGAACTCGGTAGTATTCTTGCAGACATTTCATGACCCAACTAGTTAACATCATCAGTGCTGGGGGGAGGATAGGGTTTGCTGGCTGTTTATATGCAAGTGGGTTGCCCTGTCAGTGTTGGTGGAAGTATTCCTGAAGATTTGTCAATTAGATTGTTGTTTATTGTTTCATTGTTTGTCTTAGTTGGAATTCCTTCATTGGGATATTGTTTATTGCTTAATTGTTGATTGAGTAATAATCTTATATTAAACCTCTGCTTATCTGGGTGTTGATTGCTGGTCAGGAGTTGTTGTGATCTTTTAACTTTTTGGCTGACTCTTTTGAATGATGTGTAGTTGTTGTAAATCTCTATTTGCCTGTTGATGGCTGATTTATCCGAGTGTCAAGTTTCCAGGAATTCTTTAGCACTTTTGGACTTAGTGTGCTCACCATCTCCCAATTGAAGCTATGGTAATGTCTAAAACATAGGTGTTTGTGTTGATCCAGCCATTGTTTTTGCAGATTGTGTAGCTCATTTTAAACATTAATCCAATGTATTTTGGAAGGTGAAGTGTGTTTTGCTGATGAGGATGTTAGTTTAGAAGCTTATATTAACTCCGTTCAACCGGCCTTCTTAACCAAGCCAAACAAAGAACTAATGTATGTGTTTCTTAAATGTGCTAGGTTACTTTTAATCTCATTTATTATATGAAATAGTCTGTGGCCCAGAAGACAGATAACATCAGTAGCTGCATGAAGGGGATGCAGGAGTTGGATATTGTTGTGGTTGGCGGGCAGCCTGTGCAAACAGCAGCAAAATTGGATAGTGGGGAAGAATATGGGCTAGTCTGAGTCTGGGGAGGACTCGGACGAGGGTCCTGCATCCAATGCAGAGATGGGGCCAGGACCATCTAGGAGTAGGGTGCTGACTCCAGAGCTTCCAGAGTCTTGCAGCAGCAAGGAAGAGGACCCAGGGGAGCCTGTTCCCAGTGCACATGTGTGCAGAGCTGCCAGAAGGCAAGAATAGCTGAGACAAAAGGGCTGACTCAGGAGTGAGGCTGGGAGGTGATTGGCCCTCCCATAAGGGAGAAAGCAAAGGCAAACTTTTGTAAGAAGCAAAGTCATTCATTCTTTTCAGATTATCCTTGAAGCTCTGTGTGGACTTTGTACTTCAGATGGCATTTTATAGTTTATTTTGGCACTTGAGTTGTTGGCAGCAGTTCAAAGGAAAGGTGAGTGCTTATCTCGAGGGACTGTTTGGGACTCATTACCAGCTGGAAATGAACATAATTCCCATGTTGAAGTAAAACAGCAGTTGTTTTAACTAAGTGTGTGCTTAATTACAATCTCAGGAAGCCTTGGTCAGAACAGAGATGTCTTGTTTAATGAAAAGAACGACTATGACATAATAACTTTGTTCCAATATTTGAGGGGCTGCTATAAAGAAGAGGGGGGTTAACCTATTCTCCAAGGCACTGGAAAGCAGGACAAGAAGCAATGGATGGAAGCTAATCAAGGAGAGAAGCAACTTGGAACTAAGGATAAATTTTTTGACAGTTAGAACAATTGATCTGTGAAAGTCTCCAGAAGTTTTGGGTGCTTTAAGAAAAGACTTTGTGTGAACCATTTGTGTGAAATGGTATAGTGTCTCCTCCTTGAGCAGGGAGTTAAGATTAGAAGACCTCCAAGGTGTGAGAGTATATTCATGAACTGGAATAGAGCATGGTAATAAGGTCAGCCAATGAATAGGCATAGCAACTAAGTCAGCCAATGAGGACTGTTAGGAAACTGAAACGGGAAGTAGCCTAGGTGTGGCTCTATATTAAGCTCTGCAGCTCTGCAGCTTTGTTAAGTTCAGAGTCTGTCTATTGAAAATGAAACTGCTTCTCTCCTCTGCTGTGTGTCTTGCTTGCCTGCTGAACGAAAGTGAAACTGAGGTCTGTTTCTGAGATCCTGAGCTGCTGCTGTTCTGCTCCGAACCTGTAACATGTCTGCTTCTGTTTGAGTTTGCTTCATGTTGGAGAAATCTACAACTGGTATTGTAAAATTTACTTTATATGTTTATAAAGAAGTTAAATGAAGCTTCAGTCATCTGTGTTTACTTTTCTGATACTGAATTTACACTGTAATATTCTGAACACAAGGTCCCATCCAACTCTGTTATTCTGAATGCAATCAGAAAATAAATAGTTTTGCCAAAAGAATGGAAGGAAATGATAAATGTGGAGGAAGAGATAGACCTAAGAATAATTGGCCTAAAAAGCTTTCTCTCTCAGGGTGCAAATATTTATTTCAGGAGAACTGAGGATAGAGTATCTTTATTTTTTTAAAAAATGGGCTACTTATAGGGAATTGAAACCAGCTGGAGGCAAGGCGTCTCATTCACCATAACTGAGCCATCCTTTGTTCCAGACAAATGCATAAAAGAAGCTATAACTATGGAGACCAGAGTTGAGAGTCAAACACAACATTTCCCCCACTTCTCATCCACTTGAAGATGGTAGAGATTTACATTTAAGCAAAATATGCAGGAGACTTTGCCAGTGGAGGAAATTTTCCTAGAGAGATTCTTTAGAATCTGTCTCTGAAAGAGAGAATGTGAAGCTGCTGGAGGAAAGCTGACCTCTCTGCTGGAAGAGAGCAGGATGGGGGGAAAATAAGCATTTTCTCAACTATATTTGAAGTGTAACCCCCGTGGTCTTGCTGCCTAATTGAATGGCTTCTCCCATTATCATGGTTGCCCCAACCAGCTAGAATAAAGGAGAAATTTCCTAACAGTCAGAGCAATAAGCCAGTGGAAGAACCTGCCTTCAGAAGTTGTGGGTGCTCCAACACTGGAAGATTTTAAAGAGAAAGAGGAAGGGGAAAGAGGAAGGAGGAAGAAGAAGAAGGAAGGAGGAGGAGGAGGAGGAGGAGGGGGAGGAGGAGGAGGAGGAGGAGAAGAAGAAGAAGAAGAAGAAGCAGAAGCAGAAGCAGAAGCAGAAGAAGCAGAAGAAGAAGAAGAAGCAGAAGCAGAAGAAGCAGAAGAAGAAGCAGAAGAAGAAGAAGAAGAAGAAGAAGAAGAAGAAGAAGAAGAAGAAGAAGAAGAAGAAGAAGAAGAAGAAGAAGAAGAAGAAGAAGAAGAAGAAGA
>BLBF01000056.1:2200201-2218145 GCA_015471245.1 Laticauda colubrina | reverse complement strand
GAAGAAGAAGAAGAAGAAGAAGAAGAAGAAGAAGAAGAAGAAGAAGACGACTTTTATCTTGATCCTGGTTTCTTGTGTCTCACACAACCTCCTGCTTAAGAAAATTGTATAATCTTTTCTAGGCATCCTGATGGTTTCTGTGTGTCCTACTTTCTTTTTCTATGGGTTACTTGATGTTCTCAGAGGTTGTTTGTTCTCTTGCAGATATCTCACTACCCGACTAGTAGAGAGAGAGGCAGGGAGGGAGGGAGAGAGAGAAGAAGAGAGGAGAAGGAGGAGGAGGAGGAGAACTCAGGTACTTGGGACTCTCTGAGCTTGGTGATTTTCTTGCAGATGTTTCACTACCCAACTAGGTAACATCATCAGTTCCAGAAGGGAGTTGGGTTTGATCTTTGTTTATGGACAAGTGGCTTGCCCTGTCAGTGTTGGTGGGAGTGTTATTTGCTTCTTAGTAGTTCAATCATTACGTTGTTGTTTACTGTTTAATTGTCAGAATCGGCTATTCCTTGGTTGGGGTATTGTTTATTGCTTGATTGTTGAGGTGGTATTACTTGTGGTGTTATGCTCTGCTCACCTGGTTGTTGAATGCTGGTGAGGAGGTGTTTTGTTCTTTTTGTGTCCTCTTTTTGGTTTTTTGATGGTCTCTTGTGAATAGTTATGGAGACATCATTTATCTCTGCGTATCTGTTGATGGCTGGTTTATCTGAGTGCCAGCCCTCTAGGAGTTCTCGAGTATTTTTGGACTTGGCTTGGTCTGGATGCTCACAATTTCCCTGTTGAAAGAGTGTTGTCAGATTAAGAAATTTTCAGTGTGTGTCTTCTTAATGCTGGTTGGTGTTCATGGATGCACTCTGTTGGTCTTCTTTGCCCTACATAGTGGCTGTTATGGTCCTAATATTGCATGTTGTAGATAACCTCTCTTATTTCTTGACAACTGGATCTTTCCTTTTTCTCTTGCTAAATATTTCATTTATTCTGGTCTATGTGGCCATCCTGCCATGCTGTGTTGAAAGAAAACAAAAAAGAAAAAGGAAATTTGCGACTTATTCCACAGGCTCCCGTTGTGCTAATCCTACCTTATTTCTCCTTATATGCATTGTTTGTATCTGGTAGCCATTTTCAGAAGTGGGAACTCTGCAGAGATCAATGCCAAGTAATTCTGCATTAATTTTTAGGCAGTTAAGCATAAACTTCAACTGCAGCGAATGTGTCCGCATAATGCATCCCATGCTGAGAAAAGAGTCCCTGGTACTATACAAACGCTGATGGGCAAAAAAAGCGTGGTGCGAACGTCTCTGAGGAAACGAAGCAATTTAATCAGGGAGCATGCCAATCAACTGTCCAATCATTTGAATGGCCATGAATGCTAAAACAACCACCACAAGAAAAGGGCTGAAATTTCCCAAATTGACAATGAGTGAGCTTTGGAAGTACCACTTGGATACCATGGGGCAGGATTTAGGCAAACTGGTTCATTTTGACACTGCTTGAACAATGTCAAAGTTTTAGAGGGAGCCATGGTGGCGCAGTGGTGAGAATGCAGTACTGCAGGCTGACTCTGCCAACTGCCAGCAGTTCAATCCTGAGCAGCTCAAGGTTGACTCATCCTTCCATTCTTCTGAGGTCAGTAAAATGAGGACCCAGATTGTTGGGGAGCCAGGGCTGACCTGCAAACTGCTAAGAGCAAATGTTGCCAACCAGTGGGCCGGGGACCACTGGTAATAAATGAGAAAATTTGGGTGGTCCGCAGAGAAATGTCCCCTCCCCAAGCAATTAATCCAGGCTGTGTGGGAACACAAGGCTGTGCCGCCCGCGAGGCCCGCAGGAACACAAGGCTTGCGTCGCTTGCATTGCAAACAACACGAGGTCGTGAAGGGAGGGGGGAAAGGGTGGAGGGGGTCAACTTGCCCCACTCGCCTGGCCTGGCCACCAGGCTGCTTTTTTCTGTTTCTTCCTTCTTCTGCTTTTGGCTGCATGCAAGGAAAGCAGCCAAAGCCTTTTTTTCTCTCCCCCAAACTCCGCCGGAAATGATTTTTTTGTGACCTTCTGATCATGAAAGTCAACAGGGAAGTCGGATTTGTTTAAGAACAGTGTAACTAACTTAACAACTACAGTCATTCATTTACCAACGGTGATAAGAAAAGATGTAAAATGGGGCCAAACTCACTTAACAATTGTCTCAGCAACAGAAATTTTGGGCATAATTATGGTCATAAGTCGAGGTCTTTCTTTCTTTCTTTCTTTCTTTCTTTCTTTCTTTCTTTCTTTCTTTCTTTCTTTCTTTCTTTCTTTCTTTCTTCATTTTTGCTTTATTTTTCAACATCTACTTAAGAATCCAGGAAAGAATTTAATGTAGTTTTGCCTTCCCAGTTTCTTCCATCACTACTTTGATAACTGCCACAGGGAAAAAAAAAATCAACGGAAAAATCAATTTATAAGATTTAATTAATTGCTACAGTGCATCTTGAATCTTAATGGAATTTAATCATGGTCTCCTTGACATGTGAAAAACCTGATCTATTTGAGAAATTTTATAGATCACAAGGACACTGTGCTTTTCAGCTTTTGAAAATGTTTATCAAATATCAAGCACTTATTAACTGAAGATGCTGCAGTATAGAACATAGGGAAGGCATTAGAATTAAATTAATGCATCATGCTGTTGTGCTAAAGTATCTTTTCCCAACAAAGACATTCTCCAGGTGTGCAGACTTCAACTCCAAGAACTTTTTAAAATGTGTTTATTTGTATCCTGTCTGTAATAACGCAAAGGTGCATGGCACAAAGGCAACACAGTCAGATAATCAGGAGAAGCCCCTTTATTAAGCCCATGTCACACTGGCCAACGGATGCAAAAAGGACACAGCGGATGAGCAAAATGTTCCATCCGTTGTTATCCGCTCTCAAAAGGGGCAAAAATTTGCATAACAGGAGCGGATAACACGGACGCGGGGAGGACGCAGAGCGGATAGAAAGCGGATGCAGAACGGAAGCCTAGCGGATGGAAGAGAATGGGAGCGGATGGGAGTGGATGGCACATCCGCAGGGCTTCCAGGGGGCCTCAGCGAAGCGGACGCAGAATGGAAAGAGTGGATGCAGAGCGGATGCACAGCGGATGAAGCGGATGCAGAGCGGAAGCCTAATGGATGCCTGGCGTTAATTCCGCATACGGGGAGGATGCATTGCGTCAGCCCCGCGGATATAAAGGAAGCAGCTCGGAAGCAGGTCGCCATTCAGAGGAAAGACCTGCTGCCGGACGGATCGGCTGCCTTGCCTGCCCTGCCTGCATGTCTGCCTGCCAGCCTTGCTGCCACCCTCCCTGCCAGCCTTGCTGCCAGCCTCCCTGCCAGCCTTGCTGCCAGCCTGCCTGCAAGCCTTGCTGCCAGCCAGCCTTCCTGCCAGCCTTGCTGCCTGCCTTCCTGCCAGCCTTGGTTCATGTCTGCCTGCCAGCCAGCCTTGGTGCCTGCCTCCCTGCCAGCCTTGGTGCCTGCCTTGGTGCCAGCCTTCCTGCCAGCCTTGGTGCCTGCCTTGGTGCCAGCCTTTCTGCCAGCCTTGGTGCCTGCCTGCCTGCCTGCCAGCCTGCCTGCCAGCCTGCCTGCCAGCCTGCCTGCCAGCCTTGGTGCCTGCCTCCCTGCCAGCCTTCCTGCCAGCCTTGGTTCCTGCCAGCCTCCCTACCAGCCAGCAACCCCACAACCATGTGGAAGCACAGCAAGCCTCAGCCATCTGCTGCCAGCCCTGGCAAGAGGGACAGGGCTACCATCCCGCCCCCTGGCCCTCACTCTGGTTCTGCTGGGGCTTCTGCAGCATGGGCTCACTCTTCTGGGGCTGGGGCTTCTGCTGCTTCTGCTTCTGGAGGAGCTGATGACAAGCACTCCAGCACCAGCCACCTCCACAGCACATGGACCATTCACCCCTGAGACTGAGCGACCAAGAGGAGTGCCAGAGACTCATTTTTATCTTATAGCTTGTTGTTAATATCATCTATTTATGATTCACACACTTGCTTCATTTCTTTTTTTTAATAAAGTCTTGCTGGAAACTTTTAGAAATGGTTTAAGCCTTTGCATGCTTGTGGGATGGGTTAAGATAGCTGTGGGATGGGCAGGGATACCTTTGGTATGGGTAATAGCTGTGGAATAGATAAACCTCCAGTGCAAGCATAGTGGGACTGTATGGTCCACCCTCCCAGGTGCCACACCTATTGCCCTTTATTATCAATAATAATGTAATAATTATCCACACATTTGAACATAAACACAACTCTTTATTAAACACCCTGTTCATTGTAGGCCAACCCAACATACATGGCACAATCTCATCTGTGTGATGAGACAGGCTGAAGGAAGCATCCATTAATCATCTACCATCCTGTCTTGCCACTCCACTGCTCCAGCTGGGGAGTTGCACCAGTGTTTCAGGAGGTTGTGCTGCTTCTTCGCCTCACGTGAGGCTTTGTTGGGGCCTTGCACATCCTGAGTGTCGATCAGGTTTCGCCCTTGCCTCCATTCCCCAGCCTCCATGTCCCCATTGTCTTGTTGGAGGTCCACGAGCCTCTTCTGCAACACTGGGTAGCGGGTGCACATGAGATTGTGCAGGATGCAGCAAGCTTCCACGATCCTCCTCATGGTCTCTGGGCTATGCTGCATGTTGGTGAGAAGTACCTGGAACCTGTTGGCCAGGATGCCAAAGGCGTTCTCCACCACTCGTCTTGCCCTGGACAGCCTGTAGTTGAAGATCCTCTCTTCACGGGTGAGGCATCTGGAGATGTAGGGCTTCATAAGGTAGGTTGTGAGGGAGAAGGCGTCATCCCCCATGATGAAGTAGGGCACATCTTGTGTGTCATTGGACAGCGGGTCTGGATCTGGGAAGCCCACCATGAGGTTGCGTTCCAGCCCCTCCTTGAGGTCACTGGCATTGTATACCTGGGCATCTGAAGATGAGCCGTTGCCTGAAACATCGACGTACATGAACTTGCAGTCAGCATCGACCATGGCGAAGAGGATGATGCTGAAGAAGCCCTTGGAGTTGAAATAAGTGGACCCCGACTTGGCTGGAGATTTGCAGGCCACATGGTTGCCATCTATGGTTCCAACGGTGTGGGGGAAGTTCCACTTCTGATACCACTGTTCTGCAACTTTCTTCCATTCTTCTTCAGTGGAGGGGTACTGGAGGAGCTCCTCCAGGTATTCTTCGATGATGGCCTGCACCACTTCTCTGACCACAATGCTGATGGTGCTGGGTGGCATCCTCCAGCCATACTGCATGCTCCTGTAGGTGGTCCCTGAGGCCAGGTGGCGCAGAGTGAGTGCAACCTTGAGCCCAGGTTCCAGGCTGGGCGGGAAGTTGGTGTTTGTCTTGCTCAACCTGGGTGTCAGCTGCTGCACAACTTCGTCAAACATGGCTGGAGGCATCCTCATGAAGTTCTGGAACGCCCGAGTGTCTTCACTCCTGAGCTCCGCCATCAACTTGTTGTACAGTCCGTCCTCTGCTCTTCTGGCGAACCATCATTGGACCCAGACTTTTTTTGGGTGCCTCCTTTTCTTCCTGTAGTAGAGTTCACAGAACCTGTAGATGGTTTCGCACTGTTGCAGAAGGATGGTGGCTGCCAAAAGGACTTTGTCATGTTCCACGATGGACATGACTGGATGCTGTGGAAGAGCAAGAGTCAGATGAAGGCTGCAGAGGTCTGCACAGCTAGGCTGCTGTTCTGAAAGTGAGATGCAGGCAAGTTGCTCCCCCTTTTTATAGGCAGTATAGGTTTTCCGCTAGGCATCCTCTAGGCATCCTCTAGGCATCCTCTAGACATCCTTAATATCCAAGATAGGTCCCCTCTGCGAACGTTTTTTCTGCTTTAAACGCTTTGTTTCCATTCTGCATCCGCTAGTCATCCGTTCTGCATCCGTTCCATGTCCGTTCCGCTTCCTCCCTGCGTCCGGGCTGATGCGAGTTGCGCAGATGCGCAGCGGATGCCTAGTGGATATAGTGGATGCGTAGCGGATGCGTAGCGAATGCAGAACGGATGAACTGGATACATTTTCCGCGCAAAAGTTTTAGGCAGCCCAAAACATTCGGAGCGGATGAAACATCCAGAAACGGATGCTGGACGGATAGAGAGGAAGCCAAACGGAGGCAGTGAGTACATCGCGTTTTCGAATGGATGGCAAGGTTTTTTGTCCGTTTTACGTCCTCTTTGCATCCGTTGGTTCAGTGTGACATGGGCTTAATCTCTAACTTTGTCCCCAATGTCCAGGTTACCTTCTGGCTGGAGAAAAACTCTCCCAGAAACAGCCTTGGGCTGCAGAGAATCAAGTCCAAAACATGGTCAACTAAAACTATAACTATTAGTCCAATCAAGGCAAAATGAGGTAATTAATCTGGCAGGGCAGGAGAAAGAATTCCAGATGTGAAGGAATGGGAAAGCTCACACAGTTGGGAAGACACCAGGAATGCAGATAAACAAAGTCAACACAAGATAAACTCATGTTTTTTCCCAGCAGACGCCACACTCAGCTTACATCTCTTAGGTGTGCCTAATGAAGGGAATCAGGGCCCTTTCCTCTCGCATAAGCCGGGAGAGGAAAGGTCCCTGATTCCCTTCATTAGGCACACCTGTTTCTCCCTTCTCTGTTCCTCCCTGTGTGCTCTTGGATGAAGAGAAGTGGGCCTGGGTCTTCCTCTGAACTCCCTCTCCCTTGTTCTACCTCTCCCTGCTCTGCCCAGCTGGACTTTGCCCTTCCCCAGTTTCCTCCATAGCCAACGGAGCCACACTCCCATTCCCTGTCAGTTGTCCATGTTCCTCCTCAGACTCAGACTCCAACAGTGGCATGACACTGCCGTTATTATTTTTAATAAGTAACTCAAGGCAGCAGACACTCCCAACACACTTTCCTCCTCCTATTTGCCTCAGAACAACAACCCTGTGAGGTGAGTTGGGATGAAAAAGAGTGAGTGGCTCAGTCACCCAGCTGACTCTCATGGCTAAAGCAGGACTAGAACTCATCATCTCCTGGTGATTGGCCCAAAATTGCTCAGCTGTCCTTCAAGTCTATGGGTATTAGAACTCACAGACTCCTGGTGATTGGCCCAAAAGTTTCTCAACTGGCTTTCATGGCCAAGGCGGGATTAGAACTCACAGAACTCCCTGATGTTTGGCCCAAAATCGCCCAGCTGTCTTTCAAGTCTAAGGTGTGATTAGAACTCACCGTCCAAAAGTCTCTCAGCTGGTTTTCATGGCTAAAGTGGGATTAGAACTCACAACCACTGAGTGTGACACAAACACCCTCCCATTGGTGACCCAGCTAGAACAAATAGTGTGATGTGAAAGATTTGTCTCTCTTTCACCCTTAAGAAATGGTTTTTTATCTAATCAGGGCCGCTGGATGGCATATGTTCTGGGATGTTTCTCACTTCTTTTGAGAAAACCTTTTGGCAGAGATTGGCTGTTCTATCTAATGTGCAAATGGTCGCAGGTTTCTGATCCATTTAAAGGAACACAGGTAGTCCTTGACTTAAAAACATCCATTTAATGGCCTTTCAAAGTCATGACAGTGCTGAAAAACGTGACTGATAAGCAGAGGTGGGCTGCTGGGGGTTTGCAGGGGTTCGGGAGAGCCCCTAACTAAGATTCTACACAGTTTGGAAAGCCCCAAATCCCACTCCTGGCTGGCCCCACCCACCCCACCCCGCCCCTTCCAGGGATCCCCACATGATCCGTTTTGGATGCAGGGAAGTGCAGGGTGTGTGCGGAGGCTCGGGGAGGGCAAAAAACGGGCCCCCTAGAAGTTTGAGAAGGCAGGAAACGGGCCCATTTCCGGCTTCCAGAGAGCCTCCGGAGCCTGGGGAGGCTGTTTTCGCTCTCCCAAAAGCTCAAGAAAAGCCTCCGGAGCCCCGAGAGGGCAAAACACTGCCCCCCCCAACCATGGTGCAGGAGGCTGACTAGGCCACACCCACCATGGCCATGCCCACCATGGCCGCGCCCACCCAGCAACTGGGCAGAGAACCTGTTGCTGAAATTTTTGAAGCCCACTCCTGCTTATAAGCAGTCCTTGGACTTATGGCTGTCAAAGACTCCCTGCTGTCATGTGATCAAAATTCAGGTCATTGGCAACTGGCATGTACTTTCAACTGTTTCACTGCCCCAAGTCCTGTGATCCCCAATTTGCGACTTTTCCCGCAAACCTCTGACAGGGAAAAGCCACAGGAGAGACTGGGTTGCCTTAAGAACGATCTGTGATTCACTGAAACAACCTTGGCAAAAAGGTCATAAAATTAGGCATGACTCATTTAAGGACCATCTCACTGAACAACAGGCATCCCTGCCCCGATTGTGGTTGTAATTTGAGGGGGAAAATATTCTCAGAGGAAGAGCAACGGAAGTATAGTTTCTTCTGTATTGGAGGATTTTTTTTTTTCTGCAAGTCCAATTTATTGTGTTGCATTGGGGAAACACTTGAGTGTCTCCTATTGATGATTCACAGCAATCAATGTTGGCTTTGTAATTGCATCCTGACGTGACATTTATTTCTGCGACAGGTTTCTATTGGCTCAAGCCCTTTCCATCCTGGAGATGTTTCCTATTTCCCCCCAAAACAAACAAACAAGCAAGCCAACCCACAGCAAAAATCCCATTAAGATCAGCTTCTCTTGTGGCAGATAATTTAGCCTGATTGTTTTTTTTTTGGGGGGGGGGGGAGAGAGACCCCTTAATTGTTTGCTAAATTTCTAGTGCACAGCACAGTTCGGTTCTCTGCAAGCGGTTTCCAGCTCCGTTCCGTTCACGTGTGTGGGTCCCTGCAGAATCTGGGTTTTGGGGGATCTACAGAACGGAGATCCCAATGAGATCCCCGGCTCCTTGTTTTGAAGGACCCAGGTCAGCACTGATGAGTGACCGAGGTCTCTGCAGGGATCTGGTCAAAGAAATCATGAAGCCGCCTGCGATGCTGCAGTGAGACTCTGCCTGTCTTTTGTGTGCATCTGCCACACACACACACACAACAACAACACAGGCAGAGCTTCCGTGGCAGTTGCCGGTCTAATTTTTCGGACGATCCCCTGGAGACGCCTCTGAGCAAAGATTGCTGCTTGTTGCCATTCCATAAATCAGTCGTTTCTGACTCTTTGTGACTTAATGGAGCCTTGTCTAACACTAACTGGTGTGTGTGTGTGTGTGTGTGTGTGTGTGTGTGTGTGTGTGTGTGTGTTCTTTAAAGCATCTCTCTCTGATGGCATCAGTGACAGGAAACATTTTTTTTCCCATTGCCTTCAGTTTTTCCAAGGATCAGTGTCATCTCCATTTTTTTTTCTCCTTTTCTTTCCTCTATTCCTCTTCTCTCCTTCCTTCCTTCTCCTCTTCCCTCCATCTTCTATCCATTTATCCTCCCTCCCTCCCTTCCCTCTATTCTTCCTTCCTTCTCTTCCCTCTATTTCTTCTATCCATTTTCCCTTCCTTCCCTCTATTCTACCTTCCTTCCTTCTCCCCTACCTCTTTCTTCTATCCATTCTGTCCCTCTATTCTTCCTTCCTTCCTCTTCCCTCTCTTTCTTCTATCCATTTTTCCTTCCTTCCTTCCTTCCTTCCTTCCTTCCTTCCTTCCTTCCTTCCTTCCTTCCTTCCTTCCTTCCATTCTTCCTTCCTTCCCCTCTTCCTTCTCTTTTCTCTCTCCATTTTTCCTTCCTTCCTTCTTTCCTCTCCTCCTTCCTTCCCTCTATTCCTTCCTTCTCCTCTTCCCTCCCTTTTCTTTGTGCAGTAACACTGCTAGCATTTACATGTCCCTTGTCAGCTTTTTCATCCAGTCTTCCAGGCTGCCTCAGAATTAGCTGAGAAGAAGGCCAAGAAGTCCCTGCTTTTGCCTTTATGAAAAATGCAGGAGACCTGCACTGACGTTGCGCCTGAATCCCAAGCAACTCTCCCCGTAGGCGAGGTCTTCCCCTCTCCTGGAGAAGAAAGTCTTCCAGCTTTATCTCCGAGCGATTGTTCCAATCCAACCGTTTATCCAGAGGCCCCTTTAGACTTTCTTGAACAAATCAGTCGCTTATGGATGGTTAGCAAGCTCCGCGGGCACTAAAGCCCATTTCTGTGGGGTTCTGACAATCGCAAGGAAGCTGTAGAAGGCCTGAAGATGCAATGGGAGGCCAGCAGGGCAATTGCTTGGAAGTTTTTTCTTTGCCACAGAAGGGAAAGCTGAAACAGAAGAACACAATCGACTCTTAAATCAAGGTGCGGGAGCTTAGAAAAATGTGGTGCAGGCAGTTGCATGGAACAAAAGATGGCAGAATCATCGACAGAGAGAAAAGCATTTACCAAGAAGAGATAATTTTTTGAAGCAGGGGGACACATCTGGAGAACAGGTTATTGGGGTCCTCACAAAATAGACACCATGGTAGGCAGGATTATTTATAAAATAATCCATTCAACTGTTGCTTATCACCTCTTTATCAATAGTTATCCTTGAGTTACAGTTACAACCAAGACACACATTTCTAATGTGAAGTGGCATTTGTTAATAGCAGTAGCATATTCTGCTTCATAGTGCTTTCCAGCCCTCTGTACTGAGCCAGCCTCTTGTCCCCAACAATCTGGGTCCTCATTTGACCCACCCCAGAAGGATGGAAGGCTGAGACAACCTTGAATTGGTCAGGATTGAACTTCTGGCTGTGGGCAACCTGAAGTCCTACATTCTGACCATTGCACCATCACGGCTCAGAGATGGATGGATGGACAGATGAATGAACAGATGGACAGAAATAACAATAGCAATAGCACTGAGACTTATATACCACTTCACAGTGCTTTTCAGTCCTGTCCAAAGGTTCTGACTTGTTCTGGAGAACCAGTCGCAGAAATTTTGATTAGTTTGGAGAATGGGCAAATCCCACCTCTGACTGGAGATTTTACAGTATCCTCCCCCTGCTACGGCCCCCAAGCCACAACCACACAATCGGTAGTAAAAACATTTGAAACCCACTACTGGTCCTCTCTAAGCAGTTTACAGAGTCAGACTTTGGCCCCCAACAATCAGGGTCCTCATTTTACCCACCTTGGAAGGACAGAAGGCTGAGTCAACCTTGAGTTGGTCAGAATCGAACTGCTGACAGTGAGCAGTGAGTTAGCCTGCAATGCTGCATTCTAATCACTGTGCCACCACGGCCCTTCTTTCCTTCCTTCCTTCCTTCCTTCCATCCTTCCTTCCTTCCTTCCTTCCTTCCCACTTATATCCCACTTCACAGTGCTTTCCAGCCCTCTCTTAGCAGTTTACAGAGTCAGCCTCTTGCTCCCCAACAATCTGGCTCCTCATTTGACCGACCTCGGAAGGAGGGAAGGCTGAGTCAACCTGGAGCCTGGTGGGATTTGATCTGCCAAATTGCAGGCAATCAGCAGAAGTAGCTTGTAGTACTGTACTCTGACCACTGTGCTACTGAGGAACCGAGGTTAAGTAAGTTTTGCCCCATGTTATGACCTTCCTTGCCGCAGTTGTTAAGTGAATCATTGTAGTTGATAAATTAGTAATATGGTGGTTAAGTCAATCTGGCTTCCCCATTGATTTTGCTTTTCCAAAGGTCACAAAAGGGAACCACATGCCAGTTGCCAAGCAATGACTATGGGATGCTGCAAGGATTATGTGAAGAACGCTTATAAGTCACTCTTTTCAGTGCTGTTGTAACTTTGAATGGTCAGTAACTGAACATTTGTAAGTCAAGGACTACTTGTACTAGATTGGTGCCAGATAAGAGTCAACAGAGTCCAACAGAGGTTGAATGTAGACTGTTTGTGACAACATAGTGATTCTAGGTTGATGACTTGCTTAACTCCACCCCTTAGCTCTGCCTGCTCTTCTCTTACAAGTAGACTCTGTTCCAACCTCAATGCAGGGATGGGATTCTACCAGTTCAGAACAGTTCTATAGAACCAGTTGTAATGATTCTGCACAGTTTGGAGAACTGGTAAATCGTGCCCCTGGCTGGCCCATCCAGTCAGTCCTTATCACGCATGCTCGACATCGCTGACTGCATTCTTCTCCACCCAGTCACTCCTTAAGGTATTTCTTTTTTTCTCTCCCGATGATCAGCTGTGCCGAGATTCCCCTCACTGTCTCACTGCTTCACCCAGGAGGCTTCTCTGAGGCCCAGGAAGGCAAAAAATGGAGGGAGAGCCGTAGCACCACCACCACCACCCTGCGCTCCAATTTTGGCCTTCCTGGGCCCCAGGGAAGCTTCCTGGGAGCAAAAATGCCCCCCAGGAGGCTTCCCTAATGCCCAGAAGGCCCCAAAAATGGAGGGGGTCCTGCAAAAAAAGAAGAGGAAGAAACCCTGCCCACCCAGTAGCATGGCCATGCCCACCTAGCCACATCCATTTGTATCCCACCCCTGCCTTATGCTACTCATTAGGTCATTCCAGCTGTTTGAGTCCTTGAACTCCATTACTTAATTCTCCTTCCCTTCACAGCCAGTTCAATCCTGAGATCCTCTGGAATTTCACCAAGCTTGAGTAGAACCTGATCCAGAGATTGTAGAGTTAATCCAATATCTGTTTGGGGCTGAAAAAATGTTCATTTGCATCTCCACCAGGGTGCAAAACAAGAAACTTCTTTGGATTTGTAAGGAAAGACTGGACTGGCATGAACCCAGATGTCTGATAAACTTGATTCAAATGTATCCTTCATCTCAGAAGAATGGAACTATTTTGGTCAGTGGGAAACGGCGCATTCCTGCTTCTGGTGAAAACCTTGTATGCCAAGGTTTGTATTTGGCAATTCTAGATATGTGGACTTCAGCTTCCATGCTAGTTGGGGAATTCTTGGAGTTAAAGGTGCCACAACTTCAAGTTGTCACTGTCCTAAAGCAAGAGGACTTGTATACTTTGTTTCTACAGGTGGATCTTATTTTATTATTATTTATTAAATCAATTGATAAAGCCATTCAACTCACAGATAGACTGTTTACTCTGGTAAACTTACCAAATTTAAACCCCCTGCCTTAGGCATGAAAGCCAACTGGATGACTTTGAGCCAATCACCAGGAAATGATTTGTTCTGGCCCCATTTGACCTTGGGCCAATCACCAGGAGACGATAAGTTCTAGTCCTGCCAAAGGCATGAAAGCCAACTAAATAACTCTGAACCAATCACCAGGAGTCTGTGAGTTGTCATCCCACCTGAGGCATGAAAGCTGGTTGGGTGACTTTGGGCCAATGTCCAGGAGACTTTGAGTTCTAGTCCTGCCTTAGGCATGAAAATTGGCTGGGTGATTTTTGACCAATCCTTCTCTCTCTGCCCAACTCACCTCACAAGGTTGTTGTTGTGGGAAAAATAGGAAGAAGAAGGAACATTAGATATGTTCGCTACCTTGAATTGCTTATAAAAATAATGGTGGGATATAAATTAAATAAATGAATAAAAAAACAAATAAAAAACAAACAAATGCATCCTATGGCATAGTTGTTTTCTGAGGGCTGCCCAGAGTTGCTTAATAAATACATAAATACTTGATTAAGTCCCTGTGTCTAAGCATCGAAACTAATCAAATAAAATAAAAGCAATGGCATGAATGTTGCAGATAAATTCCTTCTGATAAATGATGTTGAAATATAATATTTTGGGAACAGTATGGGCAATGTGATAATGTCTTCACTGTGCCCATAGTGCATGGGTATACGTGTGTCCATGTGTGTGTGTGTGATTTTGTTTTGCAGCTTATCAGCAGAATTCAGTCTTGGCCAGGGAGACAGAGTATAATGCAAAATGAACCCATCCTTCCTCTCCCTAATACAATAAAATTCATTTTCTTTTTGTGACATTCTGTGGAATCAGATCATACTTTATTAAAGCAAATCATCTACCCACGTGCCCAGTTGGAGCAGAAGAGAAAAAACTATATTTTGCTTCATCTTTTCTTCCCTATGATGAAAAATTGTATTATAGTAGGCAGCTCGCTTTTCTTTTTACGTAAAAAGTTGAGTAATAAAAATTATACTCTTTCATTTGAGGGAAAAAAGATGATTTCATCTAATACTATTGCGGTTATCAGACTCTGAAAGTCTTGTGAAATATTATGAATGTCTTGCATGTCTGTCTGTTTGTATCTTCCTATCCATCTGTCTGTCTGTCTGTCTGTCTATCTATCTTATCTTTCTGTATTCAGATTTAACAGATTTAACAGGTAATCAGAGTTGGAAGGGATTTTAGAGGTCATCTAGTCCAACCCCCCGCCCAAGCAGGAGACCCCACACCATTTCTGACAAATGGCAGTCCGGTCTCTTCTTGAAGGTCTCAACTGATGGAGCTCCCACAACTTCCGAGGGCAACTTCTGTTCCAGGGGTTGATGGTTCCCCCTGTCAGAAAGTTTATTTCCAGGTTGAATCTCTCCTGGTTCAGTTTCCATCCATTATTCCTTGTCTGGCCTGCAGGAGCTTTAGGAAATAACTTGACCCCCTTCTTCCTCCCTGTGGCAGCCCCTTAAATATTGGAAGACCGTGATCATGTTTCCCCTGGTCCTTCTCTTTACTAGACTAGCCAAGCCCAGTTCCTGCAACTGTTCTTTGTAAGTTTTAGCCTCCAGTCCCCCGATCATCCTGGTTGCTCTTCTCTGTGCTTTTTCTCGAGTCTCAGCATCTTTTTTATAGTGTGGTGAACAAAACTGGATGCAGGACTCTAGGTGTGGTCTTACTAAGGCTTTAAGAATGGTATTAGTACTTCCCTTGATTTTGACTGTGTCACTCTGTTTACACAACTTAGGATTGCATTCGATTTTTTGGCTGCTGCTGCACACAGCTGGCTCCTATTTAGCTGGTTGTCCACTAAGCCTCCAAGATGCCTCTCCCAGTTCCTGCTACTGAGCCTGGTTGCACCCAGTCTCTGTGTGTCCTTTGGGTTTTTCTTGCCTAAGTGTAGGACTTGACTTTTCTCTACACTGAATTTCATTTTGTTAGATAGGGCCCAGGGTTCCAGTCTGTCGAGATCCCTCTGGATCTTCAGCCCATCTTCTTGGGTGTTGGCTATTCCTGCCAGCTTAGTATCATCTGCAAATTTGCTAAGTTCCCCTTCTGTTCCCTCATCTAAGTAATTAGTGAAGATATTGAAGAGTCCTGGGCCTGAGAGGGAACCTGGTGGCACCCACTGCTTACTTTCCTCCGTGTAGACTAAGACCCATTAAGGACTACTCACTGAGTACGGTTTGCCAGCCAGTTGCGAGTCCATGTAGTGGTGGTGCTATCTATTCCACTTTTTTCTAGCTTACTAAGGAGGAGGTTGTGGTCTACTTTGTCGAATGCCTTGCTGAAATCTAAATATATTATGTCCAGAGTGTTTTGCTGGTCTACTAATTTAATCCCTGTGTTGAAGAATGAAATAAGATTGGTTTGGCATGATCTGTTTCTAACAAACCTGTGCTGACTGCTAGTTATTGATGTTAGGCTGATTGATGTACAGTTTCCTGGGTCTTTTTTTCCCCCTTTTTTGAAGATGGGAACCACATCAGCTCTTCTCCAGTCTCTGGTAGTTCCCTGGTGCTCCAGGACCTTTGAAAGATATGGTGCAGCGGTTCTGAGATGATCCCTGCCAGCTCCTTTAAAACTCTGGGATGTGATCCATCAGGCCCCGGTGATTTCCTTATTATCTCTCTTTCTGGTGGTAGGATTTCATTCTTCCAATATTTTGTGTATATCATTCCCGCTGCTGTCAATACACGTATTGTTAAATATGCAATACCTTTCCTATAACCTTCTGTCATTATTCCCAAGAGAAATAATTCTGGTTTAAATGAAATAATTAAAGGGGAAGAAAAAGCTTTCTAATCACCTCCAAAACAATCTGAGCTCAGAGATGTTCTGATCAGAAATTGTCTTTTGCAACCTCCGACTGTCAAAACTTGAAATGCATGGAATCATACATGTGGTGCGTGTCGTAGGAACATAATTCGGAAAATGTGGGATGAGACTTGAACTTGGTATTGTGGGAGGAATCAAGGATTGTCAATTAGTTTAGTCAATCCATTTCATTCTCAGCCTGCTCTGGTTGTGCAGGTCTGTTTCTGAGAGGATCATTGCCACTGTGGAGAACTTCAATTCTTTTGAAAAGCTTCAGGGGACTTAAGGGGGACTTTCTTGGAGATTTGGGGTTGAGAATTATGCCAGTGGAGGCAGGCAGGCAGAAAGGAATGAAGAAACAGAGAGCAGAAAGAGAGAAAGGGAAGAGGAATGGAGTGAAGGGAGGGAGGGACAAGGAAGGAAGGAATAGAAAGGAAGGAAGGACAGAGAAAGAAAGAAGGAAGGAAGAAAAGGGAGGGAAGAGGAAAGGGAGAGAGGGAAGGGTGAGAGAGAGGGAGGGAGGAAAAGGAATGGAAGGTGGAAAGAATAGAGAGGAAGGGAAGGGAGGGAGGTATAGAAAGAAGGAAGGGAGGAAAGGAAGAGGAATAGAGATAAGGGAGGAGGGAGGAAAAAGAGAAAGAAGAAAAGGAGGGAGGGAGGAAAAGAAGGAAGAAAGAAAGGGAAGTGGAAAAGAAGGAAGGAATAAAAAGAGAGGAATGGAAGCAAAGGAAGGAAGGAATAGAAAAGGAAGCAAAAAGAATAGAGGGAAGGATGGATAGATGGTTGAAAGGAAGGAAGGAAGGATATCAGAAAGAAAGAAAAGAAAAAAAATCTTGACTCGAGGAAGATAACTAAGTAGAAGAGGTGGCATGGATTCAACCAAGAGGAACCTCTACTCTTCCTTCAAGAGCTTGAGTCCTGATGACCTGACCACCATCTCTTCCACCCAAGGCTCTGCACTACTGAAAGGAACTCCAAATTTGAACATGGCTAATTCGGTAGATCTCTAGTATGAGAGTCTCATAAGAAGCATTAAAGAAGCCCTTATGTTTTAGGGACGAGCAAGCCCTAAATTGGTCCATACATTGGGAAACGTGTCAAGATTAAACGATTTAGAGGCCAAAACCCACCAGACATTGTATGAAGTCTGTTCAAGTAAACCACCATTTCCTGTAGCATTTAACAAAGCAGCTGTGGTGACTGGGAATTGCAATTCAGACAGATTCTTCTCATCTGTCATGAGAGAAACCAAGAGGAATAATCAGATTTATTCCTGTTAGAAAACAAGGACAACTTCCAAATATCCTGGAACTGAGACTTAGGGAGAATTCCATCGTTTTCATTAAATTCAAAATATGATGCTGTCCTTCTCCAGATCTGCGAGAAATTCCTGAAGAAAGATTGATGTCCCTCACAGTAAGAAAAACCTCCAGATTCCTGTTCCACATTTATTCCACAGCTGAAACTGATGAAGTTGCTTAGAGATGGCCCAAGAATTCTCTATTAGAGAAAGAGAAGGATCAAATAAAATAAAAGTAGTAATATTTTAAATATTGATCTGGACCATGGGACCTTCTGGTCCTTGGGAAAGACCCACTGAACCAGATGGTGTGCTAGTTACCTCTTTTAGAGGAAAGACCATTGGAACTTTAGGGCCAATAGTGACATAGCTAAATATATTTGAGCAAAACAACAAGTTAAATCAACGGAGGGGTAAAACTATGGCTTAAGCCAGCCTTCTCCAAATTTGTGATCTCTAGCTCAGGGGTTGCCAGCCTTTTGGACCTCAGAGACCCCCAAACTCATCATTTTAAATCCTGCAGAGCAGAGACCCTGGGAAAATCCCCCCAAAAAGTCTGCAGGAAAATCCCCCACCCCGTTTTCCTACCTATTGATCGTTCTCTATTTGGGATTGCAGGATACCTTCTCCAACTCCGTTCTCAGGGAGAGAGAGAAAGAGAGAGAGACTGTTGGCTTCATGCAAGGAAAGCAGCAGAAGTCTTTCTTTTTCTCCTCCAAACTCCACCAGAAAGGAGTCTTTGTGAGATGTGAGAATTTTGACTGACGGTGGCTTCTTGACATTGGTGGGAGAAAGATATATATGTATATGTATATGTATATGTATATGTATATGTATATGTATAT
>BLBF01000056.1:2156319-2191968 GCA_015471245.1 Laticauda colubrina | reverse complement strand
AGAAAGAAAGAAAGAAAGAAAGAAAGAAAGAAAGAAAGAAAGAAAGAGTGTGTCAATGGTATCCAGCTCAGTTGTTAGAGAATCATCTCACCCCTTTTATACGTTCAACTATCTTATTGGACTGGAAAGAATAAAAGCCACAATAAAAGGTCTGGAAAACAGTTGTGAACCCTTGTGGAACATCCAGAGGTTTAGATGATGTCAGGATCAAGACAGCTTTCAAGGCGGCAACCAGATTTTCTGCGCTTTTTACAAAAAGACACACAATGATCTGGCTGGAAACCAGATGCTGCATGCTTGACCTAGTGGTTAAGGCACCAGAAAGTGGGAGACCATGAGGATATAAAAGCTATTGCTATTCTTTCCTTCCTCCCTCCCTCCCTCCCTCCCTCCCTCCCTCCCTCCCTCCCTCCCTCCCTTATTCCCTTTCTCATTCTCCTTCCTGGCAGCACAGTGGTTAGAAAGCAATATTGCAGGCTGATTCTGCTGACTGCCAACAATTCAATTCTGACCAGCTCATGGTGAACCCATCTTCCGTGGTGGGTCAAATGAGGACCCAAATTGTTGGGGGCCAGAGGCTGACTCTGTAAACGCTTAGAGAGGGCTGGGAAGCACCATGAAGCAGTATAAAAGTCTGTGGGAAGGAAGGGAGGGAGGGAGGGAGGGAGGAAGGAAGGAAGGGAGGAAGGAAGGAAGGAAGGGAGAGAAGGAGGGAGGGAGGGAGGAAGGAAGAAAGAAAGGAGCAAGAGGCTATTGCTTTTGCTATTCTGCAACCCTTGTGGTGACTTGGATGGCAAACAAACGTAATATATCAATATTTTCTCTTCCGAATGACCTCAAATGCTATCCTCACTCAAGCATTACAGTGACCTTGGACCAGTTCTTCCTCAACCTGACTCATCACTCAAGGTTGTCTTGGGAATATAAAGTGGAGGAAAAACACGCCAGCTAGCCTTCTGTGGAAGGCTAAAATTAAATTAAATAACCACTTTGTATTTCTGCTGCATGTAAATTGCACTCCCGCTGAGCTGCATTAGAGCTGAATCATTTGTAAACAGAGAGAATCCTGAGCAGACCTGACTTTGCTTAATAATTTTGCACCAGTTTGGTTAAACAGGGAAATAAAATGCAGAATTCCAGGACTTAAAGCCCATGTCACACTGAACCAACAGATGCAAAGAGGATGTAAAACGGACAAAAAACCTTGCCATCTGTTGGTTAACGCGATGTATCCGTTCTGTACTCACTGCCTCCATTTTTCATCCTCTCTATCCGTCCAGCATCCGTTTATGGACATTTCATTCGCTCCCAAAGTTTTGGGCAGCCTAAAACTTTTGCACGGAAAATGTATCCAGTTCGTCTGTTCTGCATCCGCTATGCATCCGCTAGGCATGCGTTCTGCATCCGCTACGTATCCGTTACGCATCCGCTACGCATCCGCAATATCCGCTAGGCATCCGCTGTGCATCTGCAGAACTCACATCCGCCCGGATGCAGGGAGGAAGCGGAATGGACGCGGAACAGATGCAGAACAGATGCAGAACGGATGCAGCACGGAAACAAAGCGTTTAAAATGGAAAAAACGTTCGCAGAGGGGATCTATCTCGGATATTAAGGATGCCTAGAGGATGCCTAGAGGATGCAAAGGGACACCTATATTGCCTATAAAAAGCGGGAGCAACTCATCTGCATCTCACTTTCAGACCAGCAGCCCACCTGTGCAGACCTCTGCAGCCTTCATCTGACTCTTGCTCTTCCACAGCATCCAGTCATGTCCACTGTGGATCGTACCACAGTCCTTTTGGCAGCCACCATCCTTCTGCAACAGTACGAAGCCATCTACAGGCTCTGTGAACTCTACTACGGGAAGAAAAAGAGGCGGCCAAGAAGTATCTGGGTCCGAAAATGGATCAGGAGAAGAGCAGAGGATGGGCTGTACAACAAGCTGATGGTGGAGCTCAGGAACGAAGACACTCGGGCGTTCCAGAACTTCATGAGGATGCCTCCAGCCATGTTTGATGAAGTTGTGCAGCGGCTGACCCCCAGGTTGACCAAGGCAAACACCAACTTCCCTCCCAGCCTGGAACCTGGGCTCAAGGTGGCGCAGAGTGAGTGCACTCACTCTGTGCCACCTGGCCTCAGGGACCACCTACAAAAGCATGCAGTATGGCTGGAGGGTGCCACCCAACACCATCAGCATTGTGGTCAGCGAAGTGGTGCAGGCCATCATCGAAGAATACAAGGAGGAGCTCCTCCAGTGCCCCACCACTGAACAAGGCTGGAAGAAAGTTGCAGAGCAGTGGTATCAGAAGTGGAACTTCCCCCACACCGTTGGAGCCATAGATGGCAAGCACGTGGCCAGCAAAGCTCCAGCCAAGTCGGGGTCCACTTATTTCAACTACAAGGGCTTCTTCAGCATCATCCTCTTCACCATGGTCGATGCTGACTACAAGTTCATGTACATCGATGCTTCAGGCTACAGCTCATCTTCAGATGCCTAGGTATACAATGCCAGTCACCTCAAGGAGGGGCTGGAAGGCAACCTCATCATGGGCTTCCAGATCCAGACCCACTGTCCAACGACACGCAAGATGTGCCCTACTTCATCGTGGGGGATGACGCCTTCTCCCTCACAACCTACCTCATGAAGCCCTACACTTCCAGACTCCTCACCCATGAAGAGAGGATCTTCAACTACAGGCTGTCCAGGGCAAGGCGGGTGGTGGAGAACGCCTTTGGCATCCTGGCCAACAGGTTCCAGGTACTTCTCACCACCATGCAGCATCACCCAGAGACCGTGAGGAGGATCGTGGAAGCTTGCTGCATCCTGCACAATCTCATGCGCACCCGCTACCCAGTCTTGCAGAACAGGCTTGTGGACCGTCAACAAGGCAATGGGGACATGGAGCCTGGGGAATGGAGGCAAGGGTGAAACCTGATCGACACTCAGGATGTGCAAGGCCGCAACAGAGCCTCACGGGAAGGGAAGAAGCAGCGCAACCTCCTGAAAGACTGGTGCAACTCCCCAGCTAGAGTGGTGGAGTGGCAAGACAGGATGGTAGATGCTTAATGGATGCTTCCTTCAGCCTGTCTCATCACACGGATGAGATTGGGCCATGTATGTTGGGTGGGCCTACAATGAACAGGGCGTTTAATAAAGAGTTGTGTTTGTGTTGACATGTGTGGATGATTGATTACATTATTATTGATAATAAAGGGCCATAGGTGTGGCACATGGGAGGGTGGACCATACAGTCCCACTATGCTTGCACTGGAGGTTTATCTATCCCACAGCTATTAGCCATCCCAAAGGTATCCCTGCTCATTCCACAGGTATCCCTGCCCACCCCACTGCTATCTTAACCCATCCCACAAGCTTGCAAAGGCTTAAGCCAATTCTAAAACTTTCCACCAAGACTTCATTAAAAAAAAGCAATGAAGCAAGTGTGTGAATCAAAGATAAACTTTATTGAACAACAAGCTGTAAAAAAAAATTGACCCAAGTCAAGTGTCCAAATAAAGTCCACAGGTAGCCAGCTAGCCGGTGTCTTGCACTCTTCTTAATCACTCGGAGGTGTGCCCAGTCTCAGGGGTGAAGGGTCCAGGTGCTGTGGTGGTGGGTGGTGCTGGAGTGCCTGGCCTCGAGAGGACAACAGGGGATGGTGTGTTGAGAAAGGTCTCGGACAACTGGCTCAGCCCCATGATGCTGAGAGGTCCTTCCTCCATGCCATGGGGTGTCAGCCCCAGTACTGATGACAGATGTACTGAGGCCGGGTTGGCTGTGGGGTGGAGGAAGGAGTAGTGTAGTGGGGCTGTATGCTCTGCAGCTGGGTGAGGACTGGCATGGGTGGCATCACTGTTGTGGGTGGCATCATTGGCGTGGGTGGCATCGCTGTCATGGGTGGCATCATTGGCGTGGGTGGCATCGGTGGCATCAGTGGAACCAGTGGCAACGGTGTCGCCCGATGACTCTGTGCCTGGACTGGGAAGAGCTGCTGCCTTTGCTGCTGAACCTCATGGTAGCCGTAGCCCTGGTAGGTGAGGGCCTGTGGGAAGCCTTGGAATAGGAGGGACATCACCTGGGGTGGAGGAGCAGGCCTGGACTGGGTGGGAGCAGGTTCCTCTGGGTCTGGAGGGTTGTGAAGCAGCTTGGTGATCCAGTCCTTCACCTGCTGGTACTGTGGATCCGCCATTTCCTTGCGGGTCTGGTTGACATAGGTGAGGAAGGGGTTGCGGTTGGAGGAGGAGGAGTCGGGGTGGACCAGCTGAGAGAGGAGATCTATGCTGGTGCGGATGGTGTGCCTGATCTCCAGCAGGACATTGTGGCTCTGCCCCTCCAGCTGTCCAGCTGTCTGCCTTTCTGTGGAGGCGGAGCTGGGGGGTGGTGGATGCGGCTAGGACTGTGGTGGACTCAATGTCTCCTTTCTCCCACCGCACCAGGGAGTCCTCTACACACTCCACCATGCTTACCACACCTGTCCGCGGGTTCTCCGCCATGGCACGCTCCACAGAAACCTGCCTGGAGACAGGGACTGACTCTCACCCGGAAGAGGACTGGGTGGCAGCACGCTGCCTGAGAGAGAGGGTAGTGAGAGGGACTGCTGGTGCTCCTCGGTGGCGGATCTCACCCTCCAGGAAGCTGCACCTGGCCATGACGTAGGTCTCTTTGTCTGTCAGCTTCACAGTGGCCTGGCCAGATTTCTTGAGGTGCAGCTTCCCGTACCAGGTGTGCATGTGCTTCCACCAGCCGAGGAGCACCTCCGAAGTGTAGCCCAGACTCTCCGCCTTCTCTCTCCAAGCAGCCTGCTTCCTTTTGGTGTCTCGATAGAGCCTGTGTCCCTTCCGCCATAGATAGTCATTCTCTCTCAGCCACTCCAGCACCTCATCCTCGTGCGTCTCCGCAATGGAGTATTGCCTCCTCTCCCGTTGTCGCATACGCCTCTTCCTCCCTTTGGCAGGACCAGATGGGCCCTCATCAGAGGGGCTCCCAGGTAGTAGGGGCTGCTCCTCCACACCACCACCAGCAGCAGCACCAGCAGGATCATCATCATCATCATCATCATCATCATCATCATCCTCACCAGCAGGATCATAATCAGCATCATCATCCTCACCAGCAGGATCATCATCATCATCATCATCATCATCCTCACCAGCAGGATCATAATCAGCATCATCATCCTCACCAGCAGGATCATCATCATCAGCATCATCATCAGCAGCAGCAGCAGCAGCAGGAGGAGGACCAGCAGGACCAGGATCAGCAGCAGTAGAATAAGCACCAGCAGGGCCAGCAAGTCCAGGAGCATGAGCAGGACCAGGAGCATGAGCAGGACGAGCAAGACCAGGAGCACAAGCAGGACGAGCAAGTCCAGGAGCACGAGCAGGTCGAGCAGGACCAGGAGCAGCTTCAACAGAGTAAGCACCAGCAGAAGCCCCAGCACCAGCAGAAGCACCACCGCCTGGAGCAGCTTCAGCAGAAGCCTCAGCACCAGCAGAGTCAGGGCGGGAGGTTGGCCCTGTCCCTCTTGCCAGGGATGGCGGCAGGTAGCTGAGGCTTTCTCTTCCTCCCCATGGTTGTGGGGTTGCTGGCTGGCAGGGAGGCTGGCAGGCACCAAGGCTGGCAGGAAGCCTGGTAGGAAGGCTGGCAGAAAGCCTGGCAGGAAGGCAGGCAGGCAGGCACCAAGGCTGGCTGGAAGGCAGGCTGGCAGGGCAGGCAAGGAACTCGAAGTGTCCAGCAGCAGGTCTTTCCTCGGAATGCTGGCCACGTGCGAGCTGCTTCCCTTTATATCTGGGGGGCTTATGTAATACTTCCCCCCCGCATGCGCAATTAACGTGCGACATCCGTTCCACTTCCGCTGTGCATCCGCTAAGCTTCCGCTGTGCATCCGCTTTATCCGCTAGGCTTCCGCTGTGCATCCGCTTCATTTGTTCGGCGTCCGTTCTGCATCCGCTGTATCCGTTCCGCGTCCGCTTTGCTAAGGCCCCCCGGAAGCCCGGCGGTTGCGCCATCCGCTCCCATCTGCTTCCATCCGCTGGGCTTCCATTCCGCATCTGCTTTGCATCCGCCCTGCGTCCTCCCCGCGTCCGTGTTATCCGCTCCGGTTATGCAAATTTTTGCCCCTTTTGAGAGCGGATAACAACGGATGGAACATTTTTCTCGTCCGTTGTGTCCGTTTTACATCCGTTGGCCAGTGTGACATGGGCTTAAAAAAGGAATCTTGTTTTCGTTATGTGGGCTGCTAAGCCAAAGTCATGTGCAAACCCATTAAGGTGAAGGTATGAGCATTTAACACACAGAGAAAGAGAGAAACACTGCAACTAAAGCATTCATTACTTTGCACTGTTTTGTGTGCGGGTGTGCTAACAGTATGCATTGCTAGAACTAAGGAGGACAGTTGTTGGTTTGTCATGTTAGCATGCCCAACATTTCAAACAAGCTGATAATTAGGTTTCCAAAGCAAAGTTTTTCAGCTGTGGGAGCACCAACAACGGATGAGCAAAAAGTATTTGTGAAAACTCTTATTTACATTAAACCAACTGAGTGGACAGTGAGGATGACATGAAGGGAAAAAAATTAGGCACAGTCTTGAATGTCAGGTCCCTGTCCAGCAAAAAAAATTTCTTGAAGATCCCTGTTAGAGGGGTGAAAATTTGCACCAATGACAGATTAATGTCCAATTCCTCAAACCCATGTGTTTAACCCAACCAACGATTGTGTTGTTTGCCCTGAAGTCTGTGGAACGGTTTGCATTCAGAAGTTGTGGGTGTTGTGCTTCGCCAGCAGCCAGTGTAGATGGCAGTGGAATCAGACAGTGGGGAAGGATCGGGACCAGTCTGGGGAGGACTTGGATGAGGGTCCTGTGTCCGATGCAGAGATGGGGCCAGGACCATCTGAGAGTGGGGTGCTAACTCTGGAGCCTCTGGAGTCTGGCAGCAGCAAGGAAGAGGAACAAGGGGAGCCTGTTCCCAGTACGCATGTCTGCACAGACCTGCTAGAAGGCGAGAGCAGCTGAAGCAGAAGGGGCAACTCAGGAGAAAGGCTGGGAGGTGATTGCCCCTCCCATAAGGGATAAAGGACAGGTCAAGATGATGAAACCTTTGCAGGAAGCAAAGTCATTCATTCTTTTTGGATTAATCCTTGAAGCTCTGTGTGAACTTTCTACTTCGGTTGGCTTTTTAGAATTCATTTGGCACTTTAGTTGTTGGCAGCAGTTCAAAGGAGAGAAAGGTGGGTGCTTATCTTGAGGGACTGTTTGGGACTCATTATAGGTTGGGAATGAACATAATTCCCAGCGTTGAAATAAAACAAGAATTGTTTTAACTAAGTGTGTGCTTAATTACAGTCTCAAGAAGCCTTGGTCAGAACAGTGGGTGCTCCATCACTGGAGGTTTTCAGGAAGAGACTGGACTGTCATTTGTATGGAATAACATAGGATCTCCTGCTTGAGCAGAGGGTTGGACTAGAGGACCTCCAAGATCCCTTTCAACTCTGTTGTTCTGAAAGACAAACAGGAATACATGCAGATCGATTGACCGGCAGTCCATAATCAAAACTGCACTTGAAGAAGCATGTTCTTGTGCTCTGTCTTGTTCCAAGCCAGTCTTGTCAACTTATGAGGTGCGATTCTCAAAATGTATTAACAATGTCTCCATTACTGGAGTTGTGGCCTAGGATGTTTATATAGCCCACTGACAGTCCAAAATAGTTTGTGTAAGAGTTAGTGGGATTCTTTATACTTACTCTCTGAGCTTGGTGGTTTTCTTACAGACATTCATTATCAGGCTAGGTAACATCATCAGTGCTAGAAGGAAATGTAGCTTGGGAAGTGGAGAGGAGGAGGAGGAGAAGGCCTGTGGCTCCCTGAGCTTGGTAGCACTAAAGAGGCTACCTAATTTGGTAATGAAACATCTGCAAGAAAACAATCAAGCTCAGAAAGCACCAAAGACAACAGTTCAACCTTGAACTACAAATATTACTTTCCATTGGCAGGAATTAGTGCCTCACTAATCCTTAATCTTTACTGCAAGATTCTTTGTTTTGTGCAGTTCTGTATCAACACATGGCTCATCTCCTGGTCATTGCTTCAGCATCTTTTCAACCATCAAAATTAAGTTGACTTTATATGTGCATATCTTATCAGTGACAAAGTTTTCATAGCTTATTTTTGCCCAGTGTTTCCCCCCCTTGACTCATTGCAAGGAGAAAAAAGTAGGGTTGCCTTTTCACAACATAGTTAAGCAGGCCACCAAAGACGGCTTCGCCGACAGATCGTGCAAAACTTAGATCTCATTCTCATGTTCTGCTAACCAGGATTGGAGATGTTCTGCTTCTTTTAAAGAACTTATTTTTGTGCAATTGATCTCTTCTTGTGCTCACAGTTCTTAGCGGTTAAAACCATATTTTCCCTCAATTTCTAACCCAGATTTTTCCTTATGCTCCGGGTGCTTTGTCAACAATCCTAGTGGTGACATGGTCCAACACTGTAATGTGCTTATGGTATTCTGCTTAGTCATTTTCAGCTGCTGCAGATTAATTAATAGGTTGTTAATTAAGTAACCAAATTAAGTATGCCATACAGGCTAAGCCTGTGATGGTGAACCTATGGTATGTGTGCCACAGGTGGCACGCAGAGCCATTTGTGCAGGTGCATGAGCCCCAGGCAAACTTACCTCACTGCACATGCACATACCTCACAGCTGATTTTTGGGCCTTTTTCAGCCTCCCAGAAGTTCAGGGAAAGCCTCTGCAGCCTTTGGAGGCCAAAAAACAGGCCTGTTTCATCGCTTGCTGTGTTTCTGGTAATACCAGAAGTGACAAAACGGGCCCATTTTTCGACCTCCAAAAGCTGCAGAGGCTTCCCCTGAGCCTCCGGGAGGCCGAAAAAGGCCTGAAAATCAGCTGGAAGGTGCACATATGTGCAGTGTAAGTAAGGGGGCGGTGGGGGCATCGTACATGCATGTGCTCTGGGTGTGGGAGTCATGCACATTGCCTTCTGGGTGCTGGCACATGAGCGCGCAAGCACAATTTTTGCCCAAAAAGGTTAGCCACCACTGGACTAAGCCATTCTTAAATTCTTTTCTGCCAAGTTAGGTGGAGAAACTGGGACTTCATTACTTGTATGCAGGATCTATCTACATATGTCAGAGAGAGATAAAGAGTGACAGAGCCAGGGGGAGGAGTCAAGCAGGGAATTAGTTTGGAATCCTTACATAGTCACAAGTCCAACTCCCTTGAATGCCATGGAAACTTGTTTGTTTGACTTTATTTTGCCACCCATCTTGTACCAATTAACTCTAGACGGCTGCAAATGACTCTTGACTGTTCACGCTAATTGTTTGCAGTTACTACAAGTAGTACAAATCATCAGTCTGAGAAGATTCCTGTGTCTAAACTTGAACAATAAAACATTGAATTAAACTCTCTGCATGTGGATGTGTTTGTTTGCAAAAGGACCAAGCTCTTAGTGGTAGCACAGACTTAACAATTATAGCTGGTTATCAAGAATAATTTGGGATTCTATCTTGAAGTTGGCTCCCCCTGTGTTTTTATTTTTGCTTTTTTTTTTTGAGGATGACAGTATGTAAGTGTGCAAATCTTCTTTGGGGGAGATAAAATCTTCATTTTGAGAAAAACCAGCTGCTTTCTCAACAGTCGCATTTTGTGCATTTTGAAAGAAATCAGACATTCTTAAGACAAGCAGTTCACATGATGTTCTATCATTTGTGGGGAAAATGTGGTTGTTGTTTTTGTTTTTTTGTTTTTGCTGGGATTAATCAAAAAGCTATTTTTTCCCCTTATGGGTGGATGATGCTACCATTTCAAGCAGACAGCGGAGAAAAAAGAATCAAATTTTTGTAAGCTGTGCTCGCGAGCACCTAATTATGTGTGGAAAGGGTAACTCCCAAAGGAGAATACTTATTACTCATAATGTGAAATATTTGAGACATTCTTTATTGTGGAGGACTAGAAGAGGGAAGTCAGGTGCAGGTTTTTCATGGTATTGAAAAGCTTTCTTCAGCATTGCTGGAAAAAAAAATAACATAGTGTTTTCCTTGGAATTGAATGGAAAAACTAAAATATGCATGCTGCAAATCCCCCAAAGTTCCATCAGGAAAGATCATTGGTGGATTTTGCCGCGTCACACCCCTCAAGACTTTATTAAAAGCATAATTTTCTTGGAAATGGGTTGACTTAATAGGGTGCATTGTGACTCATGGCAGTCTTTTGTGGATAGCCATAAAAAAAAAAAAAAGCAGATTTCCTGCTTTTACAAATGCAGGATTCTCAGTGTAGAAAGTCAGCACCCAGCCATCCACCCTCCTAGAGAATGAAATATTTTGGGGAATATTAAAAAGGCAGGATAGAATATTTCCCCTAAAAGAGAAATGGAAAACAAATCTTAAGGGAGGCAGAAACCAGCTCCAATCTCCCTGCCCCAAGCAGAAATGGAGGAGGCCAGCTTTTAGAAATGCAGATTTGGTAATCCATTCGGAAAGGCTGGGTCAGACAGAGACTCCAGAGAAGGAACACAGTCAGGCAAGACAAGATTAGCCCAGACAAACACCTCGGATTTGCATTTCCCCCTTTGCCTATAGAGCCAGCCGTGACCCTTACATGACCCCATAGGAATCCAGAAAGGTATAAAAACAGCCCACCCACTCTCAACTCCATTTTGTCAGCTGCCCCAGAATCACATGCTGTTGGTGGTTCTTCTCATCAATAAACAGAACTTTCTTTCCAGTCAGCCTCCATTTTATTCCTGGCTTGGAATGGGAACTGGACTTTTCTTCCAACATCAGTTTCATACTTTTGATTAAAAAAAAAAAAAAAAGGCCAGAGGACAGGTCAAAACAGAGTGAGGGGCTCAGTGGCACAGTCCCAAGCTGCCACTTTAACTTTTCTTGAGACCCCATTTCACTTTGCAACACCCCTGTTTTGCAGCCCTGGCAAAAAGTTTCTCTCTCTCTCACCTCAGGATACCAAGTCTGTCTGGAAGGAAGACTGATAGTTGTCTGCCATATGTACTCATCTCTGCCCCCTGCCTTTGATCCCCAGAGCTGGGGTGGGGCTTTGCTAGCAGCAGTGGCTTTTCTGTCCCAAGGATCGGCCCATAGATTTCCACTGCTCTCCTCTCCTCTGCCTTCTGCGCATCTGTGCGTCAGGCACTGAGCCCAGCTGTTCCTCCTCTTCCTCATCAGCCACCTCCAGACCTGAGGGGAGTTGACTCTCCACCTGAGGGCTGATGGGATAGCTTAGGCTCCGCCTCTCTCTCTCTCTCTCTCTCTCTCTAGGACAGCTCCATTCACTCTTCCCTCCCAAAGCTTTCCCTGATGCTGACCCTCACTCTCACGCCTCCTCCTCCTCCTCCTCCTCCTCCTCCTCCTCCTCCTCCTCCTCTGACTTGACTACTGGAGGGACTGGCAGCCAACAGGCCACAAGAGAGGGTCTTGTGATGGGTCAAGTGTGAATCATCAGTGAGTTTTATTATGGGTCTATGACAACTCACCGTGGCCAACTTGCTGTGGGACAAGGGTTACACGAATATCGAAGAATGGATCTTTAAAGACTGTCTACAGTCCTTGTAGTTACAACCATCACAGCATTCCCATGGTCATGGGAATAAAATTCAGGAGCTTGGTAAGTCACCTGTATTTATGCTGCATCTTGGGATACCTGAACCCCATTTGCAACCTTCTCAGGAGGCTTTGGACAAACCAACATTTACTTAATGTCCATACAATTTACTTAACAATTGCACTGATTTACTAAACAACTATGGCAAAAACAAAGTCTTAAACTCTACCATGACTCACTTAAGAATTGCCTTGCTTAGCAATGGAAAGTCTAATCCCATCTACTGTTGTACATCAAGGGTTACCTGTATTTGATAAGTCTCTTGTTTAAAATCAGCTTTTGCTCTCAATTTAATTTTTCCGGCGTTTAGTTATATTGCATTGCAGGTATGATTGGGTTTAAAAAAAAAAACATTGGAAAATCCATATTATGTTGCTCTAGGCAACAATCCTTAGTACCTACTTTTCAAAAAACTAATAAATTCTAAGCACCGCCAAGCAAAGCTACCAATATATTATTTTTAATTAAAAGAAATATTTTGATGTCATTTGTTTTGGGAAGGCAACCTTGTCCGGTTTTGCGATTACATCTTCCCCAAACGCAAGATTTATTGTGAGAATTTTGCAAAAAGAATAATGGATTTTAGTACAGCCAAATTTCTTCCTCTTGGATCTGCATTATGTCTGTTTGGGTAAATAATATTCCTATTAAAATCCATGAAGGATTTCTCATATTAATCTTACCTGCATAAACTTGTCTCCCAAGTGCTGGGATAGGATGAGATAACTGTACGGGAGAAACTTAACCTAATGCCAGGTATTTGTAATGTATATAATATTCATAGTTTTCCTATGGATTTACAGGTCATCTTTGACTTATGACCATAATTGAGTCCAACATTTCTGTTGCTAAGCAAGACAGTAATCAGTGATGGGATTCAAAACTTTTTGCTACTAGTTTGGTGGGCGTGTCTTGGTGGGTGTGGCAGGGGAAGGATATACTGCAAAATCCCCCTTTCCTCCCTGTCCCACTAACCTGCTTTCCAGCTCCATTCTCCTGTGCAGGGCAACCAAAGGAGACCCACCCAATCAGCTGGGACCAATCAATGGGAGGCAGAGAAGAGGTGGGGTTGGCCAGTTCTCCAATTTACTCAAAATTTCTGCTATTAGTTCTCCAGAACCGGTCCGAATACACCTCTGAGACAGTTGTTTAGTGAATTTTGCTCATTTTACAACCAGTCCTGCCATTTCTTGACTTAGTAACATGGTTGTTAAATGAATCTGGCTTCTCCATTGACCTCATTTGTCAAAAAGTCACAAAAGGGAATCATGTGACCCCAGGACAATGCAACCATCATAATAGTGAGTCAGTGTCTGAATTCTGATCATGTGACTACGGGGATGCTGCAATGGTCATAAGTGTGAAAAACGTAAGTGTAAGTCACTTTTTCAGTGCTGAACGGTCATTAAATGAACTCTTTCTTGTAAATCAAGGAATACCTGTATGTTGTTTCAATATTGATAAAGTTTTAATTTTTGACTTTAAGTCCCCTAGATTTGGGTATAGGATGGGTTGGTATATAAATGTTTAAAATAATTTTAAAAGCATTTTACTTGTGTCTTGCCTGTTTTATTTTGACAAAAAAAAATTAATATGTGATGAATGTATCCAACTCACCTTCCTCCTCTTATTTTCTACACAACAGCCCTGGGAGGTGCAGGCTGGGCTGAGAGAGAATGACTAGCCCAAAACCTCCCAGCAGCTTTCATGCCTAAAGCAGGACTAGAACCAGGGGTGGGAATCAGCCGGTTTGGACCAGTTCAGGCAAACCGGTAGTTCTGGCGTTCATTTGGCTCAGCCAACCCATCCCCCCCCCCAGTCTGTCCTTTATTTTTGTGTTTTGCACCTCAGCTGATTCTTGCAGCAGAGCGAACAGCGTGCCTCAGTTGTTTTACTCACCTGAGCAGCAGTAGCAGGTATCTGTTCTGACTGAGGTTTCCTGAGACATTAACAAACACATGTTAGTCCCAAAAACCTTTTATTTTATTTCAACAGCTGTGAATTATAGTCATTCACAGCCCATAATGAATCTCAAACAGCTTGTAAATAGTCCCACAGAAGTCTGCCAAAGTCCTTCGGGATGAGCCTGATAAGCAGCCACCTTTATCTCCCTGGAAATGCTGCCAATGACTAAATTGCCAATTAGCTGTACAAGACCAAATGGAGGACAAATTCAACATGGAGCTTCAGGTTTCAAAGCAATCAGTATGAACAAAGTTGCTTCCTGAAAAGACTCCTGTCCCTTTGGTCCTCCTCCTTTATACCTTATGGGAGGGCCAATCACTTCCAAGTCTTACTCCCAAGTCGCCTCTTTTGTCTTAGCCATTCTTGCCTTCTGGCAGCTCTGTGTATGCACACACTGAGAACAGGCTCCCGCTGTTCCTCTGCCTTGCTGATGTCAGATTCTGGAGGCTCCGGAGTCAGCACATAATTCCCAGATGGCCCTGCCCCCATCTCTGGGTCAGATACAGGACCCTTGTCCGAGTCCTCCCCAGACTCCCGGACTGGCCCATTTTCCTCCCCAATGTCTGACTCTGCTGCCAGCTCCACAGGCCACAACAGTATTAGAGCTGAAAATGGATGGTTTTCAAATGCTGTGCATGAGAACTAAACCAGTTGTTACACCTGTTGAATCCCACCACTAGGACTAGAACTGACTTTCTCCGAGTGATTGGCTCAAAGTCAAATTGGCCCAAAGCCAGTGTTCATGCCTAAAGCAGGACTAGAACTCACTGTCTCCTGGTGATTGGTCTAAAGCCACCCAGCAGGCTTTCATACTTAAGCCATAACTAGAATTCACTGTCTCCTGCTTTTCTCTCTTGGTGCCTTAACTACCAGACCAAAACATGCTGTAAAATAAAAATAAAATGAAACATGACACAGATTCACCAAAAATCTGGCAGATTTCACAAGATTGGCTCCAGAATATTCATAACTTATATATATATAACTTTGGATGCGTGAGGACTCAATGAAACACATTTCAAAAAAAGATTCTATTTAAAGCTCCCCAGTTCATCAGAGGAGAATTTTAACAGCCAGCTGATGTTGGAATTGCAAAACTGAGTCTTTTCTGGGCTGCGAGTAAACAGCAGAACATCTGCCAGTTGTGAGGGGTGGGAGATAATTATCTAATTGGAAAAGGCATATTCCAGATGGGTGACACAGTTAAGAGATTGGAGGAAGAGGTTCTTTAAAAAATATCATGACGAGTTGCAAATTCTGCTTCTCCTCTCTATTTGTTAATGCAAATATATAAATATACATACATATATTTAATATCCTGGATCTTAATTACTCTGCTGCTTACAGTGGGTCTAACATTAGTGGCCATTTATTTGGAAAGTAGAAGAAAAATTTGCCTGGGAGATACAGCTGGATTAGGAGTCTAGGAAAAAAAAAAACTGGCCCTTTCCCCAAAATTAAATTGAGGATATGAGTAATCCTCAACCTCTGACTCCAAAGGGAACCAGAGTTTCCACTGCTAAACTAAGCAGTTTTGAAGTGAATCACACCTGGTTTTATGACCTTCTTCCCATAGTTGTTAAGTCAATCACATGGTTGTTCAGTGACCCCCAACACACACACACACACGCACACACCTTTTGACTTTGCTTGTTGGAAACTGGCTGGTAAGCTTGCAAATGGGGATCATGTGATCCAGGATCCTGCAACCATGATAAATGCATATGGTTTCCCAGTGCCCGAATTTTGATCACATGGCAGAAATTTGTGGGTAAGGACTCAATCCAACAACTGTCTCCCACTTTAAAGCTCTGGATGACAATAACCTAATTCCTCCTCTTCCTCGTCCACCTTTTATTCATCTTTCATCTCCATCTCTTCTTCCTCCTCCTTCTCCTCCTCCTCATCTTCTTCCTTCCCCTCTTCCTTATTCCCCCTTCTTCTTTTTCCTCCTCCTTTCTCTTCCTCCTTCTTTCTCTTCTTTCTCTCCTCCTTTCCTCCTCCTCCTCCTCTTCCTTTTTCCTCCCCTTCCCCCTCTGCCTTCTCTCTCCCCTCCTTCTTCTCTTCCTTCCTCTCCTCCTTCTCCTCCTCTTCAGCTTGGTTTTTCACATCTTCCAACTGCATATTCATTATACATATCACCTTTTCTTCCTGTTGGAGAAAGTGGGCCATTGCTAATAAAAGACCTTACTTACCAGCTCCTACACAGGTAAGGTCCTGCTTTGTCTCTGCTAAATATAAAGCCATCGTTGCAATGAGATTCTTTCCTTTTTGCTGCCTTCCCACTCTGCAAAAGAAGAAAAAGAATAATTGGATCGACTATTCTTCAGGTGCCCAACCTGAGCCGCTCCATTATAATCTTGAAGCACTACCCAAAACCATCTTTGCTCACAACAAATGTGGCAGGAACCAGGAAGACTAAGCAAAAGGAAGGAAAGGCACGTAGGGAAACCCAAGAATGGAAGCTGTCCTGCGACGCAGCTCAAAATAAATTCAAAATATGGGATTTGTTGATTTGCCTCCTGTGGCCTTCCTTTAATCAGCAGAAGATACTTTGAAAAAATATTTTCGGTGCATGCTCCTGCACACTGATGGATGCCTCCAGCTTCAGAGTCAATGAGTTTTGAGCAGCAGTGTTAGAGTCCTAACACTGAATAAGGTGGGGGTCAGGGTAAATTATGCAAGCAAGTTCAGGCTGCAAGAGCTGGCTACACAGCCAAGAAACCTGGATGCCAAATATGATGATGGTGGTGATTGTGGTTGTGTTTGTAGTTGTGGTGGGGGTGGGGGTGGAAGAGGAGGAGGAGGAATCAGGAAGAGGAGGAGGAAGGAGGGAGAGGAGGAAGAGGAGAAGAAGGAGGAGGTAGAGATGGAGATGGATGAGGAGGAAGAGAAGCAGGGGAAGAAGAGGAATAGGAGGAGGACGACTGTGGGGTCCTTGGTACTCCCTGAACACGGTGGTTTTCTTGCAGACATTTCATGACCCAAATAGGTAATATCATCAGTGCTAGAAGGGAGGGAGGTTGGAATGCTTTTGTAGAAAGTCAGCATGCACCCCACCCCTAGAAGAATGAAATATTTTGTGGAATATTTTAAAAAGGCAGAATATTATATTTCCCTGGATGAGAAATGGAGAAACATGTTTTTTAAGAGGCAGAAAGCAAACCCCACTTTCCTTAATACTCCTCAGCAGATGTCAGCACTTAAGAGGTAAAGAGCTTATTGAAAAAAGAAGACAAATATCTAGGTAACTCTATTCCTAGGCAAAGCAAATTCTGCAGGCAGAAATCCATTCAAGATGGGATATTTTGAAATTCCCTGCAGCAAGATCTGAACAAAGACAGGATTAGCCCTCAGCCACAATAAGAATTGCCCAACACCCGTTCAGTTGCACCACCCCCAGCAAATTTCAACCAAACCTGGGAGCTCGGCCAACCTATAGAGCCAGCTATAACTCCTACATAACTCTTAGATGACCCCCATAGGAATCCAACAACAGCCAACAGACTATTGAAGGACATGTTATTGCACAGGAACAGGAAGCTCAAATGCAAAGTTCAAAGAAGGTATAAAAACCTACCCACTCTCAACTCCATTTGGGTCAGCTGCCCAGAACCCATGTGGTTCTGCTTCATCATTAAACCCTCTTTCCAATCAGCCTCCAAGTTCCCAGGGTTTTTCTCCCAGTTTACAGGTAACAGTTAATCAAGAGTTGGAAGGGATCCTGAAGGTCATCTGATCCAACCCCCTTCCCAAGCAGGAGACTACATTCTACACCATATCTGATAGATGGGAGTCCAATCTCTTCTTGAGAGCCTCCAGGGAGGAAGCTCCCACAACTTCCCAGGGCAACTCCTGTTCCTTGGGTTGATTGTTCTCACTGTCAGAAAGTTTATCCTTATTTCCAGGTGGAATCTCTCCTTGGCCAGTTTCCATCCTTTATTCCTTGTCTGGCCTTCAGGTCCTTTGGAGAATAGCTTGACCCCCTTCCTCCTCCTCTCTGGGGAAGCCCCTCAAGTATTGGAAGACTGCTTTTCTGTCTCCCCTGGACCTTTTGTTCATTAAAATCAGATTAAAGTCAGATTAATGGAGTTGGAAGGGACCTTATAGGTCATCTAGTCCAACCCCCCCCCCCGCCCTCAAATACTGGAAGGCTGCTCTTCTGTCTTCTTGGTCCTTCTTTTCCCTAGACTAGCCAGGCCCAGTTCCTGTAACCATTCATTGTATGTTTTAGCCTCCAGGCCTTTGATCATCTTAGATAGATTCAGATTAATAGAGTTGGAAGGGACCTTGCAGGTCATCTAGTCCAACTCCCTGCCAAAGCAGGAGCCCCTACACCATTTCTGACAGATTAGAGTCCAATCTCTTCTTGAAAGCCTCCAGGGATGAAGCTTCTACAACTTCTGAGGGCAACTTCTGTTCCACTGGTTGATTGTTCTCACTGTCAGAAAATTCCTCCTTATTTCCAGGTTGAATCTTTGCTTGTTCAGTTTCCATCCATGGTTCCTTGTCGGGCCGTCAGGTGCCTTGAAAAATAGCTTGACTCCCTCCTCTCTGTGGCAGCCCCTCAAATATAGGAAGACCCCTATCTGCCTCCCCTGGTCCTTCTCTTCCCTAGACTAGCCATGGCTTGGAATGGAACCAAATGGATATTTCTTCCCACACTTTTATTTTGAAGCGGCTGTTATTATTATTATTTTTGAATTCACACACTTGGCAACTGGCTAATAGGTATGACGGTAATAGCGTCCTGGAATCGTGTGATCACTTAACGACCGTGTCACTAACTTAACAACTGCATTGTTGTTGCACTTAACAATCGTGTGATCACTTAACGACCGTGTCACTAACCCAACAACTGTTGCATGGAAGTTTGTAAAATGGGGCAAAACTCCCTCAACAACTGGCCAAAAATTTGGGGCTCTTTTGTGTTCATATCTATTTATTAATTCTATTTATGTATTTATTTGATTTGTCAATCACTTACAAGTTAATAGATATAAGTATAAACATGAATATGAATACAGGAGAAAGGTACGAATAAATGGGAACAATGGGACAGGGATGGGAGACACGATGGTGCAGTTATGCATGCCCTTTATAGACCTCTTAGCAATGGGGTGAGGTTAATAATGGTTAGTTTGAGGTTAAAGGAGTGGGGGCTTGAGGATGTAACAACAGACAGGTAGGGCATTCCAGGCATTGACCACTCGGTTGCTGAAGTCTTACTTTCTGCAATCAAGTTTGGAGTGGTTTACATTGAGTTTGTATCTGTTGTGTGCTCTTGTATTGTTGTGGTTGAAGCTGAAGTAGCCATTGACTGGTAGGACATTGTAGCAGATTATTTTGTGTGCTACACTTAAGTCTAACCTCAGGGTAGTTCAAGGTTGTCCAAGCCCCAAATCTCAAGCCTGGTGGTGTAGGGTATTCTGTTGCGAGTAGAGGAGTGTAGTATTCTTCTCGTGAAATACTTCTGGACTCGCTCAATTGTATTAATGCCCGATATATAGTGCGGATTCCAGACAGATGAGCTGTATTCGAGAATTGGTCTGGCAAAAGTTTTGTATGCTCTAGTTAGTAATTCAATATTTCCAGAGAAGAAGCTTTGTAAGATTAGATTTACAACTGTTAATGCATTTTTTGGCAATGCTGTTGCAGTGAGGTCTGGAGCTTAGGTCATTTAATATGAGAACTCCAAGGTCCTTGACAGAGTGAGGATCGTCAACGATGTCATATCCGCCTCGTTTGTATTTGGTGTACTGATTTTTTTTTTTACCAATGTGTAGGACAGAGCATTTGTTGGATGAGATTTGGAGTTGCAAGATGTTTGACCATTCAGACACATAATCAAAGTCGCTTTGAAGGACAGTAGCATTGTCAGTGGTCGCTAGCATTGTCACTAGCATTGAATAGTTTTACGTCTTCTGCAAAGAGGACACAGTTGCAGAGGTGATCGCAGAGGTCATTTATATAGTATCTGTATCAGCAAGTTTTCCTGAGATCACTTGAGACCGACTCCAAGTTAAATGATGTCTTCCATCAATGACTAAAGATATGAAGGAGCCTTTTTAATCCAAAACTCTACTGCCACTGTCAACCAGCATTCAAACAAATACCTTCAGCAACTTCCCTCCTGTTTAAGTTCCATCCCAGAGAATTAGCTGCAAATGATCTATGATCAATATCTGTAATGATCGTTCCCACCAAGCCTTCGTGAAATTAAAGTGAAATCCAATTATAGCTTTCCATTCTCGCTTATCGCTTTCCACCCCTAAAGACCAAGATGAAATTTGCCTAGGTTTCCTTCATCAGTTCGTGTCACTTGTTACTTCATGATTTATAGCACTGTGCCATGAATCATCATGGCTGGGGGGGGGGGGGGAATTAAATTTGTGCAAGTGCCTATGGAGTAAAGGAGAAAATGATATGCTCACAAAGTAGGAGATTATTTTGGTGCAGAGACCTCTAAACAGGCTAAAGATGTTCATGGGATGTGAGAGAAGCTTCCTCATAAGCTGAGTTTCCAGAGTTTTGTACTGTAGGAGAAGAAAAGGCAAACACTGGGGGAGGAATCAAGAAAGGATTTAGCCTAGAATGATTACGTGTCCACAAATGCTCCAAATCCAGCCACTCCTGAATTCAGTTAATTCTTACTTAGCACTCATTTATTGCTAACAATTAATTGATAAGATTTGCTTGTGTAGTCTTGAACAATAAATCTTCTTAAGCCCCTGTCACACTGAACCAACGGATGCAAAGAGGATGTAAAACGGACAAAAAACCTTGCCATCTGTTGGTTAACGCGATGTATCCGTTCTGTAGTCACTGCCTCCATTTGGCTTCCTCTCTATCCGTCCAGCATCCGTTTATGGATGTTACATCCGCTCCAAAAGTTTTGGTCTGCCTAAAACTTTTGCGTGGAAAATGTATCCAGTTCATCCGTTCTGCATCCGCTACGCATCTGCTAGGCATCCGTTACGCATCCGTTACGCATCCGCTATATCCACTTGGCGTCCACGATGCATCCGCGCAATGCGCATCTGCCCGGACGCAGGGAGGAAGCGGAACGGACGTGGAACAGATGCAGAATGGATGCAGAATGGATGCCTAGCGGAAACAAAGCGTTTAAAGCGGAAAAAACGTTCACAGAGAGGACCTATCTCGGATATTAAGGATGCCTAGAGGATGCCTAGAGGATGCTTAGAGGATGCTAGCAGAAAACCTATACTGCTTATAAAAAGGGGGAGCAACTCGCCTGCATCGCACTTTCAGAACAGCAGCCAGCAGTGCAGATCTCTGCAGCCTTCATCTGCCTCTTCCTCTTCCACAGCATCCAGTCATGTCCACCGTGGATTGTAACAAAGTCCTTTCGGCAGCCACCATCGTTCTGTAACAGTGCGAAGCCATCTGCAGGCTCTGTGAATTCTACTGCAAGAAGAAAAGGAGCCACCCAAAAAGAGTCTGGGTCCGAAGATGGTTCGCCAGAAGAGCAGAGGACAGACTGTACAACAAGCTGATGGTGGAGCTCAGGAGCAAAGACACTCGGGCGTTCCAGAACTTCATGAGGATGCCTCCAGCCATGTTTGACGAAGTTGTGCAGCGCCCGACACCCAGGTTGACCAAGACAAAAACCAACTTCCCGCCCAGCCTGGACCCTGGGCTCAAGGTGGCACTCACTCTGCGCCACCTGGCCTCAGGGACCACCTACAGGAGCATGCAGAACGGCTGGAGGGTGCCATCCAACACCATCAGCATTGTGGTCAGAGAAGTGGTGCAGGCCATCATCGAAGAATACAAGGAGGAGCTCCTCCAATACCCCTCCACTGAAGAAGGATGGAAGAAAGTTGCAGAGCAGTGGTATCAGAGGTGGAACTTCCCCCACACTGTTGGAGCCATAGATGGGAAGCACGGGGCCTGCAAAGCTCCAGCCAAGTTGGGGTCCACTTATTTCAACTCCAAGGGCTTCTTCAGCATCATCCTCTTCGCCATGGTCGATGATGACTACAAGTTCATGTACATCGATGCTTCAGGCAACGGCTCATCTTCAGATGCTCAGGTATACAATGCCAGTCACCTCAATGAGGAGCTGGAAGGCAACCTCATCGTGGGCTTCCCAGATCCAGAATCCCTGCCCAATGACACGCAAGATGTGCCCTACTTCATCGTGGGGGATGACGCCTTCTCCCTCACAACCTACCTCATGAAGCCCTACACCTCCAGACTCCTCACCCGTGAAGAGAGGATCTTCAACTACAGGCTGTCCAGGGCAAGGCGGGTGGTGGAGAACGCCTTTGACATCCTGGCCAACAGGTTCCAGGTACTTCTCACCACCATGCAGCATCGCCCAGAGACCGTGAGGAGGATCGTGGAAGCTTGCTGCATCCTGCACAATCTCATGCGCACCTGCTATCCAGTCTTGCAGAACAGGCTCGTGGACCTCCAGCAAGCCAATGGGGACATGGAGCCTGGGGAATGGAGGCAAGGGCGAAACCTGATCGACAGGCCCCAACAGAGCCTCAAATGAAACGAAGAAGCAGCGCAACCTCCTGAGACAATGGGGCAACTCCCCAGCTGGAGCAGTGGAGTGGCAAGACAGGATGGTAGATGCTTAATGGATGCTTCCTTCAGCCTGTCTCATCACACAGATGAGATTGGTCCATGTATGTTTGGTTGGCTTACAATGAACAGGGCGTTTAATAAAGAGTTGTGTTTATGTTGACATGCGTGAATAATTATTACATTATTATTGATAATAAAGGGCAATAGGTGTGGCACCTGGGAGGGTGGACCATACAGTCCCACTATGCTTGCACTGGAGGTTTATCTATCCCACAGCTATTACCCATACCACAGGTATCCCTGCCCATCCCACAGCTATCTCAACCCATCCCACAGCTATCTTAACCCATCCCACAAGCATGCAAAGGCTTAAACCATTTCTAAAAGTTTCCAGCAAGACTTTATGAAAAAAAAGAAATGAAGCAAGTGTGTGAATCAAAAATAGACTTTATTAACAACAAGCTATAAGACAAAAAAGAGTCTCTGGCACTCCTCTTGGTCGCTCAGTCTCAGGGGTGAAGGGTCCGGGTGCTGTGGAGGTGGCTGGTGCTGGAGTGCTTGTCATCAGCTCCTCCAAAAGCAGAAGCAGCAGAAGCCCCAGCCCCAGAAGAGCGATCCCGTGCTGCAGAAGCCCCAGCAGAACCAGAGTGAGGGCCAGGGGGTGGGATGGTAGCCCTGTCCCTCTTGCCAGGGCTGGCAGCATTATGGCTGAGGCTTGCTGTGCTTCCGCATAGTTGTGGGGTTGCTGGCTGGCAGGCAGGCAGGCACCAAGGCTGGCAGGAAGGCTGGCAGGCAGACATGAACCAAGGCTGACAGGAAGGCTGGAAGACAGACATGAACCAAGGCAGGCAGGAAGGCTGGCAGGGAGGCTGGCAGCAAGGCTGGCAGAAAGGCCGGTAGCAAGGCTGGCAGCAAGGCTGGCAGGCAGACATGCAGGCAGGGCAGGCAAGGCAGCCGATGTGTCCGGCAGCAGGTCTTTCCTCTGAATGGCGACCTGCTTCCGAGCTGCTTCTGTTATATCCGCGGGGCTGACGAAATGCATCCTCCCCGCATGCGCAGTGAACGCCAGGCATCCGTTGGGCTTCCGCTGTGCATCCGCTGTGCATCCGCTTTATCCGTTTGGCGTCCGCTCTGCATCCGCTGTATCCGTTCCACATCCGCTTTGCTGAGGCCCCCTGGAAGCCCTGCGGATGTGCCACCCACTCCCATCCGCTTCCATCCGCTGGGCTTCCATTCTGCATCCGCTTTGCATCTGCCCTGCGTCCTCCCCGTGTCCGTGTTATCCGCTCCGGTTATGCAAATTTTTGCCCCTTTTGAGAGCGGATAACAACGGATGGAACATTTTTCTCGTCTGTTGTGTCCGTTTTGCATCCGTTGGCCAGTGTGACATGGGCTTTAACTGGAACTTAATGTACATCCTGATTCTTTGCGCCAGGAAAATATGATCTAAAAAAAAAATCTAACGTGGAGCTCAGGATGCTTTACTTAAACTAATCAAACTCAATATCTTATTATGTCTAAATGGGGGAAGGCTTAAATAGGACTAATCATGTAAGACTATATTAGAAAGGGACGTGAAATTAAATTCAGTTCTGGTGTGTGGCCTCCAGAACAATGTTCATCGGCAAGCATAGCTCATAGTCCAGAAGAAGCATTCATCTCTGGATTGAGAACTGTTCGGTATGACTCAGAAACATGGACTTTTTTTAGAATCTCTTCTCTACCATTCTGCTCTCCCCTGTAATGTATATTTTAATATATTTACATATAATATACATATTTATATATAAATTATATTGATATGTTGTTATTCATTTTTTTCTTGAAGTGCTTTATGGCAAAAAATTTTGCCAGTGATATTGTTGTGCACTGAGAATACCCATTGGGGGATCCTTTCATGCACCCTTGAAGTTACCCACCAAAACGGTACCCATTAATCTACTCTTAGCTGCCTGCTTGGGAACCACTGGTTCGGCAGGAGCTAGAACATATGATGGGAGATCATCCCACCCCACAGAAGCAATGGGTCTCAAACACAAATCTGCCAATCAGCAACTCAACGTTCTAACCTCATGAGCTGCTATGCGCCCATCCTTATTCATTAGTATTATATATATTTATGTATCCTTACTCACCTATTAAAAAGAAAGCTGGGTAAATAAGTTGGAAATAGCAATAAAGGAGAATATTTGTAGCTAAGGGTGGAAATGAAGGGTCATTGGTGCTCTCTTGAGTGTTATGGCCCACCAGTGGCCAGTAGAGCTGGTGGCAGAATCAGACAGTGAGGAGCCTGGTCCAATCCTGGAGTCTGGGGCTCTGCATCAGAGGCAGAGATGGGGCCAGAGCCATCTGACAGTTATCAGATGCCTTCGGAGATCAGTGGGGCAGAAGAACAACTGGAGCCTGTTCCCAATGTACGCATGTGCAGAGCTGCCAGGAGAAGGGAACAGCTAAGGAACAAGGGTCAACTCAGGAGTAAAGGCACAGGTGGACAGTGAATGCCCCTCCACAGGGAATGAAGAGGAGTGAAAGGGGGTGTTTGTTTAAATTGTGTGAAGATTTGTTTGTGATCCTCAGAGACTCCTTGCCAAATATTTTCTTGTACAGCATTGTACAGCAAGCTATCGGCCTGGCAACTCTCCAAGTCTGATAAGGTTTGTGGTTGTAAATTCACCCTTGAAAGACTGTTTGCTGGGACTTTGCTGGATATGAATGATAGGAATTCACTTTAGCCTGGGGAATTCTGGGAGTTGAAGTCCGCCAGGCTTAAAGTTGCCAAGGTTGGAGAACCCTGCTCTAGAGAGCCCTTTATTTCTCTCAAGAAATAGCCCAGCAAACAACCTTCCATTTAATTTTGAACTGTGGGACTTTGTGACAGTTGCAAGTCCAAGGACTGGTTGTAAGTCCTTTTTTCAGCACCATCAATAATTTTGAACGTTTGTTCAATAAATGGTTGTAAGTTGAGGCCTACTCGTACTCCTGAACTTAGTCATTCAGGCACCAGCAGTGGCCCCCATTCCAGTGTAACAGATTCAAATTGCTCATAAGCAAGACAATTAGAATTAGGCAATTCCTTCAACCCTCTTCTCCATTGCAAGAATTATTTAGATTAATCCTAAACTTAACCTCTGATTCTTCCTTGTGGAACCTTTACACGGATTTCCATGTTTTCAATGGCTGTTCTACTAATTTGTCACCATTTGAGATTCAAACCTTCCTGGAGATGGAAGAAAGATTTTGTGGGTGGCCAATTAAAAACAATTAATGATTCCAAAACTGGAGCGAATTCATCATCTGAAAAATAGACTTTCCTGGAAGGAATGGGGCCAGTTGATAGCTGGACCCATCATTAAACACAGGTTTAACAAGCCGAAGGCATCGGTTTTGTGATTCCATTAAATGGGATAACAATGCCATTTAATCTAAATAAAGAAGTGTTATTTAAAGATGCAAGCTCCACACTTGCTTTTCAAAGGGGGATGCTGGAAATTTTATTGCATTTTAAGTAAACAGTAAACAATGCCATGCCTTCAGTTTTCAAGCCTAAATCTAGATCACAGTGGGGATTTTCTAACTGTTACATAATTGTTTTAAATTAATAAAATTAAAATCAAACTTATACCACACTTTACTTACTAGGGAACAAGTCCTACTGATTCAGTTTCTGAAAGGATGGTCATGTTAGTTTACAGCAATAAACACAATGGTTTTGTGACATGTTAAAGGTGATAAGATGTTGTTTTAGCAGCACAAGGATTCCAAGCTAGGCACCAGCTTAACTCCTCCTTCCAGCCTAGCTGGCAGTTTCCAAACATGTACAGTCACTACTTCCTTATATAAAAAAGAGATTCTTAATCTGCCAAGCAAGCAACCTAGGAGAAAGAAATTCCAAAGCTTCAATAAGGGAAAGATGGAGAAGTCCTAACTTTGTGCTCAAGAGTGTTGTACTCTAATTGTTCATTTGTGACGTTCAAATCTACTAAAGAAAATCTGTACAGATCATGTTTCCTTGATTGTGCTGTGAAATAAAGAGACTAGAGCTGGATATCATTACTTCTGACTTCCTTGCATATTCCCCTGGGCTGGTAGGTGGTCAGTCAGGTGGTTTTTGAATAGTGGTGAAATATTCTTTCCGAAGAACATTGGATGGAACATTAAATAGACCTGAAGGCAAAAGAGGCAGCAAGACAGTTAAGGGAGGAAATTGGGTCATTCCAGGAATAACTCTTGAATCCAGCACAGGGGAGAAGGATGAGAAATAGACTCGGAGTATAACTCCACCTTAATTACCTTAAGGCCCTGTCACACTGGCTGATGGATGCAAAACATTTGTAAAAAGGACACAGCGGACGAGAAAAATGTTCCATCCATTGTTATCCGCTCTCAAAAGGGGCAAAAATTTGCATAACCAGAGCGGACAACACGGAAAGGAACGGACGGGGGGAGGACATAGGGCGGATGGAAAGCGGACGCTCCACAGAAGCCTAGCAGATGGAAGCGGATGGGAGCGGATGGCACATCTGCAAGGCTTCCGGGGGAGCGCAGCAAAGCGGACGCGGAACGGAAAGAGCGGATGCAGAGTGGATGCCGAGCGGATGAAGTGGATGCAGAGCGGAAGCCTAGCGGTTGCCTAGCGGATGCCTAGCGTTCACTGCGCATGCGGGGAGGATGCAATGCGTCAGCCCTGTGGATATAAAGGGAAGTAGCTCCAAGCAGGTCACCATTCAGAGGAAAGACCTGCTTCCAGCCACAGCTTGCCAGCCAGCCAGCCAGCCAGCCAGCAACCCAACAATGATGGGGAAGAAACGGAAGCCTCTGCCATCTCTGCCAGCCCTGGCAAGAGGGACACGGCCACCCTCCCACCCCCTGGCCCTCACTCTGCTTCTGCTGGGGCTTCTGCAGCCCGGGCTCACTCTTCTGGGGCTGGTGCTTCTCCTGATGCTGCTTCTGGAGGTGGTGCTTCTGCTGAAGCTGCTTCTGGAGGTGGTGCTTCTGCTGGTGCTTACTCTGCTGATGCTGCTTCTGGTGGTGGTGCTTCTACTGGTGCTTACTCTACTGGCACTGCTCCTGGTGCTGGGGCCTCTGCTGGTGCTTACTCTACTGGCACTGCTCCTGGTGCTGGGGCCTCTGCTGGTGCTTACTCTGCTGGCACTGCTCCTGGTGCTGGGGCTTCTGCTGGTGCTTACTCTGCTGGTGCTGTTCCTGGTCCTGCTGGTACTCCTGGTGCTGCTGGTGCTCCTGGTCCTGCTCCTGGTGCTGCTGGTGCTTCTGGTGCTGCTGGTGCTGCTGCTGGTCCTTCTGGTCCTGCTTTTGCTGCTCCTGTTGTTGCTGCTGCTGGTGGTGGTGGTGTGGAGGAGCAGCCCCTACAACCTCGAAGCCCCTCTGATGAGGGCCCATATGGCCCTGCCAAAGGGAGGAAGAGGCAGACGCGAGAATGGGAGAGGAGGCAATACACCATAGAAGAGGAACATGAGGAGGAGGTGCTGGAGTGGCTGAGGGAGAACAAGTATCTATGGCGGAAGGGACACAGGCTCTATCGAGACACCAAGAGAAAGCAGGCTGCTTGGAAAGAGAAGGCGGAGAGCCTGGGCTACACTTCGGAGGTGCTCCTCGGCTGGTGGAAGCACATGCACACCTGATACAGGAAGCTGCACCTCAAGAAATCTGGCCAGGCCACGGTCAAGCTGATGGACAGAGAGACCTATATGATGGCTAAATGCAGCTTCTTGGAGGGTGAGATCCGCCACCGAGGAGCAGCCCCTCTCACAACCCTCTCTCTCAGGCAGACTGCTGAGAGCCAGTCCTCTTCTGGCAGAGAGTCAGCTCCTGTCTCCAGGCAGGTATCTGTGGAGTGTGCCACGACGGAGACCCCCCCCGACAGCTGTACTACCGGTGGTGGAGCGCGTGGAGGACCCCCTGACACAGTGGGAGAAAGGAGACAGCACTTCCACCACAGCCCAACCCGCATCCACCCCCAGCTCCACCTCCACAGAAAGGCAGAGGCAAACCGGAGGGACAGAGCCACACTGTCCTGCTGGAGATAAGAGACACCATCAGGAGCAGCGTAGATCTCCTCTCTCAGCTGGTACACACCGACGTCCCATCCTCCAACCGCAAGCCCTTCCTCACATATATCAACCAGAACCTCATGAACATGGCGGAACCCCAGTACCAGGTGGTGAAGGACCGGATCACAGAGCTGCTTCACAACCCTCCAGACCAAGATGAACCTGCTCCCACCCAGTCCAGGTCTGCTCCTCCACCCCAGGTGATTTCACTGCCTTGACAAGGCTTTCCACAGGCCCTCCCCTACCAAGACTACAGCAACCAGGAGGTCCAGCAGCACAGGCAGCAGCCCTTCCCAGTCCAGGCACATGTACATTGGACGCTACTGGTGCCACTGATGCCACCGATGCCACCGATGCCACCCATGCCACAGATGCCACCCATGCCAGTCCTCACCCAGCTGCAGACCAGACAGCACCACTACACTGCTCCTTCCTCCACCCTCACAGCCAAGCCCGGCCTCAGTACATCTGTCATCGGTATTGGGGCTGACACCCCATGTCATGGAGAAAGGAGCTCTCAATATCATGGGGCTGAGCCAGCTGTCTGAGAGCTTCCTCAACACACCGTCCCCTGTTGCCCTCTCGGGGCCAGGCACCCCAGTGGCGCTTCAGACCAGCACTCCAGCAGCAGCCACCTCCACAGCACCTGGACCCTTCACCCCTGAGACTGGGCACAACTCCAAGTGACCAAGAAGAGTGCCAGAGACTGGGTGGCTACCTGTTGACTTAATTTTTGCTTTGGACACTTGACTTGGGACATTTTTATTTTACAGCTTGTTATTAATAAAGTTTATCTTTGCTTCACACACTTGCTTCATTTATTTTATTAAATAAAGTCTTGGTGGAAACTTTTAGAAATGGTTTAAGCCTTTGCATGCTTGTGGGATGGGTAAGGATAGCAGTGGGATGGGCAGGGATACCTTTGGGATGGGTAATAGCTGTGGGATGGGCAGGGATACCTTTGGGATGGGTAATAGCTGTGGGATGGGCAGGGATACCTTTGGGATGGGTAATAGCTGTGGGATGGGAAGGGATACCTTTGGGATAGGTAAGGATAGCTGTGGGATAGATAAACCTCCTGTGCAAACATAGTGGGACTGTATGGTCCACCCTCCCAGGTGCCACACCTATGGCCATTCATTATCAATAATAATGTAATCATTCATCCACACATGTCAACACAAACACAACTCTTTATTAAATGCCCTGTTCATTGTAGGCCCACCCAACATACATGGTCCAATCTCATCAGTGTGTTGAGACAGGCTGAAGGAAGCATCCATTAATCATCTATCATCCTGTCTTGCAACTCCACTGCTCCAGCTGGGGAGTTGCACCAGTGTCTCAGGAGGTTGCGCTCCTTCTTCGCTTCATGTGAGGCTCTGTTGGGGCCTTGCACATCCTCAGTGTCTATCAGGTTTCGCCCTTGCCTCAATTCCCCAGGCTCCATCTCCCCATTGGCTTGTTGGAGGTCCACGAGCCTGTTCTGCAAGACTGGGTAGCGGGTGTGCATGAGATTGTGCAGGATGCAGCAAGTTTCCACGATCCTCCTCACGGTCTCTGGGCGATGCTGAATGGTGGTGAGAAGTACCTGGAACCTGTTGGCCAGGATGCCAAAGGCGTTCTCCACCACCCGCCTTGCCCTGGACAGTCTGTAGTTGAAGATCCTCTCTTCATGGGTGAGGCATCTGGAGGTGTAGGGCTTCATGAGGTAGGTTCTGAGAGAGAAGGCGTCATCCCCCACGATGAAGTAGGGCACATCTTGTGTGTCGTTGGGCAGGGTTTCTGGATCTGGGAAGCCCACAATGAGGTTGCATTCCAGCCCCTCCTTGAGATGACTGGTGTTGTATACCTGGGCATCTGAAGATGAGCCGTTGCCTGAAGCATCGATGTACATGAACTTGTAGTCAGCATCGACCATGGCGAAGAGGATGATGCTGAAGAAGCCCTCGTAGTTCTGATAATTGGACCCTGACTTGGCTGGAGCTTTGCAGGCCACGTGCTTGCCATCTATGGCTCCAACGGTGTGGGGGAAGTTCCACTTCTGATACCACTGCTCTGCAACTTTCTTCCATCCTTCTTCAGTGGAGGGGTACTGGAGGAGCTCCTCCAGGTATTCTTCGATGATGGCCTGCAGCACTTCTCTGACCACAATGCTAATGGTGTTGTGTGGCACCCTCCAGCCATACTGCATGCTCGTGTATGTGGTCCCTGAGGCCAGGTGGCACAGAGTGACTGCCACCTTGAGCCCAGGTTCCAGGCTGGGCCGGAAGTTGGTGTTTGCCTTGGTCAACCTGGGTGTCAGCCGCTGCACAACTTCATCAAACATGGATGGAGGCATCCTCATGAAGTTCTGGAATGCACGAGGGTCTTCGTTCCTCAGCTCCACCATCAGCTTGTTGTACAGTCCGTACTCTGCTCTTCTCCTGATTCATCTTCAGACCCAGACGCTTCTTGGCCACCTCCTTTTCTTCCCGTAGTAGAGTTCATAGAGCCTGTAGATGGCTTCGCACTGTTGCAGAAGGATGGTGGCTACCAAAAGGACTGTGTTATGATCCATGGTGGAGATGACTGGATGCTCTGGAAGAGCAAGAGCTAGATGAAGGCTGCAGAGGTCTGCACATCAGGGCTGCTGGACTGAAAGTGAGATCCAGGTGAGTTCCTCCCCCTTTTTATAGGCAATATAGGTTTTCCACTAGGTGTCCTTTTGCATCCTCTAGGCATCCTGCAGACATCCTAAATATCCGAGATAGGTCCCCTCTGTGAATGTTTTTTTCCGTTTTAAATGCTTTCTTTGCGAGCTGCATCCGCTTTCATCCTTTCTCTGTCCGTGCTACTAACGCTGTGCGTCCGTTCCACGTCCGTTCCGCTTCCTCCCTTCGTCCGTTTTCTACTGGAGCGGATGCGAGTTGTGCAGATGTGCAGTGGATGCCTAGCGGATGTAGCGGACGTGTAACGGATGATGACAGATGCAGAACGGATATACCCCGTATGCGTAGCGGATGCAGAATGGACACGTTGGATACATTTTCCGCTCAAAAACTTTTGAGCAGCTCAAAACTTTTTGAGCAGATGGAACCTCAGTTGACGGATGCTGGACGGATAGAGAGGATGAAAAATGGAGGCAGTGAGTACAAAACGGATGAATCGCGTTAACCAACGGATGGCAAGTGTTTCTCTCCGTTTTACATCCTCTTTCCATCCGTTGGTGCAGTGTGACATGGGCTTGAGATATAAATTGTCTGGGATAATAATTTAGATCACCAAGCATTGTAAAAAGGTTGTCCCAAATGGAACTTCACAAGAACCTCCTCCCAATTCATCCCCTGCTCTCTTTGGTGCCTGTGACCAGTGGTGGGCTGCAACCAGTTTAACAACCAGTTCTGTGAGTGCATGCACCTAATGCATACTTTGCGCACATGTGTTGTCAGCTTTGGAAGCCATATTAGTCCCAGATGCTTCCACACTGCCACCTTCTTGAGCCTGGGAAAATGGGAGGGGGGAATTTCTTGGAGTGTATGTGGTTAGACATAATAGCATTCTTATCCTAAGTCAAGGTCATGTTATTTCTGCACCTGGGTGAAAGGACATCTCAAGTTGGGACAGAGGATGATTGGGGCATGTGATGCCATTATGGGTGCAGGGGGTAGATTAATGATTTTTTACTTATTTCAAGGAAGCCTGGAATTTTCAAAATTGGGTTTCTCAGATGTGTCAGTTTACTTCCCAAATAAAAAATAACTTTGGAGAGGATGTCTTTCTCGGAGTTATTTGTTGGAGTGGAGGTTTTCTGGAACGCTGACATATGCATCGCTAAAAAAACCCACAGATTTTAACCTCAACAGCTTACCTTGTAGGGCAGCCCCTACAGCTGAGGCAGAAGGATGGTGGCTGCCAAAAGGACTGTGTTACGATCCACGGTGGACATGACTGGATGCTGTGGAAGAGGAAGAGGCAGATGAAGGCTGCAGAGGTCTGCACCGCTGGGCTGCTGTTCTGAAAGTGAGATGCAGGCGAGTTGCTCCCTCTTTTTATGGGCAGTATAGGTGTCCCTTTGCATCCTCTAGGCATCCTCTAGGCATCCTCTAGACATCCTTAATATCCGAGATAGGTCCCCTCTGCGAAGGTTTTTTCCGTTTTAAATGCTTTGTTTCCATGCTGCATCTGCTAGGCATCTGTTCCGCGTCCGTTCCACTTCCTCCCTGCGTCCGAGCAGATGCGAGTTGCGTGGATGCGTAATGGATGCCTAGCGAATATAGCGGACGCGTAACGGATGACGACGGATGCAGAACGGATATTCCCCGTATGCGTAGCCGATGCAGAACAGACGCGTTGGATACATTTTCCGCTCAAAAAGTTTTGAGCAGCTCAAAACTTTTTGAGCGGATGGAACCTCAGTCGATGGATAGAGAGGAAGCAAAACAGAGGCAGTGAGTACATTGCGTTAACCAACGGATGGCAAGCTTTTTTGTCCATTTTACATCCTCTTTGCATCCGTTGGTGCAGTGTGACAGGGGCTTTAGCAGGTTAATCCATGGGGCAGTGAGACTCTTAATTGGATCTCCTTTCAATGGTGGAGCCCAGGCTAGGTGGGATCTGTGTCATTTGTACGATGAGATCATCGAGTGAGGTTCATCGCAGTAGGAAATCGATCTGTTTCCTGGAATCTATTGTCTTGAGGGAAGACTGTGGATGTTCCCCATAAAATTTATGGACCGTGGGTTTTACTCTGGTTTGCTTTTGCACCCATGGGAAATCTAGTGGTGGCTAAATGTCGCCTTGCTAGAAATCATAAAGAACCGTTTGCTCCACTTATCACTTTGCAAATTCCCTCATCCAGGTGTAAACCCTCAAAGGTTGTACTCGCAGGGCAGGTGAGACTGGCAAAAGGATGGAGTTAAATAAATAATACATCTTTTTTTTCCCCCCATTTTTAGGTCAGTTGTTCCTTTCCGGAAGCTTTTGGGACAACAAACCCCACTCACTATCAGCATTAAATGATCATGAGAATCATAGCCAGTGGTGCACAAAACACTCTCCTCAGATGCATTTCTCTTGTGGGGAGTTCTATTTCTTTTTAATGCTGTCTTGCAGCTCAGTCTCATTAAATGGAAGTGAGGCCTGGATCATTCAAGAGGACTTTCTGCACTAGAGCAGTCTGATGTGTAGTTATAGGGAGAAACCATTAGATACCATCAGATACCACCTAGCATTGATGACGTTACCTAGCTGGGTAATAAAATGTCTGCAAGAAAACAACCAAGTTCAGAGAGCGCCAAGGACCTCACAGTTCTCCTCCTCCTCCCTGCAAACCCTAATCCCTTCCAGCACTGATGATGTTCCCTAGTTGGACAATAAAACATCTGCAAGAAAACAACCAAGCTCAGAGAACACCAAGGACCACACAACAATCCTCCTCCTCCTCTGCTTTCTCCTCCTTCTCCTCTTTCTCCTCCTTCTCCTCTTTCTCCTCCTTTGTGCAAACTCCACTCCTTTCTGGCAATGATGATGTTTCCTAGTTGGGTAATGAAACATCTGCAAGAAAACCACCCAGCTCAGAGAGCATCAATGAGCTCACCGTTCAACCCTGGGCCACAAAGATTTTCTTCTATCAATATTCTTCTATATTTCATGTGCAGCCCCAGTTTTGATGCCAGAGTCCAAAGGAGCATCAACCTGCCTTCTAAAATAGCAGCAGCCAGAAACTAATAAAAGTACGTTTTAATCTCTCCAGGCCAGCTATCTTTCAATATAAGGTGGGTGTCCTTAAGAAAAAGACATTTCAAAAGGAAGCTTCAGGGGAAAAAAAAAGGCTTTTATGAGAAGGAAAAATAGCTGAGAATTTTTCCCTCCTTATGTTTGCTAGAGGAACCTGCCATGGTAACCTTTCTTTCTTTTTGCTGAGTCCTCCTGCAGTGACTTTCATCTATTTATATAACAAGTTAATTTAATTTGTTAGCTGGCCCTCCGTAAGTGACTGGTCATAGGTTGAAGTAGTCCTCATCTTACAACCAGTTATTTAGTGACTGTTTAAAGTTATCACCAACTTTCCCAAGGGCCACTTCTGGCCCAGTTCTTGTTATTTATTTATTTATTTATTTATTTATTTGTTTGTTTGTTTGTTTGTTTGTTTTTGTCAATTGCTTACAAGATAATAGGTATAAGTAAAAACATAGTTATGAATACATGGATACATAGAAGAAAAATATAAAAGAAACAATAGGACAGGGACGGTAGGCATGTTGGTGCGCTTGCACACACCCCTACAGACCTCTTAGGAAAGGGGTGAGGTCAATAGTAGACAGTCTGAGGTTAAAGTTTTTGGAGTTTGGGGAAGAAACCACAGAGTCAGGTAGAGGATTCCAGACATTGACCTCTCTGTGGCTGAAGTCGTATTTCCTGCAATCAAGTTTGGTGTGATTAACCTTGAGTTTGTATCTATTGTGTGCTCTTGTGTTGTTATGTTTGAAGTTGAAGTATAGCCAGCAGCAGGTGCAGACAGCTGAGGAGAGTGAGGACTCAGATGAGGGGCCAGGACCATCAGGGAATGGACTGATGCCTTCAGAGATTGTGGGGGCTGGCAGCAGCGATGAGGAGGTTCCCGAGGAGCCTGTGCCAAGTGCATGTGCACGAAGGATGACTCAGAGGAAAGAATAATTACAGTAGCACAGGTGACTTGGGAGTAAGGCTGCAAGGTAATGGCCCCTCTCTCAAGAGGATAAAAGCCAGGTTTGGAAAAGCATTCTTGGAGAAAGCAAAGAAGCTCTGAAGCTCAACTGGTGGACATCTTAGTTTGTGTTTGGAAAAATCTTGTAAATTAGTTCTTATCTCTGGGGTTTGGGAAGCATTGACGAACACCTTGGCAAGGCTCTTTCTTGTCCGAGCTAATTAGTGGAAAACAGCCTTTATCTGTAAAAGAACAGAATCTGTTATTAAACCTTAAAAGGTGGGGGCTACTGCCTTTGTTTGGGTTTGCTCTCTGGGAACCCGGTTGGGTCAGAACAGTTCTGAAGTTCTGATGGCCAGAGGAGCCGTACAGTCAAAGGACCATATTTGGGGGTGCTGGGCAAGCAGACCATATATAGGCCCCTCTGCAAAATCCTCTAGTCATGTGACCATATTTTACAGCATTAGGACATTAAATTTAGTGGCAGGAACATTAAAATGTACAATAGGACATTGTAGCCGAGGAGATAGAGAGTGCCAACTCATGCATGAGATAGTCTACCCTGTGATTGGTTGCCGTTGTATAAAGGGGATGTTTCCCTTCCCCCCGCCTTTTTTCTTCTGGGGGTTCTGTACAGGCAGTCCTCAACCTTGTGAGTCTTTTTTCTGTGTGGAAGTGTGGTGGTAGCATCTTGTGTGGCACTTGCGGGTGTGGGTCTGGTGTCATTCTTCATGTTAGTTACTCGTTTATTA
>BLBF01000056.1:2113668-2146319 GCA_015471245.1 Laticauda colubrina | reverse complement strand
TTGGAGTAGGTCTGTCAATTTTGTTTCATAGTCTTTTCTATCCATTATTACTGTTTATCTGCTGGAAGTATGATGCTGCTGCTGTCGTTACTGAAGGCTTGCAGGACTTTTTGTTCCTCTTTGTGAAAGTTGCTTTTGGGTGGTTTGCTTGTGCATAGGATGTTAGTAACTTGATGTCTTATTCTGTCAGCTTCATCTGTATTTAATTTGGTTAGGATGGATTCTACTGCACATATGATGGATTCCTTGGGGATTTTTTTGGGTGCTATGGCATAATTGAATCCTTTGGTTAGGACATCTGTTTCTGTTTTGGGAATTCTCTGTTGGAAACGTTACATACTAATTGTTTCAGATGTTGTTGTGAATTGTTGGGGGCTTTCTTGTCATATTCTAATTTCTTTAGTTTCTTCAAGAGTTTGTCATTTTTGTGAGTGGTTTCAGTTTCAGCTCTCCAAATTGTAAGTTGTTTTATCTTGTTCCAAAGTAGAGGGTGGATTTTGCTGCTCAATTCCAGGTGTAGTGCTAGCAAATCTTTGTTTAACTGATCCAATTGGAATCTATTACTGTGGAGCTCGTTCCTGAGTAAAGCCATTTCAGTTCTTTTCAGGATACGTTTGGTAGCTGCTGTGCTATGATGAAATGTTAATTTGAAGTAGGTCAGTGTTGCATTGTTGTCTCTGCAGCTGTGTAGGAATTTCAGGTCACATAATATTTCTGCTTTTTCAACTTCCAGTTTCTCATAGGTTTTGATCTGGCTGTTTATTTCCTCCCCGGAGAGGTCTGATATTTGTTTTCTTAAGTTTTCACGGGTACTTACATGTATGGTATTCCGCTTTGTTCGGGTATTTTCCTACGTCATTATAATTGTGCTTTTAAAGCTGCAGCGATGGTAGAATCTCATCTGCCATCATCAGGCTTCTGTATTGCGTTCGTCTATGAGTCAGACTTTCACAGCTGTTTCTGTTTTAAATTTGGGGCTAGCCTACTGCTGTGCCAGAATGGTTTTTTCTTCATCCTGATTGGTTGGGAGTCTTGGTCTGTGTTTATTGGTCTTGGATTTTCTGTGTTCTGCTTGATTGGTGTTTCTAATTTCTTCTGTCTGTTTTGTGGCTTTTTTTGACTTGATTGACTGGCAACATTGTGTTTTCTGTATTGGAGGCTTTCAGTGCAGCTTGGCTCTGAGTAAATGGAAGCTCAGTTTCACCTGGGTGCCTGGTTGGTGTGTGTTTGAGCTGGAAGTATCAGAGAGAATCTGTTTGTGTCCAGGTGTTTGCCTGGCTTGTGGTGTGGAGATCTTTCTATTTGAGAGTGCAGGCTTCCAAATGATTGACAGTCTGGTGGAATCATCTCTTCTATTCATGCTTTCAGGTCTTTTTTCAATCTCTATGGCTTCTCTGATGATTCTGTGGCTGGGGTTTTCTATATTGGCTTTGGTGCCATTGAAGTCGATGTTATGACCTGGCTTTCATGTGATGGACTAGTGAGGAAGTGAGTTCCAGCTTTTTTGCTGCATTTTTGTGTTCATCCCGGTGGGTACTTATTCTTCTATTGGTCTGTCCAATGTATGTGGCAGGGCATGATTCATATCTGTATGGAGTTTGTATGTACATACAATGTATATATATTTGAAAATATATATATAGTAAAAAAAATATGTATTACGGTGGTGCACACAGGTCTGAGTGACAGGAATGCAATTTCTTTTGGCAAAAACACACGGGGGGGGGGGTGTTGTTCTTTCTTTGCTAAAAGGCAGTAAGAGTTTGACAGCTCGAAAGGCAAGATGGATAGATGCCTCCATCCATGTCTTTTGCTAACCCCTCACTTTGGGTTTTTCTTGCTGACTGCTTCCCTCCCATGCCATCTTTCTATCATTTGGGCCTTTTTATTTTGTCAAGTAAAACCTGCAAGAAAATCCTGCGGTTTCTCCTAGTTGTGGAGTGTAAACAATCCCCCCCCCCCGCCGCCATCAAAGGTGTAAGTAGCAGTAGGTTCTTTAGGTCAGCATTTCTCAACTTTGTCAACATGAAGAAATCTGGACTTCATTTCCCAGAATTCAAAACTCAGCTGACTGGGGAATTCTGGGAGTTGAAGTTCATAAATCTTCAAGGAGGAGGGAGAAGGAGGAGAGGAGGAGGAGGAGGAGGGAAGTAGAGGAGGAGGAGGGGAAGAGGAAAGAGAGGAGAAGGGAGGAGGAAGATGAAGAAAAGGAGAAGGGGAAGCAGAGGAGGAGGAAGAGAAGGAGGAAGAGGATAAAACCCCTAGATAAATCGATTTCATTTTAAGTAGCATTGGATATAAAATAACAAAGGGTGTTCAATTGCACAAATCATCTATACTCCTTGACAAACATTTCCTTGACTTGTCTGGTTAGATCTATTTTCCGTTCAGATTGCACACTTTTGTGTGTGTTAAATCAAGGTTTTAACTGTTAAGATGAGATTTACCACAAACCACACCGTTTATGTCAACTATGCAACTCCACAAAGAATGTGAATGGATCTTTGCATCCTTATACAGCTTTTTGATGCAACTTCATTCAATTCAGATTTAACACATTTATCCTCCCCCAAATAGCCTATGGAGTTGAAGATTTAAGATTGTTGTGTTGTCGCACTATCATTCAGTTATTTCTAAGGCATTGGGGATCTGGCAGTCATCACTCCCGTAGAATTATCTCTCTTCTCTAGATTCTGGTAAGCTGATCCTTGCATCCCATGGATTATTTATAGCCGTGTTATCTTGCCTGCAATATGTCCAAACATTTTTTTTTCTCTTTTGCTTAGGATTCTTGCCTTTGTGTGTGTCCAAAATATTTGAGCTTTAGCTTTTAGTTATCAGTCCTTTTCTATGAACAGTCTGGTTTCCCTTCCTGAATGATTTACTGTTGAGGCAATAACTTTTCAACTGTTATGTTTTGTTTTCCACCTGGCAAGGTGGAAAACTTCTTTAGTTGCTCATTTTTCACTCTAGTTATATCCCAGCAACTACCACGTCTTCAACAAGCAGACAAAATAACTAGATACAGCAGACAGGTTCTTAAGACTATCCATAATTAGGTCTATCACTTATGATTTATGATTGTATTTTATGATTTATCACTTTGTTGCTTGTATGAATACTGAGAACTTAGGCCCTGGAGACAAATGGCTTGTGTGCTCAATCACATTTGGCCAATAAAGAATATTCCATTCTATTCTATTCTGTTCCATTCCGTTCATTCCATTCTATTCTAATCTTGCTTTTTTGTCTTTTCTGCTATTCATGACAGATTCCCATTATTTCTGTGACTTTCTTTCTCTGCTTCCTTCCCATCTGGTTGTCTTCCTCAATGTTTTTGCATCATTTGCTTAGATATACAAGCAAATTGTCCTCTAGAAATCAACATTCACCAATAGACAAGAATAGTTGTAACTGAAGGTTGAAGAACTGTGGGGTCCTTGGTCAGTGGTGGGATTCAATTTTTTTTACTACTGGCTTGGAGGGCATGGCAGGGGAAGAATACTGTAAAATCTCCAGACAGAGGTGGGATTTGCCGGTTCTCCAAACCACTCAAAATTCCCGTTACTGGTTCTCCAGAACTGGTCAGAACTGGCTGAAGACCACTTCTGTCCTTGGTGCTCTCTGAGCTTAGTTGTTTTCTTGCAGGCGTTTCATTACCTAACTAGGGGATATCAACAGTGCTAGAAGAGAGTGGGGTTTGCAGAGTGAAGGAGGAGGATGACTGTGAGGTCTTTGGTGCTCTCTGAGCTTGGTTGTTTTTTTGCAGACATTTTATTACCCAGCTAGATAACTTTATCAGTGCTAGAAGGAAGTGAGGTTTGCTGTTATACATGCAAACTCTACTTCCTTCTAGCACTGATGATGTTGTCTAGTCGGGTCATTAAACATCTGCAAGAAAACAAGCACACTCAGACAGAACCAAGGATCCAATAGTCCTCCTCCTCCTCCTCAAACCTTACTCCCTTCTTGCACTGATGACGTTACCTACTTGGGTAATTTAATATCTGAAGAAAACAACTAAGTTGTGAGAGCACTACAGACCCCACCAATCAACATTTAGTCCGGCCAATTTTCCTTGTTCTTTGTAAGCATTTGGTTCTCAGGGCTTTTCAATGTTCAGGATAATAGTCATTTTCACCTTTTTGCTATTGGCATTCTGGGGTTTTCAAATGACGCCATAAATTTCAGTCCAGAGTAATTCAGGCTGCTTGTTTATCCAATCAAATTTGTGACAGCTACTTGTTAATGTCATGGCATAAATATATGGATTTTGCTGACAGAAAGTTATCCGTTGGGTCTGATTTCTTTTTCTTTAAATTAAGCTATTATTTTGAGAAAGGGGATTGGGATCAAACCATAGTCAACACAAAGTCTTGTTTTCTTAACTGAATACAGCCGTTCATTTAATGTTAGAAGTTAAAACAGCAATTAAAAAGGGGATTTATGACTGTTTTTCACACTTACAACTGTTGTAGCATCCCCATGGTCACCTGTTCAAAGTTTAGATGCTTGGCAACTGACTCATAGTTATGACAGCCACAGTGTCTTGGAGTAACATGATCCCCTTTTGAGACCTTCTGATAAAGAAAGTCAATAAGGAAGCCAGATTCATTTAACAACCGGGTTACTAAATTAACAACTGCACTGACTCTCTTAACAACGTTGGGCAAGAAAGATGGTAAAATGAGGCAAGGCTCACTTAACAGAGGTCTCACTTAGCAAACAGAAATGGTGGGCTCAGTTGTGGGTGTAAGTCGAGGACTACTGCAGACCTTCTCCATTTACTGATTTATTCATTTAGCGTCCATCTTTACTGGCCAACCCTGTAACCAATGTGCTTCTGCTGCTTCTGTCCATCTTGCGATGCCCTTGTGTAGAATTATCTTTTAGGGGAGATAAAAGATTTTTTTTTCTTTGCTGGAGGGAGCTATTTGCTATAAACTTTAACCTCTTTTGGCAGGCCTCCATTAATCTCACTTCTGCTTCATTCCATACACAGAGGCCAACTTTTTGCGTTATCCTCCTAATATTTTATTGCCAATGTTAACTTTCTGGCCTTCAATAAATTGGCACTGTATCTTCTTGGTGTATGTTGGGTCAACAAGGGAATGAAAGTTGGCATAGTACTGTTCAAACAGTCAGAAGAGAGCTGGAAGGGACCTTGGAGGTCCTATAGTCCAACCCCTGCTCAAGCAGGAGCTCCTATATCATTTCAGACAGGTGGCTGTCCAATATCTTCTTAAAAATCTCCAGTGATAGAATACCCACAACTTCTGGTGGGAGGCTGTTCCACTGGTTAATTGTCCTCACTGTTAGGAAGTTTCTCCTCAATTCCAGGTTGCTTCTCTCCTTGAATAGTTACCATCCATTGTTTCTTGTTGTTCCGTCCGGAAAAACGCGAGGTAGACCAGGTTCCAACAACAAAGTCTTTATTAGTTAACAGCAGTTGAAAAACGGAACATTGGCTCAAGCCGCGGCAGCCTTTTTATAGGGTTTGCCTGCTGGCTTGTAGCCAATGACAGGTATTTAGTTTTGCCGCCTTTAAGCAGCTTCGTGGATTGGTTCCTATTGAACCAATCCCAATTCAGGTTTTTTAGCCAATCAGAATCCTGTATTAGGAGTCTACTATTCTTTATACAGAACACCCCTCCCCTCTTGGCTTAGTCCTACGTGGTGACGTAGTCGCGCAGGTAGGTGGGGCTTCTTTTGACTCTACTGGACTTGCACGGTTCATTATTGTTGGAGACCTCGACCGGTTCGGATGGGGTTGCTGTCTCTCTTGTTCTTTCCCATGGAACCGCCTGGAAGGGTGAGTCAGCCATTTTACTGCCACCTAGATTTCTTAGGCCGGTGGTGTTGCCACTCCCTCCTGGTCTCTCCGGGCAGGTCGAGCTGGCCTGGCTGGCCCCTTCGATTGGATTCTTCCCGCAAGTTTCTTCTAACTGTAAGTCTCTTTTTTGCTCTTTTTGTTTGTTAGAATATTCTGGGTTTATTTTAAACAGTTCTTTATTATTTTCTTGTATTTCCCCCCCCCCTCTTTGGTTTGATTTTCATCGTTCTTTATTATTTGTGGTTGTGCGTTTGTATTTCTTTCAATGTTTCAGGAACAAAGCTGGTCTATGTGCCACTTCCATTCCCTGCCATCATCTACGGTTAGTCGGTAGGACTGGGGGCCTGTAATTTGTGTGATTGTGCCTGGAAGCCATAATGGGTCCCCGGTAAAATTTTTTGCATAGACTAGGTCACCGATTTCAAATGTCCTGAAATGGGTGGAGGAGTCGGGGGGGTTTTCTGGTGCATAGTTTGGGTGCAATCTGTCTAATTGCGACCTAAGTTTTCTTCCCATTAGTAGTTCCGCCAGGCTTTTATTTGTTATAGTACTGGGTGTGATATGCTGGAGGGTGAGTCGGCGATTTATTTTATCTTGACCATCCCCAATGTCCATTTTTTTCTAACCCTTCTTTGGTAAACCCGACAATTCTCTCTGCCCTACCGTTTGCAGCCAGGTGGGCCAGCGCGGTTAGGGCATGTCTTATACCTAGGGAGGCTAGGTATAGTTCGAATTGGATACTCGTTAATTGTGGTCCATTGTAGGACACTAGGACGTCCGGCAGGCCATGGGTTGCGAAGAGTTTGTCAAGTTGTTTAATAACGGTTTCAGTTCACATTAAACAAGAGGAAAACCTTCTATACACCAATCCAACCAGTGCTTTCTACAATTTTGTAAACCACAAACTAAAAGACTCAAGGTCCATCGCACCCCTGAAAGGACTTAATGGTAAAGACTGTAATGACGACACCATCAAAGCCAACCTCTTTAACACATTCTTTGGCTCAGTATTTGTAAACAGAAATGGATCATGCCCAGGATTTCCCAGTCGAACCACAGACAACTACAATGATCTAATACATGTTGATTTTACAGAAGACAATATTGAAAAAGCACTACGCAATCTGAAACCATCTCTATCTATTGGACCGGACGGAATATTCACCTACTTCTTTAAAAAGCTACTCACTGCCATAGCCGAACCTCTAAACATAATCTTTGAAAAATCCTTCAGGACCAGCTCCTTGCCAAAACTATGGTCACAAGCCACGGTCACCCCCATCTTCAAAAAGGGAGACCCCAGTCTAGTTGAAAATTACAGACCAATCTCTTTATGCTGCATCACCTGTAAAGTCATGGAATCAGTTATTAATCCATCCTCCTCCTCTTAGAGACAAACAACCTACTCTCCAATAAACAATTTGGTTTTAGAAAAAAAACTATCCTGTAATCTGCAACTCTTACCCTGCAAAAACACATGGACTACACAACTCAATCAGGACAAAGCAATAGATGTAATTTACATAGACTTCTGCAAAGCCTTTGATTCAGTGGTACACAACAAACTACTCCTAAAGCAAAAATCTTATGGTATCTCTGGACACCTGCATAACTGGATAGAAACATTCCTGTCAAACAGACAACAAATGGTCTAAATTGGGAGCGTCCTATCAAATTCGGTACCCGTCAACAGTGGTGTCTCCCAAGGCAGTGGACCAACTCTCTTCATACTCTTCATAAATGACCTCTGTGATCATATTAAGAGCAACTGCGTTCTCTTCGCTGATGATGTAAAGCTATTCAACACCACAGACAATATTGCTACCCTTCAAAAAGACCTTGACTATGGATCAGAATGGTCAAATGAATGGCAACTTCAAATCTCAACCAATAAATGCTCTGTCTTACATATTGGGAAAAAAAATATCAGAAAATAAAATACAAGCTGAATAGTCAAGACCTTGTTGAGGATCCAAGCTCTGTCAAGGACCTTGGAGTACTCATCTCTGATGATCTAAGTGCTAGAGCCCACTGTAACTACATAGCCAAAAAGGCATTAAGAGTTGTTAATCTAATCCTACGTAGCTTCTTCTCTGGTAATATCACACTACTAACTCGAGCATACAAAACATTTGCTAGACCAATACTCGAATACAGCTCATCAGTCTGGGACCTACATTACGTATCTGATATTAGTACAGTTGAGAAAGTCCAGAAATATTTCACAAGAAGAGTTCTCCATTCCTCTACTCGTTGCAGAAGACTTTATGCCATCAGACTTGAAATTCTAGACCTAGAAAACCTAGAAGTATGCTGCCTTTGGCCAACCTAAGTGTAGTATATAAAATCATATATTGCAATGTCCTACCTGTCAGTGAATGCTTCAGCTTCAACCATAACAACACAAGAGCAAACAGTAGATACAAACTCAAGGTTAATTGCACCAAACTTGATTGCAGGAAATACAACTTCAGCCACAGAGGGGTCAATGTCTGGAATCCTCCACCCGACTCTGTGGTTTCTTTCCCAAATCCCAAAAACTTTAACCTCAAACTATCCACTATTGACCTCACCCCTTCCTAAGAGGTCTGTAGGGGGCATGCATAAGTGCACCAATGTGCCTACCATCCCTGTCTTATAGTTTCTTTTACTTTTCTTATAGGTATCCATGTATTCATAACTATGTTTTTACTTATACCTATTATCTTGTAAGCAATTGACAAACCAAATAAATAAAAAATAAATAAAGTTCAGTGTATCCACAATCTCTTCTGAACCAAATAAATTGAAAAATTGCCGTTATGCTAGAACTTCCCAGGCTGCCAAAATCAGTGGAAATGAAGAGAGAATGCATGAAAGTTGCACTTCAAACTCCCCAAAGATGCCAGGAAGCTAATACAAATATTGAAGACATGGACAATCTCATTATGAGAACAATTAGCGTGAAATTACCAAGAGTTTCTTCATCTCACCATAATTAAAGACTTTTGTTGCTTTTAATTTAAGCTGAAAAAAAAACTACAGCCTGGGCTAAAATATGTACTACAAGGATACGGTCCAGAAACCATTACGATGAGGCTGCGTGCATGTGTGTGTTTTCCTTTCTTCGATTCCACTTGCAAGTATGACTTTCTAATTGAAACTGACTGCGTGTTTAAATGCAAGCGAGGTGGAAAGTTATTCCATTATATGAAATAATTGCTGGGTTATTTCAGTCCTTCCTTTCAGCTGCCAAATTGGGTGGCCTCTTCTTCATAGCTCAAGCTCACATATGGAATTGCAATTGTTCGGCTAAGACACCAATATGTTTTACATCAGTTTTTCTTTTTTTGAAGGTATCTTATTTTACCTCTGAAGAGTCTTTCCTGATCTGTTGTTTCCACTGGATTTGAACTCAAATAACCATAATTTAAGGAGGACACACAATACATGAGTTATTTTTACTGAAATGTTTTGAAAAGGAGCCAACACCTCTTTGGAAAAGTCTATTTTCTTTCAACCCAAGATGTGATTAGGGGCATTGTCACGAGGGCCATAATCGTGGATGTTCACAGAAAAATGCCAAGTGGATAAGATGTTGAGATATCCCTTAAAACAGGGATCTCCAACCTTGGCAACTTTAAGACTTATGGACTTCTGGCTGGAGAATTCTGGGAGTTGGGAGTCCATAAGTCTTAAAGTTGCCAAGGTTGGAGACCCCTGCCTTAAAATCCCTACAGGAGCTCCTCCATAACAGACAACGAAGAGAACAATAAATGAACTAACGTTGTTATTCCACACATTGCAGAAATATCGGAAAAGGTCAGGAGGATCTTCAGCCAACACAACATACATGCACCCTTCAAACTCAAGAATACAGTAAAGCAGAAAAATATCCACACCCAGACACAAATTGAGCAATGTGGTATTTGCAGTATTGCAGTGAGCCAGGTGAAGATCTGTACTTTGGGGGAACAAAATAGTTCATAAACCTTCAGGTGGCCTTAATGACTCGCTTAAAGGATGCAAATGACCAGCTGTCTGCAAGGAGTATAAATCCTTCCCTTCTCCAACATCCAGTTAGAGCTGATGAAGCTTTTTGGATGTAAAGCGAAATGTCTTCAAAGAAAAAAAAACCAGAAAGTCCAGTTGAAAAAGCACCTTTGGGACAACCAGGACCTGCATGATGGAGAATCTCCACAGACATATCGCTTAAGTTAATACTCATGGGATCCCTCAACAATAGTTATGAGTGGCTCAAAGAGCCATGGAAAGATACAGGTACCATGTACAACCAGACACCAGGTGAATCCTACACATAGATCAGCCCATGCACATATTGTGGAAAGTCAAACATTCTCTGAGGATGGGCTCTAACACGAATCCAAAAGCTCGGAAGACCAAACTTCTGGTCCCAGTGACTAACCCAGATAAGTTTGTTTGTTTCTTTAATTTGAATTTAACTATTTATTTGTATATTAGAGCCTTGGTGGAAAATAAAATACAGGCTGAATAGTCAAGACCTTGTTGATGATCCAAACTCTGTCAAGGACCTTGGAGTTCTCATCTCTAATGATCTAAGTGCTGGAGCCCATTGTAACTACATAGCCAAAAAGGCTTTAAGAATTGTTAACCTAATCCTACGTAGCCTCTCTGGAAATATCACATTACTAACTGGAGCATACAAAACATTTGCTTGACCAATACTCGAATACAGCTCATCAGTCTGGAACCCACATTATGTATCTGATATTAGCACTCCTCTACTCGTTGCAGAAGACCTTATGTCACCAGACTTGAAATTCTAGACCTAGAAAACCTAGAATTACGCCGCCTTCGGTCTGATCTAAGCATATTATATGAAATCATACATTGTGTTGTCCTACCTGTCAAGGAATACTTCAGCTTCAACCATAACAACACAAGAGCACACAGTAGATACAAACTCAAGGTTAACCGCACCAAACTGGATTGCAGGAAATACGACTTCAGCCACAGAGGGGTCAATGTCTGGAATCCTCCACCCGACTCTGTGGTTTCTTCCCCGACCCCCAAAAGCTTTAACCTTAGACTGTCTCCTATTGACCTCATCGCTTTCCTAAGAGGTCTGTTGGGGGCGTGCATAAGCGCACCAATGTGCCTACTATCCCTGTCCTATTGTTTCTTGTGTATATTTTTTATTTTTCTTATCGGTATCCATGTACTCATAACTATGTTTTTACTTATACCTATTATCTTGTAAGCAATTGACATAAATAAATAAAAAATGATAAATAAACAAACAAACAAGCAAACTCACTCACTGTCCCCTGGTGATTGGCTCTAAGTCACCCAGGAGGCTCTCATGGCCAAAGCGAGGCAAGAACTCAAGATGTCCTGATGATTGGTGCATAACCACCCAGCAGCTTTCATGCCTAAGGTGGAACTAGAAGTCATTGCCTCCTGGTTTCTAGACTGGTCCCTTAACCATTAGACTGAACTGCCTCTCATTTGTTTTACCTGTGCATTTTCCATTGAGATTCTGCTCAGAAGCATCGTTTAGCAACGTTCCTGGATGGGCTTAAAACTGGGGATGTTCGCCTAGAGCAGAGGTCTCCAAACTTGGCAACTTTAAGACTTGTGGACTTCAACTCCCAGAATTCTCCAGCCAGTTGAAGTCCACAAGTCTTAAAGTTGCCAAGTTTGGGGACCGCTGTCCTAGAGAGAAAGAGAAACAGCGAGAGGACATTTTTTGTGTCATAAACAAATAAAGAGTGCTCATACCTCTGGCAATCATTTTATTTGAAGCCATCAAAGCTAATATCCCAGATTGGAAGTGTTTGCTGATGGCTTAATTCATGCCTTGTGTCTCTGCAAGCCATCAGGATGGGAAAGAGTGCCGAGCCAAAAAAAAAAAACCCTGGCCAAAAAATAGCATCATGTTAGGGATTATTTCCTCTTTAAAGGATTTGGGTATCTCTGTCAGCCAATCCAGTTTAAGTGATTGGCCAAAATGAAGCAGTCAGATGAGTCCAAGTGTGAGTCCAGAACCTGGAGGGAAACTGAAGAGGAGATGGACTGGAATAATCTCTTTTTCCCAGACACAATTAGTGTATTATTTTCATGCAGATCCATCAAAATTCTATTTGCCGGTATGGAATCTGGAGATAGAAGCTGGTGACGGTGACAAATGAGACGGTTTGTTTTCAGGCTTTATAAATCAGTGCAACACAGTACCCCAAGGTTACTCTGGCATCTAACTGTGATATTAAGTGTCCCGTCACATGGGGTGGATAAATATTTATTTTTTAAATGCAAATAGCAGCTCTTGGGAGGGGTGGACTTTATCCATCCAGAAAGCGATCATGGCACAGAATGGGGCTCTGCTGCAGAGAGAGGAGTTTCAAATGTGATGCGCTCAAGATGATTCAAATCCAGTTTGAGACATTTCATGGCTGCATTTAAATAAGAAAAAGATGTGGGTTTGTCGGTATAACAGAACAGAATGACAAAGCTGGGAGGGACCTTGGAGGTCTTCTAGTCCAACCCCCTGCTCAGGCAGGAGACCCTAGACCACTTCAGACAAGTGGCTGTCCAATCTCTTCTCAACAACTTCCAATGTTGGAGCATTCACGACTTCTGGAGACATGTTCTTCCACAGACTAATTGCTCTAACCAGGGGTGGGATTCAAATTTTTTAACAACTGGTTCTGTGGGCGTGGCTTAGTTGGTGGGAGTGGCTTGGTCATCACGTGACTAGTTGGGCGTGGCCAACTCAACATCACTCACATCGAGGCACACATCTCCTCGCCTGGCCTCTCATGAGTATGGGGATGCTGCAACAGTCGTAAGTGTGAAAAATGGTCCCAAGTCACTTTTTTCAGTGCCATTGTAGCTTTGAATGGTCCCTCCACACAAACAAAGTACCAGCAAAGGAGGGGAAAAAAACTCCAGAGAAGTTCCAGAGACAGGAAATCTACTCCTGCCAAGAATGTAATAAGGGTTAACGGAGAGGCTGTTTCTGTAAGCAACACCAGAATGTTTCCTTCCTGCCTTCCTGACAGGATTAGGCCAGTAATTCCTTCTAACAACTGGTTCTCCGAACTGCTTAGAATGTTAACAAACGGTTCGAGCAAATTGGTGTGAACTGGTAGAATCCCACCCCTGGTTCTAACTGTTCTTTCTAATTTCTCCTTAATTCCATGTTGCTTCTCTCCTTGATTAGTTTCCATCCGTTGCTTCTTGTCCTGCCTTCAGGTGTCTTGGAGAATAGCTTGATTCCCCCTTCTTTGGGGCAGCCCCTGAGATATTGGAGTATTGCTATCATGTCTCCCCTAGTCCTTCTTTTCATTAGACTAGACATACCCAATTCCAGCAACCGTTCTTCATATGTTTCAGTCTCCAGCCTCCAATCCTCTTTGTTGCTCTTCTCTGTACTCTTTCCAGAGTCTCAACATCTTTTTTACATGGTGGCAATGAAAACTGGATGCAATGAAAACTTGTAAGTGTGGCCTTACAAGGCCTTATAAAGTGGTATTAACACTTCTCATGATCTTGATTCTATCCCTCTGTTAATGCAGCCTAGGATTGTGTTGGTTTTTTTGGCTGCTGCAGCACACGGCTGGCTCCTATTTGATGAAGTCTTATCTTTTAGTGTACAAGGGCACAACATTATTACTTAGTCAAGAGACTCCTGGTGAACTGCAATGAAGCCCATGGAAGAACATTGATTAATTGACTGGGTGATTTATCAATTGATTTATTGATTTATGTATAAAATGCTGCCCATCCACCCACCTCTCGGACAAGATGCCTGTGGGCAACTTACAAATAATAAAAAGACAAATCTAGCATGTTCCACAAATTTAAACATTATGTTTTGTTCACCTTAGTAGGTTGTGCAAATCTAGCAATGTTGGTTCATTTTATAAACCAATACTAAGCACACAAAGGGATTCATTTGCAAAGCAGACAAGTCTCTGTTGCCTCTTATAGCTGTTTAAAACATAAGTTACATCATGCTTGCTATAAAGAGGTAATCCCCAACTTACAACAATTGAGCTGAAAATGTCTCTTGTCAAACAAGACAGTTATTAAGTGAACCTTGCCCCATTTTACAACCTGCAGTTGTTCAGTGAGTAACACAGTTGTTAAGTGAATCTGGCTTCCCCATTGCCTCTGCTCATCAGAAGGTCGCAAAAGGCAATCATGTGACCTCAGGACACTGCAACCGTTGTAAATACGAGACAGTTGCTGAGCACCTCAATTGTGATCGTATGACCATGGAGATGCTGCAATGGTCGTTAAGTGTGAAAAACGGTCATAAGTCACTTTTTTCAGTGATGTTGTAAACTCAAATGTTCACCAAACAAATGGTTGTAATTCGAGGACTCTCTGTACACCAGGAATTAGGCAGCTTATTTGTGTTGATGTGCAGTGCATGTATTCAACTACTAGGGCTACGGCTGATGGCCAGCATTTTGTGAGAATCCACATATTGAGGTTTATTTAACAAATCAGAATTAAATAAACTGTGGGGTTAGTGCAGTACATGGTGGATGCAGCTCTATTAGATAGGTTCGCTCCTGCATTTCATCATAATTGCTTTTTTGGACTCTAGCCCACAATGGTATTTTTATTTAGATTGAGGTAGGACTCTGTTGTTAAAAGTATGCTTATTTTTAGGTTGTTTTCAGGTACAAGCACTTTAGCGAGAACACTTTATGTTCAAGCTGCAAAGAAATGGCCATTTCTTTTCCACATCCTTGATTGATAGGTCCATAATTTTGTAGGTAATATTTAAAGCAGATGATATTTAAAAAACCCAGTTTATTTTTTATCTATATCTTGTAACACCACTGCTTGCATAACAGGTGTTTTATCTTTAATTATTTTTACCTTTTCTTCTATTAATGCAGAAAAATGTTTTCATGGTCCCATGGCTGATATTTGCATATTTATTTATTTTTTTTGCTGTTTCTGGAACAATTTTGACTGTAACATTTTAATTCTCACATATTGTTTTTTTTACAGGTAGTCCTCGACATACGATCACAATTGTGCCCAACATGTTTTTGGCCAAAGTGAAATATTTGTTAAGTGAGCTTGCCTTGTTTTACAATCTTTCCAGCCACAGTTGTTAAGTGAATCACTGTTGCTTCTATGAAATCATCACCCGGAAGTAAATTTAGAAACTCACATAGCAGCAGCTGGGGTTTCATGCCTCAGGCAGGACTAGAACTCCGCGTCTCCTGGTGATTGGTTCAAAGTCACCCAGCCAGTTTTCATGCCTAAGGTGGGACTAGAACTCACAGTCTCCTGGTTTGTAGCCTGACACCATAACCACTAGACCAAACTGGCTTTAGATGCTTTATAAAAATAATATGGAAAATTCTGAGCAAAAGGCCCATATTAATTTTACCTATTTGGTATCAAAGGGGATCTGGCTTTATATTTTTAAGACGCCAACTGTTATTTTATTTCAGTTAACATTTTGCTCACCCTCTGGAATCTCATTATAATTTATAATGATGCCCATTGGAGATAAAAAAACTGCAGGAGGAGATGGGCTTCTGTGGTGTGGTTTTTCAACAGCTGTTCACTGCCACTTGTGTCTTTTGGACGTAGGGAAATGAATGGCATCTGTGATGACCAAGGCACAAAGGCAACACAGCCAGAATAATAAGCAGGGGTCTCTTTATCAGCTCCAACTTTGCCCTCAATGTCCCAGTTATCTTCCGGTCTGGAGAAAAACTCTGCCAGGAACCTGCAACAGTCTTTACAGATATTTCCTATCCAAAACATTATGAATAGGAAACTTTAAACTATGAACGCATCAACACAAAATAAAGTAATAAATCCAGCAGGCAAGATAAGGAGTTTTATTTAGTGACCATTTGAACTTACAACAGCACTGTGAAAGCAACTTACGACTGTTTTTCACACTTACGACTGTTACACCATCCCTGTGATCCAAATTCAGACCCTCAGCAACTGACTCCTATTTATGAACTCCTATTTATGACGGTTGCTATGTCCCGGGGGTCACGAGATCCCCTTTTGTGACCTTCTGATGAGCAAAGTCAGTGGAGGAGCCAGATTTAGTTAACAGCTGTGTTATTAATTTATCAGCCGCAGTGATTCACTTAACAACCATGGTCATTAAAATGGGGCAAAATGGACTTAACAACAGTCTCACTTACCAAACAGAAATGTTGGGCTCAATTGTGGTCGTAGGTTGAGGATTAGCTAGATATGTTTGATATTATCTTACAAAGGGACTTTCTGTGAGCAGGTTGCCAAATTTCAGAGGATTTAGTACATTACACCAAAATGCGGATATTTTATTCAAACATTTTTCTGCTGCTCATACAAGCCAAACTATTGGCATATTTGCATTCTTTGAGAAGAGCAATACAGATCAATGTAACTGGAATCCATTTCGCACCTGTCAGCATGTTAAATCAGAAGATTTCTTCTTTCCTCCCCTTTCTCCCTCTGCAAATGACTTCAATCTTCCTTCTTCCCTGGGAGCAGCGATCTGGTTTTGGCTGGTTTCTCCTGTGTTGCCTGTGCCTTGACAAGCAGGATCCGTATGAGTGATAGGCGTCAAGCTTGGATGAAGCTGTCTCAGGTATTCCTATCTCTGAAGAGCAGGGAAGAAAACTGCTACTCCCAAAACCTTGTTTAAGAACATATATACTTACAGGATACTCACAATGTCCTCATTCCCCAGAGTTCTATTCCGCCATTCTTTTATTTTATTTTTGTTTCTTCCCAACATTTTTTTTCTAAGCAGATTGGTCTTGTGGTTAAGGCAACAGGCTGGAAACTGGGAGAGTGGGCCTTGCTGCCAGCCTCTCTGCAAGCCTTGCTGCCAGCCTCCCTGCCAGCCTTGCTGCCTGCCTGCCTTCCTGCCAGCCTTGGTTCATGTCTGCCTGCCAGCCTTGGTGCCAGTCTTGGTGCCAGCCTTGGTGCCAGCCTTGGTGCCAGCCTTCCTGCAAGCCTTGGTGCCTGCCTGCTGGCCTGCCTGCCAGCCTTGGTGCCGGCCTGCCTACCAGCCTTGGTGCCTGCCTGCCTGCAAGCCTCCCTGCCAATCTTGGTGCCTGCCTCCCTGCCAGTCTTCCTGCCAGCCTTGGTTCCTGGCAGCCTCCTGGCCAGCCAGCAACCCCACAACCATGCGGAAGCACAGCAAGCCTCAGCCATCTGCTGCCAGCCCTGGCAAGAGGGACAGGGCTACCATCCCGCCCCCTGGCCCTCACTCTGGTTCTGCTGGGGCTTCTGCAGCACGGGATCGCTCTTCTGGGGCTGGGGCTTCTGCTGCTTCTGCTTCTGGAGGAGCTGATGACAAGCACTCCAGCACCAGCCACCTCCACAGCACCTGCACCCTTCACCCCTGAGACTGAGCGACCAAGAGGAGTGCCAGAGACTCATTTTTGTTTTATAGCCTGTTGTTAGTAAAGTCTATTTTTTATTCACACACTTGCTTCATTTCTTTTTTTTAATAAAGTCTTGCTGGAAACTTTTAGAAATGGTTTAAGCCTTTGCAGGCTTGTGGGATGGGTTAAGATAGCAGTGGGATGGGTTGAGATAGCAGTGGGATGGGCAGGCATACCTTTGGGATGGGTAATAGCTGTGGGAAAGATAAACCTCCAGTGCAAGCATAGTGGGACTGTATGGTCAACCCTCCCAGGTGCCACACCTATGGCCCTTTATTATCAGTAATAATGTAATCATTCATCCACACATGTCAACATAAACACAACTCTTTATTAAACGCCCTGTTCATTGTAGGCCCACCCAACATACATGGCCCAATCTCATCCGTGTGATGAGACAGGCTGAAGGAAGCATCCATTAAGCATCTACCATCCTGTCTTGCCACTCCACCGCTCCAGCTGGGGAGTTGCACCAGTGTCTCAGGAGGTTGTGCTGCTTCTTCGCCTCACATGAGGCTCTGTTGGGGCCTTGCACATCCTCAGTGCCTATCAGGTTTTGCCCTTGCCTCCATTCCCCAGGCTCCATGTCCCCATTGCCTTGTTGGAGGTCCACGAGCCTGTTCTGCAAGACTGGGTAGCGGGTGCGCATGAGATTGTGCAGGATGCAGCAAGCTTCCACAATCCTCCTCACGGTCTCTGGGCGATGCTGCATGGTGGTGAGAAGTACCTGGAAACTATTGGCCAGGATGCCAAAGGCGTTCTCCACCACCCGCTTTGCCCTGGACAGCCTGTAGTTGAAGATCCTCTCTTCACGGGTGAGGCATCTGGAGGTGTAGGGCTTCATGAGGTAGGTTCTGAGGGAGAAGGCGTCATCCCCCACGATGTAGTAGGGCACATCTTGCATGTCGTTGGGCAGGGGTTCTGGATCTAGGAAGCCCATGATGAGGTGGCGTTCCAGCCCGTCCTTGAGGTCACTGGCGTTGTATACCTGGGCATCTGAAGATGAGCCGTTGCCTGAAACATCGACGTACATGAACTTGTAGTCAGCATTGACCATGGCAAAGAGGATGATGCTGAAGAAGCCCTTGGAGTTGAAATAAGTGGACCCCAACTTGGCTGGAGCTTTGCAGGCCCCGTGCTTCCCATCTATGGCTCCAATGGTGTGTGGTAAGTTCCACTTCTGACACCACTGCTCTGCAACTTTCTTCCATCTTTCTTCAGTGGAGGGGTACTGGAGGAGCTCCTCCTTGTATTCTTCGATGATGGCCTGCACCACTTCTCTGACCACAATGCTAATGGTGTTGGATGGCACCCTCCAGCCGTACTGCATGTTCCTGTAGGAGGTCCCGGAGGCCAGGTGGCGCAGAGTGAGTGCCACCTTGAGCCCAGGTTCCAGGCTGGGGCGGAAGTTGGTGTTTGCCTTGGTCAACCTGTGTGTCAGCCGCTGCACAAGTTTGTCAAACATGGCTGGAGGCATCCTCATGAAGTTCTGGAATGCCCGAGTGTCTTCGGTCCTGAGCTCCACCATCAGCTTGTTGTACAGTCCGTCCTCTGCTCTTCTGGTGAACCATCTTCGGATCCAGATGCTTCTTGGCTGCCTCTTTTTCTTCCCATAGTAGAGTTCACAGAGCCTGTAGATGGCTTCGTACTGTTGTAGAAGGATGGTGGCTGCCAAAAGGACTGTGGTACGATCCACGGTGGACATGACTGGATGCTGTGGAAGAGGAAGAGTCAGATGAAGGCTGCAGAGGTCTGCACAGGTGGGCTGCTGTTCTGAAAGTGAGATCCAGATGAGTTGCTCCCCCTTTTTATAGGCAGTATAGGTGTCCCTTTGCATCCTCTAGGCATCCTCTAGGCATTCTCTAGACATCCTTAATATCCGAGATAGGTCCCCTCTGCGGACGTTTTTTCCATTTTACAAGCTTTGTTTCCGTGCTGCATCAACTAGGCATCCGTTCTGCATCTGTTCTGCGTCCGTTCCGCTTCCTCCCTGTGTCCGAGCAGATGCGAGTTGCGCGGATATTGCGGAACGGATGCCTAGCGGATATAGCGGATGCGTAACGGATGCAGAACGGATGCGTAGCTGATGCATAGCGGATGCAGAACGGACGAACTGGATACATTTTCCGCGCAAAAGTTTTAGGCAGCCCAAAACTTTTGGAGCGGATGAAACGTCCATAAACGGATGCTGGACGGATAGAGAGGAAGCAAAATGGAGGCAGTGAGTACAGAACGGATACATCGCGTTAATCAATGGATGGCAAGGTTTTTTGTCTGTTTTACATCCTCTTTGCATCCGTTGGTGCAGTGTGACAGGGGCTTAACTGGGTGACTTTGAGCCAATCATCAGGAGACGGTGAGTTCTAATCCCGCCTTAGACATGAAAGCTAACTGGGTGACTTTGGGTCAGTCCCCCTCTGTCAACCGAGGTCACCTCACAGGATTGTTGTTGAGGAGGAAGGTGTGTTGGATCTGTTCACTACCTGAGTTATTTATAAAAATAATGAAGGCGGGAATTAAACAAACAAACAAATGTACTGCCTTATGAAGGAGCCACAAAGAACAGTCCCATGAACACTGATCAAACAAATCCCTGTACAGAAAATGAGAGAAAATTCTGCATTCTCCTAGCACCGATGATGTTACCTAATTGGGTAATGAAAGGTCTGCAAGAAAAGAACTAAGCTCAGAAAACATTAAGGACTCCAAAGTCGTCGTCCTCCTCCTCCTCCTCCTCCTCCTCCTCCTCCTCCTCCCCTACTAGTACTGATGATGTCATCTAGTTGGGTAATGTAAGAAAACAACTAAGCTCAAAAAACACTAAACCCCACAGTTCTCCTCCTCCTCTTCCTCCTTCTCCTCTCCTTTCCATTTTTCTCATTTTCTCGTTTTCTTATTTGGAAGAATCAGAGGGATTCCACAGGGAGGCTGTGAGCCTCTTAGACTCAGTTAAATCCCAAAACACAAGAGATGTTTTTGAAAGCTTGGCATTCACACAAATCAGCCACCAAATGCAGATTCACTTGATGAGACTTGCTTGTCAGATAAACAGGCATATATTTGGGCTGCAAAGCTGGATTGTAGCCTGCTTGTTTCAAAACCATCTTCATGGCTATTCTGAGGGAGAGATCATGTGTCATCCAGCACATGAAAACATTCTGCCAACAGTTGCCACCCATATTTTTTCCCTGTAAAATCTGTGTCCCAAGCACACTTGTGTGTGTGTGTGTGTGTGTTTGTGTATGAATATATTCCAGGTTTTCTAAATAGCTAAAAGTAAGACTAGATCAATCCTGGCTGCAAACAGCAAGAAAAATCATACCAGGGTGGGGAGAGGAAAAAAAAGCCTTTTATGTTATTAAAGCAGAAGTCTTATTTCCAATGTTCTAAAAGCAATTATTACAAGGATTTACCATAAACTAAAACAGAAATTTCCACGTGGCAGAGGGAAACATAAGCACAACATGTGTGCCATTCTGGCTGTGCCATGTTTCCTGGAAATCTCCTCTATTGGCTGAGCTTACGCATAGTACTATTCTACAATTTTCTCAAATTCATCTGTGGAATAAACTCTGAAGAGCTGGATTCAGACCAAGCTGTATGCTAAACTTCAAGTAAGCAAAGCAGATGATGTGTGATTGCAGTTTTAATGCAACATTCAGCTACTCTCCATTAAGTCAGCAAAGCTATTTGATGTTGTGATTTCTAAGAAAGAAAATACAGTGAACTATCTCTTAGGTTATTTCAGTGGAATGCAACCTATTTTCTGTCAGTAGAACTTTGAATCTTGATCTGGGGTTCTGGGAAATATATATATATATATATCAACTTCAATCTAGAAGATTCTTCTAGATGCCCCAAATTATACGGCCTCCCAAAGATACACAAAGAAGGCATACCTCTCAGACCCATAGTCAGCTCCATAGGAGCACCATTACAAAACCTAGCTAAATACTTAGCAAAACAATGACAGCCCCATGCTGAAACCGCAGCTTCATATGTACAAAACTCATACCACTTCCTAGAAATGATCAAAGATCTACACGTGGAACAAGAAGATCTGCTTGTAAGTTTCGACGTGGTTTCACTATTCACTCAAGTCCCAATAAAAGAAACTCTTGAAATCATCAAAAATAAATACCAACCAGCCAAAGACCTCATGGAACTAACAGAACACTGCCTAACCAACACATATTTCATATACAAAGGACAAAGATACAAGCAAATTGAAGGACCCCCTATGGGATCACCACTGTCACGCATCATTGCAAACCTGTTCATGGAAGAATTCGAATCCAGAGCCCTGGCTAATGCCACCCACAAACCCAAACTATGGCTAAGATACATCGATGACACATTTGTGATTTGGCCCCATGGAAAAGAAAACCTAAACAATTTCCTAACACACCTAAACAACACACACCCCAAAATCAAGTTCACCATGGAAACGGAAATAAACAAACAACTACCATTCCTAGATGTACTAATCTACAAAAGAACAGATGGCACACTGGGACACACCATATACCAAAAGAAAACACACACCAACCGCTACCTCAACGCCCAATCCCACCACCACCCAGCACAGATAAATTCTGTAGCGAAAACCCTAATTACCAGAACCAAATGCCTGGCAGATAAGACACATATAAAGACTGAACTATGCACCCTGACTGAAGTATTGACAGCCAATGGCTTCCACAAAAACAAAATCACCAACTTGATCCACAAAAACACACCAAGACATAACAGAGACCTAGAAGATCAACAGATCCATGGAACAGCTGTCCTGCCCTACATAAGAGGTACCACAGATAAAATCAGTAAGATACTACACAGGCATCACATCAAGACTGCCTTCAAAACAGACAAAAAAATAGCAGCCATCCTGAGGAACCCCAAAGACAAAATTGACCTGGAAAACCAAGGCATATACGAAATTCCCTGTACATCATGCCCGGCCACATACATTGGACAGACCAATAGAAGAATAAGTACCCGCCTAGAGGAACACAAAAATGCAGTAAAAAAGCTGGAACACACCTCCTCACTAGTCCAACACATGAAAGCCACAGGTCACAACATCAACTTCAATGGCACTAAAACCCTGGCCACGATAGAAAACCCCAGCCACAGAATCATCAGAGAAGCCATAGAGATTGAAAAAAGACCTGACAGCATGAATAGAAGAGATGATTCCAGCAGACTGTCAATCATTTGGAAGCCTGCACTCTCAAATAGAAAGATCTCCACGCCACAAGCCAGGCAAACACCTGGGCAAAAACAGACTCCCTCTGATAGCTCCAGCTCAAACACAACTCAACCAGGCACCCAGGTGAAACCTGGCTTCCTAATAGATAACAGCCGTCCTTTCACACGAAGCCAAGCTGCACTGAAATCCTCCAGTGCAGGAACAGAGTGTTGCCAGCCAATCAAGACAAAAAAAAGTTACAAAACAGATAGAAGATAATGGGGTGGGGAAGGAAGGGGGATTTTGCAGTAACCTTCCCTTGCCATGCCCACCAAGCCACACCCACAGAACCAGTAGTAAAAAGATTTGAATTCCACCACTGCGTGATTCCTTAATAACTACAGCAACAAAAGTCATAAAATGGGGCAAATCTCACTCAACAACTGTCTCCCATAGCAAGGGAAATTTTGAGCACAATGGTTGACTTAGGCAGAAGACTATCTCCACACCTGTTCTCTAACTGGCTTTTGATACCATGGTATTGTCAGGCTTCCAAATAACACATCCACCAAAAGCAGAACTCCGCAGCAGATAAATTCCTCCAAGAACATTTTTATTGGACACATCATCTCATGTTTTCACAGTTCGTGAAAACCAAGTCTAGAGGTTCCCCTAACTAAAAGAACAAATGTTTCTCTCCCCAGGTGTCACCAATCACATTGTCCAATGAAGGTAGCTGTGAGGCTGTTTGATTACTCCTCTCCTTCACTTGCCATCTGTTGGGATGACCTTGGTTCCCACAAGAAAACTTTTTGTTTTGACTGGTAGCCAGTCTATCTGCTTCCCCTCTCTCTTCCCCCTTTCAAAGTTTGTGGCACCTACAAGGCATGAAAAGATGGCTTCAACCAGGTCAGCTTCAGAGTTGACAGATATCCTTGAAAGCTGAAAGCATAGTGCTATCTATAGTGCTTCTCTTTCCTCTGAGAGTGCTTCCAATAAGGGTTGCTAAGGGGTGAAAGGTCTTTTTGGAATTCATCACAGCTCTGTCTTCTTTCCTTTCCCATATAACATCTACATGATGCCTCTGTTGGCGCAATGTGACATCAGTGTAATGCTTCCCTTGAGTATTTTAATGCTGGATTGACCAAGTGATGCATAAATGCTCTTACTCACTGCATACACAGAGAAAGGAAGATGACCTTCACAGGCACCTGCAAAAGAAGCTGCATCATTTTTTTAAAAAAAACTTTGGAACAAAAAGCTAACATTCAGAAGAGGCTCAAGCAATTAGATACCTCCCTAATTCATTGAGTTATGGGGGAGGGAGGAAGTACAGCACAATCAGAGTTGAACAGATATTCTGTTCTTAAAGCCAATCTCAGTAAAAGGAATTTTAGCTGTAGGGTTTGTTTCCTGATCTGGTCTATCTCATGGGGCTGAGATGCCTGGAGGATGTTGGGGGCTTGGATGAAGAAAACCATTCAATTGTAGCTTAACTGAAGCTAAATAGTGGATTTTTGGGTATCCTAGATCTAGAGACTTTCCTTAATTCCAGATAAGAGGAGTATTTCCTTAGACCAGGGGTCCCCAATCTTGGCCACTGTAAGGCTTGTGGACTTCAACTTCATAGCTGGCTGGAGAATTCTGGGAGTTGAAGTCCATAAGTCTTACAGTGGCCAAGGTTGGGGACCTCTGCCTTAGACAAACCTAATGTACAATTTGAGGTCTTTTGGATTTGCAGGTTCTGCTTGCAGAAGACATGGCCACCATGTCCGAGACCCCATTGGAGAATGCCATCGTACATGCCAAGTCTGGATCAAGAACTGTCCTGAGGAATTCTCTTCCCCTGACCATCCGGTGCTTTGAATTATTGCAAAGAGGGTTAAAAAAAGCTACCCTGAAGTTCATCCAACCTAATCCAGCTCCTTGAATTGTAAACTATAAATCTCCATGTGGCGAACAGGGAAATAATGCAGCTTCAATGTAACGATGTCACATGAACAAATTGTAATATGGTCGTTATGGTAGGTTCAATTGTGGTATTTCCATTGTGGACATGTTACCACTTCCTCGTGTAATACCACGATGTTGAAGCTGTACAGTTTTCCCATTCTCTACATGGAGATTTATAGATTACAATTCAAGGAGCTGGTTATTTCCTATAAATCCCCTCATAATGCAGGGTTGGATTATTTTCTGTGTTGGGCAACACTTGTTTAACACAGTGGACACTTTGTATGGTCTCCAATGGATTTTGTATGCTGTGGTGGGATTAATTTTTTTTTTACTTCCAGTGCTGTGGGCGTGGTTTGGTGAGCATAACAAGGGAAGGATACTGCAAAATTCCATTCCCTCCCCACCCCACTAACCTGCTTTCCAGCTCTGTTCTCCTATGCAGGGCAACCAAAGAAGACCCAGCCGATCAGCTGGGACTCCATGGGAGGCAGAGAAGAGATGGGGGCAGGGCAGGGGTGGGTTTGTACCAGTTTGCATCTATTCCGTAGAACCGGTTGTAAACGTTCTAAGCAGTTCAGATAACCGGTTGTTAGAAGAAATTACTGGGATAATCCTGTAAGGAAGGCAGGAAGGAAACATTCTGGTGTTGCTTTCAGAAACTGCCTCTCCGTTAACCTTCATTACAGGACTGGACTTCCTGTCTCAGGAACTTCTCTGGAGTTTTTTTCCCCACCTTTGCTGGTACTTTGCTTGTGTGGAGTGACCCTTCAAAGTTACAATGGCACTGAAAAAAAGTGACTTATGACCATTTTTCACACTTACGACTGTTGCAGCATCCGCAGTCACGAGAGGCCAGGCGATGGTGCCTCGATGTGAGTGATATTGAGTTGGCCACGCCCAGCCAATAACATGACCACCAAGCCATGCCCACCAACTAAGCCATGCCCACAGAACAAGTTCTTAAAAAATTTGAATCCCAGCCCTGGGCCAGGGCCAGTCAGAGGGGGCGTTTGCCAGTTCTCCGAACTGCTCAAAATTTCCACTACTGGTTCCTCAGAACTGGTCAGAACCTGGCTGAATACCACCTCTGTTTGTATGGCTGCAAAATCGCTGGAGGTGAGAAGAAGAGAACAGTGAAGATCCTTTGCTTGCTTTGTGGCTGCTTAGAAGTCCAGCAGTCTTCTCCAGTGCTGCATATGAGAGACTGTATCAGTCTGTAGTTTGGGCATCAGTGAATTTTAGCATTTCTGGCTAGGGGGCGCTCTAGCACAGCACAGAACAGAATGTCAGATCCACCAATCAGTGCTCAGGAGGTGTCTGCATCAGCCCATCTTCAGCCCTCTGCAACCTCCATCAAGGTCTGCAACGACAACTAAGGGGCTGTTGTGGGCATAAATCAGCCTTGAGTTATAAGTGATAGCAACACTAAACGTTTCTTTAGCATGTCCTAACAAGTTGGTGAGATGTACGTGCTGGGGAGATCCCATCACTGTACTATTGAAGACATTGGCCACATGTGCATGTCAAGGATGAACAAGGACACTTCTGCAAAAACCGATCTGGTCAGCTAGAAGAGAAAAACTTTCAAGCCCATGATTAGTCAAAAGTACACTTTACCAAAGCCAAGTGGTTTCAGAAGAAGCAAGGCTGGATTTGAGGCTTTTGCACCAAAAGCACATGGTTAACATCCTCGTTTCCACCTTTCCCCTGGTTATCGGTGAGTGCCCAATTAGGTGCGAACAAATTCTTTGGGTAATGGTCTGTTTTCGTGGGCTGAATGGTTCTGCATTCTACAGTGTGGAATGGCTAGCAGCTCTCATGGGATGGTCTGAAGCTTAGTTTTTATTCCTCTCATGCTACCCCCCCCCATTCCACCTGCCATTCTTCTTCCCCGCTAAGCATGGCAGACTGACAGCAGGAGATGCATAGCATAGCAGGATGGCAGTCCTGACACCGACATTCTCAAACGTTGGTGAGATCACCCGCAGACCCTGCAATGTGACAGGAATATGTCAAAGAACAAGAAAACGAGAGGGTGTCCTCACAATTTGGATCTTCCAGAAAACACCACAATTTCCATCACAAAAATATTGTCAACCCTGAAGCTGGCCTGGTTGAGGAGGCCATTTTGAGATTTCAGTGCTGACACACTTGAGAAGAGGGGAAGGGGAGACATAGTTGGGGTGTTGTAGTCAAAACAAAATACTTTCTCTTGGGAACCAAGGACATTCCTGCAGGTGCTCAGAAGGAGGGGGTTGGAGTCACCTAGCAACTGGACAGTGTCCTGATTGGACCATGTGACTGGATGTTCTGAGAAAGTGGGAAAAAAAGTTTACTTTTAACTAGATGAAAACCGCAGGAATACCCAAGAGCCAGTTTTCACCAGCCTGTACCAATGACATATCTAATAAACATATTCTTTGAGGAATCTACCTGCCTCAAGAGTTTTGTTTGCTGTGAGTATGTTACTTGGAACCCTGGCAAATATACTTTATGTTGGATGTATGTGGTGGAACCTAGTCAGGAATTGGAGGAAGGATGGGCTCTTTCCTATAGGGGAAAGTAGAACTTGGAATGGCTGGTATGTAGGAAGGGAGTCTCCCTAGCAATTCAGAGCATATCTGTAGCTATTGTGGTTAATTGCTTTAGTCTGGCAAGATTCTGTCTGAAGGCGAAAAACAATAAAGGAATGACCCAGAAGTAACTCCGTGCATCATTCTTGGTTCCTTGGGCCTGACAGTGTGGAAGGTGTATATCTGATAGAGGGGTGACCAAGAACTTGTGAGATTTTACATAAAATTAACTTTCTTGGGACTGCAGATCTTTATCAATATTTTCTAAGGTGGATTTTTTTTCTTCTAAATATCTACCTGGCAGTTGTAAAATACCGCAGTCCACGATCCTTTCAAGAGAGTCCTTGTCTATAGCCAGTTGCTTCTCACACAACATAAGAGATCCTTACTATGTGCTACACCTCCTGTTTTGCCCAATGGAGATATATTTGCCTGGCGTAGGATAAAAAAGCCCGCTAGCAACCTAAGAAGCTCTCTAAACCACTCTTCATGCTGCGCATTCAAGAAAGTAACAATGCATCTTCAAAAATGTTTTAAAAATATCTCTTCTGTCTTACTAATCACGAAAATGCTCTCTTTTTAAAAAAGAAAGTATAATATAACTGCATTATGTTCTGTAGAGGCTAGAAAGAGTGCTTTGTTTTTCTCAAACATGATAAATGTTGCTTTTCAAACTGTTCTTGAAGAAATAAACCAATGCAGTTTTTTTTTTTTTCCTGGTGATTGGAACAAGTTTCCTATTACAATGAAGTCACCGAGGAACATCAACGCATACTTCTAGCTAGGTGTTTACTGGAAATAAGGATAATTTGGATCTGTTTATTTTCCCCCTCTTTGAGTCCTCTAAAAGCCACAGTACCATGGTTATAGGATTCTGTATGGCATCAGCCCAGCTATTTGAAATTTCCTGAAAGGCTGACATCATGCCTTAAGGCAAGGAGAAAAAAAATAATCTGTTATAAATGATTAAGGAGAATGATACACTTAAGCCCTGGCCGTAAAAGTGACTTGTTCCCAAACTTACAGTATGTTTTCTATGAAGGATGTTAGATATCGTAAATTTCCTGCTAGTAATTCAATTTGCTAATCTTCTGTCTGTTATTTCTTAACATCCCCTCCTTTTTTAAATGGACATTTTGTTATCACAATTTTGCTCCAATTTCCTATTTTACAGTAGCACAAATGCTAACATCTGGAGTGCAGCTCAGATAACGGTGATCATGTATGACTCTGCATATAGGGTAGTGTTTTTTTAATCTAATAACAATAGTAGCAGTTCTGCGATGTTTATAGGCAGGGCAAGGAGGGGCGTTGAGAACCCTTGTCTTGCTTTGGGAGAATCTTGAGTATAGATATACCTTTAAAAATGAATTTACATCCCCCTCTGAGCACTTTGAGGTAGTATCCTTTGGGTTACTGAATTTGTTTGGTGAGTCATGGCTGTATCATCTATCTATCCACCTACATCTATCATCCATCTATCCATCCATCCATCATCTATTGTCTTTATATTTTTTAAAAGCAACTCCAGGCAATGAACATACCTAATACTATTTCTTCCTACTTTCCTCACAACAACCCTGTGAGGTGTATTGGGCTGAGTGAGTGATTGGTCCAAAGTCACCCAGCCAGTTTTCATGCCTAAGGCAGGACTAGAACTCACAGCCTCCAGGTGACTGGTCCAAAATCACCCGGTTGTCTTTTATGCCAAAGGCACGATTAGAACTCAAGAGTCTGCTGGTGATTGGCCAAACCAGCTTTCATTGCTTAAGGTGGACTAACACTCACTGTATCTTGGTTTGTAGCCTGGTGCCTTAACCACCAGACCAAACTGGCTGGATGTATTGGGTGAACTAAATCCACCAAAGAGTTAATTCAATAAGCAGATTAAGGATGTTGTGCGAATGCAGCCAAATTGATAGTTTGGTCCCAATAAAGTAGAATATTTGTAGATCCGGGTTGAAATGAGGAGCCCTTGGTGCTCTTTGAGCTGAGTTGTTTTCTTGTAGACATTTCATTCCCAAACTAGGGAACATCGTCAGGGCTAGTCCAGTTATAAATTTGGTTAGCATCAGTAACACTTTGGTCCAGACGGCCTAAGAAACTACCAAGTAGATGTCTCACCACCTGAAAACATGTTAGCCATTACTCTGCCCATAATTATAATTGAAACAGGATTGAAAGAAGAAAGAATTGTATTATCATAAAAACTATTTACGGTACTTATGTTTTCAAGCCAGACGTGTGTCAAGGTTATCGACCAGAAGGGAGGCTGCATTCTGAAATGTGGCAGAACTTGTGTGAATATGTGTGATGACCCAGGGTGGGATACAAAACAAACACAGTGACAGACAACAGGTGAAGCCCCTTTTCTTCCTTCACTTTGCTTCCAAGCTCTGAATATTCTTGACAGAAGACAAAAAAACTCCCATACAAACAGTTACAAGAAGAAGGGGAAAAGCCACACAACCCAGGCAAGGTAAGGGCTTAAAGATGTCCACAGATATCAGAACACACACTGGAAAGGATGCCAAACTCAGAGAGGAACAATAGAGATATTTCCATGCTTTGTTTCCAACACTCACCCATACGTATGTCCCTCCTCTTATTCAGTTGTCACAGATGCAGCCCATGAAGAGGATCAAGGCCCTCTCCTCCCGAGGAGACCATGTCTCTCCCTGATCCTCTCCTCCCTGCATGCCCGAGGATGGAGACGGGATGGGCCTGGGTCCTCCTCTGACTGCCCAGCCGGCCTCTGCCCTTCCCCAGCCTCCTCCACCACCTCCGGAGCCCCACTTCCACTCCCTGTTCTCCCTCAGAGTCAGTCTCCACTGACTGGGGCATGACAGTCAGTGTTGCCTGTCTTGAAACACATCCTTAGGAATACAGCAAATATTTGGACTTATTAAAAATGTATGCGCCCAAGTTGTTCTCCAAAGGCGTTGGGAGCACAATCAAATCATCTCCAATGGATGCTGGTCGATGGGAGGATATTATTATTATTATTGTTGTTGTTGTCGTTGTTGTTGTTTTTATTCATGTTTGATTGGCAGAGTCTGCCTGGACTGCAATTTTCTTGGCAAGGCTTTTCAGAAACGGTTTGCCATTGCCTGCTTCGTAAGCCTTCGAGCAGCCAGCATGGAGAATCTGGGAAAAGTCCACAAGCCTTAAAGTTGCCAAGTTTGGGGACCTCTGGCTTAGAGTAAGGGACTGGCCCAAGGTCATCCAGCTGGCTTTGCGCCTAAGGTGGGATTATAACTCACAGCCTCTCGTTTATAGGCTGATGCTTTAACCACATGGGAGTCCAACCTTGTGGACTTCAACTCCCAGAATTCCCCAGCCAGCCATGACTCCTGGGACTTGAAGTCTATAAGTCTGAGAGCAGACATGGCTGGTCACCCCCGCACAAATGCAAACTGTCTCTCTGCTTTGCTCGATTTAATTTGTCCATCTATCACGCATCAAATTGCAACCGATTCCCAAAATAAATCACAAAGAGTGACTGGTCCACAAGGTCATCCTGTGCATAAAGTAGGATTAGAGCTCAGGGTCTCCTGGTTCTTCATATGAAGTCATGTTCAAGTTGCCAAGAACAGATTCTATAACGATTTTCCACCCGTGGGGTCTTCAAAGCCTAGGTAGTCCTTACTAATGATGGTTGAGGCCATCATTTCTGTCATTAAGCAAGACAGTGAAATGAGTTTGCCCCCATTTTAAGTGAATCGCAGCAGTTGTTAAGTCACTAACATGGTCGTTAAGGGAATCTGGCTATTGACTTTACTTGTCAGAAGGTTGCAAAGGGCCCAGGACACTGCAACCATCATAAATACGAGTCAGTGCCCAATCATGTGATCCACAGACATGATCTGCAACTATGGTAAGTGTGAAAAATTGTCATAAATCGGTTTTTACCAGTGCCTGTAACTTTCAACGGTCTCTCAACAAATGGTTGTAAGTTGAGGAAGTACCTATACATCCTTTGCCTTTTGTTCCCTTGGGATTTGTTGCTGGAAATCATGCAAGAATCAAGCTTTCAACTTGACTCTTGGAAATACAGGGAGTCCTCAACTTACAACGGTTCATTCTGTGACCAAAGGTACAATGGCCCTGAAAAAAGAGAGACTCATGACCGTTTTTTCACACTTACGACCGCTTAAGTATCCCTGTGGTCACGTGATCAAAATCCAGAGGGGGGGGTTGTCACGTGATCCTCCTTTTGCGACCTTCTGACGAGCGAAGCCGGATTCTCTTAACAACCATGCTGCCAACTTAACAAGTGCAAGGATTCGCTGAAACCACTGCACAAGAAAAGCCATAAAAATGGGGCAAAATGCACATTAACCAATGTCTCACTTAGCAACATTCATGTTGGGCTCCATTGTGGTCGTAACTCGAGCACTACCTGTACTTTTCTCTCCCCCCCCCCCCCCCCCGGCAGGTGAGAACCACATTTTGCACCTTCCCTTACTCCACTCCACCCCACCCCCGGTATTGCACGTGGTTGCCAGAGAGGAAAAAAGCCGCTGGGTCACCCGGTGCAGACAGGACGATCCAGAAAATCACCCCCCAAACGAATCCCGGCTTATCCTGGGCTGAGGACATCCCTGCACGTGGATGGGAGGAGAAGCAACCCGGGAAGACACCCCCCCCCTACTCCAAGAAGCGGGCAAACGGGGGCTGACTCGCATGCTCGACCCCATTCCCACGACCACTGTCCCCAACCCTCCTCCCTCCCCCCATTACCGCGCCCTCCCTCCCCCAGCCCGCGCGGCCCCCGTCGCTAAGCAACGCGGTCCAAGGGCCTCGCCTCCAAGCGCCGCACCTGCGCAGTGGGCGCCGCCCGCTCAAACCCTTCGCCGGCTGCTCCGGCAAAGGAGGCACCTGCGCCCTTCTCCCCCCTCCCCTCCCCTCCCCTCCCCATCTCGCCTCCTGCCGGGCTCCCTCGCGCCGCCGCGCAGGCGCGCTCTTCTCCTCAGTCACAGCGGCCGGTCGACTCGGTTGGGGTGGGGTGGGGTGGGGTGGGGGAGTAGATTGTAAGAGGCGGGCGCGAGCCGGGGGGGGGAGGGGAGGGGAGGGAGAGAAAAGGGGCGGGGCCGTCCGTCGCAGGCGTTCGTTGGCTGGCGGTGCGCGGCGGGCAGGGAAAGGAGGGAGGGGGCGCGCGCGCGTGAGGCTGCCCGCCCCCTTCGGTCGTGGCTCCCTCAGCCGGGCGTGAGGAGGAGGCGGCGGCGGCGGCGGCGGCGGCGGCGGTGGCGACGGCTCTCCCGGTCGCGAGCTGAGGTGAGGCGAGGCCAGGGAAGGGCAGAGCATCCTTCCTCCTTTTCTTGTGCCGCCCCTCCTCCTCCTCCTCCTCACCCCCCCCCCGGCCGCCCCCTTCTCCCTCCCGCCCTCAGGCTCTTCCGCCCCCCGCGGTCCCCCCTCCGTCACCTTTCGACCCCCCCCCCCTTCTCTCTCTCCCACGGCTCGCGCCGCTCTTACCTTTCCCTCCCGCCGGGCATCCTCCCTTCCTTTGTGTCGTCCGCCGCCGCCGCCGCCGCCACGGTGCGAAATGCGCCTCGTGTGTGTGTGTGTGTGTGTGTCGCCAGACCCATGTGCGTGTGTTGCGCTCGCCCGCTGGCAGACGGGGGACCCCCGGGGGTGTGCGGCCACGCCGGCCTGCCTGCTCTGCATTCGGCCCTTTCCCTTCCGCGCACTTCCAGGGGTGC
>BLBF01000056.1:2044531-2090016 GCA_015471245.1 Laticauda colubrina | reverse complement strand
AAGAAGAAGAAGAAGAAGAAGAAGAAGAAGAAGAAGAAGAAGAAGAAGAAGAAGAAGAAGAAGAAGAAGAAGAAGAAGAAGAAGAAGAAGAAGAAGAAGAAGAAGAAGAAGAGCAAGCAATTTACGCACAGTCACCAAAACAGACAGTTGCATGATGTCATTGAGAGATAAATGTGACAAAGAGGACTTTTAGCCTGATAATGGGTGTCTCAGAGCTGCTGAAATAAATGTGCTTTAAAGATGTGTATATGTTTCCCCCCATTTATGTGGAAACCAAAATATTTTCTGAGCAGGGTCCTTGGACCAGTGGCCCACAATGAAAGTGTGTGTGTGTGTGTGTATGTGTGTGTGTGTGTGTGTATGGTGTATCTATGTGAATGCGTGTGTTGAGCGGCTGGAGAGGGAGCTTTGTTCTATTCTAGATTTTATGAATACTTTGATTTTGTTTCATAGGATTCATAATGGGGTCTTTGTATTGTGTTGTTGGGCCTGTTCAGGCTGACGTGTTTTAAAATCCCAAACCTTCAATGATTATACAGACATTTCCATGTTATTTTCTTAGCAGAAAACACAATTTGCAAATTACTTTCTTCCCCAGTGTTTTTTTTTTTAACTTTATTCAGTTTATAACCTTATTGTAAAAGACAAGTTGATTCGTCACTTCTTGATTTTTTTTTTCACCATTGATTACACATGTGTAACAAATATTCTGCTTAAATTGAGAGCTTAATTTGGAAAATAACAATCATGTTTGTTTTGGTAATTTGGAATAAATTACCCTGGGCTGTTTTACATACTAACAACTTCCTGATTGCATTTAGAGTTAGTCTACAAAGCAGAAAAAAAAAGATAAACAACTTTGAGATGGCGAAGGTAAGGTTGCCTGACATTGATGATTATTTTTTTTTTCTCCCCCTGTTTTAACATGGTTGGTGCTGAGGAGGAACATATCTAAAAGGAAATGCTAGTGACCTGGTGTTCCTTGAAATTTCACTTGGGACAGGGCTCCCTTGCTTGATATTCCTGTCCCATTTCTGAACTATTCATTGCATGGTTCTCTGCTTTGCTGAATAAGGGGCACACAGACTGTCTCCACCTAAGGCAAAATTTGTCTGACATATCTTTTCAATCTGTAGGAGAGAGTGTGAAACCACCCAGATTAACCAGTATGAAATCTTCCAAACTTTGTATACAAGTAATCCTCGACTTACAACCACACTTGAGCCCAACGTTTTTGTTGCTAAGTGAGCTTTGCCCCATTTTACGACCTTTCTTGCCACAGTTGTTAAGTGAATCCCTGCATCTGTTAAATTATTAACACGGTTGTTAAGGGAATCTGACTTCCCCATTGACTTGGCTGATCAGAAGGTTGCAGAAGGGATCATATGACCTCAGGACACCGTAAGCATCATAAATACGAGCCAGTTGGCATGGGTCTGAATTCTGATCACATGACCATGGGGATGCTGCAACATCTTTAGAAAGTATCCCTTTATTATTTTCTGTAAGATAGTTCTCTGTTTGGGAAAAATTGCTTTGCGGAGTTATAAATGCTCAGAGAGAGTCTGTTTGGTGTAATGGCGTCAAGGCAGAAACGAGTGTTGTGAATTATGGTTCCCACTTAGGCACAAAGCCAACTGGGTGACTTCTACTTCCTCTCTCACCTTGGGAGGAAGGCAGGGGAAAACCGCTTCTGAAAAATGTTGCCAATAAGACTGCAAGGACTAATTTAGACAGTTAGCAGGAGGCCCATGCGCGCACATGCAAACATGCAGGTACATAGAATTTAGAAATCCATTATGTTATATAAAGGGCGGGGGAAGGTGGCTCAGTGCTGAAAAAGCTGAGCTTCTCAGTTGGGAAGCTGACAGCCTGGGTTTGAGACCCGAGCACCGCACAATGGCGCAAGCAACCATTCTTACCTCAGCTCCTGCCCACCGAACAGTTCGAAAGCATGAAAATGTGAGTCGATAAACAGGTGGCTGAATTATGATCACATGACTATGGGGATGCTGCCATACAGTCATAAGTGTGTGAAAATGGTCGTAAGTGCATCTCATACCTATTAATTCAAATAATCATTCACCCAAGAACTATGATTTCGCACTTGGAATGGGCCCATTGTTTTGTTTGGTTCCCTCTTGAATAGATTTGAAAACTAAAAAATAGTTATCTCTTGAGGAAATAATGTGTATGGTTGGTGAGTAATTTTTTTTATGTTCTTTCAGAGGCTGTAAGTTCTGAAGGTAGCTGGAGAAACTAACCAGTTCTTTTCCTGTTGTGCTAAAAGACCAAACCAGCTTTCAGGCAGATTTCGAAATGGAATTCAGATTAGCTTGGAAATGATCTGGATTATTTCTCCTAGCCATTTTTGTTACCAGAAGGGGATTATTTCTGAATCTGTCTGATAAAACATGCAATGGTTCATTCAACTAGTTGAAATCTGATGATTTAGGTCTAGCTTTTCAATGACCTCTGAAAGTTTTGATAGATTTTATTGACTTATAGATTAAAGTTGCTTGGCATATGCACATAGCTGTATAATGAGTGCATGCGCACACATTCACAAGCTGTATTGCCAACTGTCAGTGATCAATATGCCCGGGCAACTGATTTTTTTGGATCCAGAGACAATGAGCATAGCAGTAAATAAAGTTTTTTTTAAAATTTTATTATTAGTTCAAGCAAACAGAATCAAAAGTCTGACATAAAAAAGCATACATATCAAGCAAGGTAGCCCTCACATCTCTTACAAGCTACCCGGAAGCTCCTTCATAATGACAGAGAAGTTAGCCTCTTGTCCCCAACAGTCTGGGCTCTCATTTTACCCACTTGGGAAGGATGGGAGGCTGAATCAACCTTGACTCAGGATTGAACGCCCGACAGTGAGCAGAGTTCGCTTGCAACATTGCATTCTAAACGCTGCACCAGATAGAAAAGTATGTAAAAATTTAAAACTATTCAGATTAAAAATTTAAAACTGTACAAGAAACCAGGACCAAGAGACAGATGGCAGGGAGATGCGGTCTTCTTACCTGGTCATCCACTTCCAGCGGTGAGCACCGCCTCGGGGTCTCAAGCCAACTGGCAAAACCAAGTTTTAATACCCTTCCAGAAGGCCAAAGGGGTGGGAGAAGTTCTCACCTCCAGTGGTAAAATGTTCTGCTACTCTGCTAAAAGAGTAACGCCTACAATGCAGGAGCTTCACTGGTTGCCAGACAACATCTGCACCTAATTCGAGCTGTTGCTTTTGGGACCTTCTGCAGGCAGAACCGTACACAATCTGGCCAGGGGGAGATACCATGAGAACCCATCACGGGGAAGGGGAAAATGGCATTCTTGGTGCAACCCCTTATTTCTGGAACCACTTTCCCCCAGTGGTCAATTTGCCCACTTTATCCTCTAGGACGGGGTCCCCAACCTCTGGGCCATTGGGGACTGATGCTGGTCTGCAGCCTGTTGGGAACCGGGCCACGCAAGCGGCAGGCAAGCACGCGAAACTAGATTTTTACGTGCACAGGATTAGGTTGCGTGTGTGTGCAACCACCTCCTCCCCTCGCCACCACCACCACCGCTGGATCCAAAAAAGGTTGGGGACCTCTGCTTTAGGAAACAGGTTAAAAATGCTCTTCTGTACTTTTGGGGAATGAGTTTTAGTAGAAGGCAGAAGCAAATTTGCAATGACTTAATGGATGATTTTAATGAAACTATAGTAAGCCACCTAGGGTATTTGAGTAGGCAGGCTAACAATAATTGTAATAAATTAATTAATAAACAACGACTCCCAGCAGCCCTGGGAAGCTTGGCAACAATAAGAGATGATGGTGGTTGTAATATAGTTATTATCCGGAATTCCACCGATTGCCTCTTGTTTTCTGAAGGGCTGCTGCCATTATGTCAGTGTCCACACATTTTGTAGCTCAGGAGATGGTAGATGTCATTGAGATGGGATCTGTGAGATAAATGGCAAGGTTCAAAAGCCCCCTCTCATTATTTTGGGGTGGGGGACAGTAATGGCACAGAGCTTATACCTCCCTGTTCAGCAAGCATTAGAAGAAAGCACATAAAAGATTGACCCTCGTGTAGTTCACCTACACTGAATAATTTGGGAGAGGAAAATCCATTTGAAAATCCATGGCTGCCCTGGAGAATGAGGATTTGGGGGTGTGACCGACTGCAGATTTGCTCCATCTGTATGCCCAATAAAAAGGAAAGGGGGGGGGGGGCGGAAAAACCAAAACAGAAACAAAGTGGCAGCTGCTGCTGTCAAGAAGGGAAAACAGGATGAGTAAAGGGATTCGGAATATTATTGAGCTTAGCAGCATGTGAATTTTGGAAGAGAAAATAGTGCATAAACGTTCAAGTTACAGTAAGCAGAATTTTATGACTTCTCTCTGACATGCAGTGCAGGAACAAGACTTCTTTCTTGAAAAGCCACATGGAAAGATTTGTTGCAATTTAGCAAGGTTTTTGACTGAAAACCTGAAGGAAACGCTTGCAAGAATGAGAGGATTTGTGCACGTTGTATCTTTTAGCATCTTTAATTATGACTAATTCATAATATTGAGACAAAAAATGATCCCTTGTTTTCTACACCTGACAGCATACGATGTCTGGAGCACTTCTTTTTCTGTTGATTTTTGTTCTACAGTAATTCAGTAAGCTTGTTGGATCTTCCAACTTGGCAAATTTAAGGCTTGTGGACTTCAACTTCCAGAATTCCTGGAGCTAACATGACTGGAGGAGGAATTCTGGGAGTTGAAGTCCACAAGTCTTAAAGCTGTCAAGTTTGAAGACCCCTGCTATAATAACTTAAAAACTCCCCCCAAAACTAGTCAGTTCAGCTCAGAGATTTTCAAACTTTATGATACAGTGATCCCCTAAAATGATAAGTGTGAATTTGTTTGGCCCCCCTTTCATTACTGGAAATAATTCTAATTATTTTGGATTTAGTGTGGAGCAAGAAATAAATATACTCTACACTCCCTAGATAACTTCTACCATACTTTCCTGACCTTGACATTTATCAGTAGTGCGGTTAGTTGATCGCCTCTTCCTTTGCCACCCAGGAAAACCTTTTGAAAGGCTGAGCGCTTAAAGTAATGGATAAAATTACTAAAGACGATTACACCTGCTTCTACAGGTACCCCAAGACCATATACATTACTACACACCACATAGAAGCCACCTGTCAGAAAGAATCAGTCCCACTGCTGCTGTGATTGGGAAGTGGTTTTGGCAGATGATGGCTAGATTGCAAGTTTAGCCATCTCATAAATTTATTCTGGGCTTCTCTCCCTGCAGTGATAAAGCAAAAAGTTGTTGAAGGAGTTCCCTTTGCCTTACCCACCCGAAGCTCCAGACTCCTGGTTCTTCCAGGAGATGCAACCCATCATTTGAGAACTCTTGACTAAATAAATAACTGTACCTCTTCTCGGTTTGAAAATTAGATGGGTACGTGAACATTATAGAGTTGCTTGCCGTAATTCAGTAACTCCAGCCCACTCTATCACTGTGGTTAATACTGCAAATTTGCATGCAAATTATATCACATATTACATTTTGGTTGCCAGTTTTTTTGGCTGTATATTATCTCTGCTACTGTAAAAGTTTGGCAGTTGAAATGGATATTTAAAATAGCCGTTGGATAGAAAGTACTGCGTACTTTCTGTAGTTTCTGTAGCTAAGTATTACATGCTGAGTATTCTATAGCAGACCCTCAATTATTGCTTTCTAAGTGTATTTATTTGTGAGGGATTTGACAGAATCACTGTATGTCTGAACGCAATTGATTGTTTGTGGTCTATGGCATGCAAATTGCTTGCCCATATGTTGGAAAAGAATTGAGAATTGGGAGGGAGGAATCTAATTAGATACTATAAAAACACTATATTTTTCTGATATAATTGTTTTTATTGTCATTTTGGTTTTTATTAAAATTGTACAGCCAGAAATGGGCATTATTTATGCATTCTCTTGAAAAGTAAGATGCTATTTTATTGTTTACCACCACCCCTTTCATTCAGTGTCTGGTTCTCGATGACTGCCCTGCAATTTTGTTGGCAATTTTTTTTTCAGAACTTTGCATCCTCCTTAGGTCTGAGAGAGAGTGACTGGCCCAAGGTCATCCAGCTGGCTTTGTGCCAAAGATAGGAGTAAAAGTCACAGTCTCTCAGTTTCTAGCCTGATTTCTTCACCACAATGCCAACTGGCTCTCATTAGCCTCTTAATGGTATCCAGAATCCACAAAGCAGGGTTTACAAAGACCAGGGAAATGCTCATGGAAGAAAACAATTGTTCTGACAAATGCACATTCTTCTTGCATCTGGCCAAATCACCCCACACCATCTATTCCCTGTGACGAGGGGCAAGGCTGCTTCCACATGAGCAGCTTCACAGACCTCCCTTCACTCCGTTCTCTGTGCCCATAGATCGAGCGATGGAGCTAGCTGTTCCTTGTTGGAGGTGATCTGTTGCCTTACATTGCCGCTGACCATCGACAGCCGATTCTCTCCTGCTTTTGCTAGAGAAAGTGGCTCCCCATCCAGTTGACCACTTCCCACAATGCTGGACAGGCCTGGGACTGTCAGGCCTGCTGTCCTCAGCCCACAGGCTCTCCAGATATTCTTGGGAAGAATACATGCCATTCCCATCGGATGATCCTGGTTATTATTCCTCTTCCTGCCTCTCTCTGTAGTTTGCAGCTTGTATCCTGTCTAGTGTGGTAGACCCCTGCTTCTAGGGATCTGGGACTTAGTTCCTCTTCTTGTGCTGCTAATGACCAGTCCCTCAAGGCTGTCTTGAAGTCCAGCTCTTTCCAGCCCTTGGAAGGGTTTTCCAATGTCTGCCACCTCCACTATGTTGATCATGCAGGATCTTTTCTTGACAAGGCATGTCCTCTGCTCAATCATCTCCCCAAGTTCCCTTAGCAGTTCATTTTTGGGTGTCATTTTACTGATGCACTGTATATATATAAAGAGAGCCTCTGATTAGATGAATCCTTATCCAAGGCCTAAGAATGATTAACTGGCTGAACTTCTCTGCAACATGCTGGTCAGATATTAGGGATGGGGGATGGGTAGAAAAGGAGAACCGTATTAGAAATGCTGGTTCTTTTAATTTGGGGGATCAGCAGCAACCCCGTGAACAAAAGGAATACTTGTCTTTTTACCTAATTCCTCTGCCAAAGTCCCACTGGGTATGGCTTTGAAAGTAAAAGCCTCTAGGATAAAATGCTGCCTTGACATAGCAGTAGGAAACCTGGTGCTATCGCTAAAATCTTTTCTTAAACTTCTTGGCTCTTTAATCATTGGCTGCATTAATGGGTACCCTTTAAACCTTTTTCTGCTGTGTCTGACTCTGGTTTGCTATTCTTTACATCAAATGGTTTGTTTTCCAGCAATTGTTCACACCCTTGTTTGGGGATTGCTTTTCAAAGTTAAGAAGCCCTCAATTTATGTTGTTAAGTGAGACATTTGTGAAGGGAGTTTTGCCCCATTTTATAACCTTTTTTTGCCATAGCTGTTAAATGAATCACTGCAGAAGACCAGTTAGAAACCCGGTTGTTCAGATTCAGATACCTTTTTATGCTCTCAGAGCTCATAGTAAATCAAGGAATCTCTTACCAAAGGTGATATATCCTTAAGGTCAAGCTGATTAAAGGCCCCTGACAACCACTTTATACTGAAATTAAACTCCGTGCCCCAAGAGCAGCCTGCCGAGTTGTTAAGAAATTCCAGAGCCCTCTTGGAAGCCAACAGGGCCTGTAAGGTGCCTGGGGCAGACCAGTTTAATATCTCCTCCCTCTGAAGGTCTTTTTAATGTATTGAAATAGTTGTTCATTTAATTTGTAACTCAAAGCAGCAAATATGGTTAATACTCCTTCCTCCTCCTATTTCCCCCACAACGGCAATCCTGTAAGGTGGGTTGGATTGAGAGAGGCAGGAAGTGACTGGCCCAAAGTCACCCAGGTGGCTTTCATGCCTCAGGCAGGCTAGAACTCAGGATCTCCTGGTGATTAGTTTATTCAGCTGGCTTTTTATAGCTAAGTGGGGGACTTGAACTCACAGTCTCCTGCTTTCTAGACTGGGCTAGCCTTAACCATCAGAACAACATTGGTTATGAATTCTTGGTTTGTGGTTGAGTGGTAGGCTTGGAGAGATATGTAACACTGGATTATAATAGTTGTGTGTTGGTGGTTTCCCAGGTTTTGCTTCTCTCCGTAAATCAATATATTACTTTAAACAGGGCAACAAATGGTCAATAAAGGACTGTGTCTTATATAGCTTATCAGAGGAGTGATTATTTATTCTATTCATAGCTGGAGGTGTCCACATAATGTTTCCTGGGATTTGCAGAGGATGTGTGCAGAACAAAAAGGGCAGAAGGCTAGAAGACATCCTTCTTATCTGCAGTGTTAGAAGTCTACCTTGAGAAATGCAGAAGGCTAGTTGCAGGCAATCTCTTCAGAAGAGAAGTAAACACAGAGATGAGAAAAGATTCAGAAGATAAGTAAACCTAAGAGACCAAATATATATATATATGAGGAAACAAACCACGGCATACTTAAGGCTACAAAAAGATAACTATCTAGTAATAGTTTAGCTTCTTGTGGGAATTATGTCATTCAGCCATAGTTCAGAAATGTTTACTGAATTTTCACTAACTGCCATTGTTGGAAAAAGATTGACAGGCTGAAAATGAAAGAAGAATGTCTATCCAAACCAATATTATGCTGCCCTTGCTGTAGAATTTTAGAGCATTTGTGGAAGCGGAGCCCTTCCGCGCATGTCTCTATGAAAGCAGTAAATGTAAGGGAAGCATCTCCTGAATTCACTCTGCCATCCTTTGAGTATGCAATATTTGCATATAACTCTTTGGCAGTCTAATCATATTAAAATTGTCAGTGCCTTGTCTGCTGGGTATTCATCATTTTGGAAAGCCCTCATCTGTTCTTTTGTTACATTCATGCTACAGGACCTAGATATAATTCAAGAATTGGATATGCTAACCAGCCTAACGTGGCCATGAATCTTCTTCCTTTTGAGGGATGAATCCAGTTAGTTGGTTTGAAATGTTCCTGATCTCCTACCTGAAATTATCCTAAATTCTCTTTTCATCGGTTCCATATTATGATGTGAAAGTTCTCCCACACTCCCATTTCTGTAAAATAAAGTCTCCTTTAAATTGTAGCCATAGAAGAGAATATTTGTAGCTTAGGGTTGAGTTGCATGGACTTTGGTGCTCTCTGAGCTTGGTGGCTTTCTTGCAGACATTTGATGACTCAATTGGATAACATCAGTGCTGGACGGGAGCGGGCTGGGCTCTCTCAGGGGTGGGATCCGACTGGTGTAACTACCGGTTTGGTGATTGTATGTTTTGCACGTGTGTGTATATCATCGTCAGCTAGCTGCCTGGACAGTTGAGCAGCACCACGCAATGGTGCGCAGCAGTTAAAAAACACCTTTTTTTTTCCTGCTTTTTCAACCGTGGCTGTGTCACACAAAGCAGCTGTGGTTGAAAAAGCAGGAAATAAAGGTCAGGTAAGAGCCCGGGTGGGCTGTTGGGCCAAAAAACTTCCTGTTGGGTGCTGTGTCGGTGTGGCGCTGAGGAGCGGATCACCGCTCTGAAAGATTCTGATTTTCGCTAGTTGGTGGCTTTTTGGAGCGTGTCAGACCCTGGAGGGGTAGGCAAAAGAAAGGGGAAGACACAGAGGTCTTGGGGAAGTGCCGTGATCCCAGAGACTGGAAGAAGAACTCCCTGAAAACCAATGGCAGAAGAGGGAGATTGTGACAACCGTGATGTTCGGAACCAGAGACACAGCAGCCCAGCCGATTAAAAGAAGCGAAAAGAGGGGAACAGCAGGCTGAGCACTGGAAAGGCATATTTAAAGAAGATTTTCAGAATATTGGTGTATACTGTAAAGGAAGCTCCGAACTGAGTGATGTGGTGGAGTTTTTGACAGGAGCGCTGACTGAAACAACGGCAGAGATTTATGCTAACTAATGGAATTGTGAAACCTGAGGAGACAAAGGGTGAGATAACAGCGAGTGGAGGAGTGAATTATTAGAACCTTATTGTCCATTTATTTGAGAAGTGAGGAAAGAAAGAAAAAGAAGTTAAAGTGATTAAGTGGTATAGGAAAACAAAAGGACAGTTAAGAGGAACAGACTTTTGACACATTGAAAGATTGGAAGAAAGGACTGGGGAAAAGAAACTTTAACTTGATAAATATTAATAGACAATCCTGACAACAAAATAAGAAAGATTTATTTAAGGTTCATAAGTGAAACTGTTACTGTGACTGTGCGGGAATTAAAGAAAAAAAGAGCAACAAGAAGATACACAGAGAAAGTGACTGTGCAACTTGGAATGAGGACATTTTGAATTAAGAGCTGTTGTAAGACAATTAACACACACACAAAAATCTCTGGATCTGATTTAATAGATGTTGGTAAGATACAAACCTATTTAAGTGATGTTGGTAGAAAACTAATTTGATGTATTAGAAATTTGTATACAGAATATTGCTTAATACTGATTGAACTTTTTGGATTAATTGAATAATTGTTGGAAAGTGATTCTGTAAGCATATGAATTAGATGGTCAAAGAATAATTATATAGAATTATTATTTTCATCTTATTGCTCTACTGATAAACTATACCAATCAATTTTTGTTTAAAAGTACTGTATAAGAAACCTAAGAGAGAGAAAAAAAGAAATTAGACTTACTTATTTCAATTAAATATATATCCTTAAGGAAATAGATAAATTCATATATTTAAATATATTAATGAGCTGGGTGCTTTAATTATTTACATAAATTACGTGATTATATAGGTTTGGTGTTTTCTGGTTAAACACACTGGTATCTACTTACTTGTATTTATAGTGGATTAACTTAATGTATATTGGATTAATATTTAACTCTCTAAACTTTAGAATATTTGACCAGTTAAGAAATAGAAATAAGACCTGTCTGGGACTATCTATAATAGAAAATTCTTATTTAACAATAAATATATAAATATGTATACTGTATTTAAAGGAGAAGACAATATAACTCTACTAGGATAGTTGATGGTGGATTGGAGAGAGCTTTTACAAATAGTTAAAATGGCAACAATAACTACAAATGTAAAATCAGAGAAGAAACCTACAACAGTGACATCTTCAGCTCTGGGACAGAGATCAATTGATGCAATGTTATTGGTGGAAAAGACAAGTTCTGCCCAAAGTTTGCAGGCAGTATAGTCAACACTTGCCGTGATGCAAGAAATGATGGTAAAAACCCATGAACTGATAGCGAGGAATCATGAAGACATGAAATTAGAAATGAGAATGGAAATAGGAGGAGTGAAGAACGAGGTACAAAATTTGGATAGTAAAATCGGAAAGATGCAGGAGGCAATGACAAAAAATGAACAAAAATTAAACACAGTAGAGGCAAGAACTGAGGTGGTGGAAAAGTGATTAGTGGAATCAGGACAAAATTGGAAAGTTTTATATTGTGAACTTCAGGATTCTGTGGTGCATATAGAACTAGAAAAAGCATTATTTTATTTGAGATTCCAGAATGTTGTTGAAGATATAAAAAGGAAGATCTACTTGAAATAATGGCGAACTTGATAGCAACAGCCCTACAGAAAGACAAATAGAAAATTGAGAATGAAATGGATGAGGTTTACAGAGTATACATGCATTATGCCCAAAGACACAGACTACCCCGAGAAGTCCACATCCGATTCGCGAGAAAGATGATACGAGACATGCTATACGGCAAGACTAGAGAGAAGCCACTGATATATAAACATCATGAAGTGGTAACGTTGAAGTAAATATCCAGGAGAATTAGGGAGCAAAGAAGGGACTACCAGTTTTTGTCATCTCAGTTAATTAAGAATGGTATATCGTTCAGATGGCTCACCCCAAAAGAGCTCCTAATAGCATGGCAGGATAAAAAAAATATAAAATTGATACAATAGAGAAAGCACATCAATTTCGTGAACGATATCTAGGACCTGAGGAAGAATGTGAAAATGGAGAAGATTTAAATACAAAAAGTCAGGAAGAACAACTCTCTGAAGAGAAAGAACTTGCACCACAGTCAGATTCTCAGAAACTTAGAGAAGATGAGGACAACAGACCAAGTACAAGAGAACCCAGAACAAGGAAAGAAACAAAAAAGGTTCTACACAGACGGTAACACAAACAGAGAAATCACCTTATTCTCATTTAATATCAATGGTTTAAACTCAACATTAAAAAGAAAACAGTAATTTGAAAAAGTGAAAAAACAAAATGCAGACATAACTTGGATACAAGAAGTACATGTCATAGATAAACATGCAGACCTCCTAAAGGATACTAATTTGGGAAAAATGTATTGGGCTCTTTCAAATCAAAGAAAAAGAGGTATTGTAGTATATATAAAAGATTGGCTGCAACACAAACAAGTATATAAGGATGATGCTGGAAGAATGTTATTTATAGAAATAATGTTAAACCAGAAAAAGACTTTGTTAGTTACAGTATATGCCCTGAATGTAAATCAAAAAGAATTTTATAACAAACTCCATCATAAGATAGTAGAAAATGAATATACAAATGAATGTATTGTAGGAGATTTAAATGCTGTTTTAGACAAGGACAAAGACTATAAAAGTTCCAAAAAAAATAAAAATAAAAAAACTATTCTCATCTTCTTTTAATAACATGGTGAGGAAATTAAACTTGAAGGATGTGTGGAGAGAACTATATCCAACCAAAAAGCAATATACTTTCTTTCCCAATCCCCATCACTCTCGGTCTAGCATAGATCAGATTTGGATGGACCCAGGCTGAATGGAAAACATTGAAAATATAGAGATTTGGCCAAATGTATGGACTGATCATAACCTTATTCAAATTAAGTGGAAAGGAAAGAAAATGATTGGAAGATGGACATTTAATAATAGTATATTAAAAGATAACAAATATATTGAAATGGTGAGAAAAGAATTGAAAATATTTTTTGAAATAAAAAAAAGCATACGTCCCTTCAAAATCTCTGGGATACAACAAAAGCTTACGTGAGAGGTTTAACTATTGGCTATAGTATTAAAAAGAATAAAGAAAAAAGACAACAACAAAATGTGTGGAGAGAGAAACTTAAAGATTTAGAAGTAAGTAGACAAATTGATCCGAATAATCAAAACACTGGTAAAGAAATAGATTTGGTAAAACATAAGATAAATTTAAGTATGCAGGAAGACCTGGCCCAAAAAGTTAAATGAGTAAAACAAAATTATTTTGAAATTGCAAATAAGCCAGGGAGATGATTAACCCATAAAATAATAAAAAAAAAAAAAACAAGGAAAAAGAACGATTGTAGTTCTCCAAGACCAAGAAGGGAAAGTATGTACTCAGGCTAAGGAAAATAAAGGTATTGCTTAGGACTTTTTTTACAAATCTATACAATCAAGAAGAAGTACCAGAATAACTTATTAACCAATATTTGAAGGAAAAAAAAAATACTGGAAATTACAGATGAAGAGAAATGTATTTTAAATAGCAAAATATCCACAGAAGAAATTAGAAATGCAATCGGAGCCCAAAAACTAAATAAAAACCCGGGCCTGGGTGGAATTTCGTTTGAATTCTATAAGAAGTTTCAAGAGTTATTGGAAGAATTAATGGCAGACCTATATAATGAAGCCTTGGATAGTGCTTATATAACAAAATCATGGACTGAAGCATATATAACCCTTATTCACAAAGAGCAATCAGACCCACAAAAAAATTTAAAATTATAGGTCAATATCACTTTTAAATGTAGATTACAAGATTTTGGCCACAATATTGGCGAAAAGATTAAAGAAAATATTAAGTAAGATTATTCATACTGACCAGAATGGGTTTCTGCCATATAGACAAATGAAGATAAATACAAGAATAATTATGGATGTTTTAGAATTCTATGAAGTACACACAACTAAAAAAATGGCACTGATGTTTTGAGACGCTCAGAAGGCGTTTGACAATTTGAACTGGAATTTTCATATTGACAGAAAAACTGACAGGCATGAAATTTGGTGAAAATTTTTAAGGATTCATTAAAACAATATATAATACCCAAACCGCAAAAATATTAATAAATGGGGAAAACACAGATAATATAAGGATAAATAAGGGTGTAAGACAAGGATTGCCCCTTGGCTCCCCTACTTTATATACCAGCAGAAGAGGCACTACTGGTACAAATCCGACAAAATCAAGAGATCAGGGGTTAAAAGTGAAAAAACAGGAGTACAAACTTCAAGCATTTGCTGACAATATGGCCTTTATAGTGGAAGATCCCCTGGAAACGACACCTATTTTGATGAAAGAAATAGAACAATATGGAAAGGTGGCAGGGTTAAAAATTAATAAAGGAAATAAAAGTGATAACAAAAAAATGTAAAAATGAACAAAAGGAAGAACTAAAAGCTAGGTCACTCTGGCCGACGGATGCAAAACGTATGTAAAAAGGACACAGCAGACGAGAAAATTTTCCATCCATTGTTATCCGCTCTCAAAAGTGCCCCAAATTTGCATAAACAGAGCTGACAACGGAAAGGAACGGATGTGGGGAGGATGTAGCGGGGATGTAAAGCGGATGTTCGTAGGAAGCCTAGTGGATGGAAGCGGATGGAAGCGGATGGAAGCGGATGGAAGCGGATGACGCATCCGCAGCACTTCCAGGGGAGAACAGCGAAGCGGACGCGTAGCAGAAGGAGCGGATGCGTAGCGGATGCAAAGCGTTCACTACGCATGTGGGGAGGATGAATTGCGTAAGCTCCGTGGATATAAAAGGAGGCAGCTCGCAAGCAGGTCACCATTCAGAGGAAAGACCTGCTGCCAGAGACATCTTGAGAGAACACCATAGGGAAGAAGAGGAAGCCTGTGCCTACTCCTGCCAGCCCTGGCAAGAAGGACAGAACCACCATCCCACCCCCTGGCGCTGACTCTGAAGCTGCTGGTGCTTCTGCTGCTGCTGGTTGTGCTCCTGGTGTTGCTGCTGTTGGTGCTTTTCCTGCTGGTGCTGCTGGTGCTTCTCCTGCTGGTGCTGCTGCTGGTGCTTCTCCTGCTGGTGCTTGTGCTTCTCCTGCTGCTGCTACTGCTGCTGGTGCTTCTCCTGCTGCTGCTGTTTCTTCTCCTGCTGGTGCTGGTGCTGGTGCTTCTGCTGCTGCTGCTGTGGTGGACCAGCCCCAAGGCCCTCAAAGCCCTGCTGCTGAAGCCCCTGAAGCCCCTGCCAGAGGGAGGAAGAGGCAAGGCAAGGAGAAGGGGGAGAGGAAACAGTACTCCATTTCCGAAGACCATGAGGAAGAGGTGCTGGAATGGCTGAGGGAGAATGAGTACCTGTGGAGGAAGGGCCTCAGGCTCTATCGTGACACCAAGTGGAAGCAGGCAGTGTGGAGAGAGAAGGCGGAGAGCCTGGGCTACACTTCAGATGTCCTCCTAGGGTGGTGGAAGCATATGCACACCTGGTATGGCAAGCTGCACCTGAAGAAATCTGGGCAGGCTGCTGTCAAGCTAACTGACCGGGAGACCTATGTCATGGCCAGGTGCAGCTTCCTGGAGGGTGAGATCCGCCACCGAGGAGCAGCCCCTCTGTCAACCCTCTCCCTCAGACAGCCCACAGAGAGCCACTCCTCTTCCAACCAGGAGACAGCTACAGTGTCCAGGCAGGTGTCTTTGGAGGGCCCCATGACAGAGACCCCCCCGACAGCTGCACTCCCCATGCCAGAGGATGTGGGGGATCCCCTGTCTCAGATGGAGCAAGAAGAAGCAGCCACCAGAGACCAACCCACCCCCACCCCCAACTCCACCTCCACAGAAAGTAGGCAGAGAGGCAAACCGGAGGGACAGAGCCACACTGTCCTCTTGGAGATCAGGGACACAATAAAAGCCAGCACAGATCTCCTCTCCCAGCTGGTCCACTTCGACATACCATTCTCCAACCGCAAGCCCTTCATCACATGCGTGAGCCAGACCCTCATGGACATGCCCGAGGCCCAGTACCAGGTGATGAAGGAGAGGATCACAGCTCTTCTGCACCACCCTCCAGGCCCAGCTGAACCAGCTCCTACCCACTCCAGGTCTGCTCCTCCACCCCAGGCGATGTCATAGTCCTTCCACGGATTTCAGCAGCCCCTCGCCTACCAAGCCTACCACTACCAGGACTTCCCACAGCAGAGGCAGCCCTTCCCAGTCCAGATCCAGGTTCCTCGGATGCCACAGACACCACAGACGCCTCAGCTGACCCAGCTGCAGACCAGACAGCCCCACTACACTCCTCCTTCCTCCACCCCACAGCCAAGCACTTCCTCAGAACATCTGTCATCAGTGTTGGGCCTCACATCCCAGGTCCTTGAGGAAGTGCCTCTCAACCGCACGGGACTGAGTCAGCTCTCTGAGAGCTTCCTGCACACACCATCTCCTGTTGTACTCTCGGGACCAGGCACCCCATTGGCACCTCAGACCAGCACTCCAGCAACAGCCACCTCCACAGTCCCTGGCCCCTTTACATCTGAGACTATGGGCATGCCTCAGAGTGACTGAGAAGAATGCCAGAGACTGAGTTGTTACCTGCTCACTTTATCTTTGCCCAAGACACTTTACTTGGGTCATTTTCCTTTTTAATAAAGTCATACAGTTTGTTATCAATAAAGGTTATCTTTGCTTCACACACTTGGTTTATTTTGTTAACTTAATAAAATGTTGGGGAAAACTTTGAAAAAAGGGTTAAACCTTTGCATGCTTGTGGGATTGGTAAGGATAGCTGTGGGATGGATAGCTGTGGGATGGGTAAGGATAGCTGTGGGATGGGTAATGATAGCTGTGGGATTGATAAACCTCCAGTGCAAGCATAGTGGGACTGTATGGTCCACCCTCCCAGCTTCCACACCTATGGCCCTTTATTATCAATAACGATTTATTCATTGATCCACACATGTCAACATAAACACAACTCTTTGTTAAATGCCCTGTTCATTGTAGGCCCACCCAACATACATGGCCCAATCTCATCAGTGTGATGAGACAGGCTGAAGGAAGCATCCATTAAGCATCTACCATCCTGTCTTGCCACCCCAGTGCTCCAGCTGGGGAGTTGCACCAGTGTTTCAGGAGGTTGTGCTGCTTCTTCCCTTCATGTGAAGCTCTGTTGGGGCCTTGCACATCCACAGTGTCTATCAGGTTTTGCCCTTGCCTCCATTTACCAGGCTCCATGTCCCCATTGCCTTGTTGGCGGTCCACAAGCCTGTTCTACAACACTGGGTAGCGGGTGCGCATGAGATTGTGCAGGATGCAGCAAGCTTCCACGATGCTCCTCGCAGTCTGTGGGTGATGCTGCATGGTGCTGAGAAGTACCTGGAACCTGTTGGCCAGGATGCCAAAGGCGTTCTCCACCACCCGCCTTGCCCTGGACAGCCTGTAGTTGAAGATCCTCTCTTCACGAGTGAGGTATCTGGAAGTGTAGGGCTTCGTGAGGCAGGTTCTGAGGGAGAAGGCGTCATCACCCACGATGAAGTAGGGCACATATTGTGTGTCATTGGGTAGGGGGTCTGGATCTGGGAAACCCATGATGAGGTTGCATTCCAGCCCATCCTTGAGGTCACTGGCATTGTATATCTGGGCATCTGAAGCTGACGCGTTGCCTGAAGCATCGATGTACATGAACTTGTAGTCAGCATCAACCATGGCAAAGAGGATGATGCTGAAGAAGCCCTTGTAGTTGAAATAATTGGACCTTGAGTTGGGTGGAGCTTTGCAGGCCACGTGCTTCCCATCTATGGCTCCAATGGTGTGGGGAAAGTTCCACCTCTGATACCACTGCTCTGCAACTTTCCTCCAGCCTTCTTCAGTGGAGGGACACTGGAGGAGCTCCTGCAGGTATTCTTCGATGATGGCCTGCACCACTTCTCTGACCACAATGCTGATGGTGTTGTGTGGCACCCTCCAGGCATACTGCATGTTTCTGTACGTGGTCACAGAGGCCAGGTGGCACAGAGTCAGTGCCACCTTCAGTCCAGGGTCCAGGCTGGGATGGAAGTTGGTACTCTGCTTGATCAACCTGGGTCTCAGACGCTCCACAACTTCGTCAAACATGGCTGGTGGCATCCTCATGAAGTTCTGGAATGCACGAGTGTCTTCATTCCTCAGCTCCACCATCAGCTTGTCATAGAGTCCAAACTCCACTCTTCTCCTGATCCATCTTCGGACCCAGACAGCTCTTGGACATCTCCTTCTCCTTGCGTAGAAAAGGTGAAACAGTCTGAAGAGGGCTTGGTTGTGGAGTTGAATGATGATGGCTACCAAAAGGAGTATGCGATGATCCATGGTGGAGATCAATGGATGATGTGGAAGAGCAGGAGCAAGGCTGAAGAGGTCTGCACACCAGGACTGCTGGACTGAAAGTGAGATCCAGGTGATTTCCTCCCCCTTTTTATAGGAAATGTCGGTTTTCCACTAGGTGTCCTTCCACATACTCTAGACATCCTCCAGACATCCTAAATATCCGAGATACGTCCCATATACGAACGTTTTGTCCGTTTGAATGCTTTATATACGAGATGCATCCGCTTACATCCTTTCTATTTCCATGCTACTAATGCTGTGTGGACATTCCGTGTACCTTTCGCTTTCTCCCTCTTTCCACTTTCCACTGGAGCGGATGTGAGTTGCGCGGATGGCCAGAGGATGCCGAGAGGATGCTGAGAGGATACATTGGACGTGTAATGGATGACAACGGATATAGAACATTTGTTGCCCATATGTGTCACGGATGTAGATCGTACACAGCGGAAAGTTCATCTGCTCAAAAAGTTTTGTGCAGCTCATAACTTTTTGAGCGGATGAAATAGCAGTAGACGGATGTTTGACGGATAGAGCGTATGAAAGACGTACACAGTGAGTACACAATGGATGCATCGCGTTTTCCAATGGATGGCAAGCTTTTTTGTCCGCTTTACATCCTCTTTGCATCCGTTGGTGCAGTGGGACAGGGGCTTTACAAAGAGATTAGGGATACAGGTGGTAAATAATGTAAAATATTTGGGGGTATGGGTGACATCTAGGTGTTTATCAATTAAAAAAGATAATTTCAATAAATTAACAATTAAAATATTTAAAGACTTAGATAATTGGGCTAAATTACAAATATCTCTATTTGGTCATATTGCAATAGTAAAAATGAATATTTTGCCAAAATTGTTGTTCTTATTTCAGATGGTGCCAATAAAGTTGAAAAAAAAAGCTTTTTTGAAGAACTAAATAAACACATGTCCAAATTTATATAGCAAGGGAAAAAACCCAGAATAAAATATAAATTATTACAGGATGACAATTGCATTACAAAAAAGACAAAGAACAATTTGGTTTTAACATGACCTACGAAGAATTAGGTAAAATTTGGCATGGATAGGATAGGAAGCTGATTAGTAAAATATATAAATATCTATTGGATTATAAATTAAAAGAAGAAACAGTCAAGGAATGTATAATAATTTTTTGGGCAAAAAATGTGGGCCACAGTCTTGAATTAGACAAGTGGGAACATATTTGGGAAATAAATTACAAACTATGTCAGCCTCATACAAAGAGAATCTTTATAAAATGGTGTATCATTGGCACTTGCCACCTGCAAGACTGACTAGGATGTTCCTGAACCTCCCTCCAAACTGCTGGAAGTGTAACTGCGCCCAGGGAACATACTTCCATATGTGGTGGACGTGTCCATATGTGCAGAAGTTTTGGAAAAATATCAAAAATTGGATTCTAAATATAACTAAACAAGTTTTGTTTTAAGTTTTTGCGGGTACTTACATGTGTGCTGTTCAGCTTCCTTCGGGTATTATCCCACGTCATTGGAGTTGTGCTTTTAAAGTATATACATATATATTTGTTTATATGTTTGTTTGTTTCTTTTTCAATGTTTTAAATGTATGAAACTTAAATAAACTTTATTTTAAAACTTCTAAAAAAAAATAGCACCTTTATTTCCTGCTTTTTCAACCGCAGCTGTGTCACTCAAAGCAGCTGTGGTTGAAAAAGCAGGAAATAAAGGTCAGGTAAGAGCCCGGGTGGGCTGGTGGGCCAAAAGAGCAGCAGATTTAGTATTGGTTCTATGTATGCTCTTTGTTTGCTGCTCTTCAGAGCAAACAGTTCAACAGAGGTGGACAGAACCAGTAGAATCCCATCCCTGGGCTCTCTGTTTATTATTATATATTAGTGGCTTGCCATGTCAGTGTGGATGGGAGAGTTGTTTTCTTCTTGATAGTTCTTGATTAGGCTGTTGTTTAATGTTGGGTTGGTTGTCTGAGTTGGTAATTTCTTGATTGGGGTATTGTTTACCGCTGGTCTAGCATTAACCTTAGTTTTAATCTCTGCTTATCTGGGTGTTGATTGCAGGCTAAGAGAGTGTGTTTAAGTCTTTTTGTTTCCTTTTTCTCTTTTGAATTGTATGTAGATGTCAATTTAATTCTTTTAAATTGAGTTTGGCTGATGGACACATTCATTGGGTTTTCTTGGCAACACGAAGAAAGGAATTTGTCATTGCTTTTCTCTTTTCACAATTTTGCAAACTAGTCTATAGCCCTGGGATTTCCTGTTGGCTTTCGATCTAGTATAACTAGGTCCAATTCCTCTTCCCCCCCCCTTTTTTTTTTGAGATTCACCAAGGTCAGAAGGACTCTCCTGCTTCACTTGGCATTGATAAAATGCTCTTTAGTTTCATGAATTCTGCAGAAAAACAAACTTTCCAATGATTTTAACATTTATAGCATTTATGGCAACAAGAATGGAGTTAAATGCGATATCCGAGTGATAGTATCACAAAATCCTACGGTGGAAAGGTACTTTGGAGGTCTTCCAATTGAACCTCCTGCCCAAGACTCAAATGGTTGTCCAGTCTTTTCTTGAAAACTCCAGTGTTGGAGCACCCACAATTCTGGGAGGCAAGGTTGTTCCACTGATTAATTGTTCTCCTTAGTTTTAGGTTGGATCTGATGAACTTCCATCCATTTCTCTTGTCCTACCCTCAGGTGCTTTGGAGAATATTTGCCATAAAGTTTTGATTTTTTAAAAATAATTATAATTTCTACTTCAAAAATATATTGATTGGATAGATCTTGCCAAAAGAGTGGGGCCACCATGTGGTTTGTTTTTTAAAGAAATGACTTCATTTAAATATTGTTTGTTGTTCAAATTTGCAAGCATGCTGTCCCACGCCAACCATTTCTGGGCAGCTCTCAATAATAAAACAATGCAGAAAACAATAAAACGCAGGCAATTTGCCAAAACATTATTAAAAAAAATATGCACATCTTTAGTATATTTGAATTCTCATAATTGCATACTCAAATTATTTAATGTAATTAGAATTTCATTATTTGGAGCCTCATAGATAAGGAAATAGAAATTCTTTTTGCAGTGATTCCTATTATAATCCTATTTTTATATCTAATATATAAATATTAATATGATATATATTTAATCTCCAAGAGCTACTATAATCAGTGTATGCATTTTATGCATTAACTAATACTATAGAAATTATTTTAGGTGGGAGGAAGTATTAAAGCTATGGGCTATTATCAGTAATAGCATATGTGAATATTTAAGTGTGGTGTCTGGATTCTTCATGCCCTTATTATGGTCAAAAGGCTGATATTTCAGCATAAGGAAGATAAGTGTATGCACTCTTTTGCTGAATGGATTAAAGTCTTGATTGTACTTGACACCAATGAGTGGATTGCTTATAGATGTAAGCTTTTTATGGACAGGTATAATCAAATATGGGACTTACTTGTATAGAATACAATAAGTTAAAATATTGTCATGTAAATGTATCAGAAATATATATGCTTCATAGAATTATAATGATGATATATGTTTCCTTTGTCATCTTTTTTCACTTTTCTGTTATAAGACTTTAAATATGTTTTTCTGTTTGATGATGTATTATTTTTGTGTTTTTGTTTATTAATTAAAAAGCAATAAAATAATTGCAATATAGATAGTCCGTGACTGAAACAGTCCATTTAGTGACAATGGCACTGAAAAAGTGACTTATGACCATTTTTCACACTTATGACCATTGCAGCATCCCCAAGATCTTGTGATCAAAATTCAGATGCTTGACAACTCACTCATATTTATGACATTTGCTGTGTCCCAGAGTCATGTGATCACCTTTGTGATTTGTGGTATCAAATAGAATAACGGAGTTGGAAGGGACCTTGGAGGTCTTCTAGTCGAATCCCCTGCTGAGGCAGGAAACCCTACACCACTTCAGACAAATGGTCATCCAGTCTCTTCTTAAAAACTTCCAGTGTTGGAGCATTTACAACTTCTGGAGGCAAGCAGTTCCACTGGTTAATTGTTCTAACTGTCAAGTAATTTCTCCTAAGTTGCTTCTCTGTTTGGTGAGTTTCCATCCTTATTGCTTCTTGTCCTGCCTTCTGGGGCTTTGGAGAACAGCTTGACTCCCCCTTCTTTGGGGCAGCCCCTGAGAGATTGGAAGGCTGCTCTCCTGTCTCCCCTGGTCCTTCTCTTCATCAAACTAGACATGCCCAGTTCCAGCAACCGTTCATCGTTCATCATAAGTTTTAGCCTCCAGCCTCCTAATCCTCTTTGTGGCTCTTCTCTGCCCTCTTTCTAGAGTCTCCACATCTTCTTGGCATTGTGGTGACCAAAACTGGATGCAGGATTCCAAGTGTGACTTCCAAGTGTGACAAGCAAAGTCAATGGGGAACACGGATTCATTTAACAACCATGTTACTAACTTAACTGCAGTGATTCATTTAACAACTGTGGCAAAAAAGGTCATAAAATGGGACCAAATTCACATAAATGCTTCACTTAGCAACATAAATTTTGGGCTCATTCATGGTCATATATCAAGGACTACCTGTATCTAATATTTATTATTTGCTTATTTATTCTATTTCTCCAGCCACCCATCTCAATCCAACTGACTCTGAGCCATGAGCAATATCTCAATAATTAAAACCATAAAAACTGTTACAAATTATACATACATGACACCAAGAATTTTTATAATAATTACATAAAGTTAGCAGGAATCAATGTGCAAGTTAGTATCAAAATTGTATGATTGATACCATATATTATGATTGTGTCTTCCATTAAATCAAATAGTAGTAATTAGATTATATTTCAGACCTACTCATGAACTGCAACACGGTGCGCATTAATCTAATTGTGCAGGAGGGAAAATTATTTTTGTGAGTATTTGTTGTACAGTACAGTATCTTAAATAGTTTACATAATGCATGTGAAAGAACGAATATAATTTTACTGTTAAAACACCATTTTTTCTGTTAATTGATTTTAGTAATTAGCAGTTGAGATAATAATGTAATAAGCCTCTGCAAAGATGAATGAGTATTTCTCCTATGAGCTGTTCAGAGCATCCAGTAGTGGGAGGTGCTTAGTCTCCGCATTCACAGGCTGAGCTTGATTTGTGTAATGCTCCTCCTCCACCACATGACTCCTCCTCAGCGTTCCCCAGTTTTTGCTCAGCCTCGTGCGAGACAGGCAGTGCTTTGGATACTTCTTTGACCAAAACAGGAATATTAGCAGGTTTGATTGCAATTCGGTTTTCCTTTGGTTTTTTCCCTTTGTCTTTAGCCTTCAATCTTTATCAGTCTGAGAGTCTGGTTTAAGGGAAGCGCTGTTCGCGCCCCCCCCCAAAAAAAAAGGTGGTGGGAGGCTTTTGGAGCTGCTCTGCTCTACCTCCTCACAGATAAATTTTTCTTGCCTCTGCCAGTTTTGATTGCCGCTGTGTCTTTATTCCGTTTGCTTGCTAGCGGCTTGATATTTCATTTTAAAAGCCGTATCACCCTTACCCCCCCTCCAAACGCCATTTCTTCAGTGGGGAAGTTAATTAGGATTAATTCCCTTTTCTTCTCCGCCGTTCTGTTGTTTGAGAGCTCAGACTTCGTTTGAGTTCTGGCTTAGTTTGCAAGGCGGGAAGCTGCTGCTGAGAAGTGCGCGAAAAGACTTCAACTGCTGGAGGCCATCTTGAGTGCCACCTTGTGACTGCGCGCCTTGTCTGTCTTCCCTGAGCTGTGTGAGGTATTTTCTGCTCGAAGCAACAAAATTCCTTCAGGATTCTGAGAGTTGTTTTACCCTCGTTTTGGCTACCTGTACTCGAGGATAATTAATTCGCTTTTAAAATCATTGGCTTAACCCTCACAGCCTTATTCTCAGTGGCACAGCAGCAAGCACCTAGGCCAGTGTCCGCCTGTGCAGGGAAGCTGCTGAAGGCCCTTACAATCATCAATCCAGGCTTTAGGCATTTGCTATTTGGCTAATTGGATTACTCATTAATATTGGTTGTTTTATTATTAATATTGGAATATACATATATCACTACTCATAGGAGCAATTACAAAGCAATTATAGCAATAATATAATAATTATTACAATCATAATAATTACTCATGGAAACAAACTACTTAACAGTATAATATTTTAATTTCTAATAAAATATTATTACTGAGATACGACTCTATCTATCTATCTATCTATCTATCTATCTACATACATACATACATACATACATACATACATACATACATACGTATATATATATATATATATATATATATATATATATATATATGGTTTTTTAAGTTTTCGCGGGTACTTACATGTGTGCTGTTCAACTTCCTTCGGGTATTATCCCACGTCATTGTAGTCCTTTTAAAGTTGTAGCAATGTTTCAGCAGAATCTCATCTGCCATCATCAGGCTTCTGTACTGAGTACTGTACTGTACTGTGAACCCACATACGAACGAATATATTTTTCGAATATATTCGAAAGAAATATATTCGAAAAATATGTGTATTCGTATACACATACGAATATATATATATATTTCTTCTAAGGTTTTTGTGGGTATTTGTATGTGGATCTTTGGTTATTCGAAATATACGAATATACGGTTATTTCGAAATATACGAATATATGGTTATTTCGAGTATACGAAATCCCTTGCACTGCCTGCCCCATCAGATACATCGGACAAACTAACAGAAGAATAAGTGCATGCATTGAAGAACACAAGAACTCAATCAAAAAAGAAGAACTGACCTCTTCCCTGGTCCAACACCTCAATGCCACAGGACATGAAATTGACTTTAAAAATACCAGAACTATCGCCAAAACCGAACACTTCAACAACAGAATAATCAGAGAAGCCATAGAGGTAGAAAAATGCCCACACAGCATGAATAAACGAGATGATACCTCCCGCCTACCAACCATTTGGAAACCTGGCCTCATTAATAAACGAGTACCTAACATGAAGAATGACACCAGACCCACACCCACAAGTGCCACACAAGATGCTACCACCACACTTCCACATAGAAAAAAAACTCACACCCACACAGAAGATGAGACATGACCACGGACCAGAAGCCGTACCGCAGCTGCACCACTACCCGCTTCAAAGCCCTCTGACCCACACAAGAAGCAAACTGACACCCACCATGAAGATGTGGCACGACCACGAACGTGAAGCCAAACAACAGGATCACAGCTCACCAGCTCAAATCCCCCAGCAACTAAGACTATCCAGAGCACAACCAAGCCCCCACCAGAACAGAACACACCCCCAGCCAATCAGAACACAGCCAACCCCCCTACCAATCAGAACACAGCCAAACCCCCAACCAATGAGAACACACCCCCAGCCAATCAGAACACAGCCAAGCCCCCACCCAATCAAGTCACCTCCCCACTAGCAGTTAAAAGGAAGAAGCAGCTGCAAGCTCACATTACTCTGAGAAGTACAGAGCTGAAGAAACAAGCCTGAAGATGATGAATGAGACTTCATCGAAACGTTGCCTTAAGTTTTCGTGGGTACTTACATGTGTGCTGTTCAGCTTCCTTCGGGTATTATCCCATGTCATTGTAGTGCTTTTAAAGTTGTAGCAACGTTTCGGCAGAATCTCATCTGCCCTCATCAGGCTTCTGTATAGAGTTTGTATGTGGGTCAGGGTCTCACAGCCGTTGGTTTTAAATTTGAGGCTAGCCTATTATGGCAGAATGTTTTTTTCTACATCCTGATTGGTTGGGAGTTTTGGTCTGTGTTTATTGGACTTGGAGTTTGTTTGATTGGTTTTTCTGGTTTCTTCTGTCTGTTTTGTGGCTTTGATTGGCTGGCAACACTGTTCCTGTGCTGGAGGCTTTCAGTGCAGCTTGGCTTCGTGTGAAAGGATGGCTATTATCTATTAGGAAGCCAGGTTTCATCTGGGTGCCTGGTGGGGGGGTGTTTGAGCTGGAAGTATCAGAGGAAGTCTGTTTGTGCCCAGGTGTTTGCTTGGCTTGTGGTGTGGAGATCTTTCTATTTGAGAGTGCAGGCTTCCAAATGATTGACAGTCTGGTGGAATCATCTCTTCTATTCATGCTTTCAGGTCTTTTTTCAATCTCTATGGCTTCTCTGATGATTCTGTGGCTGGGGTTTTCTATAGTGGCTAGGGTTTTAGTGCCATTGAAGTTCATGCTATGACCTGTGGCTTTCATGTGTTGGACTAGTGAGGAGGTGTGTTCCAGCTTTTTTACTGAATTTTTGTGTTCATCTAGGCGGGTACTTATTCTTCTATTGGTCTTCCCAATGTATGTGGCCGGACATGATGCACAGGGAACTTCGTATATGCCTTGGTTTTCCAGGTCAATTTTGTCTTTGGGGTTTTTAAGGATGGCTGTTATTTTTTTAATCTGTTTTGAAGGAAGTCTTGATGTGATGCCTGTGTAGTATTTTACTGATTTTGTCTGTAGTACCTCTTATGTAGGGCAGGACAGCTGTTCCATAGATCTGTTGATCTTCTAGGTCTCTGTTTTGTCTTGGTGTGTTTTTGTGGATCAAGTTGGTGATTTTGTTTTTGTGGAAGCCATTGGCTGTCAATACTTCAGTCAGGGTGCATAGTTCAGTCTTTATATGTGTCTTGTCTGCCAGGCGTTTGGTTCTGGTGATTAGTGTTTTGGCCACGGAATTTATCTGTGCTGGGTGGTGGTGGGATTGGGCGTTGAGGTAGCGGTTGGTGTGTGTTTTCTTTTGGTATACGGTGTGTCCCAGTGTGCCATCTGTTCTTTTGTAGATTAGTACATCTAGGAAAGGTAGTTGTTTGTTTTTTTCCGTTTCCATGGTGAATTTGATTTTGGGGTGTGTGCTGTTTAGGTGTGTTAGGAAAATTTTTAGGTTTTCTTTTCCATGGGGCCAAATCACAAATGTGTCATCGATGTATCTTATCCATAGTTTGGGTTTGTGGGTGGCATTAGCCAGGGCTCTGGATTCAAATTCTTCCATGAACAGGTTTGCAATGACGGGTGACAGTGGTGATCCCATAGGGGCTCCTTCAATTTGCTTGTATCTTTGTCCTCTGTATGTGAAATATGTGTTGGATAAGCAGTGTTCTGTTAGTTCCATGAGGTGTTTAGCTGGTTGGTATTTATTTTTGATGATTTCAAGAGTTTCTTTTATCGGGACTTGAGTGAATAGTGAAACCACGTCGAAACTTACAAGTAGATCTTCTTGTTCCACGTATAGATCTTTGATCATTTCTAAGAAGTGGTATGAGTTTTGTACATATGAAGCTGTGGTTTCCGCATGGGGCTGTAGTTGTTTTGCTAAGTGTTTAGCTAGGTTTTTTAATGGTGCTCCTTTGGAGCTGACTATGGGTCTGAGAGGTATGCCTTTTTTGTGTGTTTTTGGGAGGCCGTATAATTTGGGGCATCTAGAAGATTTTTCTCTTGGGATGATCATCTGTTGGATTTATTTGCTTATGTGGCTGGTTATAATTTTCTTCTTGGTTAATTTTTCCAGATATGTGGTTGGGTCTTTGTTTATAGGTTTGTATGTGGAGTCTTGGAGTAGGTCTGTCAGTTTTGTTTCGTAGTCTTTTCTATCCATTATTACTGTGGCATTCCCTTTGTCTGCTGGGAGTGTTATTATGCTGTTATCATTCTTTAGGGTTTGTAGTGCTCTGAATTCATCTTTTTGCAAATTATTTTTGGGTGGTTTCGTTGTGCATAAGATGTTAGTAACCTGGTGTCAGGTTCATCTGTATTTAATTTGGTTAGGCTAGATTCTACTGCACATATGATGGATTCTGTGGGGATTTTTTTGGGTGCTATGGCATAATTGAATCCTTTGGTTAGGACATCTGTTTCTGTTTTGGTGAGTTCTCTGTTGGAAATGTTATATACTAATTGTTTCAGGTGTTGTTGTGAGTTGTTGGGGGTTTTCTTGTCATGTTCTAATTTCTTTAGTTTCTTTAAGAGTTTTTCATTTTTGTAAGTGGTTTCGGTTTCAGTTTCAGCTCTCCAAGTTGTAAGTTGTTTTATCTTATCCCAAAGTAGAGGGTGGATTTTGCTGCTCAATTCCATGTGTAGTGCTAGCAAATCTTTGTTTAACTGATCTAATTGGAATCTTTTACTGTGAACTTTGTTCCTGAGTAAAGCCAATTCTGTTCTTTTCAGGATACGTTTAGTAGCTGCTGTGCTGTGATGAAATGTTAATTTGAAGCAGGTTGGTGTTGCATTGTTGTCTCTGCAGCTGCATAGGAATTTCAGGTCACATAATGAGAATAATGAGAAGCTGGAAGTTTAAAGTGCAGGAATATTATATATATATATATATTCGGCGGGGTGGAGAGCGATATTAGATTTGAAATGTCTCCACTGTTTCTTAGTATATCACAAATTTAAAATGCATACCCTCTAATTAATATTACTGGGTATCAGGAAAGGGGACGTGCTCACGCCCATAAATTGACGGAGGCGTAATTTCACATTGATATTCGGCCCTTCCATTATAAATTTCTGAGATTCTGCTACAATAACCACCATTTTGAATTTGTGGATAATCTCTTCCATTCGGATTAGCCTTCTCCCCCACCTCAGGAACATCCCGCGGTGATAGCGGCCCACCTCAGGAACATCCCAGTACGCCTCCAGTGTTATCATGACAATATTTTGATTTTATCTCCTTCCGCTCATCAGGCAGTCATAGACACTCAGAACACATTACTATCCCTACAAGAACATGGCTTCTTAATAAACTGGAAGAAGTGTCAGTTAACTCCATCGACTCAGATAATCCATTTTGGGGTGATCATCGTGAAAGGCAAGGTTTATCTGTCATCAGATAGATTAAATAGCATTCAAACATTGGTTAAAGAGATCAGGTTGCTTAAGAAGGTGTCCTTCATGGTCCTATCAAAATTGTTGGGCAAAATGAACCTCGTGTATTTCTATTTTCCTTGGGGCTGCCTTCACACTAGATCCCCCCAGTGGCTCCTGCCACCATACCAGCGATCCGGCCGAAGCAACTCCAAACACAAAGGGTTCCACCCAAGGTTCTCATATCTCTCCTCTGGTGGTCCAAACTGATTATCAACAGAGGCTGTCTCTTCAAGGAGCCACAAAGGCTCACCATCACCACAGATGCCAGTCTGTTTGGATGGGGAGCTCACGTTCAGTCGCTCTCAACCCAAGGCAGATGGTCTGACACAGTACAGTTGTGCAGCATAAACTGGCTGGAATTTTGCACAATACACCTGGCCCTTCGCAACTTCTTCCCCCAGGTAACACGGTCAGCACATACTGATACTGACAGACAATGTAACAGTCAAAGCTCACATAAACAAGCAGGGGAGCACACAATCGAAGCAGCTAATGTGGGAAGCGGAGCGCCTGTGTCACTGGGCAGAGAACAACATACTTTCCATCAAGGCAGAACACATTTAGGGTCTGTCAAATGCACAGGCAGATTGGCTAATCAGGGCCACCACAGATCAATCGGAGTGACACTTCCACCCATCTCTGTTTCAAGAAGCGGCACAGACATTTGGTCAGCTAGTGGTGGACCTATTTGCTTCCCCTCTCAACTCTCAGCTCCCGAGATTTTTTCCAGGTTCCCATCCCAAGGGGTGGAGAATTTCAACTCGCTCTGCTGTAGTTGGCCCCGGGTCTTCTGGATGTATTCCCTCCACTTCTGCTGGTTCCCAAGGTCATCCAGAAGTTACTAGACAAGAGAGTGGAATTACTTCTAGTAGCAACTCACTGGCCAGATGGCCATGGTTTGTAGACCTCCACAGTCTCTTGGTAGCTCCCCCCTGGAGAATTCAGTCAGAATCTCATTAACTCAGGGGCCCCTTCAACATCCGGACTCTCAATGGTTACAATTGACCGTCTGGAGATTGAGCGGAGTGGTTTGAAGGGTGGAAAGCTCTCCAATAGGGTTATCGACACTATCCTAGCTGCCAGAAGCCCCTCAACAATTCGCATTTACAACGCCACATGGTCCACCTTCTGCAAAAGGTTGTAGTAAGTTTCAAATAGATCCTGCCTCTCCATCTGTCACTCAGACTCTAGAGTTTTTACAGGAGGGACTTGATAAGTGGTTGTCACTCAAAGCAGGTGGTGGCCTTGGCATCAGTTCTCACTTGCGAGGGCCTCAGTTCTCTTTCATATCATCCATACATAAGGTTTTCCCTTGAGGAGCCTCCAATTTTACACCCTCTAGCAGTGCATCATTATCCCATCTGAGACCTTATCAAGGTCCTTATGCCTCTGATTAAGGGACCTTTTGAACCTTTGAAAATGTCAAGTCTCCACTTCTGACGTACAAAGTAGTTTCCCCTGTAGCGATCATTTTCGCTCATCGTGTTTCGGAAATTGCAGCCTTGTCCATCAGAAAAGATCTCTGCATTTTCATGCTGATTGAGTGGTTCTTCGCCCCAATCTCACATTTATGCCCAAGGTCAATTCGGCCTTTCATAAAGCACAACAGCTTATTCTTCCAAATTTTTGCCCCAATCCGTCACGGGATGGAAAGACTGTTAGGGATAACATTGTTCACCCTAACTGGTTTAGGTGAAATAATAACTATGAATCATAGTTAGTGTATGTTAGAGTGTATGCAGCTTTAACTGGGAAATAGCAATTAAAGGAGTGGTTAAGAAAACAATATAAAAGTAGCAAGACTACGGCTTGCTCACACTCTCTCTGGCTTTGATGATCCCTGATTACTGCTTGGAATCAAGACTGCATTGCTCAAACGGGAGAGACAACAAAGGACTGATTTTGTATGTGAACTGACATAGGATATTCTACATGGACTTTGCTAACTGAATACCCCTGATTGGACTGACTACATGGTAAATGAATATTGGACTGTTATTTGACTATGCCATAAACTTATAATGGAATAAACTATATTCTTGATAGCACAAGCGTATCTGTTATTTTTACTGTATGTTAATAAACATACAAGCTTAGCTCACTCATTTATCTGTGTGCCTATCTGACTAACGCTGCACATTCTGTTTAGCTTGTCTACCTAACCCTGGTTGGGGAACCCAGGCTTAACAAAGACAATGGCATAAATTTGATGTGAGGTGTGCACTGCATATCTATATCAAGCGTAGGGCGGTTTTTAGGAAATTGGAGGCTTTATTTGTGTTCTTTCAGCCCAATACTCAAGGTTGCATAGGTCTCACCATCTACAATAGGCTGTTGGATAAGGGTTGCAATAGCAAAAATATATCAGACCCAATCTCTGCAGGTGCCTAAGGGCATAACAGCTCATTCAACAAGGAGTGCAGCAACTTCGGCCGCATGGGCCACACAAGCATCAATAAATGAAATCTGTTGGGCCGCGGCTTGGGCTTCCCCATTGCCCTTCATTAGACACTACAAAATTGATGTGTTTGCTTCTGCTGAGGCTTCCTTCAGCAGAAGAGTTCTGCAATGGGTCCACAGAGACCAGGAGGAGATTCCAGACCAGACGGAGTCCCTCCCATAGGACAGGCCAAGCTTTGGTAGGTCCCACAACTGGATGCTCTGAACAGCTCATAGGAGAAAGGGCATTTTTACTTACCTGATACGCCCGTTCTCTTTAAGCTGTGAAGAGCATCCAGCCCCACCCTTTTTTTCCATCTGGTGGGGTCCTGTTTTGGCCAATGAACTTTTTTGTATGTGAAGATGAGAGCGCTTTTTTCTCTCGTCTTCACCAAAACTGGGGAACGCTGAGGAGTCACGTGGTGGAGGAGAGGAGCGTTCCACAAATCAAGCTCAGCCTGTGAATGCGGAGACTAAGCACCTCCCACTACTACTGGATGCTTTTCACAGCTCAAAGAGAATGGGCGTATCAGGTAAGTACCAACGCCCTTTTTAAGAATGTGTGCACTTAGCTATAATTGGTCTTTTCAATGGATTTGAATATAAATCTGTGAAGAACATTTGCAAAAATGGAAGAACAGTTTATGGAAGACTGTGTCAACTCATTTGATATCTTCCCATAGAAGAGCTGTGATCAGAGGTGGCATTCAGCTGGTTTGGACCAGTTCTGGAGAACCAGTAGCAGAAATTTTGAGTAAATTGGAGAACTGGCCAATCCCACCTCTGACTGGCCCTGCCAACCCCATCTCTTCTCTGCCTCCCAACTGATCGGCTGGGTCTCCTTTGGTTACCCTGCCCAGGAGAATGGAGCTGGAAAGCAGGTTAGTGGGGTGGGGAGAGAAGGGGATTTTGCAGTAACCTTCCCCTGCCACGCCCACCAAGACACACCCACAGAACCGGTAGTAAATTTTTTTGAATCTCACCACTGCCCATGATGGCACAGTGGTTAGAATGTAGTATTACAGGTTAACTGACTGCTCATTGCCAGGTGTTTGATCCTGACTGGTTCAAGGTTGACACAGCCTTCCATTCTTCTGAGGTCATAAAATGAGGACTCAGATTGTTGGGGGCCAAAGGCTGACTCTGTAAACCGCTTAGAGAGGGTTATAAAAACACTGTGAAGCAGTATATAAGTCTAACTGCTATTGCTATTTCTATATCGGTGATGGTATTGCCTTTTAGGTATTGCATGCTTTAGGACTGTTGTGAACAAGTGTGAGAGTGGTACCAGTATGGATTCCCAACTTGCTTGCACATATAGTTGAAACGTATGCTTTAGCATGGAAACACATGCTATCAATTGAAATGATTTAGCTACATATATATTTAAACATTATTGATATTATAGCTATACACACAGACCAAACACCAAATAGAAAAGGCCAATCCAGCAGCTCTCATCAATCTCATCTCTCTACAACTTTGAAATAGAAACATCACAAAACAATTAAAGAATTTATTGATATCCCACCTTTATTATTATTTTTTATAAATATGCTCAATACTCCTTTCTCCTACTGTTTTCCCCACAGCAACCACCCTGTGAAATGAGCTGGGCTGAGAGAGAGGGACTGGCCCAAAGTCGCCCAATTGGCTTTCATGGCTAAGGCAGTACTGGAATTCAGCATCTCCTGGTGATTGACTCAAATTCATCCAGCCAGGTTTTATGTCAAAGGCAGGACTAGAACTCACTGTCTCCTGGTGATTGACCCCAAATTACCCTGCTGGTTTTTGTCCCTAAGTTGGAACTAGAACTCACCATCTCCTGATTTCGAGCTTAGAGCCTTAACCAAACAAATAGACCAAAGAAAATGAGGGGTCCTTGGTGCTCTCTGAATTTGCTTGTTTTCTTGCAGATATTTCATTACCTAACTAGGTAACATTATCAGTGTTAATAAGGAATGCACTTTGCTGTCAATTTCTATTCTGGTGTCTTGCCCTGTCGGTGTGGGTAGTCATAAGAGATTCTTTGGTTGAGCTATTTACTGATGGCTCTTTGGCAGTTTCTTGACTGGAGTATTGCTTACTTGAAACAAAATCCAAACAAAAATATGCAATTAAAAAGACATTTTAAAGATGTTAAATATGTAATAAGAATTAGGGAGAAAAGAAAAACAGAAAAGCAGGAACAAAACCCTGTTTCTCCAACATTCACACAAAATCCCGGTGAAGAGATAGATCATTAGCAGATGCAGTATTAGTAGTGTGATAGAATTCAGAGTAGAGAATATTTGAGAACGTAAGCAAGTCTTGGTATTCAGCTCTCTTGCAACAATATCCTTAGTTAGCTATGTCTCCAATAGTATCAGGTCTCCTGGATCCAACTTGTTTAGGGCCATATAACCTTATAATATTGAAGTTATCTCCGTAACTAATTAGCAGGAAGTGCAGTTGCTTTAACACAGATGCAGTGTGTATGACCAGGTACCCTGTTGGACAAATTGGCCATTGCATTCTGCAGCTGATTTACTTTTGATGTAAGATCTGGCTTCTAAATGGTTTTAAAATGTCTGATTTTTTGTTTTGTTTTAACCATTCAGTTGTGTCTGACTCCTGGCACAGGTTCTTTTCAGTTGTTGGATGTTCGACTTGGTATCTGCTTTGATGTTATCAAGCCAATGTATGCTTTTCCTGCCCCTTCTTCTTGTTCCATTAACCATTCCTAGCATCATTGACTTCTCCAATGAATTTGCACATGGCCGAAGTAAATGTCTATTAGGTTCTTCCAAAACTTTAAAAAAGTATGATCTGTTCCCATCCAACTTCACAAAAGAGACAGACCTTCCCTTTACATAGCATAAGAGAAAAAGAAGTAGAAACTTCTCCATGCTGCATTGAGAGCCCAGGATGGGTTGACTCCTTCCTATGACATCATAGCTGAGTGTGTACTAAGATATAAAAGCCAGCCCCCGGGAGAGACCCCAGCTTTTGACTCAGCTCCTTTCAGTCAGTAGCTGTGTCTCTGAAAGTGTTCTTTTAGATAGCAACCACCAGTGACTTTCAGTACTTTTTGCTCACTTCAAGCAGCTCCCAGGGATCTGGGCAGCTGCTCTTCCAGGAGAGCAGGGCCCTCTCTCCTGCAATGTTGGGAGCAGCGTTACCAGAGCTCTGTGCAGGCAAGCTGGGCAGCGTCTGTAGACCTCCCCGCACTTGCGGTTTTGAGTGATCGTAAAAAACGATCGGCAAACTGACAAGAGTGCAAGCCAGCTGATTGTGTGGCCGGCAGCTGCGTTTTCCTTTGCTGACTTTGCTTGGGGCTCTTTATAGCCTAAGGAGCGATTCTTCGATTTCAGGGCCTGTTTCCCCTAGTCAGCAGCCATCTTGGATTGAAGTCATCCACCACGAGGTGAGCAGCCATTTTGTAAGCCCGGGGGCCATTTTATTTCCTAAGGGCTTCATAAAAATTTCTAAACAGTTTCTTTCTAAGGCAAGAGCCTTTATTCTACAAATGGAGCAAGATAAGCCCAATAAGAGAAAAAGACGTAGGCAACGCACCCAATCAGTCCAGAGAGAGGTGGCTGCTAAAATCAGAGCTAAGGCTCTAGCCCCTAAGAAGGCAACTGAGGCTGAGTTGAGGGCAGAGAAGCATAGGCATCAGCCCTAGAGAGGCCGTTCAACGGAACTATTCAACAGAAGGGAGTGCAACTACAGCATATTTGAGGTGATACTCGTGGGCCCCAGCCAAGCCCTCCCAGAGGAGGAGAAGTTATCTATGAGCCTTTCCATCCTCCATCCTGGTCTCCTGAGGCTCTTGCAATTCAATCAGATCCTCAGGATCTCAGCAGATCTGGGCCTCATTTCGAACAGACTTCTGGGTCCTATGCTCCTCCTCCTCCCTCCAGGCCTCAAACATCTCCTCAATCTAGACCTGGAGCCACCTTCACTCCCACAACAGCGGGCCTTTGGCCTCTACCTTTGAGCATAGATCAGGGGATATCCATGTTGTCTCACTGACCATTAGGTGGGGTTGGCTGAAGGCTTCAAGCATATTCTTCAACCTCTGGAAAGGGTTCAGGCCCTTCTCCCTTATCAATCTATAAGTTCCTTGCCTCATCACCCTGATTTACACAGGCCCCAGGACCGCAGGGTCCATTCTTCTCTACCAGAATGGGAGGAGGTTGATGAGGAGGGAAGGGCTTCACCATCTGAACACAATTACTCCTCTTGTTCAGAGCGTGAAGAGGGTGAGACTTTTGACCAAAATCTTTCAGAGGAAGAGGATTCTCGCCCAGAGCAGACATCCTCTGCATTGGTCTTCAAACCTACTTTCTTCAGGCCATTACTCAGCAAGGCTTTGGTCACTGCCAAGCTGTCACCGAAGGAAGTGGCTCCTGAGCCACAAGGAAATCTCTCTAGCCAAGGGGACTCGCTCTTCTCCAAGCCTGTAGTGCATGCAGAGGTTTTGCCTTTTCCCATTTTGTTCCTGTACATGGTCAAGGAACAGTGCACTTCTCCTTCGGCAGGTCCTCGCCCATCTTCTCTGGATAAGTGTTTCTACAATGTCAGCACAGTCCTGGACAATGCCCTGGCAGTGCCTTCTGTTGACATTCTGGTTCTGGCCTTGATCTCATCTTCTGGCACTCCCACGGAGCCAGAAGATATCCTGAAACCAGATGATAAAACATTCTGAACAGACCCTCAAGCGCAATCACCAGGCCACTGTATGGGCTGTTCGGGCTTCAATGGCAGCATCCTTCTTCACCAGGGCATCCATGCGGTGGCTGCGCCAACTCCAGAATAGATTGCCTGCTTCTGACTTTCAGTCTCACCGAGACCTTAATAAGATTATCGCAGTGGTGGAATTCACTGAGGATGCCACTTTCAATTCCGCCAAATTTGCATCCAAGGCCATGGCATCATCAGTAGTAGCAAGAAGACTTTTATGGCTCTGAAATTGGCAGGCGGAGTCACGCCGAAAATGGAAGCTGGCTTCAGTTCCATTCGCAGACAATGAGCATTTTGGCGATGCTCTGGAATCTTATCTCATCGAAACCAGAGATAAACGTCAAATTCTCTCTTCTGGGAAGAAAGTCGACTATTGCCCTGCTCCTTTATCGCCCTCCTGCCTTTTGAGTGGAGACCTCATCTCGCTTCCCCCGCTCTCAGAAGCCCGACTCCCAACGCCAAGACCAATGTGCAGAAGCATCTGGCAGGCAACAACCTTCTACTGGTAAATGGCCCTTTCAGAGGGGAGGGGGCCATTCTTTCCATTGCTTTAAGTAATCCCTCGTTGTCCCCACCTACCAGAGGTCACCTAGCCTTCTTTGCCTCCAAATGGGAGGAGTCAACGATGGATGCCTGGGTGCTCAGCACTATTAGATCAGTGTTACAATTGGACTTCCTAACACCACCCCCAGCAAAAAAAATTGATTTCTCCTGACATTTCAAGGCAAGCCTTCATGAATCAGGCCATTCAGCACCTTCTTGAAATGAGGGCTATTCAATCTGTTCCCCTCTCTCAATGGGGACATTGGCTTTACCCTTACCTTTACATCATTCCCAAAGCCTTGGGGGGGGGGGGGGGGTGGCGAGCCATCCTTGATCTAAAATTTCTCAACCAATTTGTAAAATACAGGCAATTTAAAATGCAGACTCTGCGTTCTATTTTAGAGAGCGTTCGGGAGGGTGACCTCCTCTCTTCCAGTGATCTCACGGAAGCTTACTTCCACATCCCAATTTGGCCTCATCATCACCAGTTTCTCCATTTCTGTTATCAGAATACCCATTACCAGTATCAAGCACTTCCCTTCGGCCTCTCATCGGCTCCAAGGGTCTTTACAAAGGTTATGGCAGCATTGATGGCATCTCTGCATTCTGTTCCAATCAACACCAAAAAAAGGCAACTATCTCCCACAACCAAATTGCAACACTTGGGAGCGGTCATCGATACCATGTTGTGCAAAGTTTTCCTGTCCCCAGATTGTGGAAAGAGCCTTTCAGAGATCATCAGCCAGACCCAGCAACATCAAACTGTCCCCTGTCGCTGCTGTCCAAACTTCTGGGGAAGATGGTCTCCTGTATTGGCATCATCCCAGTGGGCTCAACTCCACTCCTGACCCCTCCAATGGTTCCTGCTTCCCTATCAAAAAGCAGGAAACAGCCACTCATCCATCAGGGTCCGGTTCCTGCCGCAAATCAGGAGATCTCTCAATTGGTGACGTTCCCGGCAATCTGGAGGGGACTCCTGTTCAGGGACCCAGACAGGCTAGTGATAACCACCAGTGCCAGCCTCCTGGGTTGGGGTTCCCATATGCAGGGCCAGATAGCTCAGGGCGTTCAGTCCAGGTCAGAGCAGACCCTTCCCATAAATTGGCTAGAGCTCAGAGCCATTTTTCTGGCTCTCAAACATTTCAGGAAATCAGTGACCAGCTCTCATGTTCTAGTCCTTACAGACAACTTGGCCGCAAAGGCTCACGTCAACCGGCAAGGGGGGACAAGGTCCAAAGCCCTCTTGAGAGAGGCTGTACGGTTGGGATTATGGGCAGAGAAATACCTGTTGTCGATCTCGACGGACCACATCTCTGGGGTTGACAACTCCCAGGCCGACTGGCTCAGCAGGAGTCTAGTCGACCAGGCAGAATGGTCCATTCCTCCGTCTCTATTCAGGGACCTTTCCCTCAGATTCGGAACACCAGAGGTGGATCTCTTCTCCACTCCTCAAAACCCCCAAGTCACCAGATTCTTCACCAGGTTTCCTTGCCAGTGAGTGGAGGGGAACAATGCTCTTCGGTGCAGATGGCCCAAGAGTCTCCTCTACACCTTTCCCACACTTCCCATCATTCTGGCAGTAATTTGGAAGATGTTGGAGGAATGAGCAGAGCTCCTCCTCCTGGCACCCTATTGGCCAAGTAGACCCTGGTCAACCTATCTCTGGCTTCTCCTTGGGAGATCCCAGCCCATCTAATCTCCCTTCACCAGGGGTCCCTGCTCCACCCAGAGCCCCTGTGGTTCAAGCTGACGGTGTGGCACTTGAGCGGCAGCGGCTAGAGGAGACAGGACCTTTGTTCCTTTCACAATGATAGGGTTGTTCTCCGTCTGGACCCCTCATTTATTCCAAAGGTTAACATCTGGTTTCACAGGTCCCAGGACATTGTGTTGCCTGACTTCTGTCCACTCCCACACCTTGACTTAGAGTGGCAGTGGCACACTCTAGATGTAAGAAGGGCTCTTAGAGTATACATTAAGCGCACTTCCTTCAGGAAGTCGGAAGCAATGTTTGTTTCCTTTTTCCCTTCTCACCTGGGGCACAAGGCCTCTTCTCCTATTAGCAGGTGGGCCAGGTCTTGCATTGAGCAGGCCAACAAAGCTGCAGCCCTTCCAGTTCCACGAGGTCTGACGGTGCACTCTACTAGAAGCATGGCTGCTTCTGCTTCCTGGGCGAGCCAAGCATCCTTGGAGGAGATCTCTCATGCGGCCATGTGGACATCCCCATCTCCTTTCATCAGACACTACTGTCTGTATGCCTTTGCCACAGCGACTGGAGCCTTCGGCAGACGGGTGCTTCAACAAGTGGTTCCACAATCAGTTTGATGAGCCGGACGAGGACCCGCCTGTGGCCATGCAAACTTTGGTATGTCCCATCCTGGGCTCTCGATGCAGCATGGAGGAGAATGGGCATTGGTGGGAGTTACCCTGAACGCCCTTTCTATCTGTGCTGCAAGCCCCTCCCTTTATTCACCCGGAGAGGGTAAGGCATATTTCTGTATTTATTTTGGGCTTTCAGTCTATCAAGTATCTTCGCCAAAGCTGGGGTCTCTCCTGTGGGCTGGCTTTTATATCTTAGTACAGGCTCAGCTAAATGATGTCATAGGAAGGACATCCCATCCTGGGCTCTCTTGCAGCATAGATTGAAAGGGCATTCACGGTAACCTCTACCAATGTCCAGTCTCCCACTACTACGCATCTACTATCTGTATTTGGAAATAGTGTACTCATCGGAAGGTTACTAAACTTCTATTAATCTTACTAAAGAAAGCTCTGAGAGACATGCTTTTGGGATTATTTGCTTCCAATTCATGTTGCCATCCATAGCCTGGATGGAGCAAGTTTCATGTGGGCTTTCAAAAAATATTGATGACTCTCAGGTACCTTATGAATATAAATAAATGTCCAAAATGGAAAGGGAGTTTAACAGAAGAGCCCTCTCTCCACAGTTTTCACTGCTTTTGCATTATGTGAAGTGCCTCTTTTGAAGGATTTCAGGGAAAATTCTATGGTCTTAGGAGGAATGGAGCACCTTGGCAACCAACTCTTTGTTTTCTTCATCTCTAGAGAAATATTTTATAAGGCTTTCAGAGCTCTTTGTTATCCATCAATTGTATTTCAGGTTTTCTTTTTGCTCCTTCTATATGCAGAACCCTGAATAGCTGCATTCTGAAGAACCAGTAGTCCTTCAAAATACTTTACTAAGTACTTAGATTTGAGAAGCTCCATCAGCATTTATGCCTCAATCCTCCATCAGATGAAAGTAGCTAGTAAAACTGTTTCAAGAATAAAACTTCACTTCCATTTCTTTCCTGTTCATACTTTATATTTATTCCACCTTTCCATCTCTTTAGTTAGTTATTAGTTATTAGTTGTAATGGGTTTGTGCCTTGGAGGTCATCTAGTCTAACCCCCTGCTCTTGCAGAAGACCTCTACTGTTTCCAATAGGTGGCTGTCCAGTCTCTTCTTAAAAGCATTCAGCATTGGGGCACTCACAATTTCCAAGGGCAAATTGGTTTGTTGTTCTCACTGTTGGGAATTTTCTCCTTAGTTCTAGGTACTTTCCATCCATTGTTTTTTGTCCTGCCTTCTGGTGCTTTGGTAAACAAGTTAACCCTCTCTTCTTTGTGGCAGTCCTTCAAGTATTGGAAGACTGCTCTCATGTCACCCCTGGTCTTTCTTTTCACTAGACTATGTATACTCATTCCTGCAATCATTCTTCATATGTTTTAGCTTCTAGGCTCCTAATCGTTTTTGTTGCTCAAGAATGTCATCAAACAGCTCCTTATTCAAGCACATTATTTCCATAAGTTATCTCATGTTTTTTAGTATTGTGCTTAATTATATTATTTTTCAGACTTTCCCAACTCTTTTAATTTTTCCCCATTAGGATGTCCATCCATGTCTATGGAGCTTCTCAGTCATCCAGGTCATGGCTGGTCCAAAGGTGCTTATTTCAAGAGGCAACTGGACTTTCTTGTTTTTTCTTCAAAGACGTTTCACTTCTCATTCAAGAAGCTTCTTCAGCTTCTGATAGGATAGTGGGGAATAGAATAATTTATATTCCTTGCAGATAGCTGGTTATTTGCATATCCTTTTGGAGGGTCGTTGAGGCCACTTGGAGGTTTGACTGTGTCCTCAGGGTCACCTGAGTGGTGCAAATGGTTCCTGTAGCCTGCAATTTTTTTCCCTCTGGAAATCCCTTCCTACTCCCACCTCATTCCAAGGGGGTTCAAAGATATGTAGTATAGACCCTGATTCAGGAACCCAACATTTTCTCAGGGACATTCAGAGTCTTCTGTTCTCAAGCCATGACCTTCGTTTAGAAGAGTGAACAAAAATCGTACCTGTGCTTCAGACTCTTTTGTCTTCCTGACAAGCTCATGATAGCCTCATGATATTTCCAATTTTTTCCTGGCAGCATCATTTGTTCCAGGTTAAAGCAGAAAAAAGAGATGGTATTCAGCAGTCAGGTCAGCTTCCCTATAAATCTGGGAAAGACCACATCTCTTAATATAATAACGTCTAGTCTACAGATTACTCTCTCCATTCTTCAAAGCAGAGAGTCATCCATTGCCACCAGGCGGCTTTTCCCCTCTGGGAAAGCTGCTGGATTTCTTACTTCTGTGGAAAGCTGAGCCTTCCATCTGAGCCTCCTGGAACAAAGGGTGAACACCTCTCTCCAGAAGTCTATGAGCCACAATTTATGGGGAGGACCTGCAATTGATGGGGCAGCATCCTCAACAGGAATGATCATCTAGTTCCCTTGGTCTTTCAGCTTCCATGCCGAAACCTCTCCTCCCCTGGACCTCCCCCCCCCCCCCCGTTTTCTTTGTCTTCTTTTTAGAGAAACTCCTCAACTCATCACAACAGGGAATGACTCCAACCCCTCTGTTCCCTCTTCCAGTGCTGCAGCGAGTTTGCCCTTGGCAGAGTTGAACACAACTGAAGTTATCCTCAAGGAAAAACACAAGCATGGTATTGTTAGTCTGAAATGGTGGGGGGTTTCCTGCTTGAGCAAGGGATCGTTATTCTGGTAGACTTACCTTGCAAGTCAGCCCAATCCTTCCCTTCTTATCTGTGTCTATAAATCTCCCAAAGTTTTTGCAGCTCAGAAATTCTCCCTTTGCTACACTGCTTGGTATCAGTTCTCCTAGAAAACAAAGCACGTACAATAATACCACAATTCCTACTATTTCCCCCCAATCTGAGGAATCTCACAGCTTGCCCTTCCTGTGTAGTTTTGGCCAGACCTACCTCGCCTTCTCTTATCAGCTGCTACCACTCAGGCACCTCCTAGGGGTTTTCTGCTGCCTTTTGCTTCTGCTTTCCAAAGCTTTTTAATGATGTGTTAATGCTGCCCTGATTGTTAGTCTTTTATTGCTGTTTTTACTTTCTATATTGTTATCATGTTTTAAATTGCTCCTTTTTATTTTGCAAAATATATATATTTAAATTTTAATCAGTTGTTTTAATTGTTAATCACTTCAAGATCACTTCTTTGCTCAGTTTGGACATTGCCCTACTCTGGGTGGCTCACAATAAAAGGCAATAACAAAACACTGAACAAATGGCAAATCTAGTTAAGATACAAGGCAAATATCATCTGAGACTCCAAGCACACTAATCTGCAGCCTGGGAGGAGAGCCAGGTCTTTAAAGCTTTCTAAGAGTCACAGTGGTGCAGTGGTTAGAGTGCAATTCTGCAGGCTCCTTTTGCTGATCACTGGCTGCCAGCAGTTTGGCAGTTCGATCCTGACTGGCTGACTCAGGTTGACTCAGCCTTCCCTCCTTCCAAGGTAGGTAAAATGAGGACCCCGATTGCTGGGGGGCAAGAGGCTGACTTTGTAAAACTGCTTAGAGAGGGCTGTAAAAGCACCGTGAAGCGGTATTTAAGTCTAAGGGCCATTGCTATTGCTAGAGTGCCATTAGAAGTGGCATGAGAGATGTTTTGAATGAATTAAAATGTCCAGGGCATTGCAGTCACTTGTAGTACTTTAAAACTGTTTTGTAGTTTTATAGCAGCATTATGATTAACACCTATGTGGATGAGCAGGAACAGATGTTAAATGGGATGAAGGCAGAGGTAAAGATTCCCTCTGTCCAGTGGTGGGCTGCCGGATGGTCGGCGAGGTTTGGGTGAACCCCAACTCTGATCTCTGGCTGGGCCTGTCCATCCACCCTTGTGCTGTGCTTTCCCTAAATAACTAACTTTCCCCCTGCCCAGGCTGCCCAGGGGAGTTCTGCGCCGCCCTGCGACACTCACCGGAGCTGCCTGAGACAATTAGCTGCCTGTTTGAAGCCGTGTTTCAGCCCCAAAGCGACTTGTGCGCGCTCACAACCAGCAAACCCCTTGTCAGTGCAAGTGCAGCCCACTTCTGCCTCTGTTCAATCAGGTTAAACTCTACGGAAAATACTCCTCTCTGTTTCTTAGCCAAGGGAGCCAGTATGTAGTCACGCTGGCCACAGGACCGCAGAAGAGTTGAACCAAAAGACACTTTTGAAGTCATGTGTCCAGCATGGCTAGGTGCAAGGTGCACAGAATGATTTTACTGTCCCACCAAAGTGGTACCTATTTATCTACTTGCATTTGGATGCTATTGAACTGCCAGGTGGGCAGGAGCTGGGGCAAGGGTGGGAGCTCTCCCCATTGCACAATGCTTGGGTCTCAAACCAGTGTGTTTTATCGCAGAGCCACTTGGACTTCTATACTTCACAGTGCTTTACAGCCCTCTCTATGTTTACAGAGTCAGCCTATTTCCCCCCCCCCCCCCCCCAACAGTCCCCTGAGGTGATAAACCTTGGCAATCTTTCTGCCGCATCCTAGATACCTATACCAGGAGAGCACCACATTGCCGCTCGTACCTTCCTACCTCTCCTGCTTTTGAACAACTTTCTCTGCCCTGTTGTTGATCTTTAGTTGACTTACATGGAGAACTCTCTGTGTTCTTGCATGACCCTGCTGGGGCTATACAGGTAACCCTCCCAAAATTTATGCTGCTAAGTGAGAAATTTGCTAAGTGAGTTTTGTCCCATATTATGGCTTTTCTTGCCATATGTGTTAGGTGAATCACTGCAGTTGTTAAATTAGGAACACAGTTGTTAAGTGAATTTGGTTTCCGCATTGACTTGGCTTGTCAGAAGGTCGCAAGAGGGGATCACGTGATCACCAGGGACGCTGTGGCTGTCACTTGCTGAGCATCCAAATGTAAATCCAGTAACCGTGGGGATGCTGAAACGGCCATAAGTGTGAAAAATGATCATAGTCAAGTTACTTTTTTACGTGGTATTGTAACATCACACTGTCACGAAGTGAACTGATATAAGTTGAAGACTCTTTGCAAACACCCCTGGCCTTCTTTGCTCCTGGAACACTCTCTGCAATATGCAATATGGTATATGCAATATGGAAACATACCTATGAGAGTAGTTGGGGTGGGGGGAGTAAACCCTTAGCAGGATCAAATTATTTTTGTGATATAATTTTATCTTCCAATTGTTTAACTGTAGATTTCTTAAGGAATATTGTGGGCATTTCCTGCCTATTTCCAAAGATACCCATCAGAGGTTATTATTCTGATCATACATACAGCATTATCATATTTGGCACCCAGTTGTGGGTTTAACTGTTCATGCTTTTGAAGGTTCTACCAATATTCATGTCTGGAATTTAAACAACGCCCTTGAAGCTTGCATTCACAGTATAAATCTGCAAGGATAGATAAACCCTTATTAAATTTGGCAAATGCTTCATGGTAGATTGTTGCCATTATGGAGAATTTTGGAGCAGCCAGTATTGACTCAGATTTTTTTTCAAAAAAATATTATTTTATGAACTGGCTTTTTTTTTTGCCTTTTGCAAAATATGGGAATGGTGTTTGAGACCATGTTTTAAAACATTAAGGCTTCAGTGGAGCAGACAGAAAAGCACAAACACAACTTCATCCTTTATTATGATCCTTTTTTTTATCGTCACCAGCTTTTTAAACCAGTTCCAAAAATATCATTATTGTATGTGTGTGTATGTGTGTGTGTGTGTGTGTGTGCGCGCGCGCGCGTGCTGTTCAGCTTCCTTCTGGTATTATCCCACGTCATTGTAGTTGTGCTTTTAAAGTTGTAGCAACGTTTCAGCAGAATCTCATCTGCCATCATCAGGCTTCTGTATTGAGTTTGTATGTGGGTCAGGGTCTCACAGCCGTTGGTTTTAAATTTGAGGCTAGCTTACTGTTGTCACAGGGAACTTCGTATATGCCTTGGTTTTCCAGGTCAATTTTGTCTTTGGGGTTCCTCAGGATGGCTGCTATTTTTTTGTCTGTTTTGAAGGCAGTCTTGATGTGATGCCTGTGTAGTATCTTACTGATTTTATCTGTAGTACCTCTTATGTAGGGCAGGACAGCTGTTCCATGGATCTGTTGATCTTCTAGGTCTCTGTTATGTCTTGGTGTGTTTTTGTGGATCAAGTTGGTGATTTTGTTTTTGTGGAAGCCATTGGCTGTCAATACTTCAGTCAGGGTGCATAGTTCAGTCTTTATATGTGTCTT
>BLBF01000056.1:2020832-2030890 GCA_015471245.1 Laticauda colubrina | reverse complement strand
CCCCCCTCTCTCTCTCTCTCTCTCTCTCTCTCTCTCTCTCTCTCTCTCTCTCTCTCTCCTTTTCTTTCTTTCCATTAATTTGAAAGTCAGTTTGATTTATGCATAAGGCTAGAAAGCAGGAGGTTCTAAGCTGAAGTCCCTCCTTCGATGTGAAAGCTAGCTGAGTGACTTTGGGCCAATCACAAGGAGGCTGTGAGTTCTAGTCCTGCCATCGCCATGAAAGCCATGTAGGTTACTTTAAGCCAGTCTCCCTCTGTCAGCCCAATCCACTGCATGGGTTGTTGTGGGGAAAATAGGAATGTTTGTCATCTTATTTGTAAGAATAATAAAGCCAGGATACAAATAATTAAACAAAAGTTACTGGGGAGGGCATTTATATATTTGATTTTGGGGCCTCCCCAAGTCCAGAATGATATAAATTATCATTTTATGAAATAAATACATTCTGTCTCCCTTCTCCCTTGAGGGAGCCCTACCACCCCTCACCCCCACCCCAAAGCTGGATCTTCAAAGGACATCATTAAGGTGGAAGTTACACAAATCTCCTTCCGGACGACACTCGCTTCCTGGAACTCCATAGATGGCACCTTTGGATTGAAGGGACCCAAAGCACCCCAACTCTGCCTGATCTTTACTGGACGGGCAGAACCCCTGGGCGAGATGGACTGCCTGAGAGATCCTCGGGCTATGCTGTGAAAGCCTTTGTAGAGGTTAATTAGGATTTGGAATTGCACCTGGAAGCTGCGGACTATTAAACTTGCAAGATCGTAATGAAAGCACACCCATGCCATTGCCTTCTGGACCAACCGTGAAGAAAATAATCATTTGTTGTTGTTCAGTTGCTAAGTTGTGTCCAACTCTTCATGATCCCATGAGCCACAGCATGCCAGGTGCCCCTGTCCTCCACTGTCCCCCTGGAGTTTGCCCAAATTCATGGTCATTGCGTTGATGACACTGTCTAACCATCTCATCCTCTGCTGCCCCCTTCTCCTTTGGTCTTCCGTCTTCCCCAATATCAGGCTCTTCTCCAAGGAGTCCTCTCTTCTCCTTTGGTGGCCAAAGCCTTTGAGATCCAGCTTCAGGATCCGTCCTTCCAAAGAACAGCCATGTATTTTTGTCTCTTCTCATCTCCTGGTTTACTTTTTTCTTGTCTTTCTCTAATTGGCACTGAGGGTTCTTTATGGCTACTTCCAGGCATCACTCCAGCCTCGAAACACTTCATTGCATAATTCTTTTTGTATGTACATTGTTTTCCACCCATGAAGCTTCCCAGTAATTATTTGCAGATACATCAACATCTAAAAGTTCTTGTTCATAATGAACAATATGAAAATGTATAGTTGGGAGATACAAAGCATTCCTTTGAACCATCTGCTGCATCTTCTTCTTTTTTTTTCCTTATCACTACAAGATGATTTAGTCCCCCACTGTCAACTTTTTCTGTTTTATTACACTCCTGAGGGTGCTTTTCCCTGCTATAAGTGCTACTCCTTAAGGGATTTCCCCCCCCCCCCCGCTTATTGTTGCCTTCAGTGTTTTCAAATCTGCCCTTTCATAACTTCTTCTTTTAACCTGCAGTTCCGTCCTCAGCCCAATTCCGAAACACACATACATTTTTGTCTGTTCTCATCTCCTGGTTTACTTTTTTCTTGTCTTTCTCTAAATGGCACTGAGGGTTCTTTATGGCTACTTCCAGGCATCACTCCAGCCTCGAAACACTTCATTGCACACTTCTTTTTGGTATTCAGGCAAAGAAATAAACAAACAAATAAACAAACGGATTTGTGAGCCCCTCAGGATATGTAATGAATTTGCTTTTATTTATATTTATATAATTCTTTTTATGACACAGTGTTTATTGGTTTAAAGCAAATGGAATTATTTGTTCTGACCTAAGCTTCCCAAGATCATACAGCCGACTCCTCATCCCGATGAAACCCCTTTTGTGTAGGTTAAAGGGAATTCCTCTTCAGCAAAGTCCTGGCAAACAATTTTTCATGAGATTTCACAATCACAGACCTTTATCAGGCTGAGAGAGTTGCAAGGGCAATATCTTTCAAATGCCACACTGTTGCAGCAAGTACTGGCCAAGAAGTCAGGAACAGATATTCACCTGAATGAATTGAACTAATTGTCTTCTGCAAACACCACTCCCCTTTCACTCCTCTTTATTCCCTATGGGAGGGTCCATTCGCCGTCCGCCTGTGCCTTTACTCCCAAGTCGACCCGAGTTCCTTAGCTCTTCCCTTCTCCTGGCAGCTCTGCACATGCGCACACTGGGAACAGGCTCCAGCTGTTCTTCTGCCCCACTGATCTCCGACGGCATCTGATAACCGTCAGACGGCCCTGTTCCCATCTCTGCTTCCAACGCAGAGCCCTCGTCCGAGCCTGCCTCAGACTCCAGGACTGGCCCAGGTTCCTCCCCTACCTCCTCATTGTCCGAATCAGCTGCCAGCTCCATTGGCCGCTGGCAGGCCACAACATTATTCACAAATAAATGTGAAACTCCTATGCACATGCATTTATGTGATGCACTTGAAGGAGGTCTCCTGAAGAGAAGAAGATTGATGTCCTCCTCTTCAGGAGATCCCCTTCAGGTGCATTAAATAAATGCATGTGCATAGGAGTTTCACATTCATTTGTGAATAATGTTGTGGCCTGTGTGGGAATGATCTTGTCAGGCAGGAGAAGGAGTCGTAGATAGACAGATTTTTTTTTAATTTATTTGTCTATTGCCTTCATTATTTTTACAAACAACCCAAGGCAGCAAACATATCCAACACCCCTGTATCCCCCTATTTCCTCCACAACAACAACCTTATGAGGTGGGTTGGGAGAGAGAGAGTGACTGGCCCAAGGCCACCCAGCCACTTCTCAGGCCTTAAAATGGGACAAGTCGCCAGGAGGGTTTCATGCAAAAGGCAGGACTAGAACTCCCAGACTCTCGTTTTCAGCCTGGTGCCTTAACTGAACTGGCCTCTTATACCAGGGGTGCCCGGGCCGTGACCCACTACTGGGCCAAGGCCTGTTCAAAATCAGGCCACGGAAGCAGCAGGTGAGCACGCACATGTGCACACCTCCACTTGTGCAAGGGTCAGGTGCACACTGCTCGTGCCAAACTCTCCCCTCCCCCCACTGGTTCACAAAGCCAGAAAGGTTGGAGTCAGCTGCCTCGTCCAGCTGTCAGGCAAGTCTAAAAGGTACCTCAGCCCAGTGAAGCCAAACGGCTGAGGGAAGCATCTCTCCTTAGTTTTCTGGAAAGTAAAAATAAAAAAGTTGCAAGAGTCTTTTACTGTATCCTTGCAATAAAGGCAGTGCTAGTATTCATGTTTGGTGCTTCTTGTCTGGGCTACCTGACAGTAGACCAATCTCTGGGGGAAAAAAAAGGGAAAATATGGCATGCTTTGATTTAACATTTTATTGAGGGAAAAAACATTCTTGGTGCAGTTGGCATCAAGCACTGTTCTTGCAAGCTGCTCTCTAATAATGTAGAATGATAATCAAGGAGAAGATACGTCTTATTAATTGATGAGGTAAAGAACAAGGCTGTAACATCTTTTATGTGTTACAAGGCAGTTTGATGCCAATGGCTGAATTGTTAGGGTGGGAGGAATGAATCAATAGATTTAAAGTGATTTCAGAAGAAAAAGAAGAAGAACCTAGAATCAAAGCACGTACACTTATTTTCTTTTTGATAGGGGAGGCCCAAAGGATATTGCTTCCTGGCTGCACATATCCATATATCTACAGTATATCTACATTGATATACACTGCTCAAAAAAAATAAAGGGAACACTTAAATAACACAATGTAACTCCAAGTCAATCACACTTCTGTGAAATCAAACTGTCCACTTAGGTAGCAACACTGATTGACAATCCATTTCACATGCAGTTGTGCAAATGGAATAGACAACAGGTGGAAAGCAGAGGCAGGTAGCAAGACCTCCCCAAGAAAGGAGGGGTTCTGCAGGTGGTGACCACAGACCACTTCTCAGTTCCTAGGCTTTCTGGCTGATGGTTTGGTCATTTTTGAATGCTGGTGGTGCTTTCACTCTCGTAGTAGCATGAGACGGAGTCTACAACCCACACAAGTGGCTCAGGTAGTGCAGCTCACCCAGGATGGCACTTCAATGCGAGCTGTGGCAAGGTTCGTTGTGTCTGTCAGCGTAGTGTCCAGAGCATGGAGGTGCTATCAGGAGACAGGCCAGTACATCAGGAGACGTGGAGGAGGCCGCAGGAGGGCAACAACCCAGCATCAGGATCACTACCTCCGCCTTTGTGCAAGGAGGGATAGGAGGAGCATTGCCAGAGCCCTGCAAAATGACCTCCAATGGGCCACAAATGTGCATGTGGCTGCTCAAACGGTCAGAAACAGACTTCATGAGGGTGGTAGGAGGGCCCGACATCCACAGGGGGGGGTTGTGTTTACAGCCCAACACCGTGCAGGACATTTGGCATTTGCCAAGAACACCAAGATTGGCAAATTCACCACTGGCGCCCTGTGCTCTTCACAGATGAAAACAGGTTCACACTGAGCACATGTGACAGACGTGACAGGGTCTGGAGACACCGTGGAGAACGTACTGCTGCCTGCAACATCTTCCAGCATGACCGGTTTGGCAGTGGGTCAGTAATGGTGTGGGGTGGCATTTCTTTAGGGGGCCTCACAGCCCTCCATGTGCTCACCAGAGGCAGCCTGACTGCCATGAGGTACCGAGATGAGATCCTCAGACCCTTTGGGAGACCATATGCTGGTGCGGTTGGCCCTGGGTTCCTCCTAATGCAAGACAATGCTAGACCTCTTGTGGCTGGAGTGTGTCAGCAGTTCCTGCAAGACGAAGGCACTGATGCTATGGACTGGCCCGTCCATTCCCCAGACCTGAATCCAACTGAGCACATCTGGGACATCATGTCTCGCTCCATCCAGCAACGCCACGTTGCACCACAGACTGTGCAGGAGTTGGGGGATCCTTTAGTCCAGGTATGGGAGGAGATCCCTCAGGAGACCATCCGCCACCTCATCAGGAGCAGGTCCAGGCATTGTAGGGAGGCCACATAGACACGTGGAGGCCGTACACACTACTGAGCCTCATTCTGACTTGTTTTAAGGACATTACATCAAAGTTGAATTAGCCTGTGGTGTTTTTTTTCCACTTTAAGTTTGAGGGTAACTCCACATCCAGACCTCCATGGGTTGCTAAATTTGATTTCCATTGCTAATTTTTGTGTGAGTTTGTTACCAGCACATTCAACTATGTAATGAACAAAGTATTTAATAAGAATATTTCATTAATTCAAATCTAGGATGTCTTATTTTTGTGTTCCCTTTATTTTTTTGAGCAGTGTATGTCTATACTTAATTGTCTGTCTGTCTGTCAGTCTCTCTTGAGAGGAGATCATGATGATGTAAAGCATGTGACAAAATAAAAGCTTTTAATCTTTTCTAAATGATTCTCCTTAACAGATTTAGGTTGCTATCTGGACTCAGTAACTCGCTAAAATCTCAACTTAGCGGCAGTGCCTTGAAACGCTGCAGTAACATTTGATGGATTCTATGGCCAGTGAAGGGCCAGCGCGACTTAGTGATTTGAATTGGGAAAATAATGTGCAGTGAAAGGATTTAATTCTTCTCCTTAAAATGGTAGCTTCTTTGTGTTTAAAGTTACGAGGGCTTCGTTATGCCCGTTTTCATGGTTTTTATTGTAGAGAAAAGGGAGTGTCCAAGGAGGAAGAGTTTGTAGAGTTATGCAGAGTATTTGAATGAACTGTTTGACAAAGGATTGGCAAGTGCAGGAAACCAGGAGCCACGGCAGTTCAAATGAATGCAGATTTATTGCAAGCTTATTCTGTGTACAAGAATCTGAACTATTAATGGCCCAAGCAGACTGGAGGTAGCTAAGAGTCAATGGCATTCAAGGTGAACTGGACTTAGATCTTTTATGGGCGCGAAAAGACTCGAGACTGGTGATATGTTTGACCCCTCTCTCAGGCTCAGCCTGGTCGTCTCCTACAAGAATGCTGGTACAAATGAAGCAACCCTCCTTGAATCATTAAAGCAGCTACATCCTTTGGAAATAGACTCATGCGCCTGTTGTTTTGCATCCCTCCTCCCTGGCTGTCTGCAGGGATGTTAATTTTTTTTTTACTGATCATACACCCATCTGCACAGATGAGCAATGACAAGCAATTGAAGGAGCTAGATGTGCACGAACCGACTTAACATAGCTCATATTTTAGATTCCTTTTTCTCCCAATTTCAGGCTATTTCTCCGTACACTATCACAGAGGTGTCTTTCAGCAGAAAACAACTGAGTATTCAATTTCTGAAAGTTCACCAAGATGTATAGTATACAAAATATTTTTTAAAATATTACTAAACCCTGTTTCCAAATTTTCCATGCTGGCCGAGAAAAGATACACAAGAGGGAAAAATCTACTTTATGCATATCCGTTGGAACTCCTTTTCATTTCCCCTAATGTACAATATACTTAGCTATTTCTGAATTAGCTACTGAGCATGCTGTCCATTGTAAATCAATTTAGAATTTTAAATCAATCCAGCATCTGATTTAAAATTCAGATACAACCATGGCTCTGGGCACGATTTATAATATTATCTTTTTGTTCTAGAGAGCATGACTTCTGCAACTTCACCCATCATTTTAAAATGGGATCCCAAAAGTTTGGAAATCAGGACTCTAACTGTGGAGAGATTATTGGAGCCACTAGTTACACAGGTAAGTTGTTAATGCAGATGCATTATTGTTTGTTTGCTAATGTTTTTTTTTTAACATTTGTAATTCTAATCAGGGTTTATATTGCAGTTGTATTTTCCAGCTTATGACAAGAATGGTGAAGTTTGTCAAATAAGGATTTTAATTGCACTCTGTATTGTGTCATTTTTGAAATTTCATTCAACATTTTGGTTTTCTGAAAAAGATTAAGCTATGCTGTAGATCAAGTAGAAACATTATTTGAAATTATTTTGTGTGTGGTGGGTGGATATGATTCATCAAATTTGTAGTAACTAGTAAGTAGCAAGTATTCATATGCAGATACAGAGAGTGTAATTCAGGAGTTGTAAGATTGATAGGTGAAATCCACGTGTTCTTTGAAAATAAAATTCTAGGAATTTTTTAAAAGATGAATTAATACCAAAGACTTGGATGAAGAACCCATGATGTCACAACTCTTCCAAACAACAGAAATGGGACCGTTTGAACCTCAGAGAATAAGTAGCGCACAGTGCTGCTACTACAGATACCTTTGGAGTCCGGATAGATGATACTGTTTCATCCAAGACACTCCGAGCACACCAACTCTGCAGGATTAAATCAGCCAAGGGATGTTATGGGAGACAGTGGTCCCTCAAGTAACCAGGCCCTATGGAATGTAGGGCTTTATAGGTGTCAACCAGCACCCTGAGTGGCACCTGGAACCAAATTGGCAACCAGTGCAGCTTATAAAGCAGAGGTGTCATATCTCCCCCATTATGACTGACTGTACTGCCACATTCTGGACCAGCTTCCAAATGGTCTTCAGCGGCAGCCCCATGTAAAGCACATTGCAGTAGTCAAGCCGTGAGGTGGCTAGGGCAGGGATGACTGGCAGAAGGGCCCCCTGATCTAGGAAAAGGAACAAGTGGTGCCCCAGATAGAATTGAGCAAAGGTTTTCCTAGCCATGGCTGATACTTGTTCTGATCCAGCTTTAGTAGAAGAAACAGACTCCTTGTCACGAAAACTCCCTCTCTTTATTTACCTCTTGTGAATTAATGGCCTTCACCCACCAAAAGGTCCCAGGCCTTCCAAGAGTTAACCGCCGCAACAGACCTTTATCAGTTCCTTGCGATAATTGCAAGGCTGTGAGCTCCCAGATGAAAGGCTGCAAATAAGTTCTGGCAAACAGTCTCTGTGGCACAAAACACGATGAGCAAAATCTTCAGAAAGACTAACTGTTGTCTCCTACAACCACCACTCCCCTTTCCTTCTGTTTATTCCCCAGCCAGGAAGGGGCCATTCAGTGTCCATGTTTGCTTTGCTTCTCGAGTCAACTCCTTGTCCTCTGTTGTTCCCCTCTCCTAATAACTCTGTGCATACGCAAATCTGGAACAGGACCCAGCTGTTCTTCCTCCCCACTCATATCAGCCTCCAAAGGCAGCTGCCTCTCCGGTGGTTGGCTCTATCTCTGCTTCTGACTCAGAGCAGCCATCAGAGCCTTCCCCAGACTCCAGAACTGGCCCAAGTTCCTCCCCAACCTCTGAGTCTGCCACCAGCTCTGTTGGCACACAATGGCTTTGATGGGCCACAACAATACTTGCTCTTTCAGATTCCCTAATTATGTGCCAATCTGAAGGGAAAACGTGCAACCCCATCCAGGGTCTATGATAGAACCTGGATGGTTGAAACACCCTCCTCTTGGTAGATCTTGGTAGGATTGAGGGAGAGGTAGTCCCTTATCCCCATCCAAAGCCATCATACTATAGCCTCCAGGCCTTGGGACAGAACTCTGAGAGCCTCACTTGCCTTTATTTTTTTATTTGGTACCAGATAAAAAAATATGAAAAAAAATACAAGTGTAATGGAACTCTTGCTTAGCACAAAGATATGAAAGGAAGAAAAGAAATAAAAACACTTATGGTTATGAAATGATACGTGGTAATGCATTAAGTGTTTCCAAATAATATATTTAATGGAATTACAGTTTTGTTTCTTTGAAATGATGACTGGAGCTGTTCAATTTGCAACAAAGGATGTGCATGAGAATGCCCTGTTGAAAGAAGAAATATTATTTCTAACTTCAGTTAATATTTAATCATAGTTACGAATGTTGACTCACTGACGGTACCTTTCAGTAGCACTTAAAATTAGGTTTGTAATCTTGCAAAAGAAAGCATAAGAAAATAGGTCTGGTGAGCATTCCGTTCGGAAAATAGAAACATATAGGAACAGTATAGCAGAGTTAGAAGGGACTTTGGAGGTCTTCTAGCCCAACCCCCAAATGTCGATTGTTTCAGTGTCCTCACTTGATTGAAGGTTGATCATGTGCAGTTTAAGTAAGCACAGGTAATCCTCGAATTACAACCATTAATTTAGTAATGATTCAAAGTTACAATGGCACTGAAAAAAAGTCACTTCTGTCTGTTTTTCCCACTTATCACTGTTGCAGCATCCTCATGGTCATGTGATCAAAACTTGGACCCTTGTCCACTGACCTGTATTTATGACGGTCACAGTTTTATTTAGTTTATTTAGTTGTACGTAGTTTCTGTAACTTTCCATGAAATGCCAAGGGAACCTTTATTTATCCTGTTTATGGCTTGATCAGCCACTGCTATCTGGAAATTTCAACTTGTTCAAATTATGGTTGTCCAGTTGTTAGGGGCAACATTCCGCAGAGTGTCATTACAATGGTTTTGAAGAAATATCATAACTTCCTAAATTATAAATGGAATAGTGGTACATTATTTGATTTGGTGGTTTTAAAAAGTCAAAGTATGTCGGGTTTATATTGTATAATGTTTTGCCTTTTATATATGTGTATATATATATATATATGTATGTATGTATGTATGTATGTATGTATATACATACAAATATATATATATATATGGATCTTTGGTTATTCGGGTTTTCTCCCGCGTAGAATTGGAAGTATCTAGGCAACGTTTCGATGAAGTCTCATTCATCATCTTCAGGCTTGTTTCTTCAGCTCTGTGCTTCTCAGAGTAATGTGAGCTTGCAGCTGCTTCTTCCTTTTAACTGCTAGTGGGGGTGTGACTTGATTGGGTGGGGGTTTGGCTGTGTTCTGATTGGTAGGGGGGTTGGCTGTGTTCTGATTGGCTGGGGGTGTGTTCTGCTTAGGTGGGGGCTTGGTTGTGCTCAGGTTAGTCTTAGTTGCTGGGGGATTTGAGCTGGTGAGCTGTGATTTTGTTGTTTGGCTTCGTGTTCGTGGTCGTACCACATCTTCATGGTGGGTGTCAGTTTGCTTCTTGTATGGGTCAGAGGGGTTTGAAGTGGGTAGTGGTGCAGCTGCAGTATGGTTTCTGGTTCGTGGTC
>BLBF01000056.1:1957515-1972840 GCA_015471245.1 Laticauda colubrina | reverse complement strand
GGGGGGGGGGGGTTCTCTGCCGTGGGGCCCTCTGAAGACACCTGCCTGGACAGGGTATCTAGCTCCTGGCTGGAAGAGGACTGGCTGTCTGTGGGCTGTCTGAGGGAGAGGGGTCTCAGAGGGGCTGCTCCTCGGTGGTGGATCTCACCCTCCAGGAAGCTGCACTTGACCATGATGTACATCTCCCGGTCAGTGAGCTTGACAGTGGCCTGCCCGGATTTCTTGAGGTGCAACTTGCCATACCAGGTGTGCATGTGCTTCCACCATCCCAGGAGTACTTCTGCAGTATACCCCAGGCTCTCTGCCTTGTCTCTCTCATCTGCCTGCTTCTTCTTGGTGTCCCGATACAGTCCTGTGGCCCTTCCTCCACAGGTACTCGTTCTCCCTCAGCCATTCCAGCACCTCATCCTCATGGTCCTCGGAAACGGTGTACTGTTTCCTCTCTCCCTTCTGCTTCTCTTGCCTCTTCCTCCCTCTGGCAGGGGCTTCAGCAGGGCCTTCAGGGGCTTGAGCAGCAGGGCCTTCAGCAGCAGGGCTTTGAGGGCCTTGGGGCTGGTCCACCACAGCAGCAACAGCAGCAGCAGCAGCAGGTTCAGATTCAGTGCCAGGGGGTGGGATGCTGGTTCTGGTCTTCTTCACCTTGCCAGGGCTTGAACGAGTAGGCATGGGCTTCCTCTTCTTGCCTGACTGATGAATCATGGTGTTCCTGCGAAATGTATTTGGCAGCACGTCTTTCCCTTGTATGCTGACTGCGTGCGTGCTGCATCCTTTTATATCCACGGAGCTGATGCAATTCATACTCCCCGCATGCGCAGTGAACGGTTTGCATCCGATATACATCCGCTCGTCATCCACTTTGCTTCCTCTAGGCCTCCGTGATGCATCTGCTTCATCCGCTATGCGTCCGCTTCGAAATTCTTCCCCGGAAGCCCTTCGGATGTGTCATCCGCTTCCATCCGCTTGGCTTCCTATGAACATCCGTTTAACATCCCCGCTACATACTACCCACATCTGTTCTTCTCCGTTCTTTTCCGTTCTGTTTATGCAAATTTTATGTCACTTTTTGAAGCGGATGACAACGGATGGAGCCACCCCCGAAATTTTGCTCATCTGCTGTGTCCTTTGTGCATACGTTTTGCGTCCGTCGGCCAGTGGGACCAGGCCTTTAGCCATCAAAGCCAGCTGGGTGATTCTCTTTCAATCCATCCCATCTTGCAGGGTTGTTGTTATGGAGAAAATAGGAAGAGGAAGGAACGTTAGATATGTCCACCATCTTTAATTATTAGAAAAAATAATCAAGATGGGATAAAAAAAATCTGAATAAATAAATTAGAAATAGAAACTCTATATCTAGAGTTGTGTTGTAGAAACAACAACAATAAGACTTTGAAAAATGTGATTTTTAGTATGTTAGCTAAATGTAAAAAGCGCGGAATATGGATTTTTACCTTAATACCAGTTATATTTAACACTGAGACACTGAGCCAATTTCCTAAATATGAATCAGTTAAATAGATCAGTTTTCTTAATAGCTTGTCTTCGTGGAAAGAAATGGGAAATGGGGGGGGGGAAGTCCTCTGTATAGCTTAATTTGCCTGATTAAATACTTTCCAATTATTCTTTATTTGTCAGAAAATATATTTTATAAAATGATGAACAAGGTATTCAAATTCAATTAGCTTAAAAAAGAAATATAAGAACAGAACTTGTATGTGTGCTTGAGAGATAAAGTCCCAAGTGAACCCTACTCATAAAAGATAGAGATGAGATTTTATCATTCATGTTCTGAACATTTTATTTCTCATAATCTTAGAAATACATGCAATGGATTAGTGGAGTTTGACAGACAAATGTTCAGTTCACAAGTTCTCCAAATATGACACTTTAAAATTTTGGATAGGGGTCCTGTTGCCTGTGGTGGGATCCCACATTGACTTTCTGTTGGAGGCAGGTTTCATTTGTAACTGTGTTAATGAAATGTCAAATTATTGACAAGTCAGTTTGTCCATAATGTAAAGAATAACTTAAAGGCAACCCCTCCTAACTCTGATCTTGGTGACAGAGAACATTAAAACACATGCTTGGACAAACTCAAAGAGGCATGATAAATGCAGTGGGGAAAAGGTGAGTCCAGGGCATCTGTGTGGGCTCTCAGGTTTGGGAGGACCACTTCTTTTCTGGCTGAATGAAAGGATGGTTGTATGTTTAATAACAATGGGAGAAATTAAGGGACTATCTAACAAGGAGAACATTGGTCTTGTGTCCAGCAGCTTCAAGAAGGAAGTCACTTGTCATTGCTGGGATGGGAACTTTCATGTCTACCCAAGTTTTGTCATATCTAATGTTCCTAGTCAGCCGGCTCTCCTCACTGTTGTCAATCAGATGCACAGACTGTCCTCAATTTACAACCAGTCGCTTAGGAAATGTTTGAAGTTACAACAGGCCACCCAAAAGCTACTTATGACCAGATATAAGCTGCTTGTATCTGTTTGTCCATCTGTTTGATGGATGTCCGTCCATTCATCCACCCATCCACCCACCCACCCGAGAGTGAAACTGACATAAAGCTGATATCCGTATTCACTTCACACAAAGACACTTGTGAATTTTCACATTTGACAAATATGGATAGCTTTCAACTTATGACCAAGGTTGAGCCCAAAATTTATGTTGTTAAGTGAGAAATTTGTTAAGTGAGCTTTGCTCCATTTAACGACTTTTCTTGCCACATGTGCTAAGTGAATCACTGCAGTCATTAAATCAATAACATGGTTGTGAGTCATGGTTCCCCATTGACTTTGCTTGTCAGAAGATTGCAAAAGCCAATCACATGACTCTTGGATATGGCAACAGTTGTAAGTGTGAAAAATGGTCCTAAGTCACTTTTTTCAGTGGTGTTGTAACTTTGAATGGTCACTAAATGAACTGTTGTAATTATGCCTCAATCATGGTGACCTCTAATACCAAGGAGAAAAACCACAGTGAGGGATTAACCGACAAGTAGAATAGCTGCTCAGACTCCCTGTTGAGGAGCAGCATACTTTATAATCTGTACTGAAGCAAGCAATATTAAAATATAACAACTAAATCTGAAACGTGCTGTCATTTGGACTGCTTTAAGCCAAAAGACATCAGATGTTACTGGGTTTATCTGCAGAAAATAATTACGGACCAATTGTGCACCTGATGAATTTCTTCTTGCATAGTTACTATAGCAGGTGGACTTCTCGGGAAACACAATGCTTTGTAGAATTTGTATTAGGCCTCAGAAAGATCCCTGTGAAGTAATTAGGAACCTTTACCTCCTGAACAGTGGTGGGATTCAAAAGGTTTTACCATGGGTTCAGTGGGTGTGGCTTGGTGGGTGCGCTTTGTGTGCGTGTACACACTTTGCGTGTGTGCATGCACCAAACACACATTTTGTGCAAGCGCAGAGGCGTTCCAACTCACCCCCTGCAAGCCTGCACTCTCCTGATTGCTTCAGCAGCTGCCAGGCAAAGCAGATGCGCTTCAAAAGCAGAGGATAAAGGTGAGTATGGGAGCCCAGGCGGGCAGCTGAGCGCTGGAGAGAACCAGGTGGGCTCTGCTGCTCATCACCACGACCGGCTCAGTAGAACCGGGCCAAACCGGTACAATCCCACCAGTACTCTTGGATATCTGCTGGACACAACCTTCACCAGCATAGACCTCTGACACTGTTGGTGCAGGATCTCTGACTTCTAAAGCTATAGAAGCAGGCAAGCAGAATAAAGTCTATACCTTTATGTGGTGTTGACTTAATCATACTTTCAATTTCTTTGGTTTTGAAACATGATGGGAATTATTTTACAATTTAACCTTAGACCAAAGGCATTTGGATATTTCAATGTACGCGATACTATTTTAACCAATTTAACATATTCATGAAAAACATTAATATTAATAACAGGTTAGACAAGCACTTTAATGTTCAATTAATAGGTCCTTTCTTTTGTAGTGAAATAACATTTTGCTTTTTTATGACAGAATAATGGCATTTGGTCATGGGGATAAGGCCTAAAATCGACTGATTTCTTGCAGAAGAGCCAACAATTAGAAGCAAATTGACCTTTGAGGTCAAATTATGTAAGTTGGTCTTAGATCTAGTTGCAAACGTTTCTGCAAGTAAGCATTTATACTGCGCTAATAGATACGTTCTAATGCTTTAATAAGCCATTAATCTAACCTCATGCTAATGAAGGACAAATATAAGGAAAAGAATCTCAGCGAATAGTTCAGCAATTATAGTGGTTGTAATTACCAACATTAGACCAATAATTGGAGTTACTTTCCTGTTTGATCTACTAAAGAATTCCTTCCCCTATCGGCGCTAATTGGGTGCATGTGTACCCATGAGTTGTGGAAAACAGGGACCAATAGATTGGAAGAAGTCATCCAGATTAGACGCAGGTTAGGGTGTTACATGGAAAGTGAAATATAGGTAGTCCTCGACTTACAACAGTTCATTTAATGACAGTTTGAAGTTACAATGACACTGAAAAAAGTGACTTATGACCATTTGTCACAGTTACAATCATTGCAGAATCCCTGTGGTCACATGGTAAAAATTTGGACACTTGGCAACTGGTCATGTGGTTTACATTCAGATGCTTGATAACTTGTTCATATTTATGATGGTTGCTAGAGGTCATAGGACCATCTTTTGTGACCTTCTGACAAGCAAAGTCAGTGGGGTAGCCAGATTTGCTTAACAGCCGTGTTACTAACTTATCAACTGCAGTGATTCACTTAGCAACTGTGGCAAGAAAGGTCATAAAACTGGGCAAAACACTTAACAAATTTCTCAGCTATCTACATTCTAGGCTCAATTGTGGTTATAAATTGAGGACTACCTGTTACTGGATGTTCAGCATGAATTTAGAAAGAGCTAAAGAAAAAGACATTATTACTGATACATGCTGGATATTTGGGAAGGCCAAAGAATAGTAATAGTCCTTGGACTTATATCCCACTTTACAGTGTTTTACAGCCCTTTCTAAGTGTTTTAGAGAGTCAGCCTCTTGCCCCCAATAATCTGGCTCCTCATTTGACCCACCTCTGGCAGAAACAACTCCATATATAAATCATTGTCTATAGAAAGGCCTTCAGTTGTGTCAGTGGGATGGAATGTAGTCTGGATTCCCAGGAGGGAGGGGCTTCATTCCAGAGGGAGCAAAGAGACAACAAAGCTTAAGCCCATGTCACACTGGACCAATGGATGGAAAGAGGATGTAAAATGGAGAGAAACACTTGCCATCTGTTAGTTAACGCGATTCATCCGTTCTGTACTCACTGCGTTTTTCTTCCTCTCTATCCGTCCAGCATCCATCAACTGAGGTTCCATCCGCTCAAAAAGTTTTGAGCTGTTCAAAACTTTTTGAGCGGAAAATGTATCCAAGACGTCCGTTCTGCATCCGCAACGCATACGGGGAACATCCGTTCTACATCCGTCATCATCCATTATGCATCCGCTATATCCGCTAGGCATCCGCTGTGCATCCGCGCAACTCAAATCCGCTCCAGTGGAAAACGGACAAAGGGAGGAAGCGAAATGGATGTGTAATGGACGTGCAGCATTAGTAGCACGGACGGAGAAAGGATGAAAGCGGATGCAGCTCGCATACAAAGCATTTAAAACAGAAAAAACGTTCGCAGAGGGGACCTATCTCGGATATTTAGGATGTCTGCAGGATGCCTAGAGGATGCAAAAGGACACCTCGTGGAAAAACTATATTTCCTATAAAAAGGGGGAGGAACTCACTTGGATTTCACTTTCAGTCCAGCAGCCCTGCTGTGCAGACCTCTGCAGCCTTCATCTGGCTCTTGCTCTTCCATAGCATCCATTGATGTCCACCATGGATCGTAACACAGTCCTTTTGGTAGCCACCATCATTCTGCAACAGTGCAAAGCCATCTACAGGCTCTTTCAACTGTTCCACGGGAAGAAAAGGAGGCAGCCAAGAAGCGTCTGGGTCCGAAGATGGATTGGGAGAAGAGCAGAGTATGGACTGTAAAACAAGCTGATGGTAGAGCTGAGGAACGAAGACCCTCGTGCATTCCAGAACTTCATGAGGATGCCTCCAGCCATGTTTGACGAAGTTGTGGAGCGGCTGAGACCCAGGTTGACCAAGCAGAGCACCAACTTCTGGCCCAGCCTGGACCCTGGGCTCAAGGTGGCACTGACTCTGCACCACCTGGCCTCAGGGACCACCTACAGGAGCATGCAATACGGCTGGAGGGTGCCACACAACACCATCAGCATTGTGGTCAGAGAAGTGGTGCAGGCCATCATCGAAGAATACCTGGAGGAGCTCCTCCAGTGCCCCTCCACTGAAGAAGGCTGGAAGAAAGTTGCAGAGCAGTGGTATCAGAGGTGGAACTTCCCCCACACTGTTGGAGCCATAGATGGCAAGCACGTGGCCTGCAAAGCTCCAGCCAAGTCCACTTATTTCAACTACAAGGGCTTCTTCAGCATCATCCTCTTCGCCATGGTCGATGCTGACTACAAGTTCATGTACATTGATGCTTCAGGCAACGGGTCAGCTTCAGATGCCCAGGTATACAACGTCAGTGACCTCAAGGAGGGGCTGGAACGCAACCTCATCATGGGCTTCCCAGATCCAGACCCCCTGCCCAATGACACGCAAGATGTGCCCTACTTCATCGTGGGGGATGACGCCTTCTCCCTCAGAACCTACCTCATGAAGCCCTTTACACTTCCAGACTCCTCACCCGTGAAGAGAGGATCTTCAACTACAGGCTGTCCAGGGCAAGTCGGGTGGTGGAGAACGCCTTTGGCATCCTGGCCAACAGGTTCCAGGTACTTCTCACCACCATGCAGCATCGCCCAGAGACCATGAGGAGGATCGTGGAAGCTTGCTGCATCCTGCACAATCTCATGCGCACCCACTACCCAGTCTTGTAGAACAGGCTCGTGGACCGTCAACAAGGCAATGGGGGCATGGAGCCTGGGGAATGGAGGCAAGGGCGAAACCTGATAGACACTAAGGATGTACAAGGCCCCAGCAGAGCTTCACATGAAGGGAAGAAGCAGCACAACCTCCTGAGACACTGGTGCAACTCCCCAGCTGGAGCAGTGGAGTGGCAAGACAGGATGATAGATGATTAATTGATGCTTACTTCAGCCTGTCTCATCACACTGATGAGATTGGGCCATGTACATTGGGTGGGCCTATAATGAACAGGGCATTTAATAAAGAGTTGTGTTTATGTTGACATGTGTGGATGAATGATTACATTATTATTGATAATAAAGGGCCATAGGTGTGGCACCTGGGAGGGTGGACCATACAGTCCCACGATGCTTGCACTGGAGGTTTATCTATCCCACAGCTATTACCCATCCCAAAGGTATCCCTGCCCATCCCACAGGTATCCCTGCCCATCCCACTGCTATCTTAACCCATCCCACAAGCATGCAAAGGCTTAAACCATTTCTAAAAGTTTCCACCAAGACTTTATTGACAAAAATAAATGAAGCAAATGTGTGAAGCAAAGATAATCTTTATTAATAACAAGCTGTAACAGAAAAATGATCCAAGTCAAGTGTCCAAAGCAAAAATAAAGTGAACAGTTAGCCACCCAGTCTCTGGCACTCTTCTTGGTCACTCTGAGGCGTGCCCAGTCTCAAGGGTGAAGGGTCCAGGTACTGTGGAGGTGGCTGCTGCTGGAGTGCTGGTCTGAGGCGCCACTGGGGTGTCTGGCCCCGAGAGGACAACAGGGGATGGTGTGTTGATGAAGCTCTCAGACAGCTAGATCAGCCCCGTGATGTTAAGAGCCCCTTCCTACATGACATGGGGTGTCAGCCCCAATACCGATGACAGATGTTCTGAGGCCAGGCTTGGCTGTGGGGTGGAGGAAGGAGCAGTGTAGTGGGGCTGTCTGGTCTGCAGCTGAGTGAGGACTGGTGTGGGTGGCATCGGTGGCGTGGGTGGCATCTGTGGCATGGCTGGTATTGGTGGTGTGGGTGGCATCGGTGGCATCAGCGGCACCGGTGGCGTCCGATGTACCTGTGCCTGGACTGGGAAGGCTGCCTGTGCTGCTGGACCTCCTGGGAGCCGTAGCGTTGGTAGGGGAGGGCCTGTGGAAAGCCTTGGAAGGGCAGTGACATCACCTGGGTTGGAGGAGCAGGCCTGGACTGGGTGGGAACAGGTTCATCTTGATCTGGAGGGTTGTGAAGAAGATCAGTGATCCTGTCCTTCACCACCTGGTACTGGGGTTCTGACACATTCATGAGGGTCTGGTTGGCCTAGGTGAGGAAGGGCTTGTGGCTGGAGGATGGGGCGTTGATGTGTACCAGCTGAGAGAGGAGATCTACGCTGCTCCTGATGGTGTCTCTTATCTCCAGCAGGACAGTGTGGCTCTGCCCCTCTGGTCTGTCTCTGCCTTTCTGTGGAGGTGGAGCTGGGGGTGGATGCGGGTTGGGCTGTGGTGGAAGTGCCGTCTCCTTTCTCCCACTGCGTCAGGAGGTCCTCCATGCGTTCCGCCAGGGGTAGTACAGCTGTCGGGGGGGTCTCCGTCGTGGCACGCTCCACAGATACCTGCCTGGACACAGGAGCTGACTCTTTGCCAGAAGAGGACTGGCTCTCAGCAGGCTGCCTGAGAGAGAGGGTTGTGAGAGGGGCTGCTCCTCGGTGGCGGATTTCACCCTCCAAGAAGCTGCACTTGGCCATGACGTAGGTCTCTCTGTCCGTCAGCTTGACCACGGCCTGGCCAGATTTCTTGAGGTGCAGCTTCCCGTACCAGGTGTGCATGTGCTTCCACCAGCCGAGGAGCACCTCTGAAGTGTAGCCCAGGCTCTCCGCCTTCTCTCTGCAAGCAGCCTGCTTCCTCTTGGTGTCTCAAGAGAGCGTGTGTCCCTTCCGCCAAAGATATTCATTCTCCCTCAGCCACTCCAGCACCTCCTCCTCATGTTCCTCTTCTATGGTGTATTGCCTCCTCTCCCGTTCACGCATCTGCCTTTTCCTCCCTTTGGCAGGGCCATATGGGCCCTCATCAGAGGGGCTTCAAGGTTGTAGGGGCTGCTCCTCCACACCACCACCAGCAGCAGCAACAACAGTAGCAGCAAAAGCAGGACCACCAGCAGCAGCACCAGCACCAGCAGCACCAGCAGGACCAGGAGGAGGACCAGGAGCACCAGCAGGACCAGCAGGACCAGGAGCAGTGCCAGCAGAGTAAGCATCAGCAGAAGCACCAGCACCAGGAGCAGTGCCAGCAGAGTAAGCACCAGCAGAAGCACCACCACCAGGAGCAGTGCCAGCAGAGTAAGCACCACCAGAAGCACCACCACCAGAAGCAGCATTAGCAGAAGCACCACCACTAGAAGCAGCATCAGCAGAGCAAGTACCAGCAGAAGCACCACCTCCAGAAGCAGCATCAGCAGAAGCCCTAACACCAGAAGATCGAGCCCGGGCAGCAGAAGCCCCAGCAGAAGCAGAGTCAGGGCCAGGGGGTGGGAGGGTGGCCCTGTCCCTCTTGCCAGGGTTGGTAGCAGATGGCAGAGGCTTCCATTTCTTCCCCATGGTTGTTGGGTTGTTGGCTGGCTGGCTGGCAAGCTGTGTCTGGAAGCAGGTCTTTCCTCTGAATGGTGACCTACCTGTGAGCTGCTTCCCTTTATATCCGTGGGGCTGACGCAATGCATCCTCCCCGCATGCGGAGTGAACGCTAGGCATCTGCTAAGCATCCGCTCGGCTTCCGCTCTGCATCCGCTTCATCAACTCGTCATCCGCTGTGCATCTGCTTCATCCGCTCGGCATCCACTTTGCTGCGGTCCCCCGGAAGCCTTGAGGATGTGCCATCCACTCCCATCCACTTCCATCCTCTAGGCTTCCGTGGAGCATCCGCTTTCCAACCTGGCTACGTCCTCCCCCCGTCCGTTCCTTTCCGTGTTGTCCGCCCTGGTTATGCAAATTCAGGGCACTTTTGAGAGCGGATAACAACGGATGGAACATTTTGCTCGTCCGCTGTGTCCTTTTTACAAACGTTTTGCATCCGTCGGCCAGTGTGACAGGGCCTTTACATAGTTTGGTTGGGAGAAAAAGAGTTAAGAGGGCTCCTCCCTAGCAATTCTCAGAGTGTATCCATACTACGGCAAATAGTGGTGTTGGTTTGTCAATATTTCTGTCTTTAGGTGAGGGACAATTTAGGAAGCGGCTCAGAAGTAATTTTGCTCATCTTTCTCAGTTCTTTGGACCTGACAGAAAACCTTTGTAAGGTATAGAACAGGGCTGTCAAACTAAATTTCCTTAAGGGCCATACCAGGGTTGTGTTTGACCTCAGGGGAGGGGCAGATGGGTGTGGCCAGGATGGGCATGGCTAGCTTGACATCACTCATGTGGGGGGCACCTGTGGGGCACAGCCCAAGTGCTATGCAAGCAAAAGCAAAGCTACGGAGTTTGGCACCCCGCTGCAGAATGTGCTTAGGAAAATGGGGATCCCAGAACATCTCATGCAACACCTATATGCAGGTAGTCCTCAACTTATGACCACAACTGAACCCCCAAATTTCTGTTGCAAAATGAGATGGTTGTTAAATGAGTTTTGCCCCATTTTACAACCTTCTCACCATTGTTCATGTGAATCACCATAGTTGTTAATTAGCTTCTCCGAAAGCTGCAAAAGGTGATCTTGTGATCACTGGGACGCTGCAGACCTCCTCAATACGAACCAGTTGCCAAGCGTCTAAATTTGGATCACGTGACCAAGGGGATGCTGCAGTGGTCGTAAATGTGAAAAGCGGTCCTAAGTCACTTTTTTCAGTGCAGTTATAACTTCGTACGGCAATTGAAAAAATGGTTGTAAGTTGAGGTGGTCTGTACGACCTGTACAGGTATGAAGTCAATGTTCTGGGCTCCAGACTGGCAAAGAAGTCAGACAAGACTGCAAATTTCTTATTTATTCAGCTTACATGTTGAACATACCCACAGGGAAGCTGGGTTGGAAGGTGACAATGTATTTAGAATTGGAGGAAAAATATCATCCCTTAATGATGTTACTCCGATGGCTGCTAAAAAAAAAGGCATTATCTGCAAGTTCTAGTAATGAAAGTCAAGCACAGTGAAAAAATGGGACTCATTAAACACAACGAAAACTAAACTAAAGGCAAAAGGGAAAGCAGCCAGTCCCAGGAATGGTCATGAAGATCTTGAAATGGGGGGGGGGGGGCTTCGATAGTTTAGGATCAACCCTTATCTGAATCTAGCAGCCAGGAAACATGCCACTGTCTAGCATTTGCTAGAGTCATGTTGAAGGTCTTCAAAAGGGTAGTCAGATGCCTGCAAAGTTCAGAATCATCCGGACAATGATCAGCATGTCTGAGAAAATTAGACTTTGAAGAATATTGATGGTTTTGAACTTTAGCGTTGAAAAGAATCCAATAATACGATGGGCAGCCAAGAAAATAAACAGATCATAAAATGAAATCAACCCAGAGCTTTATATCCCACATAGGATCTAAATCATCCTCAAAATGACCTCATAACCCCTTGCGGGGTGGAGACTGGACAACTGAAAGGAGCTAGCAGCGTGTTTTAAGGGCTGGATGCTCTTCCTGTCGCCAGTGGGGAGTTTTGTTTAACAGAGGTATTCTCAGTGTGCCCAGAGAGAGAAATATCTGCCCCTGCCTAGGATCGAACTCCTGATTGTGAGGCGAGAGCTCCACCTTTAGGCCACCCCACCCGTCACATAGGATCTAAAGAACCAGGCTGAAGTTACTGTATTATGGGTACGTTACACGTGAAGAGCCAAAGTCCTTGTTCCTGGGAAAAGTGAAAGGAACATGAAAACAAGGAGAAGCTGCAACAAGATGATGGGGAAGAACCACCTAAAAGCCCAAATGGAATATGGATCATCCTGGAGAGGATCTCTACTTGGCCAACAAATTTGGTCGTCCTTGACTTACAATGGTTCATTTAGTGACCGTTCAAAGTTAGAACAGCACTGAAAAGAGTGACTTATTAGCCTTTTACATACTTGTGACCTTTATAGCATCCCCAGGGTCGGAGGCCTGGCAATTGTTTCATACTTATGACTGTTGCAGTGTCCCAGGGTCATAGGATCCCCTTTGGCAACCTTTTGACAAGCAAAGCCAATGGGGGAGCCAGATTCCTTTCACAGCCCGGTTACTCACATATCGGTTGCGGTGATTCACTTTACAACTATGGCAAGAAATGTCGTAAAATGGGGCAAAACTCACTTTAGAAAGGTGTCACTTAACCACAGGTGTTTTGGGTTCAATTGTGGTCATAAGTGAATAGTAAAAACACTCTTGGATGTGGAATTTGAGTCACAGTTAACTACAGCAAAAGAAGAGGCCTGTTGGATACCTATTTCAAATACCTATTTTTGTCTACTGTCTCTTTTCCATCAATAACTACAAGCAGTAGAAGCCCCAGAGGATTGCTTAAGTCTTTCGATCTATTTTAGCCAACAAAATCTTTTGTCATATCAGTAATAGAGTAACAGGAGTGAGTCACATTTTCATTTCTAACTTATTACGGGTCAATGATATTGATAAAACCACATGAGTGCAGCTTGAGTTCAAAATTCCTGCTTTGAGTTGAGGCCAGACTTTCTTTTTATTTTGGAGCTAATTTGATATACACTAGTCATTGTTCCATTCCTCCTTGCTTCTGGAGCAAAACAAAATAAAAAGCAGACAACTTTTTCATGAAAGATCCATGAAGGGTCTTAGGATATGTACAAGTGACCCTTTTAATACAAAAATATTTTTGTTACCTATGAGAGTCACAGCGCTGATGAAAAATCATTATCGATCTATCAGAAAGCTGAAGTTATTTTTTCTTTCTTTCCAGGATGAGGAACTGCACATGTTTTTTTCTTTTCACAGTTTCCTTTTCAATATACAGAAGCGGTGTTGAAGTTTTCTTTTATTTTTAGCATAAAATATGACAATCATGTATTCTTTCATAGGATCGGCAGAGGTTTGGAGATATCCTGCTAGATGCTGAATACGTCCTTCTTCTCACACATTGTGTTCAGTTAATTGGAAGGAGATGCAGGCAGAATTAGAACAAAAGTTGAGCCCAGGAGTTCAATTTTTCAGAATAGAAGAGACAAGAACATTGTAAATTGAAAGAATTTGATCTCTTTTCCTGCACAAACTTTATCCTTACCCTTAAGCCACAGAAACATACAAATGCTTGATGTTTGAATGTTATTATAAATAACAATTTCAAGAGACTTATTCAAGGATGAACACAGTGAATTACCATCATGTCTCCCCCTCGGTTTACTCTTCTTTAAGCTAAGCATACTCAGTTCTCAGTTCTTTGCCATTCATAGATTCCAAAACCATCTTTGTTGCTGTTCTCTGCCCTCTTTCCAGTTCCTCAACTTCCTTGTTATATTGTGATGACCAGAACTGGTACATGGTCTTTCAGGTGCATTGTGACGATAACAGAATAAAGCAGAACTATCCATTCCAATGATCTCAACATTATATTACGGTTGATCCAGCCAAGGGATATATTGGCATTTTTGGTAGCTGCAGCACGTTATTTGCTTATTCTTAATCTGTGGTCCAGGAGGACAGTCAAATTGTGGCAAGTCCTACTGCTAACCAAGGTGTGCTTTTCTTTCAGGCATACGTCTAATTTTGCTATCTAAGTGTAGAACCCTACATTAAAAGAGGATATTTGAACTGTGGGGTTCTTGGTGCTCTCTGAGCTTGGTTGTTTTATTGCAGAAGTTTCATTACCAAACGTGGTAATGGGAGTGGGGTTTGAGCTCTGTTTATATGCTATTATATATTCAATACCCCAATCAATGAACTACAAACTGAGACAAAAATTATCAAGCAATAAACAACAGTCTTATCAAGGAACCATCAAGAACTCTCTCTCAGCATTGCTGACAGGGCAAGCCACTTTGTATATCAGCAGAGAACAAATCTCACTCTCTTCTAGCACTGACAGTGTTACCACTGTTGGGTAATGAAACATCTGCAAGAAAGCAGCCATGCTCAGAGAGCAACAAGGACCCCAATGAGCCCTACATTTCTTGCCACTGAATTGCATTTTGGAAGAAAAAGTTCAAGTCTACCAAGATCCATTTCAGCCTTGAGCCGTTTTTTGGAGTGTTGGCAATTCTCTCCAACTTGGTGCCATTTGCAAATACATTGAGCATCTTTCTAGCTCCCCAATTTAGCCATGTACAAATAAACAAGACACAGCTGTACGCAAAGGATTTTAGCACACCTGGTCCAATTGCCTGTTCCAGTGGACAGAAATTGACATCATCTCCATATGCCAACACATGAGGGCATTTTTCTGCAAACGTACACTTGCTCACTTACTATTTATGTGCAGCTGTTTGTATGTCAACAGTAAAAAACAAAAGCCACACATGCCATTATTTTAGCAGGATGGTGACTTCTGATTCAGTTGGGCATAGAGGCAATGCACATTACTTTTTCGTGCTAACAGGAAGGTCAGAAAAGCTTCCACTCAGCCCATGCACAGAACCTTCTTTTGGCTTCTGGAATTGTTGGATGAGATCTCAGAACAATGCAGAGTGAAGCAACACAATCATTTTGTTTTCCTATTGGAAACAGGGTGCCTATGGCCTTGCCAAGCATCTTTGAAGGATTGATTTGTTTCAATATTTGCAGAAGAGAAACAGAGCTGTACAATAGCTCTATTGTGTTTCAATTTTTTTAAAAAAGAAATATTAATAATTACTATAGCATTCTCAAAGTAAGCATCATCTGAAATATTTGAACCTAAAGGCTTAGAATGTATGGTGGCCTTTAAGTTGTAGATATTGATTACAGTTGATCCTCGACTTGCAACCATTTGTTTAATGAACACTCGAAGTTACAACGGCATTGAAAAAAGTGACTAAGGACATTTGTATTTATGTCTGCTGCAGCATCCCCACAATTGCATGATCAAAATTTGGACTCTTGGCAACTGGCATGTATTTATGATGGTTGCAGAGTCCCGTGACCATATAATCATCTCGTGGTGTAATGGTTAAAATGTGGTATTGCAGGCTAACTCTGCGCACAGTCAAGAGTTCGATCCTGACTGGCTAAAAGTGGACTCAGCCTTCTCTCCTTCCGAGATAGGTAAAATGAGGACCCAGATTGTTGGGGGGCAAGAGGCTGACTCTGTAAACTGCTTAGAGAGGGCTGTAAAAGCACTGTGAAGCAGCAGTAGAAGTAGAAGTGCTACTGCTATTTCTTCCTTCCTTCCTTCCTTCCTTCCTTCCTTCCTTCCTTCCTTCCTTCCTTCCTTCCTTCCTTCCTTCCTTCCTTCCTTCCTTC